>OX459034.1:38285903-38972870 GCA_949775005.1 Orthosia gothica
TATCGCCCACGCCGATGGGTAGTCTCCGCTGAGATTGGCCGCCGTGGCAAAAAATCAGCATAAAAGACTACAACTTTTTCACAAAAATAAACCAACTTCTAAAGTAACACACTAAAAAGTGCAAAAATAACTTTCCAATCGGCAGCACGGTAAAGATAGATATCTTTACCGTGTCGGAAGTCAGTGTCTTTGGTACCTCTTGTTTTTATCGTTTTTCAACACCGACTTCCAAAACGAAGAAGTTGGTTTATTTTTTACCGACTTCACTGTGAAAATGTTTTTATTTCTCTGTTTTTAGTTTTAGTTTTACCCTATCAGTACAAAATTAGCAAGTTCTATAGTAAGGTACCTAAAGGATTGACAAAATAGGTACACATAATAACTCAATTAAACATTCATGCAGTTTTTCGCTAAGGAGTTCGGTTGTATGTTCCATATCTTGAAAACTGCTGAACCGATTTTGATGAAACTTGAAGATCATCATCTATCAAGATCAGAGAAATAGTGGACAAACATACATACATACACTTATGAAATTTTGCACACGTGTTAAAGCCCGTACAGAGTAGTAACATACGTGGGACACTCAGAAAGTTTTGCGAAACTAAAAAAAATTGTTCTATACGTACATATATTTTTATTAAATCTTTTCAAAGTACTTTCCACCAGCCTCTATACAAAGATTCATGCGCCTAAACCAGTTTTCAAAACACTTTTTCCAGTCCGCCGCAGACACCTCGTTTACAGCCTGCTCGAACGCAGCCAGCGCATCTTCCGGCGACGAAAATTGTATCCCTTTGAGCTGATTTTTTATTTTTGGGAATAAAAAGAAGTGACACGGTGCTAGATCAGGGCTGTAAGGAGGGTGACCCAGGAGTTTGACTGGTGTGCTGTCCAGGAAGTCCCTCGTTTTGAGTGCGGTGTGCGCAGGTGCATTGTCGTGGTGGAGCAGTAGCCCGCGGAGCCCTGTGTTTGGTCGCTTGTTGCTTATAACAGAGAAAACTTCTGGCAAACATTTGGTAGTATACCATTCGGCATTAATGCTTCTTTGATCCCGTAAGGGAATTGATACCAAGTGGCCAGTCAAATTAAAAAAGCTAGCGATCAAAATCTTACCCCCGCTTCTAGATCGCTTCACTTTGGTAGGCGTTGGCTCATTTTGAAACACCCAAACAGTCGACTGGCGCTTGGTTTCTGGGTCGTATTGATAAATCCAGGACTCATCACCTGTAACGATGTCGTAAACACGCCGAGACGAGCCTGCTTCAAATTTGTTAAGCATATCACGGCACCATTCCACCCGGGCCTGCTTCTGAGCATCGGTGAGGTTGTGCGGCACCCAGCGTGATACTATCCTCCTCACGCGAAGATGGCTGTGTAGAATCTCGTGAACGCTTCCCGATCCAATCTTCAATATGTGTTGAATCTCCTGATATGTAATTCGCCTATTGTCTTGGATTAAATTTTTCACTGCTAGCACGTTTTCTTCGGTAACAGCCGTCAAAGGGCGACCGCTTCTTTCGTCATCCCCCAAAGTTGGTCGACCGCGCTTGAATTCGTTATACCAACGATACACGGTTGCCTTGGAAGGGCCTTCATCCATGAATGCCATTTGAAGTCTATCGTACGATTCATCCGGTTTCAGGCGACACTTGAAATCGTATAAAATCATAGCTCTAAAATGTTCCCGGCGCAGATCCATATTTCAGTGAGACACAATACTTTGAATTAACTCGCAAAAAATGTGGAGGGAAATTTTGAAATTGGAACTTACTTATTTTTACTTATAAATAATCATATTTTCGAAAAACATTATAACTGGCCAGTCTCCCATATATAAAAACTTTTTTTCGCAATACTTTCTGAGGGGCCTGGTATATGAATATTGTGCAATTCCAACAATATTACATACATACCTACGTTCGAGTTGATTACCTCCTATTTTTGAAGTCGGTAATTTATTTCCTAATCATCTTTCACACAGTCCATCCGTCGTTTCTATGGTCATCAACCTCACCATTTCAACCGAAAATGCCTCCCAAATACTTCGCATCCAGCGGATTCCGGGCCATCTACGTTATGATACCTATCCTTAAAATTACTCATGTAAAAGAATCCTACAGAACTTGCTGTTTACTCTAAAACTAAAAAAGTCATATTAAGTGTACTATTTATGGAACTACTTATTAAACTACGTTTTCATCCACAGCTATGAAAATCCACATTTCATATACAACGAAAATAGCACTCGACGAGATTGGGAACTATGAGTTCGAGACGAGAGGTCCCGTCAATGTTGCGGTAAGAATACCTACCATTATAACTGTCCAGCCCCGTGTCAAAACTATAATGGTTCGACTGTGGAAAAGAGACATGTATACAAGTCATATGCATCTGTCCCTTACGTATACTGGAAATAACCTTGCTCTAAGATATTATGGTCACTCCTCTGATCTGATGCCCCTTAATTATGTCTGTATTGTACCTACTCAACCCCTTTGTATTGTACTCACCATTATAACGTTTTCAATGGGACCTGAAAATTGCGACAAATAACAAGCTGTTAAATACGTTACGATGTTATATTCATTTATCCAAATCAACAAAATCATTTGTTAAAATTAGATTTTTTCCTTAAGTTTGCCATATAGAATAAGTTCATTGAATTTGATCCTTATTTGCGGCACTACACTCAGATGGTGCAATAATACAGCGTGTTTGTTTCAAAATCAACGAGTTCGATTCCCGGTAAAGATTATTGATTTTTCAAAAATCCAATGATGCAGTTTTGGTTTTCATTAAAATAGGGCTCGTGAATCCTTTGAATGTTTTTCGCTATTCCTCATAGTTTAGGATTGCCATCCATGTCCACTTCAACACTACAAGATATATTTTTTTTGCAATATCAGGATAATAAGTAGGTAAACTGTGCAATGTATTATTTTTATCAAAGTTGGTGTCGTATACCATTACCGAATTCTGAGCATAGTCCATTTGATGGGATCCTTATGTGTGGTATTCATGTATGTATTCCTAGTGTTTGGTGTGCAGGGCAAGGGTTGCATGGAGACGTACTGGCTGGTGGGCAAGCTGGGTGGCTTCCGCAGCGAGAGCCCCCGCGGCCCTCAGCTGCAAGACTACCACAATAACCTCATGGAGTTGCTCATTCGGTCCTAACTATTATAATAATACTGTGAAACTTGAAATAAAATTTATTTCTTGTTTGTTTTGTTTGATTTAGTATCGTTTTCAGCCTCCTCAACATGAAAGTTTAAAAGGATTGGTTTATAGGCCTTAACATATTAAAAGGATAGGCAAAAAACACTAAACTATAAAATACCAGACAAAGACCAGGGGGGTGACCACAAGCTCTTAGAGTAAGGTTATTTTGAGATCGAGTAAGGGACAGATGTATCTGACTTGTATACATCTGTCACTTACTCGATCTCAAAATAACCTTACTCTAAGAGCTTGTGGTTACCCCCCTGCACTAAGAATTGCTATAACTATCGAACCTGCGAGAAGAGACAAGAACCTACAAAAGTGTGAAGCTATTAAATTCATAGAAATCCTAAATCTTACTAATATTATAAATGTTTGTAACTCAATCACGCCAGAACGGCTGCGGCTTTAAATCAGTTCACAATTGACGGAGTAATCAAAAAATATATACATTCAATCGAACATAGACCCTCCTACTTTCTGGCAAGTCGGTTAAATAGACCAGGCAGATTGATGATTATTGAATACTAGAGAAGTTACGGGAATTAACCTCGAAAATTACTTACCTAGACATATGGAACAATTGCTCACACAATCTTTTAAAGATTTTCCTCATATGGAGCTAAACTAACACTGTTAACCGTAGTGATGAATGAAAGGTAGTTTTAAAGGTAGTTTGCGTCCATATTATTTGCGTTCTTCTAGTGATCGTGGTGGTTGGACAAACATTTTGTCCGATGAGAATATTAACACCGGGGATAGCTCTGCTGTGCCTGCTGGGCAGTAAAGGAGATAGCACATCCAGAGATTGCTTGCATTGTTGTGGAACTGCCGACTGTAAGAGATATGATAAATTAAAACATTGTATATTATTGTATTTTTATGTATTATTTTTAGGGTTCCGTTCCTCAAAAGGAAAACAAACTGGCCAAGTGCGAGTCCGATTCGCGCACGAAAGGTCCCGTACCATTACCACAAAAAACGGCAAAAAATCACGCTTGTTGTATGGGAGCCCCCCACTTAATTTTTTTTTTTTTTTCTGTTTTGAATATTTGTTGTTATAGCGGCTACAAAAATACCTCATGTATGAATTTCAACTTTCTAGCTATCACGGTTCATAAGATACAGCCTAGTGACAGACGGACAGACAGATAGACAGACGGATCGTGGAGTCTTAGTAATATTGTCCCGTTTTTACCCTTTGGGTACGGATTCCTAAAAAGGAACCGTTATAAGATCAGTTTCTTGTCTGTCTGTCCGTGTGTCACCTTTGTATCTAGAACGCCTAAAGGAATCAAGTTGAATTAATATCGTATTTGTATACTTGAAGTCCGCAATGCCTTAAAGTTGTGAAAAATCTAACTTCTAATTCAACGCAATCCCGCCGCATCTGTTCACTATCTATAATTTATGTGGCATAACACTTTAAGTTAGAATTATAACATTTGGCAATAAGAAATTTCTTAGAGCACAAATAAAGAGAAGTGTTTTTTTAGTTTATTTGATGAAAAAAAATTAAAACAAGTTGTATTGAAGATAGCATTCATGTGTGGATTCGAATGAGAACTCACCTTTCCGACTCCCGCACACCAGCCTTGGGCACCGGCACTCGGTCGACTTGCAGACAGCGAAGGTTTTGAATCCAGCAATTAACGCAAAGTTCCACAGGTGCTAGTCACTCACTTTTCTTACCCGGAGCACTTAGAATACTAGATGAGCGATAGGAAACTAGGAATTTTACATAATAGCCGTAGACCGTTCGGTGGTCAGTCTTTTCGCGCGCTAGTCCATTAGTTCAGTGAAAAATACGCACGCTCTCGTGGCGCTGTGGTGGTACCAACCAATTGGATGGCTCGGCCAATGATTGAGAGCCACAAAATGGCGGTTCCACAGTGGATTTGTACATACATACATACATAAACTCACGCCTTTTTCCCATGGGGGTAGGCAGAAACTACAGAACGCCACCTGCTACGATCCTTACATACTTCTTTTGCTTCACACACATTCATACATCTAGTCATACACACACGCCGGTTATGGGTACTGCGCACTTGGCCTTTCTGAAGAACATCACCTATAAGGTCTATGTATGTCTTTCTAGGGCGTCCCCTCCCGGCGTTTCCATTCACGTCTGCCTTGTAAATACCTTTTTCACCTCAGCACCTCAAACAAGCAGGATTTGCTGCTTAAAGACAGTGAGCAAAATTCGATTTTGCTGCGAGCGTGAGACAAAGTAACTTTTTAATTATTTTTTTTAAATGCCGAGTCAGTGCTGGGTCTACTCACAACATTCGAAAGATTTGAACTTCACTTTGTTCTGTCACTTTCACTTCGATACGAAAAGAGCGAGAGATAGAAACAAGTCGATTCGAAGTTCGATTTTCAAATTCCATATATAATAGGCTCAAAAAAGAAACCAACAATAAAACGTTCGGAAACACGTCATCTATAAAATTTCAAATCAAGGTTTAAATGTAATTATTATACTTTTCTCTTAATAATCGAATTATATTTTTTTATAATCAAATAAAGAGATGTTGAAGTAAAAAATACGAAGTTTATCATGTATCTACATAATTATTTAAAGTTTTAACAATCTTTATTGTGACAGAATAATTTAGTAATAGTGCAATTTCCGAACGCATCTTTAAAAAATAGCGGGCTTTAAATTTTTATTGTCTTCTTCTTCTGTTCGCTAGCTACAAAGTGCGATACACGTTGGATATTATTAAAATAATAATAAATAAATATGAGTGAATCCAGTGATGATGTCTGCAATTTAACACCGGAAGAATTGAAGCAGTATGTAAAAAGCGAAATAGTGAATACTCAAACTGAAGTCGCTAAAACAACAATATCGGTTCCATTGGTTCCAAACAAAACTGGTAGGTACTTTTAATTTGCAAAACTGCAATAATTTTACTTTTAACTTTTAATTTTTACTAATATACATGTGGTTTAAATATTACCAAGTTGTATTTTTTACCTTTAGATTATTTGTTCTCGCTGCTGAAGTGAAAACTTGTATGTGCTACACGAGACCAAAGTTATTTGCATCTCGTGTCTTTGAATCCCTCGCTGCACTCAGGATTCTAACCTAGAATCACTC
Organism: Orthosia gothica; assembly: GCA_949775005.1. Lineage (NCBI taxonomy): Eukaryota > Metazoa > Arthropoda > Insecta > Lepidoptera > Noctuidae > Orthosia > Orthosia gothica. The sequence goes on from OX459034.1 coordinate 38,292,238, forward strand.
GCTACGCTCGTGATTCAAATATAGAATCCTTCGCTTACTCGGGATTCAAAATCAACACTCGCGGCAAAAACCAACTTTGCTCTCTTGTTGCACAAATAACTATTGTTAGTCGAATTTCATTCATCCTCTCAACATGGCCAAACCATCTTAACATAGCCTTTTCAATTTTAGTCACTACATCTTCTTTTAAACCACAACGTTGCCTTATTACCTCATTCATCAATCTATCAGTTAAAGTTACACCACACATACTCCGCAAGGAGCGCATTTCTACTGCATTAATCCTACTTTCATGTCTTTTTTGCCATACCCAGCTTTCACTTCCATACATAAGTGTAGGCACCAGCACGCTGTTGTGAACAGTGGATTTGATCCACTCAATTTTCAATAAATCAATACATAATTGATTGAATTATGGTCGATGTGAGGTGAATCAAAGCCCAGAAAAATCCCTTGAAACTATTGTGATTATTTTCCTTACGAACTTACTAAATAGAACAGTGTAAGTAATATTCACACTTTAAACCAAATAACGGTACGGAACACAAGTATTAAAAAAACAAAAACTACTTCAAGATAGAAATCAATGTGTTCGACATTATTTGTTGTGTAAAAATTAACATTTTCCTTCGTCTGTTGAATGATTCATCTATTGAATAAACGTATTAATATTGCAAATAATTACTGGGACTCTTATACGCCCACATTCTGCTCTCAGCAGTCGAGTTGTAAGCACGCCAGCTCCTCTCATCCCTATCACTGGTCACCATGAAGTTATTTATTATGTTTGTCGTGATGATCACATTACTCGCCACGCTGTGTTCCGCCCAACCGATTGACAGTTCAGCTTCCGAGCAAACAGACACTTCAGTTAATATACGAGTTAAAAGACAAAATATAATTGAAGAAGGAAAACGTTGCAAACTGTGCTCAGGAAATCTAGTTAAGTTGTATTCGAAATGCGTTACCTGTGATTTGTGAGTAAAATGTTTTTATGTGCTTTTATTTTGTATCGCCGGCTAGTGAGAGAAATATTCTTTTTTTATGTATATTGACAGTTATACTGACACATTTTCTAAATTGTTTGTAAAATTTGCATCAAAAATCATCTGAGAGAGATTTTTATTATGGTTATACTTTTGTTTTACCTGGTATAACTTTATTCCGTGTTTATTAGTAAGAGGGTTAAACTTTAAAATAAACCACTATGTTATTAAAGCCTTTCATTTTAATATATAGTTTTACACAAACAATGTTCTAACTGGTATTATTTATGTTTTAGTTACCTGGATGTCACGGGAGCAGATGATTGTCCAAAATGTGATCAATAATAATTATAAGAGTCCTGCCAACTGACGGATCCTCACCCAGGCTGCATTAACAAGTCTCCAGAAAACCTGTAACGATGAATGGAAATAAAACTTTATTGTTAGATTCATGAAAATGGTGATTTTATTTAAATTTAATTATGTAAATCCTTTCCTCATGGAGTTAGTCTGAACTTTTCATAATTAATAACTTCGTATAAGAGATCAAACTTTTCGAACCGTTTTCTAAAACCGAATTGAACGTTACGAATGCTGTCCAATTAATGCTGCTTTACGATACTATAGAATTCACAGACTGGCAATCACGAAGGATTGATATATCGGTCGTGAAAAGGAAGCTGCGGAGGCCATATCGTAACGTGCTGTTACGCAATTTGAATTGATAGCTTTAACCGCTCAGCCATTATTACAACATAACTAGGTCAAATCATAAAATAGTTGAAGTAACTTCAACAAAATCTCTTTTATATAAGCTGAAAAAAAACAGGTGACTGTCACATGTTTTTTAATTATTTTACTCAAAAATGCATGTAATGTGGTCATTATTTTGACAACCTTGTTTGAGCAAAGTCGACCTTGCCGTTCTGTTTCAAGGAGCGGCCGGCAAAGTTTTGTGTCATGCTCTGCCGCAGAGCCACCATGTTAGAAACCGATCTATTATATCTTAAAATGATGTACGCCAAACGTACATAATGTACGTAAACCGTTGTAGCTGTACGTGCATTAGGTAATGATAAAATAGACATTGATTGTGGCTCTGCTGCAGAGCATACTCTCTAGCAGAGCCACACATAACATGTACGCAGGCAAGTTAAACGATACTGTTGTTTGATGAAAACTGTTGTACGAATACTGTTTATTTCGTACGTGTTGCAAAATATAATTTTTAGACAGTGGTTTTATTTATTTTAACTTTACTAAAATGTTCATAGAAAGCGCTAGGTTATTTTGTGTACCTATTGTCAACGAGACCTCTAGACGACACCACCTGTGTCTTTTCACCTTAATGAAGTTCTAAACTAATCATATACATTTACCGCAGTCGGTGGTGGTGTAATTACCAAAAAAAAAATTTTTGGACGATACCCCAGCGGTGTCGTTGACAATACATAGGTTATTTTAGGTCAGCAAAATAGGTACACTTCTCATCAGAAAAATCGAAACACTTCTGTTTTTATGGTTTCTGTCCTAATTTAAGACAAAAGAGTTTTCATTCTATGAAAAAAATCACATGATTGTACAGCTGGCAGTTTGGCCATTACAGTGATAAGCGAAAATTCAAAATTAGAATTTCATTTGTTTATCCTATAAATGAAATGATTCACTGTTTTGAGACAAATGTGTGTACATTTCACCTTTGAAAACTAAAAATTAGCGCTTTTCTTAAAACTTTTTGTTCTGTGTTCTGTATACTGTGTGTACTTGAGTCTGAAAAAGTTTTTCTAAAACATATGGATACTTCGCCCGCAGAATCCGCCCAAGTGGTGGCATTGCTGGATTCTGGACTTAGTCAGCGTGTTGTGGCTGAAATATTGCATCTAAGCCTGTCGTCTGTTCATAGAGACTACAAATGCTATCGGGAGTCTGGTTTGTTTACGCGCAGTTCAGGATCTGGCAGGAATCGGGTCACTTCTGAGCGAAATGATCGATTTATTGTAACAACTTCTTTACGAAATCGACGCCTTAATGCTTTTCAACTGCAACAGCAGCTTTATGTCGTACGTAGGGTGGCTGTAAGTGACTCTATAATTAGAAGAAGGTTGAAGGAACGTGGATTGGTACCGCACAAGTCAGCAAATGGGCCAAAATTAACTGCAAACCATCGAAGAGCGCGCCTTAAGTTTGCCCGTGAGCACCTAAATTGGTCATACCTCCAGTGGAACAAAGTCCTGTTTTCTGATGAGTGTAAAATTATGCTGTATGGTAACGACGGAAGAAACATGGTTTACAGAAGAGATCGAGAACGCTTTGCACAATGCTGTATTGAAGAAAAGGTCAGCTATGGTGGCGGTATAGTAAACTTGTAAAGCCTACTTAGCTCTGATAGTTTTCCTTTTAATTTCGTTATATATACTACTGCTGTGATTTTGCCGTACGTCTACCAACTTGAAACACTGTAGCCCATACAAGCATTTTATGAAATTAGACGAATCTAAGCGTAAGTAGCATGTAGGAATAATTTCGGTCTTCCCTTCAAGGACCTAAAAACTGTGACTAGCATATTCCTTAGTTGATTTAAAATTAGTAAAAGCCTTCACGCATGCTCCGATTAAAGCACTTGAGTCATCAGTGATTATTTCTTTTCGCTTAAACATATTATTAATCCAACTTTTTTTAACCACATATAAATAGTTTCTATAGTTTGACTTGCCGAAATCATCTGGGTTACTGGAACTGATGTGGTTTTTTACTTAGGTACTGCCACACATAAAAATAAAGGTTTTCCTTGATACTCATCAAAATAATTCGGGCTGCTGGGCCTCAGGTTCGGTCTCTACGGGAGACCATAGTTGAATGCTTGAACCTGTCCTTGAAGGCGGTCTCCGAATGGGGTGATGACAATCTGGTCAGTTTCAATGCTGCTAAGACCCAGGCGTGTCTTTTTTCCGCTAGAAAGAGCCAATTCCACCCGGTTCCATCTTTCCGTGGTGTAACTGTGCTGTTAACGGACCATCTATAAAGCGCATGTTCGGTCATGCATGGAGTACTGCTCTCACCTCTGGGATGGATCTGCCAAATACCATCTTGATGCACTTGTGTCGATGGACAGACGGACCAAGTCTTATTGGCAACGATGCACTGGTCGCGTCTCAAAGCTCCAGAGCCTCGAACGTCGACGCCGAGTTGCCAGCCTGTCGGTTTTTTACTGCACAACTTGATTCCACCTAGCCCTTTCCATCATCGGAGTACAAGACGTATGGCCATGCGCCATCGGTACATGGTGGACATCCCTCCCATACGCACATAGCGTTTTGCTAATATTTTCATTGTACGCACAGCTAAGGAGAGGAACTCCCTTCCAAAGTCCTTGTTTCCTGATAGCTACAACCTTGGGGTCTTTAAGTCAGGAGTGAATGGGTTTCTTCTAGGCAAGCGTGCTTCACCGTAGACCACATCATCGCTTATCATCAGGCGAAATAGTGGTCAAACGCGAGCCTATAGATCATAAAAAAATAATGTATGAGTGGCTTGATTTTCTTAAATATAGAAGTAGCATCAAGGCTTATTGCCGAATGGTGCGTTCGTGAAAAGTTTTCATAAGAAAATCGTAGTGATTCGGTCCAATAGTATAAATAGAATGGATTTAGGTGAATATCTCGCACAACATTGTCATACGGGGGCATATATGTCATAATCCATAAAGCAACTAATACTATTTCATGGAAGTATTTCGACGTATTGGTTGTACTTTTTGTGTTTTGCAAAGATTTTACACTCGGTACAAAGAGCGGTTCTTTAGTAACATCATTTGTGAGTGTTCGAAAGGAACCCTAAAATCACGACACAAAATGAAGTGCATCTTTATATTTATGTTTTATGTTCTTGCTTCCATTGAGTCTTATTTTAACCGTCTTGCCAAAAGGGAGGAGGTTCTATGTTCGACTTTGTTTGTTTTTTTTTTACTCTATGTTCCTCGATTTCTACGTCAATCATGGACCGACTTAAAAAAATATTTTTTTGTTTGAAAGACCATGTGTCGATATTGTATGTAAAACTAGCTATTAATGTAGAATTTAAGGCAAAGTAATGGATTGTTTTCTTTTGTGAAATAAACAATGTTTTATTATGTTTTTAATTTAATAGAAAGGCAGATTGTCTAGGAAATATTTTGCTGACCTAAAATAACCTATGTATTGTCAACGACATCGCTGGGGTATCGTCCACAATTTTTTTTTGGTAATTACACTACCGCTGACTACGGTAAATGTATATGATAGTTTAGAACTTCATTAAAGTGAAAAGACACCCCAGGTGGTGTCGTCTAGAGGTCTCGTTGACAATAGGTACACAAAATAACCTAGCGCTTTCTATGAACATTTTAGTAAATTTAAAATAAATAAAACCACTGTCTAAAAATGATATTTTGCAACACGTACGCAATAAACATTATTCGTACAACAGTTTCCATCAAACAACAGTATCGTTTAACTTGCCTGAGTACATGTTATGTGTGGCTCTGCTAGAGAGTATGCTCTGCAGCAGAGCCACAATCAATGTCTATTTTATCATTACCTAATGCACGTACAGCTATAACAGTTTACGTACATTATGTACGTTTGGCGTACATCATTTTAAGATATAATAGATCGGTTTCTAACATGGTGGCTCTGCGGCAGAGCATGACACAAAGTTTTGCTGGCCGCTCTAACAGGCCGGCAATGTTTTGCTGGCCGCTATTTTGACGTTTTAACGTTTAAAAAAATCAAATCCAAAAAGATTTTATTTAAAACATAGCTGTTTGTATCTATAGAGATAGGTACAAAAAGATCCATTGCTCAATAAAAAAAACAAAGAAGTAACAAAAGCGCGGTTCAGCGAAAATTTTGTTTTTATTTAATGACTTTTTTGCTAAAAATGAGCTCTCAAAGTGAAAATTCTTCCAATTCAATGTGTTTAACACCGCCAGACATTAAAGCTGAAGCTAAATTAGTGGTCGAAAATTTGATACCGCGAAACTCAAAGGAAAAATATAAGCTTCCATATGAAAAATTTGTGCAGTGGAAAATCAGTAGGCAATCTAAATCTTTATCTCGCTTTTATTAGTTCTCGCCTTTAGCTCTAGCGATTATCAAAGTAATTATTACAAAAGGTAACATTGTTAAGGAGGAGCAGAAACTACAAAAACGCTTAATTAAATCGTACCTATCCCTGTAAAACTTAAAATTAGCCTCAAAAATAAAATAATAAATAGATTCATCTGATATGGAGCAGTATTTACTAAGTTTCATTTTAGTTCTGTTTTAAATTTATGTTTATAAAACTGCAAAAAAAGCGGCTGAATTAGTTTAATATTCAATACCAAAGTATCAGAGTTTACTTTGTTTTTAAATTATCAATTTTGAGAACTCATCTTTAAACCATTATTTTCACCGAATCGCAAATTAAAACTACTTTTACGGCGCCAAATATTTCGATTTTGATGTAATATGTCAGTTAAAGCGCGCACCAAAGACCTTATACGTATTTGGTGCGCACTAATATTGACTGGTGTCACTCATGTCACGCAAAAATCATAGATGTTGGCATGACATACACAAAGAAAAGGGTTTTAACAGATCAGCCAAGTTGCCATAAAAACTTCTTAGCAATACAAAAAATCGAGCAATTACTTTCACAATTTAAAAACATTCAATTACTTCGTTTTTGTGTAGTTTGCATTGTTTACTTTGTTTTTCATTTATTTTCTGAGAAATTGTCTGCAGTTACTTTATTAATTGTATTGTTTATGAGTTGTTGAAATTAAATCTCAGAAATTGGACGATGTAGAAAAATTTCAAATATGTGATAATGTTCATTACGAGATAAAACAAGTTATAATATATAAAGACAATATATAATAAAACAATTTTGAGGAAAAAAAAATAGTTACTTGGTTTTTTACTAGGGCAGCCGATATTTCGTCTTATTAATTCGCAAACCGACTAAACGCCCAAATTATCAAAACGGGATATAACATTTTAAAAGTTAGATAAGGCAAATCTCTGAATTATAATGTAATTTGCATCAATTTTTTTTTTAATGTTGATGCAAATTGCATTATAATTATAATGTAATTTGCATCAACAATTATTTATCATTTTAGATTACTAATTGTTGTGTTCCGTAAGTCTATAATGAAATCAGAAAACTGAAAACAAAGGGACTTAAAACCCGCCAGTTAGTTGATTTTACCTGTATATCCTAAAAACATGAGTATTTATTGATGTAAGACTACTCTCAAAGTGTTATCCATCGTTTTTATTGGCTTAGAATAATTATTTAATGGTTCACAGTGAGTTACATCTGTAAAACCGTTATAAATATAATTAATTGTAAATAAAAAAACCGGCCAAGTGCGTGTCGAACTTTGCACATTTAGGGTTCCGTACCAAACCGCAAAATCAAATTGGTTTTATAGAAAAAATGAAGGCATTTCAAAAGAAAAATCTGATTTATCATTATATTGGTATCTATTTGTTAGCAGAAAATACATAATAGTAAACATGATCACTAAATTTCAAGCTCATAAGTCAATGGACGGTTAAAAAATTCTTTGGGACTAGACCTTCTTTTGCTAGTTGTACATTATAATAAGGGCAGCGGCCTCCTCTTTAAACCGTTTTTTATTCGTTCTGGTCTTGATTTCTTAATTGAGATTTGAATTTGAAATTCAGAAAATACGACACAGAACGAGGAAAAACGGGCGTCAGTTTTTTAGTTTGGTTCTGGCAGTGAACGCCGAAAGATGATTGTATTTACCTAGAATTACTAAGTATTTGGTCTTATCTGCAAACTAGTCTGTATTATCATCAGTTGGTGAATGAGTATTTAATCACTGAAGTGCTTTAATTTAAATATATTGTGTGTGGTTCCCTAAAGAGAGCATTGATTACTGGAAATCTGCCCTCTATGGACATCTCATTGCATCAAAGTGCTCACTGTTTGGCGTATTGAGCCATAGCCCGGCCTCTACACCCTTTGCTGCCTACTTACTTACCCGATTGCCTGTTCTATCCATTCTGCTGCCTACTCTACTTCCTACCTGCCCGATAACCTACTTCTTATCTAGCTACCACCCGTCTGCTTGCCCGTCGTGGTGTCTGCTCACCTGTCTCTTACGAGCATACCACAACGAAAAGTTACGAAGAGTTCCTGTCCGTCAAGCTGACTGCCTATCGGACGACCTTAAAAACAACCCACGTCGTTTTTATAATCAATATCCTTTTTTTTTTTTTTTTTTTTAATAATTCTTATTTTAAAATAACGTGGCCAATGTCGCGTGGCTCTCTCGAGCTAAACGTAACGCCCAAGCAGCACATTAGCGAAAATTACATCCACAAACCAGTTATATTACAGTCAAAGGCTCTTATGTAGGTGTACTAACGGATAAGATGATTCTTGAGGCTGTATAAGGGGTGATCTCTACACTTTTAAACAGCACAGCTGACTAATGGCTGTATACTGGAGAAAAAACAATTGACATTATTTATGTCTAAAAATTTACATTTTCCTGCTACTGTTAGGTGCTTATTTAATGATTGATATATTGACTAAATTAATTAATATTTGCAATACAGACTCTTTATAAACTCAAACATTACGATCGCAGCAGTCGAATAGTGAGCACGGCAGCAGCTCCTGTCACTGTTACCATGAAGTTCTTTGTTATGTTTGTCGTGATGGTCGCGTTACTCGCCGCGCTGTGTTCAGCGCAACCGGTGGAAAGCTTAGCATCTGGTCGGGCAGCAAATACACAGATTAAGAAACAAGCTGTTTTTCGGGTTCCAAAACGAAAATGCCCTTGCTTAGGAGATCTAGTTGATCTGATGGGCCATTGCGTTACTTGTGAAAAGTGAGTAAAATTTTGTTAATGTCATTTTATTTTGTATTGCCAGTTAAAAATTTGTGAATATTTTTTCTTAATCATTTATTATTTATAAAAAAGCTATCGGAAATTTTTAATTAAGAACGTGCTTATGATAACAGTTCAGTGATTTTATGATTAATGAATACTGTTTATCAGCCATTATTACACTAATAAATTAAATTACTCTAATAAATCTGTTCATAGCGTGAATAGGTTGACAAGAATTTTTAAGATATTTTTATGACATGTTATGATTTTAGTGATATTTGATGACATTGTTTATTTGAGTAACAGATTATAAAGCTGTATAATTTAATGATATTTATGACATGGTATAATTTTATTATCATTTATGACACTCTGTAATTTTGTAATAATGTGTGGCATTGTATATATATTTTTTTTAATAATGATTTACGACATGGTATGATATAAATAATAATTAATGATATTATATAATTTAAATAATAATTTTGCCTGCCTAAACTGGTACAACATAGTGAACTGCGCATTCACCTAACATCTGGAAATGTATAATTATATACTGTGTTGAGCAATAAAGATTTGAATTTGAAGAATACTTGAATTTTTTTAATTATATTCAAAATTGAATTTATACAATATATCAATAAATCCAGATACCAATTTCAATCATTTTTGCAAGTCTAATTGTCAACCTATTCACACAATGGTGCGGAAATTACGGCTACTGTGCTGGAAAAATAGAAAAATGAAACTGTATTTGTTCGGCGACTTAGAGAAACGTAATAGCTGCGATTGCATTTATAAAATAAATCTTTAATATCAAAAATAGTAACGAAAATAAAAAATATAAAACAACAAACCTCTTCTAAACTATGTTATTAAAGTTAATTTTATAGCCTTTAATTTATTAATGTTCAAACTAAACACTTAACAGAGACAAGAAAGAATACAGATAGAAAATAACAAAGTAATGCATATTTCAATAGAAATTTCTTCTAGCATTATTCAAAGTTTTACAAAAACAAAATTATAACTGTAATATATTATGTTGCAGGTACCAGGATCTCACGGGAGCAGACGATTGTCCCAAATGTCATCTACAATAGGCCTGTTAACTGACGGATTCTCACCCAGCCTGCGATTACGAGTCTCTAAAAAACCTGTAACGAAAAATGGAAATTAAATCATAAATAGATTTATTTTTGGTTATTTTATTTAAATATAAGTCCACTTCTCATGAAGTTAAGACTGTTTTTTTTTATAATTAATGTCTTTAAGATGTGATACTTATCTAAAACCGAATAATTGAACATTACGAATGCTGCCCATTGCAATTAATGCTCCTTTACATTACTAGAGAATACTGTAGGGTCCCAAAGGTATCTCTACTAAATATACTAAATAATAATTGTTATCATTAGTTTAATTGAATTTGAATTTGAAAGTTGAATTTAAATTGAATTTTAATTTAATTTAATTTAATTTAATTTAATTTAATTTAGTTTAATTTAATTTGATTTAATTGACTTTACCTATGCTTTTGATTTGAATTGACATTTTCTATATTTTAATGATAATTGACGTAAACTGTTTTTTGATTTGACATTTTTAATATATAAATAATAATTTATTTACTAAAATTGTCACACAAATAATACATACATTAAAATTAGATGTCAAAGTCACAACGACACGTCAAAAATCTGTCTTATAACTAGTCAAATAACCCGCCCCTAACTGTTCCCGGGGCAAAGGTGTCCATAACGCTTGCTGCATTGCCACGTTGGATGGCAATGGCTAACCTTTGTACCAAGAACGAGCCGGAGCGTGAGTCACCCGTTTTATCACGGAGCTTGTGCCCTATCTCACTAATGAGCCTCTTGGCCTCAGTGCCCCAACCACCCATGGTCTCAACGGCATTTTTAATTGTATTTTAATATTAATAATGATGATCAGGTTGATTTACATAGATGGCATAATTTAATCTTTATAATTGTTTGATAAATTCAGATATTTTTCTATTATTTAAATTTTGTATTTTAAATTTTATTGTAATGTTATTGATTATGTTTATAGAGCGTGCAAACTCGAACATGTGTAAGTTGTGGTCACTTATAATTGAGTGTGCATAACAAGAAGGGTTTCAAATTATATATGTTTGTATAAGTTAATGTTGCGTAACTCGTTGGTGATCCCAATAAATAAATAAATAATCGTTTTTGCTATATATATTAAGGTTTATTCCAAATGAGTGAGTGTTTTTTTCATTATAATAAAATCACTCGCGCTTGTGTGCTTTGCTGCCCTGACCCAATGTTCTATCAATCCATTCTCAAAACGAATAAGCAACAATTAATTCAGGGTGACCTATGCAACCTTAACTGTTGCAATGCACAAATAATGGACGTTCAAAAAAAGCTGGGGAGGCCACAACGAATTGTGCAGTTACGCTCTTTAAAGTAATATCTATTATAAGGGTAAGTAATATATGACGCCGCGTAGGCGTGAATTTGCTAATTTATTATCCTAATTAATCGTTTTATGTGTCTATGTCTATTTAAGTTGGGTTTTGAGTTCAGCGCCATCTATTGGCTCACTGTGGAATCAGTATTGATTCATAATTCATATGCTAATTTTAATGTTTAATTAATACGAGATGTTTAAATTAAACAGGAACACTTATTGTAGGACTTTTGGATTTGTTCTCATTTTAACTATTGCACATTTGACGAAGCAAATGTGTTTCATTATGTTATTCTTATTAAGTTGTCAAACAATGGCGGATGTTATAATTTCTATGACCAATAACCAGATTTAATAATTTAATACGAGAACTAAACAAATTTGAGTAAATGATTAAATACTAAGAAGTCATAAGACTATTTTACACAGCTATGTAATAATGAGAAACTTTCTAATTAGTAAGATTGTTAGATCACCGGAAACTTGAATAGTTTTGTTATTAGATGACTATTTCAATAATAAACTACAAACCACTTTGTATTTGTGAGTATTGAGGTTGTTTAATGTTAAAATAATTAACTGATCAGCATTTTAGTATTGTTTGCTAACTTTACTCAACTATCCAAGTAATTAGTGTCTAAACAAAAACTATGGAAGTCCCGCCCATAGTAGAGAACGCGGATGGCGCGTACGGTGCACGGTGTGTGTAAAAATAATAACTGTAAAACTGTTTAATAAATCTGCTGACTGATTAGATGTTTGAAAACCTAATAAACATGTAACGCTAATTGTCATAAAGTGATTGTGTAAAGATTTAAAAGAGTATTCTGGAGTTTCTTGCTAAATCTCCGAGGCTTTGCGATCTAGCGAGCCACAAGATGTGGTTTTAGCTTCAAGTTCATTTGAAAACTCAAAGTGTCTGTAACTAAGTCAAATAAATGCTCTTGAGAGTTTCAATCCAGTATTGTGTGTAATTGAAGTTCACCCGTTCCTATCAAGAATAAAGGAATTGCCTCTAGGCAATGGGGGTAATGATGGCGGTCCTACGATACATAGGTACTTCGACGTGACATCAGAAGTGGGATCAGCTCCCACTATCGCCTTCTGCCCATGCTATGAAAGCCATCCGAAGAATTTTGTACAACATCGCCAGCGCCGAGGGTATGGCAAAAGATTTTCCTATGATAATTTCCAAGAGTAAGCGATGCCCAGACATAGGCGAAAATAACTGGAATATTTTTACGTGAACGATCTGAACTCTATTGAAACGACAGAAATAGCTACTGACTAGTGGCATGGATGCTGTCCTACACCATTGTGGCCAAAACTTTATACAGCACAGAATGACCGAAGCAGCTAAACGAACAACTTGATCTGTCCATTGATAGATTCCATCATGGTTGAGGGGAGTATTCTGTTTTTTTTTATTTATGTAACTTAACATTCTTAATTATTTTCATCATACAAGGCAAGGTCAGTGACCTTTTGTGTGACAATTTTAATCAATCAGCCTAGTCTTTTCCCAACCAAGTCCGGGACAGCTTCCATTCTAACTGGATTCAGCTGAGTACCAGTGTTTTACATGGAGCAACCAAAACCCAGTAACTGGGTAACACAATACCCCTTACTGACTGAGTGGTCCCTGCTGTTGTTTGTGTGGCAATTTGTGGAATTAAAATGAATGAAATGGCTTTAATTACTCCATAAAATAAGACAGCTGACTAGGAACTCAATGTTATTGTTTAAATATGGTTCTTTTGTCTTAAGAATTGCAATGGCTCAGTTATTTGAGAAACTTTATTTTATTTGAGGAGTATGTAAGGATCGTAGCAAGTGGCAATCTGTGGTTGCTGCCTATCCCCATGGGGACAAGGTGTGAGTGTATGAATGTTAAACAATTCAAAGTACCTACGTTGAGTTTTGTACCGGACAAAAAGTAACAACTTATTTTTATAGCATTCATTACATTTAGGTAGCTAAAACAAAAGTTTAGTAGGTAAATAAGTTAAGTAAGTTACAGAATGTATGTGCAACAGAAGTAGTAAACATTTGGCAGAAAGTGCCATGACATATTCATGTTGATGCACTAATTGGCATTTTTGCAATTTATTGTTTTTACCCGACTACCAAACGGGGTTTATTATTGAATAATGTGGAACCCGTTGCATGTCATATTTTTTTAAAAGTAAAGTAAGATAAGAAAATGTATTAACACATTCCTTAAACATGAAAAGCACAACAAATAAAAAATAAAATTATAGTGTGCTCAAGAAAATACTTACAACGATTTGCATTTAAGTAGCTGGGGTGAGAATAATTGTTTGGTTACAAGACTAAACAATATTTAAAATATTATCTAGAGGTTTTTGTAGAGTGAGTATGCATCTAATATAAATGTATTTGTATGAATGGATGAAAGGGTTGTGATACACCTGGGTGAGTCATTACAAACTTTATAATCAGGGTAAGTATCAGCAGAGCTTCAGTTCATGCATAATCATAATATAATAATAAATAGTCATAAGCTGATAGCCACCTGGTAACTTTTAATTTACAAGTAGGTACGCTTAGTATGTGTGAGTAACCTATTATGTATGGACCTTGTGATTTTTGGTAAATTAATGGTCCTGTGTATGTAAGACATATTTGAGTGAATCTAATGTGATTACTGTGTTCCATCTTATCTGTCTACATGATCTGGTAGATTTGTTTTGGCTATGGGGTTCTTGACAGTGATAGCGCTATAAGTTAAATCTAATTAAAAAATTGTCTGACCCTACATTCTTGGTTCAGACTGTCAGTTGGATACTGATGGGGCCTTTTATAAGCTCTAAGATTTATGCTTGTTCAAGTTAAGTTCGTTATAATAAAGTTTATTTAATCATTCAATATTTGAGAACCTTCCTAATGAATTAAATCTCACAATGGGTTTAGTTGAATTTTACTTGTTATGGTACATGGGTGTAAATAGATTAGTAATTTCTGACAGATTTCAAAGCTTGTTATTGGATGCACTTGCACAGAATAAAAACAATCAAAAGACAGGTTTGTTTTTGATAATTTGTCACTTTTAGCATTTAATAACTTTCTTTTCTTTTTGCAACTTTTTACCTAGCTTGTATTCAAACTTGTTCACACATAAATGTTTTGTAATGAAATAGGTTTGTAATAGGTGTGTAAATAGGTTGTTGTGTGTGTGGTATGCAAACATGCATCATTAAAAGTAGTTTTCAACATGTTTTAACATTAATCTTTAGCTAGTGCAAACACCGTCATAAGTAATGCAGCAATCTTCATAGTTATTCATTTCAGTGTCATCAGATTCTAGTTAACTTTGAATTACTCACTTACTATTTCAAAACAATAACATAATTTAATTGTTATCAGTACTAACTCCTACTTATTTAAATATTAATAGGATCATCTTTTCTTTTATTATTATTTATCTGTATACCTTCTCACATTCCAGATTCCTGTGTCATATCAAAAATCAAAATGGTTACCTACATAGTCAAGTATTATCAAGGATGTGGAAACAAAACTAAAAATACCTGGTTTGCAAGTGACCGTGTCGCCGGGTCAGGACCTTAGAAGCTACCAACATACATACAAGCCACCAAATAGAGGTCAGCTGAAAAATGACTTCCAGCCCAACATAACTAAAGTAAAAGGTGAGAAGTTTTCAAACTATCTTCTACTCACCTCGCTAACTGATACGGTGTTGTTGTATCAGAAAGCTCAACACAATAGCCATGTCGAATAACTACATGACGCTTGTGCATGATACTACCATGCAACAAAGTACTTTTAAATTATTATTCCTGGGTTCAATTCCTAGGTTGGGCAAAATTTGTTTATGGGGTTTTTCCAATAGGGATTCCTCTGTAGCAGTCCAGAGTTTTGAAATTGGTGAACCCCCATGCTTCAAAAAGCATGTTGAGCCATTGGCCTTGTGCACCATAGTACCTCCTTATGCAGATGGCTCAACAGTCAGGAGGACTACTGTTATTATTATGTTTTTGTAACTCGTTTCAGTTTATGCTATTCTATTGTCATATTTAGTCAATTATAAAAATGAATAATAAAACAAGCTCTAATTATTGAGATGTCCAATAACCTATAGCTCTGGAGGCACTTAATAAAATAATGGGTTATATCAACACCAAACTATCAGCATCCATGGAGATGGATTTGAGGTAATAATGAGAACACAATAAACTATCTTATTATGCTGTGGAAGCAACTAAGATTGATAACACAACAAACTATCCTATTGGTATGCTGTGGAATCAAGTAATAATGATAACACAACTATCTTGTTGGTATGCTGTGGAAGCAACTAATAATGATAACACAATAAACTATACTGTTGGTATGCTGTGGAAGCAACTAATAATGATAACACAATAAGCTGTCTGTTAGTAATCCGTGGAGGAAACTAATAGTGATAATACAACACACAATCTATTGGTTTGCTGTGGAAGCAACTAATAAAGATTTAATATCCATTGGTTAGGCGTGGAGGCCGCTAATGAACAATCTCTCATGTTATCCTGCTGGGTCCACGGTGTACAAGACCACCCAGAGCCTGGTTCCTTATATCCTGTCAAATCAAAGACTTCGTGCCTGTCACGGAGCAATGATCCTAAACTCCTTAACCTTTAATCCTGTCAAATCAAAGACTTTGTGTCTATCACAGAGCGGTGTTCCTGATCCAATCCTTAAATCCTGTCAAATCAAAGACTTTGTGTCTATCACAGAGCATTACCGTCCCGTGAGAATGAAACTAAACAAAAAACAGCTGATCACAATACTCCTACACTACCTACACTATACTTACCAAATACAAGGCTGCTATGTAAGCCTTCTTATAAGTAGGTATGTGCTCATTAATGCATCAAATATTTTCATTTGAGATAAACTTAATAGTTACCTAATTTCATAAGTATTCAGTGATAAATTGATAACTTAAACTGACTATTACCTATTACAAATCAATGAATATTGTAAGATAATACAAACAATAACATTCTGCAAACAAGATTCAAATTGGACTAAATAAGCTAGCAACTGATTATTCCATGTCAAAAATCTGAAATAGAAATTGTATGCCTTCATTGACATGACATGTAGCAGTTAGTTGTTTCCTAACAACATTGGTCTTTACCATATAGCAAGTAGAATACCTAAAGCATATAGCTGTGGGTGTAAAAATACATTCAATATTTCCAAAATAAGGCATACTCAGCTTAGATTTATTACAAGCTGTCAATGATAAATAAAATCAGTTGTTATCAGATTCTAAACTTAATTAATACTGTAGGATGATAAACAACAATAATCTGCCGACAAATATTTCTCCGCTATTACAGATAACAACCAAGAAACACAGAGACTGAGGACACCAGAAGGCCCAGAGCGCGAGCCTCCGATCACAATGGCCGTGACGCCGCGTAGGCGTGAATTTGCTAATTTATTATCCTAATTAATCGTTTTATGTGTCTATGTCTATTTAAGTTGGGTTTTGAGTTCAGCGCCATCTATTGGCTCACTGTGGAATCAGTATTGATTCATAATTCATATGCTAATTTTAATGTTTAATTAATACGAGATGTTTAAATTAAACAGGAACACTTATTGTAGGACTTTTGGATTTGTTCTCATTTTAACTATTGCACATTTGACGAAGCAAATGTGTTTCATTATGTTATTCTTATTAAGTTGTCAAACAATGGCGGATGTTATAATTTCTATGACCAATAACCAGATTTAATAATTAAATACGAGAACTAAACAAATTTGAGTAAATGATTAAATACTAAGAAGTCATAAGACTATTTTACACAGCTATGTAATAATGAGAAACTTTCTAATTAGTAAGATTGTTAGATCACCGGAAACTTGAATAGTTTTGTTATTAGATGACTATTTCAATAATAAACTACAAACCACTTTGTATTTGTGAGTATTGAGGTTGTTTAATGTTAAAATAATTAACTGATCAGCATTTTAGTATTGTTTGCTAACTTTACTCAACTATCCAAGTAATTAGTGTCTAAACAAAAACTATGGAAGTCCCGCCCATAGTAGAGAACGCGGATGGCGCGTACGGTGCACGGTGTGTGTAAAAATAATAACTGTAAAACTGTTTAATAAATCTGCTGACTGATTAGATGTTTGAAAACCTAATAAACATGTAACGCTAATTGTCATAAAGTGATTGTGTAAAGATTTAAAAGAGTATTCTGGAGTTTCTTGCTAGATCTCCGAGGCTTTGCGATCTAGCGAGCCACAAGATGTGGTTTTAGCTTCAAGTTCATTTGAAAACTCAAAGTGTCTGTAACTAAGTCAAATAAATGCTCTTGATAGTTTCAATCCAGTATTGTGTGTAATTGAAGTTCACCCGTTCCTATCAAGAATAAAGGAATTGCCTCTAGGCAATGGGGGTAATGATGGCGGTCCTACGATACATAGGTACTTCGACGTGACATATATGATATAATTACAAAATCTCTAATATTTACAAGATATATAACAACTGAATCTATAATTTTATTTGATATACATCATACATCATCATCATCAGCCTATTAATGTTCCCACTGCTGGGACACAGGTCTCCTCTCTGTGAGAGGGAATGGGCCGTAATCCACCACGCGGGCCTAGTGCGGGTTGGTGGATGTCACATGTCTTGGAAATTTTTTGGTTCTTGGACATGCCGGATTCCTCACAATGTTTTCCTTCACCGTTTTGAGAGCAGTGGTGAAGATATTATGTACACAAAGTAAATCCACGACCTATAACTTGTAAGTCGCGGCCGATACCACTGGGCCACCACTGCTCTCATGCAAATTTTATTTGATATAATGATCAGTTAATATAATAAACGATTGATATAATTTTAAAGAAACTATTTTTTATGAGCATAACATACACTGAATATAAATCGTTTGATATACCACTCAAAAGACATAAAACTTATTTAGTCTAATATGATAAAACGCCATTTCCCTGTAAAAAACATGCAAACAAGCATACACCATGCATGCAGCAGGCATGCAAACAAGCATGCACCATAACACCATACATGCAGCATGCAAGCAAGCATGCATCATGCAAGTATGCAGCAAGCATGCAACATGCAGCAGGCATGGTTTCTGTCACGGCTCCGGCGCTGAGATCTCCGGCGATCCCAAGCGAGCTTATCGTCGCAGATGTGTTTTACGCTCACCACCGCGGCTTCGACTTGCTGAACGACTTCGTCTTCAGCCTCAACCGCGGCAGCGAGTGTTGAAACCACCTGCTCCTCAGCTCACCAGCCGAGTCGCCCCTCCGCGCCTACGCGATTTTAAATAACACTCTAGGGGTAGGACAGACAAGACTACGTGAAGTCGGTTTTGCAGCGATTCGTTTTTGTCATGCCATTCCCGCAGCACGCTCACTTCACTCGTTCGCCTTCGCGTGTTAATGGTCACTATTCTAACCAAACCTAACCTAAATGATT
Organism: Orthosia gothica; assembly: GCA_949775005.1. NCBI lineage: Eukaryota > Metazoa > Arthropoda > Insecta > Lepidoptera > Noctuidae > Orthosia > Orthosia gothica. Next base: position 38,311,085 of record OX459034.1, read on the forward strand.
CACCAATATAGAGGGGACATGGCATTCCACATAACCCATCCGAATCGGATTGCTTTGAATCGTGGTGTTAACCATAACGATGCTATCAATATTATATATTTTAATCGATAGACCTAATGATTTTCGAATAAATAAACGTTATATCTATGAAATAAGTTGAAGAGTATCTAAATGTTATATCTAAAGAAATTGAATCAACAGTTGCTATAACTCGTGTTTATTTATTTATTTAATTATACATGTTTTTTTAAATATTTTAGTCATTTGCACTGCGAAAATATGACATTACCGAATAATAAGGTATACGACCATTGAGATCGATGCAAAAGCATATTTTTTCCTTATTGAAGAACTTATTTAGTGTCACGTATATGGTATGAATAATTACTATAGATATAGGAGTTAGTTGTCATTTTGTGCATTTCGCTCACAGCAGTATTGAAACACGACAGCAACACGTGGTACAACTGGCACATTTTTTTTTTATCAGACTTTTAAAGTTGAAACTGTACCTTGTGTTTGTTTGAGGGCAACTTTGCAAAACTGCGTATATATATCTCGAACAGTAAATGCCGAGAAGTGAATCCTTTTTGATTGGACGCCCACATATAGCCTCTTCTAAGCGTAACAGAAATAGTCTCCTAACATGAGAAACTGTCACGTAAATAAATTGGTTGCTTCGTGGGTTGCATTGCTGCTGAGTGCGGGCCAATACTGCGCCGAGCAAAGTGGTATTAGGTTTTTCTTCTGGAAAATAGTGAAGATTTTGGCTCGGATTGGGCTACGGGCGCGACCTCGATTATATGAGATTTAAAAACGTAATTGACTTTATGTGGGTGTACTATTAATATTAGGATGCCCGAATTTATTTAAGGTAGGCGTGAAGTGGCAGATAGCAGGGCACATTGCTTGCAGAACGGATGGTCAATGGAGCTGAAAAGTTATGGTATACTGTAGCGGCACCAACGCCGCCACTTACGAACTAATGACATGACGTCCCACAAATCCTGCATCGCATGAAGTTTTCGGCGCAATTCGAACGTATACAACAGTCCGAAAATAAACGTCAGGCTGTTGCCTGGACCAGACACAACACCCGTCTGGATGGAGGATCCTCCCTTTTCTATGGAGGTTTGTGGGACTTTACACCCTGTTCCGCATACCCCCAAACTGGTGACCCTCGAACATGAACATCAGCGCAGCCTTCGTGCAGAGCTACTTTATCGTAACGTCATCGTCACTTCGTCAAGCTTTCGAGCAGCGAGTCCCAAAGCCAGCCAAAACCCACGGCATCTACGGGGGTAACCTGACCATCAGCATGCAGCGGACGGCGCATTCCTGGTCATTACCCTCAGCTTCTATCATCAACGCTCCGATCCATTGGAGCCAACAACACTGTCCCGACTCACTGGGACATCATCACCGCTCCGACCCACTGGAGCCAGCAACTCTATCCCGACTCACTGGGATATCATCACCCTGACTCACTGGGGCACAACCGCATACAGTTCCGACTCACCGTATACTCTGCGACTTCCGGTTCCAACTCACGGGAACCAACCTTCCACTGGCCAGGCACACATCACGAGTTGTACGGACGACTCAACCTGCTATCGACCTCCGGTCTCCGGAGGGGAGTGATGTAGCGGCACCAACGCCGCCACTTACGAACTAATGACATAACGTCACACAAATCCTGCATCGGGCAAATAAAGATTTCGTCGCGATTCGAACGTATACAACAATCCAACAATAACCGTTGGGCAGTTGCCCGGACCAGACATAGCAATTTTGATTGTCTCGCAATTTTGCGTAAACACTCGGCAATATCCAACTAGCACGGTGACCGATCTCACACTGAATCGTAGAACTCTCGAAGTGTCTGGTTGCTCGGGTGTTGAACTGACAACCGGTTGCGCTTAACATAATATGGCGGCAAATAACGCGACCATCGTGAGTATGACGATGAAAGGCTTCATGATGACACTAGTTAACTTATCGACTGCTGTGAGTAGAATCCGATGCAGGCGTTCTTGGGAGTCGTGTTTTATAACATTACAATATTGTGAAACAGGTCCTACAACTTTTGTCTCAAAATTATAATTATGTATAGTAAGTAAATTTAATATTCGTAAAAACGGAATAAAAATCGGATAGAAATATTAAAATAATGTTTACATTCAGATTGCTTACTATCAAGTTAGATAATGGCTAAAAGCTAAAAAAACTGAATAAGTATGGATTACTAATTGGGGTCTGATTGTCCCCACGCGAGCAATTACGAGTAACCAAGGTTTATTAAATTTATAATTATATTCACTTTAAGATAAGATTTCTGCATTTGTCTTGTTTCAATTGCGTATTGATTTGTTATGAGAATACATAAACTGTGATGTAGCCACAAATGACAGATCTTCAAATGACAGCCGGGACCAATGGCTTAACTAGCTTTCCAAGGAACGAATGAAACTCGCTATGTAAACATGGTACACGATGGATCCACGGAATGACCTCATTTATTTATTTATTTATTTATTAATTTGGCCAACCAACAATTGTATATACTGATACATTAAAATTGCATATTTGTTTATTTCTAAGGTTAGTATTACAATCTCTTATAGGTTAGCATCGCATGCCCCATAAAATAATAGAGTTACAAATCAAATTAAAATCTAAAGAAAATTTATCTCAGCTCGAAAACAAAATTTAAATCAAATAAGCTTCAAAAGCAAACCACAATCAATATTAAAAGCCAAGTCAAAATTAGATAAAATTAAGAAACAAAAATAAAATAAAATAAAATCAATAAAATTAAAATTACAATTAAAATAGAAAATAAAATTACAATTAAAATATAAAATTAAATTAAATTAAATTAAAATTACAATTAAAATAGAAAATTAAATAAAATTAAAATAGAAAATTAAATTAAATTAACTGTCAAAATAATACAAAATCAAAATTAAATAATGAAAATTACATTAAATCAAATTCACACCAAAAAGATAAAAATAAAGATAAAATCAAATTTATACGAATCAAAAGGAAGCAGATATACAAAGGAATTACTATATTAAACAGCATTAAAAGTTATTCTGTGGAACCTGCCAAACTAGTCAAAATGCACGTCAACAAGATCGCTGTAGCCATTTAACTGTTTACTGAGTCGAGGGACAACAGAACTTGTACCGAATACTGTTCTACGCGGAGGTAGAACCCCAAGGTAGTGATGGGGGTACGAGGGAGTCTAGCAGGAGCACGGAACCGAAACTTGCTAAGCAATTGGGGACAGTCAGTTTTACAACGGAGTATTTTATATAGGAAGATGGAATCAGCAATTGTTTGGCGTTTCTCCAGTGAAACCATTTTAAAATGTGATAGTCTGGCTCCATAGGACCGTTTCCTCCTGGTGATTCCGCTGGCATACGCTAGATGCCATACGAATCTCTTCTGTATCCGTTCTAATCTCAGGTTGTGGGTAGCATAGTGAGGTCTCCAGACAATGCTGCAGTATTTCATGATACTTCGAACAATACTGTTGTACAGCAAAATCTTGGTCCCACTGCGCCTGAAACCGGTAACATTCCTAACAACGAAGCCCAGCATTCTAGATTCCTTTTTAACAATATTTTCGATATGAGGTACGAATGTCAGTTCATTATCAAAAATAACACCTAGGTCCCTGATCTGATTTACCTCTTGGATTACATTAGAGCCCACATGATATACACTAGCTGCTATAATTTTTTTCCGGGTGTACTTCACATGGTAACATTTTTTGACGTTTAATGTCATTTCGTTCTCGCCACACCATTGACTTAACGAGTCGACATCGCTCTGCAGTAGTTCAGCATCACCGCTAGACTCAACTATCCTGGCAATTTGAGATCGTCTGCATACATATAACATTCTGAGAATTTTAGGCAATGTGGGATGTCGTTGGCGAATATATTAAAAAGAATCGGACCGATATGCGAGCCCTGAGGCACTCCCGAAGTGGTCTCATAAGTTTCAGACTGGAAACCATTGACCGCGACATAGAAGAATCGATTTTCTAGATATGATTTTAACCAGGTATAGAGTGAGCCAGTAATTCCGTACGCAGAGAGCTTTGACAGAAGTATATGGTGAGGAACGCGGTCAAAGGCTTTACTGAAGTCTGTGTAAATTACGTCGACTTGCTTGCCGCAGTCAATGGCATCCGTTAACATTTCTGAGAAAGTCGCCAGGTTTGTGCTAGTTGACCTAGAAGCCACGAAACCATGTTGGGAGTCACTCAAATAGAGTTTAAAGTGTGACTGGAGATAGGGACAAATTAGGGTCTCGAAGACCTTAGCAAGAGTTGATAAAATAGAGATGGGCCTGTAGTTTCCGATATTGTCCTTCTCATCACTTTTATAAATCGGCACAACTTTCGCTTTTTTCCAGTAGTCTGGAAATACACCTGAGCTGAGAGACTTATTAAAAATCGTTAATAATGGCGAAACCAAATGGGTGGCGCATTTCGAAATAAAAATTGGCGGAATACCATCATGCCCAGCGCCTTTACGAATATCCAATCCCTTAAGTTTGTTTAATACGCTATCATGATCAATCGTAGGTGCCGTTAGTGGCAGGCTATTATTTTTCATATTATGAAGAAAATCAGAGACTGGTTCACTTTGGGTCACTTTTGTATCGCTGAAAGCCGATGAAAAATGTGAAGCAAACATTTCACATATTTTTAAACCGTCAGATGTTGCCACGGTTCCGTTAGTCATTGTGGCGGGGAAAGAACTAGAGCCTCCTCTTTTAGCCTTTATGTAAGACCAGAAGCGATTTGGATTTTTAGGGATTTCATCTTCCACCGCTTTAATATAATTATTATATGAGCTTGTTGCTATTCAACAATTATACAATTATACAATTTCGTCCCTGGGGTTTTTATAAATTTATAGTGGCATCTTATTTTCTCTTTCTCCTTTATGGCTCTTATTAAATTTTTGTCAAACCAAGGAGGGTATTTTTTTTTACATTTAACATTGGGCTTGGAAGGTACATGCATTTGTATGATATTCCGAATTCTTTCGTAAAAGACTTGGAGCATGTCGTTGACATCAGTAGAATCCTCAAACGCAATATCCCAGTCCACCCTATCAAGATCATCGCAAATTGCTGCGTAATCAAGTTTAAAAAAATTAGGCCTTATACTTTGTGAGTTGTATGGAAGCCAGGTTTCTTTACTCGCTCCTAGCATGATTTCGATTGGGGGGTGAAGGACATCAATAGCACTAAGGGGATTTAGAGCTGGAGTTACGCTACGAGAAGGTAAGTTCGTTAAAACAAGATCTAATATTCGTCCAGACATATTCACAATTTCATTAAGTTGCGCTAATTTGTGCATGTGCGTAAAATCTATCAGTAAATTACTAAAGCCAGGAGGAGCATAGTTGATTACAGAGTCATTTAACAAGTTCCACTTGATGTTACCTAAATTAAAATCACCGACAATACAGGTATGCAAGCCAGTCCGTTCAAGCATCAAATTACAGCTATCCAAAAAATGGTACAAGGTACTACGTATAACAGGGGGTGGTAAATATACTGCACACAGTGCTATTTGACGAATAGATTTCATAAACGGAACCTCGATAACAACCCAAAGATCCTCACATTGACTTTCCCATTGAACCATACGTTTCGAACAATTTTTTTTTAAAACAGCTATCAATACACCCCCTCCATCCTTTTTCCTACCGTCTCTGTCCCTTCTGTACACTATATATCTATCTTCAAAAAGCTCCGAACTCAAGACACTACAATTCAACCATGTTTCAGTCAACATTACAATATCATAGCTTTCTAAAGACAAATGACGACAAAAGTTATGGGTCTTCGTGCGTAGACCTCTTGTGTTTTGGTAATAAATATTAATCTCTGCGAATTTTAACTAAAAACAAAATGCCAATGCTGCGATGCACATATCATGTACTGAGAAAAAAAAAAAAAACTAAGAAAGTTTATTTAAAGTGTCCATGTTTCTGACCATGATGTCCTGTGATTCCTCCGTTTTACGCATAAAAATTCTGCCACCCCGAATCCAGACGAATTTAAAGCCAAGTTCCCTGGCTTTGACTCTCGCAGCAGCGTGCAGAGCCTTGTATGTCTGGGACAGATGTTCAGTCACGAAAATTGCGGTTTTTGGTCCGGAGTAACCGAGATGGGTGTTGTTTAGCTTATTTTCCTTATTCTTCTTGTTAAAATTAATGGCAGAAGCAAGGAATTGGTCACGAAGTCGAGGGGAAGCCAGTTGCACTATAATTGATCGCGGTCGTGTGTTATCAGGGTTAAGCTTGGCCACCCTGGTGCAATGCAGAATATCTCTCTTATCTACATTACAACCAACAACCTTAACCAGGTCTGACGTAATTTTGAACAGATCCTCCTGGTTCTTCTCTGGTAAGCACTGAATTTCCACATTGTTTGATCGTGTTTGCTGTTCAAGCTGATCCAAACGCACTTTAAGTGAGGCCGTGGTGGTCTTCATAACACAATTCTCCCTCTGAAGTTCCGTTATAGTCTCCTTAGATGTACTATATTCCTTAAGTAGATCTTCATACTGACCATTCATAAATTTCATCGATTCATCCATGTCATCTATCCTTGCATTGATGGGCTGTAGCTCTCTGTTCAACATTGCTTTCATATTGTCACTGAATTCAGCCAAGATTATCGACAATTCAGTCTTCACTACTTCTTGGACAATCTCGCGAATGTAATCTCTTGACAACATACCTTCAGTCGTTGTAGTGGCCTGAGGTGGAGAACCAAGAGCCTGCCTTTTGTTTGCTCTGGTGGTAACATTGCGTTGAGAAGCGTTTTCTGTCTTATTAGTGGGCGACTTATCATCAGCCATGTTAAATTCTTGTTGTATAAAAATAACGCAAAAAAAACTCAATTTTTTTTATTAAAAAACAAACATGGCAAGTAGCAATAAGCAGCTGTTTTCAAAGCTGACAAATAATACAAAAAAGAAAGCAACGATAAAAATAAATGTTGCAAAAAGTAAAGCTAATTTGCTCAGTTTCGAACCTGCGCCTCTACCTTTGAGGTGACGCTCCTTATCTTAATCAGCCAATTCGCCTTTTGTAGATATTGTGAAATTTGCAATCTACATCTCGTTCTTGTGTCTTAGTAAACAGGGTAGTTGTGAATTTGTGACCATATAAGTCGCGCATTGAGCCGTGGCGAACGTTCTGACTCACCACCAATCAGCCAATAGGGGCAGCCGTCGTAGCTGTGAGTCACTGTTTCTCGAACTTGTGATGCCTTTGTGAAGTTTTATTGTGAAATAAAAACTACTTATTACTCCACCCCTGTTCAGGAACTTGTAGATATAAACTTGCCAATACTATTATCCACTTATGCACTTTGTTAAGGGTGGTATTTAATACTTTAACTGTAATTCCCCTTTTTTCAATCAAAATATTCGAAATTACTACCAAAAATACTGAATTGCACACTAAATTTGCTCATCAAATAAATGAATTATACTATACTGCTGGATCTTTAAAGCTTAACTGTTTTAATGAATAACTATCTGTTAACTAAAAGTAAATCTAATAATTCTTCGAGTGCAACAAAATATTTAAGTTTTAAGGGAGGGGGGGAAACGAAACAAAGTCGACGGAGCCCCGCTGCGCAGGGCTCCTATTTCTGTCTGCAGGGTCTAAAGTAACCTAACATGAAGGAGTGTCATCTCCTTCGAACCTAACCTATCCGTGTCGGGGTGCCCTAAGCTCCCGAGCTCGCTTCGCTCGCTCTTGGACTAATTCACATTTATTTTATATTTAATTGAATAATTTGTGTGCAAATCAGTATTTTTGTTTTACGGTGAGTAATATTGTTTTGCAGTAGGTTATTAGTGGAGATATTTTGTTTGCTTAAATTTCTAAATAGAGGTGCAGTTAAAAATTCCCCCTTTGTTAATAGTATAATACTGTATCAATATTGCTCATAAAACAACAGAAAATATTTATTTTTAACGGAGTGACTTGCAACACGTCTTAAACTTGAAGATCGACCTGTGCGGCTGTTATTATTTAGCCACGAGCTCCTCTAAACGCCTTACTAAAGTATCATTGCATAATCTTATTCTTTTACAAGTTTTTATTTTCAGGATATAAAAGTTCCAGTATTTTTTTATACGAAATACTAATATTCAGCTATTAGCATTATTAAGCATTACATATTACTAGTTAAAATGTTTATAAATTGCTAGGGCAGTCGTCCAAACTTTATTTAGCCATGTCCTTTGTACACAAGGCCTCTATTGACAAAGCAATTTTCAGCATCTTATGAGGGTTCTAGTGCTTCTAAAGAGTATGTATCATCGAAAAGGAAAAGGCCATATAGGCACAGTATATATCTTTCTATTTATTTTTTTAGATACCTTTTAAATTGGTCCAATATTGAAGGAGGAAATGGGCGAGAGCCAAACCTCGAATTATGACTTTTTACTTAGGAAATTCAGTCGAATGTCTGCGACCGCATTTATTCATATTTATTATTAATTTATGGAATTACTCTTTCAAAACTCCTTTTTATTGCGGTTTTTAGAGTGATTGGTTTTTTTTTCATAGACTTGCTGCTTTCGCGGCACTCTAAAATATTTTTTCTCAATTAAAGTAGTATATGTTAATCCTTATAACATCAGCCATCTAGCAGTGAATGTCTCATCAAAGTCGGTCTAGCCATTACATAGAATAGGCTGAACAAACTGACTAACAGAAAAAACAAAAATGTTTATTTTTGTTTATTTAATGTATCGTGCATTTTCAGTACTGGGCCCGCGTGGTGGATTACGGCCCATTCCCTCCCACAGAGAGGATGCCTTTGTTCTACAGTGTGTGGTATTTATTCCACATCTACTTACGTTTCATAACACTCCACAAACCATCTTCATATCTTTTGATAATGTATCAATTTTTGTAACTCTTTTATAAGTATTCTTTGATATTCTTATTACCTGTAAAGCATATTTTTAGTTATTTCTGATTGATTTGTATTCTTTAACTTAATTTCTATTGCTTATTTGCAAAATTATGGAATTTTTTATACTCTGACATTTTCATCTGACATGACATCTGTCTGTCTATTTTAGTTTCTTAAAGCCATAGACATACCATAGGTACCATGGACTACCCAGACCTTTCCTTAAGCTAGTTGTACATTATTGTAAGGTCAGTGCAGACTGACCCGCCTTTGTAAAGCCGTTTTTATTCGTTCTGGTCTTATTGAGATTTGAATTTGAAATTTAGAAGAGATGGCAGAACGAATGAAAAACGGGCTTCAGCCTTTTTGGTCTGGAATCTGGACTGAGCCCCGAAAGACAGTTAGCTTCTGAGTACGATAATACAATGTGTTTTTCTATTCTGAAAACTCAAAACCTGTGAAACTTTTATGTAAAACTATTATTTTCTGAAGTGCTCTAAAATATTTACTGTTAGTGTTATACTGTGTATGATTTACCTATGTATCTGGCTACTTACCGTTTCACTCCTGGCTGAATGCCTTTCCTGACTACAGTATGCCTACATAACTGCATACTAAACCGTGTGCCTGCTAGACCGTCGTGGTGCCTGCTCACGTGTCTCTCTCTCGAGCATACCACGACGTTTTGAAGAGTTCCAGTCCGTCCAGCTGTCTGCCTAACCATTTTGCTACCTACCTACCCGATTGCCTGCTCGACCTTTGTGATGTCTGCTTACCTGTCTACCTCGGGAATTTTACGTCCTCCTGCCCGTCCTGCTGCCTGGTTAGCTGCCCACGACGTGCGAAGCCAGCCCATAGTTTTATACTTCTATATCCTTTTTATAAATTTTATCTTGTTTTTATTAACGTGGCTTACGTATAGCTCGACTGAGCTATACGTAACGCTACAAGTGGTAACATAAAAAAAGGCCGATGATGATGATGACCGTGTATTTTGATATTACAAACAAGCACTTCAATCTTACCTATTTGGACAAATATCGAAATGACGACATAACGCGCTCACCTAATTTACTAAAAGTGCCAGGCACTGATCGCAGATATTTGTATTATAAAAAATAAAAATATCGAAATGAGCTGTGTCTCGAAAGGGTTACTGAACTATCGGTCTCAGTTGTGACTTTGAAACATGAAGTTAGAACAGAACCCTGAATTCTGAGAACTGGTCTAATTAAAGGATATTGTATCCTGCTCATGTTCCTAGAACCGAACATGCTACTCGTATTAACAATTCAGTTGTTTCTATATAGTTAGACTGGAGTCCAGTCAGAATATATTGAAGGGAAGCACCAAATTATCTTAGCAGAGGCGGAGGTGGAAATATAGAGAAAACAAGCTTTTATACAAAAAAATGCATAGTCAAAAATACAAAATTATGTGCAAAATACACTGGGAAAGGCGAATTTTATTTTATTTATTTTTAAACCTTGTAGAAAACAAAAATGGAATCTTTAAGTAATCATATTTTACAAAGAATATTCATTTATATTTTATTTACAGGAATAGTTTTGCGGCCCTGTCACCTTCTAGGATATTTCTAAGTGACTCATAAAACAAACCGGCTCCTAAATAATTGGTCGCTTGGTACTAAACCTAGCGATAACAGTGACATGAGAGAAAAAAAAGTCGAAGTTCGAGTTTATTATTTTTTACAATTAGAGCTCTCACCTCCGTTACATTTCGGCAAAACTTGCGGGCGGCTGATGCGAATGTGAAGGTACAATTTAAAGAAAGAAAGAAAAGCGAAAAGAAAGAAAATGGTTTTATCTCACATAAACAAAACGCACATTACAAACATAAATATGAAAATTACAATGATAAAAAGCCCCGTAGTAATTTCTTGAAAGTTCCGCATTTTTGGTTGCGGATTTCGGTTCGGACATTACGTTACATCCCTCATCCCAAAAACCAATTGCCTGAAAGCTTCAAATTAATGAGAATAGCTCTCTGTTGTTTTACAACCAAGAAAAGTGTCCTTAATTCCATAAACGCATTAAATGAGACTTTGGCTTCCTTTTTATGTTGTAGCAATATTCTGCCAATACACACAAAACGCCGGGACATTATTTCGCAAACCCATCTTACATATTCACTCGTAAAGACGTCCAAATGAATTCCTAGGGCCAAACAATATGACTTGAGCGACGATTATGATAGTCTCAAGTGCCCATTTCTTCTTCTATGATGTCTATGATCAATCTACTCTTAAATCATGGGGAAATAAACAAGTAAACGAAACTACAAGGCTGTTACTGTATTATTTGTTGCGAAAATAGAACACAAATAAGGTTCGCTTAGGATCAAATCTTCTCACGTACTATTGTTAAGTAGTAGTATTTTTGTAAGAAAATACAGGAATAAATATTTTTGGACGTTTTTGAAGGAAAAAATTTTGTTACGTTGTTTTTGAAACGGCTTGCGGTAGCAGTAGAAATCGTCACTTCACGAAAAACGAGACGTTCGGTTCTGTCCGGCACAGTTCGGATATTATCATGTAGCGTGTGACATTTATGCAATTACATTACGTTTGGAGTTGAAGAAAAGGCGTGAGAAACTTCGTTCCTGACGGAATCTCATATACGAAAAACGTTTTATTGAGTATTTTATTAGGACTCTTAATACTACTCAACCCTGCTGAAATATAGTTACTAGGTCTGATAGTTGATTTGGCACTTTCAGTAAGTGGCCGGCTATTTCATGATATATTACACTGATAGTGTGCCATAAAATGAAACGGCCCATACTAATTCTACGATCTGGCTGCGACATAGGTACCTACCATAATCTTACCAAAAATATGAAAAAAGAGAAAAATAAGAAATGGCCCAAAATATTGACGAAGTGGTACCCAAAAGATGGAAAATTAAGCAAAGAAAGAAAAGCGTAACTTTTAGGGAACGATAACAAAATAGTTGGTACAGCTAGTATTAGGAAGGTGAGACGTGGAAATATTAAGAGGAGGCATTTGTCGATGAACAAAACAGTTTGAAATAAATCAGATAAGGATTTGAAGAAATTAATTTATAAAGTAACATTATAATATGGAACAAATGTGTGGTGTTAACAATATGGACTAGTTTTGATTATTTCAATTTTTATTGTTTAGCCAATAAATATTTGAAGAATATACGTAAACGTACGTACCTAGAGACGTACCGATAAATAATTATATTTAATGAAAGAATATATTTTTCTCGTAAATACAAAAACAGTCGTAACAAATGAGTTAATACACCTTGTTGTTCTTCGTTAATATTTTCTTTGCAATCGTAGGATGGTATACGGCATATACCGGGATACACCTGTCCTACTCATTCGTATAATATACTATATGCGAATGAGTAGGACAGGTATATCCCAGGTAGGCGCTGGTTACTGATGTCTATGAGATAGTTATTGATCTGTTTTTCGGATGGTGAAAAAAATAGGTTAGTAGAAATCAGAGTTTACACGTTCATTTGTCTATTGCTGATCATATTTCTCCTCATATGAAATTATGATACAGAGATAAATTAGCTTTATTTTTTTGAAAAGCTTGGTTCTTTACTGTGCTCTTGAACGGGGATCGTAGACGTAAAAGTAAAGGCTGGCAGGCTTAAATAGGATTGGGTGAGTCACGTTAGCTGCATGAACAGAGACCGCTGTGCGATAGTATTCACAAATTGGATACCTGGGGATTTGGCATGGCCCTTATTGGAATACACAGAACGAGCACTTTTTTCAACCAACACATCTGGTACATTGACAGGATACAGCATTGTGTCGAATGAAGACCGGCGCATACCAATGAGACCCACTGTAATCTTCATTTCTACCAATTTATCCTCTAAACCAGCCACGACGAGACATAAATAATGAAGTCGAAAGGTTATTTCTTCTTACTTTACAACTCCTAATCCCATCAGACGATAATCTATCGGCCGGAGGATGGGCGAGAAAGAGGTCCTAGACAAGACACCCTTTGCAGGGGCTAGTCTGAGGTGGCTATAAGGAAATTAATACTTGGAAAGATTTGAGGAAGGTTTTTGCCCAGCAGTGGGACAATATAGGCTAGAATATAAAAAGTGGTACTAAAGTGATTACGAAGATAATTACACTTATAAAATGCCACACTATCACCGAGTATCGTAGGCACTTTATAATCGACTTCAAGAAAGGAGGAGGTTTATAATTCATCGGATATTTTTTTACCCGGCTGTAGAAGGAGGGTAATGTGTTTATCAGTACGTATGTTTGTTCGTATGTGGCGTTCTAGAGACCAAACGCGTTGTCCGATTTTGATGATTCTTACGTCAATCGATTCGTATTAACTTTGCGAGTGTCACTGCCTACATTTAAATTTGTAAATAGAAAAATGGCGGATTTTGGACGCCATACTGTGGAACCCATTTTTTTTTTCTTCCATACCCATCGTGTGAAGTATCAAAATGAAGGGTTTTAGAAGGTGATTTAAATAGTTATTTATGCTACAAGTTTGGAAGGTAGGTGATTTCCGATGAGTGGCATTTTTATTCACGAGCGAGCGAAGCGAGTAAGTGGATAAATCGACACGAGTCGGAAATCATCTTACGTACGTGTATCATACAACATTTTACTATGCATTGTGCGAGGAAATAAATAAACTAATAAAATAAAATTAATAAAATGGTGGGCTTATTCAAGCGCGTTCAGCATATCCACAGATTAACAAATAGTTTCTCGGGTATATCTACTGCGCATGTGCAAATAGCTGTCACATCGTAACGCAATAAGGCACGAGCAAAATATACGTTCTGCCAAACATATTTAATTAATATTTAAAATTAATTTATTGATCAAAATCTTCATCTAGAGTAATTAAAAAAGCCTAAAATGAAGTATTAGTTTTATTTTACCTTTTATATGAATGATAATCTGTACATAACTAATTTTTAAAACTTTTCTCAAATAATAAAAACTCTATGCGTCGGGCTGACGTTGGAGTTAAAAATTAAAAAAATACAGGAAAGTAAAAAACACTAGTGAAAAAAAGTGACACTTTCCGCACAGTTTGGCTGCTTGGAAAACCGCTCTTTTCGAGGACATGCATTGTTAAATATTATAACTTATAAATAAATGGTAATGATGAAAATGGTACCATCGAACAGATCTGATGATGATCCCGGAAGTTAGGAACTGGAACTCCGAAATAAAACAATATATCGTACTCCGTGTTTGGCTTTATTAAAATATTCATGAGATGTACTTTAGCTATAAGTTATTTTCATGGTAGTTGGAGGTACCTGCCAAAACATTTTCTATCCGTTAATGAGACACACAATTTCGATCTTATTGAATTCTCAATTTACTGGAACTTGTAGTCAAAAGCCGTGAACAATTTTCCCTGACTGTACACCGTTAAAACCTTTATCTTGCGTGACACTATACCCGGGTATTGATTAGGTAGCAACAGGTCACGTTCAGGAGACCCGGGCAAAAGTGGTAACATGTAACGTTCTTGACAAGCAAAATTGTGTTAGTCAAAAATTCATAAAGTGTGCTATGTGCTGTGACATTAGTAAACAGGAAAAATTATTTACATGAAACTCCGAACGTCATTCCACTTATTTATAACTTTACCTTAAGATACTGATTTGGTATAAATGGGACTCAGGGATCCCTCGCAATGCATTCTTGGCACAAAAGTCGAGTAGTAAGCACGTGTCAACATGAAGCTCTTCATCATGATCATGGTGGTCTCGTTACTCACTGCGCTGTGTTCGGCGCAACCGGTTGACAGCTCATCACCCGAGCAACCAGACACTTTTGGACGTCTACGAATCAAAACAGCTGGTTGCCCTCTAGGTTACATCTTTAGGAGTGGTTGGTGCTTCCCTAATGAGTAAGAAGAAATATTTATTTTTTACTATAATTTTGGACGAATCGTGTATTGGAAAGTCGTGGTGGCTCAGTAGCTAAAGACATCACCTCTCGTGCTTGAAGTCATGGGTTCAAGTCCGGATAGGTACAAATGTGACTTTTTTCAAATTCATTAGTACTTTCTATGTTTATCTTGGACATCGCTAACAACAGTGAAGGCAAACATCGTGAGAAAACCTAGACTTATATTTAACATACGTTTGAAATCGCCAACCCGTATTGAGCAAGCGTGATGATCAATGCTCGGCCTTCTGTGTATGAGAAAAGGCGTTTGCCCTGCATTGGAGACAGTTACAGGCTGGTATTTTTTAATTGACTATGGAAGATATTAACGACTGCGATGGATATAGTCATAAGCCTGGATATAGATTCAGCAGTGAACTGCTCTAGTATAAGTTGAATGAATCTTAACAAGTAGTCATTCATTTGATCCCATTGTCATAAATTTTAAGTTACATAATAAGTTAAGTGTTCTCAAAAAAGCTTGATTATAAGATCGTATATTTCTTTTTTACAGTGATGATTACTGAGTAACAGATGAGAAACGTCCAGAATAGTAGGAGAGGATGTTCAGATTAAAGGGAATTGAAGATATTAACCGCAGACTTATTCGAACACACTTCCGAGCATGCTGAGAGATCACTAACGCCAAACCAAGCTGCTGGACCCAAGCTAAGCACCCCTCCAACGATCAGCTGGAAGCTGTAAGGCACCAAGCCACCTCTCCAGCCACTCTTCTAGGACAAGCCTTTCCGCCGTGATTGATTCTGCCATTTAGAATTTTTCGAATTTATATTCATCATCAGCCTTATAATGTTCCCATTGCAGGGACACAGGCATCCTCTCTGTTTTTAAATTTTAGGGGAATTTATATTAATTGTTATTGCAATAAAAGTACAGGTTGTAATTTTAAAGATTTTAGTCGGTTCGATTCCAATGTGCGGTGTGTCAAGCGAATTTTCGAAAATCTTTGATTGTCGTTTTTTTTTAAAAACAAAAATAAAGGAATGTTTTCTTTGAGTAAAATTTTCGACCTACAGTATTAAGAGTACTTTCCCTTCAGGTGGCATTACAAAATGCCACCCTGTATATAGAAATTTTCTCTTCGACCATCTAATAGATGTAAACAGTTTTATCCAGGTTAACTGGACTTTAAACAAACGAGCTTTCCTATGACTGGCCTTAAAACGGCAATATGTTCTATCATAACAGATCATTTGTTTTATTTGTCTAGCTTTTAAATGAAAATAGCCACAGTAGCTCTAATTTAATCCATTACATATTTTTTTATTTTTTTTATTCTCTCCTTTTAATTTTATGTTTGTTTTATATCTTCTTCAATCTATACCATATCTTTTTTTGTTTGTTTGTTTGTACCGAATAAGCTCCGAAACTACTGGACCGATTTTAAAAATTCTTTCACCAATAGAAAGCTACATTATTCCTGAGTGACATAGGCTATTTTTTTATCCCGAAAACGGGTCCTGTGGGGTGGCCCACGGGAGCGAAGCCGCGGGGAACAGCTAGTCTATAATATAAAAATGAATCGCAAAATGTGTTGGTAAGCGCATAACTCAAGAACGCCTGCACCAATTTGACCAATTCTTTTTTTTAAATATTCGTTGAAGTTCAGAGATGGTTTTTACGCAGAGAAAAATTCTATTAATTGCCGGAAAAAAAAATTAAGCAATTTTCATTTACCCATACAAAAGTTTTCCAACTAAAACGTAGAGTCAATTTGAGCTTTATTGCTATTGTATAAGCTATTTTTGCTTTGAATAGGGGAGGGGAATGTAGGGTAGGGTAGTATAGGGTAGGGTAGGGTAGGGTGGGGTAGTGTAGGGTAGTGTAGGGTAGTGTAGCGTAGGGTAGGGTAGGGTAGAAAAGGTAGTGTAGGGTAGGGTAGTGTAGGGTCGGGTAGGGTAGGGTAAGGTAGGTAGTGTAAGGTAGGGTAGGTAGGGTAGATAAATGATTGGTGTTTTTATGGCAAAACAAAGTTTGCCGGGTCAGCTAGTTCCTTATAAAATTTATGCGACTTACGCTGTAAATGATGTGCATGCCTGTGTCTTGCTTACACAGGATCGTTTCTAGATGTTTCTTTGTAATATTAATGTGTAATTGAGTCGTTGGTGTGCCTTGTTAATAAATGAAGTAGCTATCATAGGAAAATTCTGTTAAAGGTAGTTGTTGCCTAGCTTATTTGTAGCCATATTTTCCAATATCTGTAGGTATTTTTCCTGTTTCGCCGATACCACAATTATTCTACTGCCATGTAACACTGTCCATTTTAGTTTTCTTGAGTGTAATAATCAATGACATACTTACCTACCTACCAATAACGGTTTAATGGAACGGCAGAAATAGAGGATAACATAGATGGACCCCTTTTTCGCTCTTTGACTCCTATCTCTACTACCTGGACCTACTCCTAAATGGACTAATCCGTTTTGCGTGCAGGCCAACTCTCCGTGAGAGAGAATGGACCGTAATCCACCACGCGGGCCCAGTGCGGGTTGGTGGATGTCTCATATCTTCAAATTTTTGGTTATAAGACATGCCGGTTTCCTCAAGATGTTTTCCTTCTCCGTTTTGAGAGCAGTTATGAAGCAATAATCTACACAAATTTAAGCGCCTGCCTGGGTTCGAACCCACGTCCTACAACTTGTAAGTCGCGGCCGTTCCCACTGGGCCGAGTCCGTGTGGGCCAATTCAAAATGCCATCCCTGTCACCTTTACTTTTGGCACTTTAGTATAGGTCTACCAGAATCTCATGGCAAAAAGGGAAATAAAAATTTGTTGTATGCAATACTGGGGAAATTGGATCAAACGATCTTGATACTGTTTAATTTTTATTTATGTCTTTAGTATTAATGAACATGAGGTACCTATATTATAGTAGTCACAACGGATCTTTGTGTCTTTGAACTGGTCCTGCCAACCATTGCGTAAGAAACAGTTTGTCATCGAGTATACTGCATAGAGTAAGCGAGATAGGACGATGACAAAAAAGACAAAAGACAAAAGATATTTATTTCAACTGGGCCACCAAGCGGCACTTTTGAATGTCACAATTTAAATTTACATGGAATAAAAGTTGATTCTACCGTGCATTCGGAAAGTAGCTTGTTATGGAGAAGAATGCACAAGAAACTCCGTAAGCTTATGTGACATACATAAGCGAGTGAAAGAGACAGTTATACAATGCTATCTTCAGCTTCAACATTGACACAAAAATAGCTACTGCGCGGGGTCTTGCAACCAATTCAGAGACACAAAGATCCACTGTGAGTATTATAGGTATGTGTCTGAATAATGTTATTATACATCATGTTCTTAACATAGGAAAAATAAATCAATTGAATATTAATTTATGTACTAATTTATTATTTAGCATTTAAATCATACTAATAACTTAAAAACTCATTCAGAACTAGAAAACTAGAATACGATTCCATGAACTCCACTGGCATTTCAAAAACTTGTATCTTTGTAGTTTTATGTCATCTCTCTCCATCAAAATGGTTCTTTTTCATTGGCATTTAACATATTCAAAACCAATCTCTTTATGTATAAAGTCTGTAAAAAATAATAAAATGTATCATGTTACTTAAAGTCATTCATCATCATCAGTCTATATATTTTTTTTTTATGTAAGTTTTATGGCCTGGTTGCTAGGACCTTTTAGCCACGTCTTTGGAAAGAGTTTTGGATCTTATATTTATTCTTTAGTATGCATTAGAATGCGGATGTAACAGGTTCTAATGTTTTTTGGAGTATTTGGCAGCAAATTGTATCGAGTCAGTCTTCCCAGCTTTGCAGACGCAGTCAATACTACAATAAAATACACCGCTCCACTATCCCGAGATCGCTTTTGTCAATGATTTTACAAATTGTCCAGTTGCGGAGACAGTTGAGATACAAAACTACACCAATAATATATCACAATATCCACTAGGAATCAATTTGCAAATAATATTAACAGCCACTGAACTTCACTCGACAAAATCCCGCCAAAAACTCCCGTCTATATACACGTCCCACTGCAGGGCGCAGATTATTACTTAATATTTTTCTTACGTTAAAGATTCTCAATCTCCGTTAAAATCAATATCTTGTCGAAGAATTAGTAACAGTTACATTACTGTTGCCATTTCCTTCCGGCCATCATTCGATGTGCCCTGACCTACGATTTACCATATAATAGTAATGGAAAGAAATTAAAATTAAGTAAGAAAAATATAAATTAAACTAAAAGTATCAAAACAAGTCAGTCCAACTTACTGGTCCACTCTACGACGCACTTTAAAATCAAAGATTGAGTTTGATTTACGCCTTCTTCTTCCCTTATTTTATGATACATATTGAAAACAATATGTCTCGCATGAGATCGAAGTGGGTTTTTCGACATTTTCACAACAATAACAAACTTTCCAGATAATATCAAAAAATTTCAGCAGCGGTTGACACATCAAGTACTTTGATTCGACAGGTGACAATTGACATTGCCATATGAAAATCACAATTTAAAAAAAATAAAAAATGCCATGAGATTCTGGTACACCTATATCTACTTTTTTTGTTTGGTGTAACATTTTATCGAGCAAATGGACGAGCGTGGGTGTCGTGGAGTGAAGTCAATAATGAACGCACGCTAGGCTTTTTTATATTTAACTTAATTGCTGTGCCCAACAGGGTCCATGTGAACTGTACGCCACTATTACTAAGATCTTCTAAACATGACATGACATTACTATGATCAATTTGCAATGTTGCTTTTTATTTTATTTCTTGTCCATGGTTGCAAAACGCGAGTCTTGTTACAAAGCATGGCTATGGTTAGAGTGACAGATAATGTTTTTTTAAGATTTTTTTTAAGTTGTTATTTCGAAAACTACCTACCTACCAACCTATTCTTCTGCCCAACCGATCAACCTACTCACCTGCCCTACCAATCAACTTACCCTTTTTTTTTCGTCCATCTTGGAAAATCCTCATTCAGGGGTCTGTCAGACTTCTACTGACTAAAATCCACCCCGGTGTTCCATCTCACACCTACGCCGGGGTCGCAGGAACAACGATACTGCAACAACCCCCGGCTAGTGCTGGCATGCCTCAGCGGGCCTCGACCTTGGGTAGGGACGGAGGGAGATACAAAATACAAATAGTTTACAAATAGAGATACCAATGAAAACAGAAGATCTCTTAACCGTAGAGCTTCTGTCGTGTCTGGTTGCTCGGGTGCCGAGCTGTCAACCAGTTGCGCCGAAAACCGCGCGGCGAGTACCGTGACCATCACAAACATGATAAATAGCTTCATGTTTACACGTGCTTACTATTGGACTGCTCGAGCAGACTGTGATACAGGCATTCTTGACCTTACAGAATCTTTAATTTAATTTATTTTACCAGTAATACGACTATTAAATCAATAATAATATAGAATCTTGAAAGAGTGTACTTAGATCGTTAGGTCATATTGAGAGCCCCCCCGGTGGGTTCCCGCATTGTCGAGGCGGGGGGGCTCAGTAACCGTGGCTTGGTCACCCACGGTGAAGCAAAGAGGAACCCGAGGAGGGGCCGCTCGCCACGGCTTTTGCCGATAAGCCGACGACGTAGCGGCCAACATGTAGATGCTGCCCATACGATATCGCAGCTGAGGGTTGGAGGCCGCGGCGGGAGAGGAGTGCCGGTATTGCGGTGCGCCGCTCTCCCTACCTTCCGCGGCCTAGACGGGGTCGCCACCGTCTGATGGCGGCCGCGGTGGGGCCGCAGGGGAAGAGGAGTGTCGGTATAGCGTTAGCCGCTCTCCCTGTCCTCTGCGGCCGCAAAATAATAGGTGGCGGGCCATTGACCTTAACCCGTCACAGGGGGACCAAGGGTGCCATACACGGGGTCGTCTGGCATCCATGTGCTGATTTGGTCCCTGGGGTGGTCACGGCGTACAGTGTGTTCTGGTACGCCGGTGATGGGGGGACTCCCCCGAGGAGGGTCCGGTGACGGACAGCCGCGGCGGGTTCGCGGTGAGTGCTAACGCGTACACGTGTTCTCGCCATAAGCGGCACAGGAGGACACAGAGGAGTTTTAGTGGGTTAGAGTCCCACATAACTGCACTATCTCCCCGTGGTAGTGCAGTATGCACGAGCATTTCACCAAACAAAAAAAAAAAAGGTCATATTGAGAGGATAAATGAAAGGTGACTAACAAAAAGTAAGGTAAGGCAGATGTGAACGAAAAGCCGTTCATGATGACAACAATGTCATCTGCCCATCTGCTTGCAGTCCTTGGACTCCCCTACAAACCAGTCTTAATCTCTCTAACTCTAGAATATATTTAAAACATTAAAAAAAACTTCGGATATTTTAACGACTTTTTATTAAATAAAAACTACTGTCTAGAACACTTATGTGAGTCATTAATAAATAAAAAGACAAGAAAATCGCATCAAAATGTGTTATTTATGCGACCAACAGCTTCTTGTAGCAACAGTTCAAGTGCGGCTAAAGAGGATACAGAAACTTAGTGTTTTACAGATCAACCGTTCCTAAAGTAATTTCATAGGGTATTTTTTACTAGGGAAAGATCTAATTAAACAAATACTGTACACATTACAAGGTTTATTGTAATAAACAATCATAAAGGTATAGTTACCGGCACGTAACTTGGCAAAGAGTCGTGAGATACGCACAAGTCGTTTTTTAAGTTTCTTTGGTTGCCAAGCGGGACGCAGGGAATCGTTCCGAGCGCGCGATTGGTTGGTCGGTTGACACAAGGATCGACTGACCAATCGCGTCGCGTCCACGTTCCGTTCGCTCTATGTGGTGGTTGGTCAGTTCGCGCACAATGCGCCATTACCATTTACGCCATTGCGCCATTACATATCATCAGTATCACTTTATTAATATGTATTTTCTTCATCATAGTCGTTTAACTATTCGAGATATCTTATACCCAACTTATTAAGGAATTCCATTGGCCATCTGTGGTGTCTTCTTCATCAGTTCCAGTTTACCAACTGATGCTTTCTGAATGCGTGGTGGTGTGGGTGGTGAATAATTTTAATAGGTACATATAATTAAAATATACAAATATATTAAAAATACCTACAGTCACAAATAGTTGATGGTTGGTTAATTGTAGACCATAAAGGAACCAAGGACATAGGATACTTTGTATCCCGGAGTGGGTTATTGATTTTCGAAATAATGTGAAATCAAGTATTTTATATGTATTTAATAAGGCAAAATGGTTTTACATTATGACAAGTATTCTCTGAAAGCTAGATTATTATTTTTAAACACAAGTTCGAATATTTTTGTAGTATACATATTTAATCCTCTGGGATCTGTGCATCTCCTCCTACTATGCTGGTCGTTATTCATCTGTTACTTCTCAGTATAGTAATAGTCACTGCAAAAAAATAAATATAGTTACGATCTAAAAATCATGCTTGGAAAAAAAAAGTGCGGTAACTGAACTCGGAATAAGGGCTCCAAGGTGTTTGCAAGAGATCTGGATATTAGGTAGAGCTAGCTCCTAAAACTGAAGACTGACGATGGCAGAATTGTATCCGCCAAACCGGAGCTTCGAAAGAACGAGAAGTTCTATAGGCAGTTGTACACGTCAGTCAGTAAACCCATTGCAAATCTAGCAAACGACCCAAGAGCTAGGTTGACCAGACAATAAAACCGAAGATATCCTGGACGTCAGCCTCTACGAGATTAGGATGGCTTTGAAACAACTTAAGAACAACAAGGTGCCAGGAGATGACGGAATTACGGTCGAACTCCTGAAGGCGGGTTGAAAACCGGTACTTAAGGTCCTTCAGAAATTATTTGATTCCGTAATACTCGAAGGAAAAAGGCATGGTGCAGAGGTAAGAATCAAAAGTCATCACGAATCGTCTCGCGCGCAGGTTTGACGATTGCCAGGCTCCCAAACAAGCCGGTTTCCGAAAAGGCTTTAGCACCATGGACCTCATACAT
The DNA here is from genome assembly GCA_949775005.1 of Orthosia gothica. NCBI lineage: Eukaryota > Metazoa > Arthropoda > Insecta > Lepidoptera > Noctuidae > Orthosia > Orthosia gothica. The sequence continues at coordinate 38,334,001 of OX459034.1, forward strand.
ACGTTGCGGCAGGTTATACAGAATACCGAAGAGTACAACCTGCTTCTTTGCAAAGGGTTTGTGGACTAAGAGAAAGCCAACGATTCCATCAAGACTTGGGCAGTACTGCAGTCTCTGAGTCCTTGCATGATCAAATCAGAAATGAAGATATCAAGATTACCGACATGGCCCGAAAAATTGCCAAACTTAAGTGGCAGTGGGCAGGGCGCATTGCATACAGAACTGATGGCCGTTGGAGCTGAAAATTTCTGTAGTGGCGACCGCGTACCGGCAGACGCAGCGTTGGAAGGCCTCCCTCTAGGTGGAGCGACGTCCTGGTTAAGATCACGGGAGTCCGGTGGATGCGAAAAGCAAAGGACCGATCCGTGTGGCGACACTGGCGACGCTTGGGGGAGCCCTATGTACAGCAGTGGACTTCTTTTGGCTGCAATGATGAATGGTGGTGATGAACTGCATGCTGTATTTTTTCCTTATTTTAAATAACCCTGCTACTATAATAGATTGCGAGAATGGGCTCCAATAGATGAATACTTGTAATGAGTCCATCATCTTAGACTAGAGCAATCCACTGCTGGACATAGGCCTCTGCCAAGTTGTACCATAACAGCCGGGCCTCTGCCAAGTTGTACCACAACATCCGGGCCTCTGCCAAGTTGTACCACAACATCCGGGCCTCTGCCAAGTTGTACCACAACATCCGGGCCTCTGCCAAGTTGTACCACAACATCCGGGCCTCTGCCAAGTTGTACCACAACATCCGGGCCTCTGCCAAGTTGTACCACAACATCCGGGCCTCTGCCAAGTTGTACCACAACATCCGGGCCTCTGCCAAGTTGTACCACAACATCCGGGCCTCTGCCTTCCATATTTAATCGTCGTCCAGGTCAGCAGCCTACTTGCGTAATTGAGTTCGGCAGGGCAAAGGCTATCACTTCATGAAAGCGTAGGCTTCTGGTAAGGTAATGAATGAGTATATATATGGCGGCTTGCTTATATCCATCGCAGTCGTTAACACCTTCCTTAGTCATTTGATGAAATGCGCATCAATACATAACTCGATCGAAAGTATAGTAAAATATGAAATGCTCATACTTACTAACTAGGTAAGCAGATATCGCCTATGTTGGTGTTACCGGGAGGACAATCACCAGTTATAATTCCAGAAGTGTCTGGTTGATCAGGTGCTGAGTTGGGGTCAGTGTACTCCGCATCCCTGGAAAATACAATACTCCTTGACTAGTTGACAGGTTTTCAACCTTCTGAACTCATATCTAAAGATTGTTAAAGATCTATATGAAACTAGTGCAAAAGTGGTAAAATATGAATTAATAGTACATTACTGCTGCGGCCAGCATAAGAGGCATTGATGGACGAACCTGAAAATTTGGGCCGAGGCGAAGCCGAGGCATACATACTTAATTCATCAATGCCTAGTTGTGTTGTGACCAAGGCTTGTATATTACTTTTCACTAATAACGCGCGGGAATTACGCCATATATAAGTTAAGTCACCGAGAATCTCTTAGGGAGCTATTTGAAAAGATTAATAATAAGTCAGTTTCTTGCCAATTCATTTATGAAAATATTATGTATGTAAGAAAAATTTTAATCTCTTTAGTAAAGTTAGTGATAGACACAATTATAATAACACAAATAAAGATAAGTTAGATCAACCATCTTATAGATTAGCTAAAGTACACACATCTTTCATGGGGTACTGTGTTAAATTCTATAACAAAATACCTTGTGAGATATTTAAAACAATAGTTAAAAGCGCACTTTGTAAACAAGCATATTACAAATTAGATGATTATATACAAGATAAAAATGCTTGGAAACATGCTGGTCCTGCTCCATAAGCCTATCTTTGGTGTAGACAAAATCAAACTGGTTAATTTGTATTATACCAGGCCCCTCAGAAAGTATTGCGAAAAAAAGTTTTTATATATGGGAGACTGGCCAGTTATAATGTTTTTCGAAAATATGATTATTTATAAGTAAAAATAAGTAAGTTCCAATTTCAAAATTTCCCTCCACATTTTTTGCGAGTTAATTCAAAGTATTGTGTCTCACTGAAATATGGATCTGCGCCGGGAACATTTTAGAGCTATGATTTTATACGATTTCAAGTGTCGCCTGAAACCGGATGAATCGTACGATAGACTTCAAATGGCATTCATGGATGAAGGCCCTTCCAAGGCAACCGTGTATCGTTGGTATAACGAATTCAAGCGCGGTCGACCAACTTTGGGGGATGACGAAAGAAGCGGTCGCCCTTTGACGGCTGTTACCGAAGAAAACGTGCTAGCAGTGAAAAATTTAATCCAAGACAATAGGCGAATTACATATCAGGAGATTCAACACATATTGAAGATTGGATCGGGAAGCGTTCACGAGATTCTACACAGCCATCTTCGCGTGAGGAGGATAGTATCACGCTGGGTGCCGCACAACCTCACCGATGCTCAGAAGCAGGCCCGGGTGGAATGGTGCCGTGATATGCTTAACAAATTTGAAGCAGGCTCGTCTCGGCGTGTTTACGACATCGTTACAGGTGATGAGTCCTGGATTTATCAATACGACCCAGAAACCAAGCGCCAGTCGACTGTTTGGGTGTTTCAAAATGAGCCAACGCCTACCAAAGTGAAGCGATCTAGAAGCGGGGGTAAGATTTTGATCGCTAGCTTTTTTAATTTGACTGGCCACTTGGTATCAATTCCCTTACGGGATCAAAGAAGCATTAATGCCGAATGGTATACTACCAAATGTTTGCCAGAAGTCTTCTCTGTTATAAGCAACAAGCGACCAAACACAGGGCTCCGCGGGCTACTGCTCCACCACGACAATGCACCTGCGCACACCGCACTCAAAACGAGGGACTTCCTGGACAGCACGCCAGTCAAACTCCTGGGTCACCCTCCTTACAGCCCTGATCTAGCACCGTGTGACTTCTTTTTATTCCCAAAAATAAAAAATCAGCTCAAAGGGATACAATTTTCGTCGCCGGAAGATGCGCTGGCTGCGTTCGAGCAGGCTGTAAACGAGGTGTCTGCGGCGGACTGGAAAAAGTGTTTTGAAAACTGGTTTAGGCGCATGAATCTTTGTATAGAGGCTGGTGGAAAGTACTTTGAAAAGATTTAATAAAAATATATGTACGTATAGAACAATTTTTTTTAGTTTCGCAAAACTTTCTGAGTGTCCCACGTATTTATAATTATAGTCACGCTTTATTTTTATTATTTTTTTTATCTTCTCTTTTTGTTTAAAAAAATTGACACGCACACTGTTCCTTTGTTGTAGAATTAGGTAATTTACCTATGTTTGCAATATTTGTAAGTACGTGAGAACCATGTTCCTATTTATCAATTAAAGTAATTCACCTGTTAGTGCTTGTAATTCTCTCATACCTATATGTAGTATGTGCTGGGTACATCGTCCTCAAGTAATCGAATTATTAATGTATGTACTTATGTAAATATTGTATAAACTTTTTTTAAAAGAGTAAGTATGGAGTTTCTTGTGCGTTCTTTTCCATAACAAGTTACATTTCCGAATGCACGGTAGAATCAATTTTTGTTACTCGTAAATTTTAACGTTCAAAAGTAAAATGAGTAATTAAAAAAAAAAATTTTTACTTGAAATAAACACATTTAACTTTGGACTTTGACTTTGAATTAAAACTAAAAAGTACTTAGAACTCATATTGTGAAATACAATTACTATTCAAAATCAATGACGAACAACAATATACTTTACAATGCATGTCCTCGAAAAGAGCGGTTTTCCAAGCAGCCAAACTGTGCGGAAAGTGTCACTTTTTTTCACTAGTGCTTTTTACTTTCCTGTACTTTTTTAATTTTTAACTCCAACGTCATCTCGACGCATAGAGTTTTTATTATTTGAGAAAAGTTTTAAAAAATCGTTATGTACAGATTATCGTTCATATAAAAGGTAAAATAAAACTAATACTTTATTTTAGGCGTTTTTAATTATTCTAGATTTAGACTTTGATCAATAAATTAATTTTAAATATTCATTAAATATGTTTGGCAGAACGTATATTTTGCTCGTGCCTTATTGCGTTACGATGTGACAGCTATTCGCACATGCGCAGTAGATATGCCCGAGGAACTATTAGTTAATCTGTGGATATGCTGAACGCGCTTGAATAAGCCCGCCATTTTATTAATTTCATTTTATTATTTTATTTATTTCCTCGCACAATGCATAGTAAAATGTTGTATGATACACGTACGTAAGATGATTTCCGACTCGTGTCGATTTATCCACTCACTCGCTTCGCTCGCTCGTGAATAAAAATGCCACTCATCGGAAATCACCTACCTTCCGCACTTGTAGCATAAATAACTATTCCCGCGTTAAAGTGTTCTTTTGTTTTTTTTTTCAATAAACAGGTTTCTATTTACAACCCAGTTTGAAATTTAAATAAAACCTTTGTTATGTTACCTCCTTGGTTGTCATGTTTCGGAGTAAAAGATCGTTCGATTTTTAAATTACCCGGCAGACATGAGTTTACTATGTAATTTATTTGGCCGCTTATCGCTAAACCACGACGAATATGGATTTTCATTCAACATTTGCCGGCCGGCAATTTCGATTTATCTCGAAAAAGGATGTCAAAATAATGCTAAAATTTCCAAGCATGTTTGAGAAAATTAAATTGCGCAAAAATACTAAACTCGACTAAAAGTATAGTAAAATATTAAATGATCCTACTTACTCATCAGGGAAACATAAGATGCCCATTAAGGAGAAGCCTGAAGGACAATAACCCGTTGGAAACGTGTTCCTCTTGAACCGTAGAGCTCCAGAAGTATCTGATTGCTCGGGTGCTAAGTTGTCAACTGGTTGCGCCGAACGCAGCGCAGCGAGTAACGCGACCATCACGAGCATGATGAAGAGCTTCATGTTTACATGTGCTTACTACTTGATTGTTGTGACAGGCATGCATTGCGAGGGATCCCTGAGTCGCATTTATACCATTTTGGTATCTTACGGTAAAAAAAGTTGGAAATGTAATGAATAACGTTCGAAATTCAATTACCTATATTAATTTTCCTGTTAACTTATGTCAATTCTGTGTATCAAAATAAAACAATATGTGTACCTAAAGTTATAGTGGTAGGGGAACCCTAGAAGGGATTTAGGGATTTACTCGAGCGTGGCAGAATAACATAAGGGGGGATACCTTGTACCCGGTGGGCTGTATGGGCTGAAAATTTGGTTTTGAAAAAGTTTAATTTTCTTCCAAGTAGGAGGAGTTGGCTTTGAATTTTAGGCATAAATCTACACAAGCATTATTCAAGATTACATAATAATAAAAAAATTAGATAAATTATGGGATTTGTAGCAATTGGAGTTAAAGAACCATTACAGGGATTGTTTTTTTTAGTAAATTATTAAAGTGACCATAAATTTTTAAAAACATGAGATAGATTTTTTTTCGTATTTTTCTGAGAACTGTTATAACTTGGTCTATCACCCATTTACGGCTTGACGTCGATTTCTGGGACAACCTGTATAAGGCCACCCGTCAAGGATGAAGGATCAGATAAGTAAAAATAAATTGACCATCACAAAATTTCGAGCGCGTCAGATGAAGGTAGGGTGACTTAATTACATACTGAAAAGTGTATATGCCAATAATCTGACAATTTGAGAGTGACGTAAAGAAGAAAGGAAAGGGATAAAAAGTTGAAAAAAAAAAAGTTTTCTCGACATTCTCGAGCGCGGCTAATTTTTATTTTATTTTAAAGAAAACAATTCAAGGATATCGAAAAATATATAATCTGACGATTGCCACAAGCCGAAGTAACAAAAATTCGTCGATAAAGTTTAATGCTTGCACCTAAGTGATGCGTATAATCCCCTCTCCGCGTTTCTATTCCTCTCACTCTTTCTCTATGTATTACCATGTATTACTCTCTCACTCCGTCCCCACTCTGGTTTCTGTTCCCATGACGCCTAGGGACACGGTATCGAATACAAAGTATCGATACTGTACTCATGAGTAGCATCGAACAAAAATCGCTCTCATAAAAGTATCGAAACAAAAGTATTGAGACTTCAAGTTATAGAGTACCCTATAACTGCACATAGAATATCAGTTTCAGGTCAATATCAGTCTGTAAATAACGTCAGTTTAACTTCAGTAGGGCAGGACATGAAAAAACAAATGGTATTGGTACACAAATTAAATACTTTTTTTTAGGTTTACTTAACACCCGGTTTGAAAATCTAACGCGCTCGATTAAATTCTTTTTTTATTAATTTTCAACCCTTACGTACGACCACCCGCATCATGGAAACGATCAGATTAACATACGTACATTATTAAAAATACATAGGACATTGATGCTATCAAAATCTGCTCGCTCGAGTATGTCCATGAAACAGTTTTTTTTTACATTTTTGAAAATCTAAAGCTGCTATCCCCACCGATGAAAAGGTATACTTTTATAAAAAAAAAATCTTCTTATCATCTAAGCTTTGCAACCGAATAGGTCTCTATGACGCTCGAGTAAATCCTCATTTAGCATCGTGGGCTCCCCTACCATAGGTGCATAACCCTTTGTTAAACAAGAGTTTTCTGAAAATACTGTTAATTTTCGTGCAATTTTCGACCGATACAATTTTGCGTATCAAGAACTTGTGTTTTATTTTACGGCGATTCTTATACAGGTTCAGTTTCACAAGTAGGCGTGGGTGGCCAATCTGAAACTATGAGGTATTCCGAAAAACTCTCATAGGAATTACAATCCCGATTTTGATGAAAACTGGAACTGCATCATTGGATTTTTGAAAAATATCAAACTGACTTCCAAAACTGTTTTAGAAGTTGGTGCCTATGGTACCTATTGTTTTTCGTTTTCCGACACCGACTTCGGTAAAGAAAGTATTTTTTCGTTTTGTTCTGTTTTGGAAGTCGGTTTGTTTTTTTTTGTAATTTTGTCTTTTTTGTTTTGGTACCTCAAAATACCATGAAAATCATTTATAGCCAAATTATATTTCATGACGATTCCAATAAGGCAAAACACGACTAGGATACAATGTTTTAGTTCGGCGTTCCAGTGCCTACCTGCCGGCTTTATCATCAGATCAGTTCATCACTACCATTTGGCCTAAGGCCTTCTAGATTTCTAGATGCTTGTTAACATTTGTTAACTTTTTATCTCGTTTTACTTTTTTCTCTTTGGTTTATACTATTATTTTAATCTTTTTCAGGGTTCCGTAACCAAAGGGTAAAACGGGACCCTATTACTAAGACTCCGCGGTCCGTCTGTCTGTCTGTCTGTCACCAGGCTGTATCTCATGAACCATGATAGCTTGACAGTTGAAATTTTCACAGATGATGTATTTCCATAGCCGCTATAACAACAAATACTAAAAACCTAATAAAATGAATAATTAAGGGGGGTTCCCATACAACAAACGTGATATTTTTGCCGTTGTTTGCGATAATGGTACGGAACCCTTCGTGCGCGAGTCCGACTCGCACTTGGCCGGTTTTTTACTTACGACTTATTGTCGGGCCTACGTTGACCCCCCATATCTAAGTTATAATGCTGTAACATGCAAATATTGTAAAACCAAATTTTTTTTAAAAGAGTAACCGTGGAGTTTCTTGCCGGTTCTTCTCCATAGGAATCGACCAACCCGAACCGTGCACCTTTTATAAGTGCCCATGTAGGCCAATGTGAAATAAAATAAAATGTTTTTGATTTATTCATAAGTATTTGCTTCATCATAGTTGGTGAATTATTCGAGATATTATCCTAAACCCATGACAGACTTATCATTAAGAAGTTCCAGTGGTAATCTGTGATCTTCTTTATCAGTTCCACTTCACCGAATGATTCTTTCTGAGTCAGACTACCTGGTAACTATACCTACCCTTTTAAACAAAAGGAGAATTCACCATATCAGTCCAGGCGTAATTGAGTAATTGGGGAACAACATATAAAAATATGACTATTTGAGAAACTCCTCCTTTTATTGTAGTCAGTTTAAAATCAAAATTGTTTGCCTAACAAGGCCCCTGTTAGCTTCGGCCCCTCGCACGCCTTTCAAAGGACTGGGGGGTCCCAGTCCTTTGATTGAAAGTCCTGAGATTGTCAGTCATGTAAAAAAAACATATAAAATAATAGAACTATTATTTTGCAATTAATCTACTTCGCCAAAATACCTAAGTAATGACTATACTTATCATCTTCATGTGGGTTTTCCTTGTTATTCAAAGAGAATATGTATTTGTAGCGTACCCGCCACAAAACTTTTGCAATGAAACCTTTTTTTATTTTACGCATAAACCTTTCAAACCTAGCAAATAAATTATTTCTAAGTTTTTTCCTTACCAAACATTTAAAGTAACCAATACGTTATTGTTAACTGCGGTTTTTCTATATATTAATAATGTGTTATACCTTTTTTATTATTTATACCTTAAAAAAATTATACATATTAATACGACGTTAAGTGTTTTTTTTTTCCTTTTTTTTAACACCAAAATATGTAGGCAGTCAGCTCGAGTTTTCGTTATAATGAATTCCAAATAAATTTCTCATTGGGTTTATTTAATATTACGGACGTCAAAACAAATCTCAAGCACGCCCCCTGGCGGCAAATCAACAACAACTACGCTTTGGCGCGCTTCTTCTAACCGCTTGCGTGGCCCCGTCACGCAAGTAGTTCTGACCGCCTCAAAGCTTCATACATCGTAGAATCACTGTCGATCCATAATATTTGTGAGCAAAGATTGTTACTGTGACTATTTGAATAAACCCAGGGTATCGAATAATTTGTGGCCCACCTACCGCCTGCACCACATACGATGTCTTAACCTAAAAGAATACATCCTGATTGCCGGATGGTTTGCATCTATCTGCCACCCTTGATGCAAAAGGTATATATTTTTTTAATTTAAATCCGAATTTTTTGAACATTTTTAATGACGCTTCCGCATAAAATTTAATTTATGGTTCAAGTTTATTTATTTATTTAGACTTCATGAACAAAAAGGTCCAAAGGCGGACTTAATGCCTTAGGCATTCTCTACCAGTCAACCAAGGGTGGTGAAGAGATAACAAGGCAGGTGCATTGTTTAAACAATTTAAAAAGAAAAAGTTGTTATTAACATACTAAAATAGATAAAATACCCGTACATATACTGAATATAATATATACTTATATAAAATTTATATTTATGAAGTAACAGAAAAGAAGAAAGTGAGAGGACTCTTCTTAGTTGTGCTGAAAATAAATCCGCAATTTCCGCTTGAATGCAAACCGACTTGTAGCCGTCCTGATCTCGAGAGGAAGCGCTTTCCAGAGAAGAATGGACTGAATATTGAAGGAAGAGTGAACAAAATCAGTAGTATGAGAAGGACAAAGCAAGAGAAGATTATTGGAAGAACGCAGATGCCGAGCATGCGAAGAACATAGATATTGGAATTTTGACACAAGATAGGAAGGAGGGGTGGGAGAATTGAGTAGGGTGAAAAGCGTGGTCAAAGCGCGTAAACTTCTCCCCTGGTGAATCGGCAACCATTTTAGCTCAGACCTGTAGTACAACACACTTTCGGAGGTTAAATATGAATCTAATACAGTTGTTCAAGACCCTATCTAGCTTATCAAGTAAGACCGCATTCAAGTCAAAGCAGCACACGTCACCAAAGTCAACCACTGGGAAAATTAAAGTTTGCGCAAGTTCAAGTTCAAGTTATTTATTTCAAACCAAAAATTACATTTGTGTCGTAATATTTGCACAGTAGGTACATAAAAAGAAGCAACATAAACAATTACAACACAAATAACCTCGTTCCTCACCCATCATCGAAGTTGGAACGTATATCCATATTAAAAAATAAATAAAAATATACTAACTGTACAAACATGGTTGTCTTGTTCGGACGGGGACAGAAGTCACTTAAAGTATTAAAATAAATGAGTAGGTACACTAAATCGTTAAAAGTAATAGTTTAAATGAAAATTGCGTCGTAACTTAAAGTTGATTATTAATTCAGATAGACTCAAGTTATATATATAGCTAGTATACTGCAAAACGGAATCAGGGCTATTACATTCATTATATAAAAAACCTAAACTTCTGTGTATCGAAGTTCAGCAGTCTTGCTTTTGCAGCAATTATTAAAGCTGGCTAGACCAACTTCATCATTCTCGTCTTCTTCCACAATTTATCTATCAGTCGCTATTCCTCTTTGTAGCTGTATCAACTTTTACAGTCAATCCATATTTTCTTTTTGAATCTTTCTGAAACAATTTCAAAATGTTTAATGTCTAATTTTAGACAAATATTTTTTGATCAAACTTTGATGCCCGTAAAACGATTGTATGTTAATACTTTGAAAAATAAATGATATATAAACCGTAGATAGACTAAAGGCGTATTACTTTATGTAAATTTATTTCAACCCCCACTGCTCTCAAAACGGTGAAAGAAGACATCGTGAGGAAACCGCCATGTCGTAGAAACAAACTTTCGAAGACATGTGACATCTACCAACTCCCACTGTCGAACAACATCTGCCCAGTGCGGCACTGACCCTCGCGTAGTGTATTAAATTGTAGCTCAATCTCTCTCATAGAGAAGAGATCCTGTACCCCAGCGCAGTGAAAATAAAGAATCATTAAGCGAACTCAACCTATTTGTAATATTCATTTTATTTTTCTTATTTTAGTTATTTACAGATCACGCAACAAGCCGAATGTCCACGATATTAAGATAGACGTATATTATCGTTTCTCAAACAGGTGTTATGAAAACACAGAAAGGAATACTTTTTTTTTTGTGGTCAGCGTTTTATTTTCCTTAAATAATTTTGTATGTTAACTAATTGCTTGTGGTCAAATTTATGGTTAATAAAACAATGTAATTGAATCAATATTTTTTTTTACCTGTTAGCTACCTACCTATTTCATGAAATACTGAAAGGAATATATCGATACATTATGTATATGTTTATTAAAATTTAGGTGCATAGTAAAAACTGGCTATCCTGTCAAATGACACGAAAAATGGTGGAGCCCTTAGGGCCCGGTCGCATCGAGAGCTATTAACTAGTATTTTTGAAGTCCATAAAATGCTATACTGCAGTTAGATCTACACGTTTTGACAGAAATGACAATATAATAGTATACTTAGTTTAGGAGTAGAGAAAACTAGTTAATCGCTCTCGATGGGGCCGCGCCCTAGTGGGGTGTAAGTGTACTGTAGGCTGTAAGACCAGTGTGATAGACGAGGGATAGACAGACAAACAGACACGTAAGTGTCAGTAATAGGGCTTCTGGTGCGGAACCCTAAAAACGGACCCCAAATGAAAGTAATTGGTGACCACTGAGCTATAGGATAGGTATAAATTATAATACAATAGGATTACCGTCGTCTCATTCTGTATATATCTACACCATGTTTATCTCGATACATATTAATTAAACTAAGAAAAGGCTATTCAAACAATAGCTGATCATTTTCTTTTTATTATAAAACTCACAGAAATGAGATAACTAACTTTTAGTAGAGTATCTGTATAAAATACTTCATTATAGTGGCGAACCAATAACATAACAGGCACGTCCGAGATTCGGTAAGTTTAGCAATTCTTCGAGCTATGTCGAGGACCTAAAAAAACTTAATAAAATTATACAAAACTTGCAATACTTTTTCAATTGTTTTAACAGTATATTTTGAATTGTTTCTCCGGGACTCGTCGAGCTTCATCATCGTCAACAAGGTGTATACTATATAAGTTTCTCTGTCAACAAGGCGTCTCATAGTTTGCATAGCCTTCTTTCGTTCTGAAATTATGTCACATCGAAGCATAAATAACGTAGACGTTAAATATGAAAGGTAAGTGTTCTTGAAATATTAACAATTATTATCATAAACATCTTTTTCGACCAAAAATATTTATTCTACTTTTCTGAAGTTTACTTCTGAACGAATGTTATTCAAAATGATATTTTGTTTATTATTTGTAGGTTAGACAAACGTCTCTTTATACTTGGCTATCATACCTCTCACGGTAAACGTCAATCATTTTAATTTTTTATTATGCGCATAAAAATATTTTTTTACTATGGAAAAATTAAAAAAAAATCTATTCAGGTGTTAGTTTCCCATCTTTCCTAAAAGGTACATTTTATGGCTGGAGTCGCATACAAAATGAAATATCTCCTATGCCAAATAATTTACCTAGAAATAGTACACAAATGACAAACACATGCATAAAAGTTCAAAAAAACAGAGTACATTTATAACCAGGAACATTCGACGACGGCTGCCGCGTCATCTAGCGGTTCTTCTTTTTTTTTTGTTTGTTTTTCATCCAATGACTCCTGCCACTCCTGAGTAAAGCGGGAGGGCGTGTCAGACTTTAACTGAATAAAACCCACCCGTGTTCCTACAGTTTCTTGTGCCAGGGCCGCGGTAACTCTTTTTCAAATTTAGCCGCGACCCAGACAGGCATCGGCCCTAGCCAAACCTGTCAGCGCTTCCAATCATCTCAACCCTGCGGGTATTTCTACCTCGGGGTTAACTTCCCGGCTGCCACGAGGCCACCAGATAAGCGTTAAGCCAGGACAGTACTAAGTGCGTCTACCTACACTAGACATAAAATTAAGTAACGGGCCGTTGGAATCCGCGCCAACGCAAATAAATTTATTGAAGGTGTCGTTGAGTTTGATTCTTTAGAATACAACTCCCACGCTTCATTCCTTCTTCTGTTTTTCTTGCACCCAGCATATACCTCGCTGTAGTGAGGTGAAGTTGTGTGTTGCGCTTGGCAGCAAAGTTAATATGCGTCTCGTACCCTTGAAACTCTCGCTACGCTCATGTTTCAATAAAAGTATCTACTCGCGCCAAAAAATAACTTTTTCACTTCTCATGATCTGAAATTGCTTATTTGTGCAGGATATAGGCTGCACAAAATCGATAATTGTGCACAAGTGCATTAATGTATATATATTAAGGCAAAGAAAATGAGCCATACAGCCAAACACAATAAAAAGTTCACAGATAGAATTTGTTATTTTATAATATTTACTTTAATTTATTTGCCTTTATGTGTTTTTAAGACATAAAAGATATTAAAATTAAAATACGGTGGGTTATTTAATTATTTCAAAAATATATATATTACAAAATCAATATCGTGAGATTATTAAAAAAAGCGCGGGAAACAAGTCTTGTTTTTTCGTGCGTTTATTAATTTCTTCAAATTTGCTAAAATTACTACTGTTTTATTTCCTCGCAATCGAAATGAAAAGCAGAGTTTATAACTCGTCCACAAAACCATTTTAACCTCGACATTACTATCAATAGTCTCTGATAAAAATGGTTCATTTTGTGCTCTCGTTGTAAAATCTAATTAATGCTTGCTTGTAGGAGGTAATCGTGTATAAATTAAACAGTTTCATTTACATAAGTCTTATTAAAATTAGAGTCAAATTCTATAATTTAGGGAATACAATAGACGGAAATACACCTCCTTTAAGTGTCATAGTACTAAGATGTGTGACGTCATAGTAGGTAATCGAGCTGACGCTGACGGTTCGGCTGTCTGTTTCTAAAGTATGACGCAATTTGAAGGTTACATCAGCAATCTTCGTCAAAACTATAACAACCCGAAATACGGCCCCGATGTATTTTTTTTCATCTTCAATCTATACCAATATTATAAAGAGGAAAGATTTTTTTGTTTGTTTGTGTGTTTGTTTGTAACGAATAGGCTCCGAAACTACGGGACCGATTTAAAAAATTCTTTCACCGTTTGGAAGCTACACTATGCCCGGGTGACATAGGCTACTTTTTATCCCTGTATTCCCATTATTAAATAAAAACTTTTGCTTTATTTTCTTTCTTCGGATTTGGTTTTAAACGCACTTGGTGCAAAGTTTCCAAGGCATAGTAGTCCTATGAAAAAGAATGGGCATGAATTTCTATGCGCAATAGGACATATAGGAGCTCGTTTGAGATGCGAAAATAAGCAATGGCTCTTCATGTAAGCAAAAATAAGCAAATTTAGTTTTGGTCGTTTGACTAGGAATAGTCAGATAAATTAATTAATTGTTAATTGCCTTAAGGCTTAATGTCACTTGCACCTCATAAAACAACAATTTCTATCCGTCAATGTGACTCACAATTTCGACCTTACTGAAATCTCAATTTACCTACAGACGTGAATGATTTTCCCTGGCTTTACACGGATGAAACCTTTACATCGTGTCGTTCTATACCCGGGTATTGATTAAGCAGCAACAGGTCACGTTCAGGAGACCCGAGCAAACGTGCTCGGGAACGATGTACCTAACGTTAACCGTTCAACGCTCGCGACTGTGGCTTATTCCTGCCTCCCCGGGGTGAAGTCTGGTGAGAAAGGAAAACTTAGTGACGTTACTAGTGCGTGTCAGTAGTCAGAGGAGGGAGATATAAGTGGTTTCTGTTGTTAATTGTACCTAAGTTCTAACAAATAACCACAAGATCAAAGTGTATTCACATTGAGAGAGACAATAAAGTGGACACATTCCCTTTATCTTATCGTATCTTGTGGAGGGGCTGAGAAGTAACTCGGACACTTCGACCCATTGAGATCTATTGTGGTCCCCTAGATAACTTACGCCTACCCAATCACGTTGCAAACACTTTTCACGAGTTTTACAACGAGACTAGGAGATATGAGCCTATAGTCTTCTGGTTTTGGATATCCAACCCCTAGGAGACTCATTCGCTTACCAGCCAGTGCATCGCGTGGTCACAGAAGGTGCTCCATGCATTCCGTATGTTCCCCACACAACCTGCACATGGGTGTCGCGGTTAGACCCATCTTCATGACCATGTCGTTGGTTCCAAAGTTCCCAGTAAAGGCCCCAAGCAGGTAGCGGATTTGCCGCCTGCTCATATTCCAGATGCATGCCCGGGCTTTGAACATAGAGCCTAGTATTTTCTTGGAGTGTTGTAGACCAGTAGTAGACAGCAAGTAAGTTCGTTGTCTGTGAACTGCAAACTCCTTAAATGTGGCTTTTACGAGACACGTCGAAATGCCTACACATGGTTCTGGACCCACGAAACTCATTTGCCGAGCTTTCTCTTGGCAGAACATCTGCCATTTCATTACCATGGATTCCTTTGTGCCCAGGGACCCACATCAGTCTCACCCTGTTATGCTTCCCAAGCCTGTTTAGGGCCTGGACAGCATCCAGAATAAGTCTGGAGTCCACTTTGAAGGATGCCATGGCCATGCATGGTTTGTGCATGGATTGCAGCCTGACTGTCAATAAATATATTTGGATTTACCTTTGGTTCCTCTATCTATATTCTATTGAGCACAGGTTATTATGGCATATGTTTCTGCTTGGAATGCAGTTGCCATCTTCCCTAAACTTTTGCTACACTTGTAACATTTTGCGTATATTGCCGCTCCTGTACCTGATCCCGTTTTGGATGCATCAGTGTATCACACCAGACTATCTTGTTCTGGTGGATCGAGTCCCTTCGTCCAGTCCTCTATTGTAGGGATTTGGACCTTAAAAGACCTTTTACCCGATCCAGGCCTTCATTGCCATCGAACTTTGTATGGTTGGTCTTTGGCTTAGAGGAATCCCATAGTCCAGCAACAGCAAGACGATGTAATGTCTACCTTGCCTCGAATGCAACCATCATATGCAGAGGAGGGATATTGAGGTATCTCTCATCGCTGCCGTAGGTGTTGTCCTAAAAGCACCCATGATTCCGAGACACTCTATTCTTTGTAACCTGGTGAGTGGCGCTTTGCACGAAGCAAGCTTTGTTCTTGGCCACCACACTATGCTTCCGTATGTGATAACAGGTATTATCACTGTGCAGTACAGCCATCATATCAATTTTTGCTTTAGTCCCCAAGTTTTACCGTAGGTGGAACGACACTTGCCGGACACTCGTAGGACCTTTGTCGTAATATTTTCCACATGAGTTTTCCACCTGAGTTCTTTATCAAGCGTTACACCCAGATATTTTACTTCGGTGGACCAGGGCAGCTTTATTCCATTGAGGGAGGGCTCTCCTAGGTTTCCTAGTTGTCTCTTCTTCGTGAATGGAATAATGAATGCTTTTCTTGGGTTGATAGAGAGGTGGTTCTTTGTACACCATTCTTCTATCATTCTCAATGCCTGTTGTAATAATCCAGAAACTATGTTCGGAAACTTACCATTAACCATTACAGATATGTCATCTGCATTGCCTACTGTGTAGAATGGTCCGGTATTGAGCCACCTTGCGGACAACCACTAGTTGTTTTTGCGCTAAGTCTGTCTCCCATCAGTTCCAATCTGACTATTCTGCTTCTTAGCATATAGCCAATCCAGTCGCACGTGGTATCATTGATGCTATGTTCCTTTGCAGCAATGCGTATGGAATCAAATGTTGTTTTGTCGAAGGCTGGGAGGCCCCCTCTATGTCAAGGAAAGCCCCGACACAGATCTCTTGTCCTTCTAGCGTAGCCTCGGCTCGCAACATAGTGCAATGCCGTTTTCGTGGATTTGCCAGGGCTGTAGGCGCACTGTAGTTTATGTGAAGGGAACACTTTAAGTGGTCCCACTCTTAAGTACCTGTCTTCCACTTTCTCCAGAGCTTTTAAGAGAAAGGATGATAGACTGATGGGCCTATAAGCTTTAGCTTCTTCGTAAGTCGGTCTACCCAACTTCAGTATAGAGGTGACTTTGACCTCCCTCCATGCTTTGGGTGCTTACCCAAAGGCTATGCAGGGTCTGTAGAGCTTACTCAAATGGGATTTCAAAACTTGCAAAAGTATTGGGTAGATGCCATCTGGACCAGCGGATTTGAGAGGCTGGAAGTCCGCTATGGCAAGTTCAGTTTATTTCATCTACCACTTTCTTTGCCGTGAGCCAGTTATTTTTGGACGTGTGCCTTGTGAGCTCGTCCCTTGTGAGTGGTTCCTCTTCATCACTGTCGCGCAGTACACATTCCGGGAAGTGAGTTCTAAACATTACGCCCAGAGTGTCCTGTCCAGTTTACGTGAGATACCCATTCTCATCCTTTACAGATGATAGTGGGTTTGTCTTAGTCATGGACATTGCTTTGAACAACCTCATTCCATTTGGCAGAGCTTCGATGGAGGTGCAATGCTGCCTCCAATTAGTTCTTTTGGCCTTGCGTACCGCCGTGTTATACCTCGTCAGCATGCTGTGATAGCCACAAAAATCTTTCCTGGTTTTTGCATCATTAAAGGCCTGTCGTGTTTCCTGACGTATTTTAATTAGTTCAAGAGTCCACCATGGTACCGTTTTGCAAAAGGCCTTTCTCTGGGCAATTATCTTTCCATGCACCGATGGTGCCCACCGTGATTCTGTCCGCTTCAAATTCTATATCTAGTATAGAATTAAGCTTACCTTTAGGGCTCCTTAGATTTACTTTTAGGTCCCTCCTGTACGAGTCCCAATTTTTATGCCTTGGGTTTCACCTTCGTCTAGTTTCGGCTTCTCCCGCCGTCCTAAACCTAACAGCTTGGGCGCTTGGGGGAGGCCTATGTCCAGCAGTGGACGTCTTTCGGCTGATATGATGATGATGATGATGATGAAGTACGTTAATTGCGATACGAGCGCGCGTTAGAGCCACGGGGAATGGATGGTTCGTTCCTGGATCCTCCCATGCACGTTCCTTTTTTCTTTCTCTTTCGGAATTATAAATTTTGAATGTATTGACTATTTCGTTCTCGAAAGTTGTTATGTAAGTAATTTTTAAATGGCACTTGTACAAAATTTTTGTACATTTTTTAATTTGGTCTACTATTACTCGTAAACTTGTAAAGCCTTCTTAGCTGTGATAGTTTTTCACACTACACTCTTTTCAACAATTTTTTTTTTTTCTCTGAATCGAAAAATGTTTTTTAGAGACCCATTATATTTTGAATGGCCTATCCAACGATACCCCACACCGTGGGATAGACGAGAAAAAAAAACATCCCCACTTTACGTCTATAGGAGGTATTTTTTTAGTGTCGATGGGCTCGCGTTTGACCACTACCTGGCCTGATGGTAAGCGATGATGTGGCCTACGGTGAAGCACGCTTGCCTATAAGTAACCTATTCACTCTTGACTTAAATACCCCAAGGTTGTAGCTATCAGGGAACAAGAACTCCGGAAAGTAATTCCACTCCTTAGCTGTGTGCACAATGAAAGTATTAGCAAAACGCTTTGTGCATATGGGTGGGATGTCCACCATGTGTAGATGAAAAAAAAAGTTTTCATGATTTTATTTTACCATTTTGTCTGAATTATTAATATGTATATCCATGCCAAATTATAGTTTTCTAGTACTAAGAGTCTCTGAGCTAAGCTGCGGACGGAGAGACGCACATAGCACAAGTAAAATTTCAAAATTTAAATAACCCCCGACACATTTATCTTGCGAAAACACCTCGATTAAAACAGTAAAACGCCCATTACTTTTGAACGGCTGTACCGATTTCATTTAAACATAGCTAAGAACACTCTCGACAAAATCACCTTTCGAACAAAAAAAATAAAAATAAAATCGGTTCATCCGTTTAGGCGCTATGGTGCCACAGACAGACACACAGATACACAGCAACACACGTGAAACTTATAACACCCCTCTTTTTGCGGCGGGGGTTACAAACTATAAGGGTTCCTTGTTGACTTTGGAACCCTAAAAACAAATAAACCGCTATTGTCTGACTGTAAGACGATTTCTTAAAGCAGAAGATTTGATGACCCTAAGAAATTCAGTTGAAGATTGCCTTAAAGTGAATAAAAAAATAGTTTTATTTTATAATATACTTGCAAGTATTTTTACAGAATATGTACTAACTTATCTAATGAGAGTGTACTAGGATGAACTGTACACATCTGCGTACCCCTTTAGAGCGTACAGGCTTGATATTATGTTAAGAAATAGTGTAAACAATTAACAGACTTGAAATTACTGCAACCCTATACGATATAACATTATTTTTAGAATACTTCTGTTGTATATCTCTGAAGTTCTTTATCAGATCTTAACCTTTATATAGGACCACTTCGAAAAAGTAGTACCTACTCTTACAATCTCAAAATCAGTTCACAATTGACGGATTAATCGGTGAACATACAAAAAAATGAACATAGAACTACTAGAACACCTTTTTGGGAAATCGGTTAAAAATTACATTATTAATTACAAGTATAATTTTACTTTGATCGGTTTACCCCTTGAACAAACAGGACAAATAAAATTCATGAAATTCCGAGCGTCTATATTGGATCATCAATTGCATTATGGTTTTTACCTTAAGCCACTTTAAATTATATAAATAGGACACGAACAAGAATTTTATGTCACAACGATTCTCTCACAACAGTCGAGTTGTAAGCACGTGTCAACATGAAGCTCTTCATCATGTTCGTGATGGTCGCGTTACTCGCCGCGCTGTGTTCGGCGCAACCGGTTGACAGCTCATCATCCGAGCAACCAGACACTCCAGCACCCGAGCTACTAGACAGTTCAGCACCCAAGCAACCTTTAAGACACTTCAGGACAATTCAAGACACTTCGGGAGCGCCACGGTTCAAGAGAATTACTACTGGTTGTCTGCCAGGTTACTTCCATAGGGGCAGCTCCTGTGATCCTAAAAAGTAAGTAGAAATATGTTCTTGTTTGACCACTTTTGGATGTAAAATCGCTGAGCATATTTTTCTTGTTTTTTGCAATTCCGTGTACCTAGTTCTGAGGTGTGGCTATTTCACTATATAGAATTAACAGAAACACACACACATATTTATGTACCTATGGCATGGGCCTCTATGGTCTAATTAGGTTTATGTAGGAGGACATTATTCATTCATTTGATCTCAGTGTTTTGTAGGATGGTTACGCCATCTTAGTATCCTACCAATAATACAAATATGAAAGTTTTTGTTTGTTACCCTTTTACACAAAAAACTACTGCCCGGATTTTGTTAAATCCGGTCTGATTTGGTTGTACAGCGAGCGTAGCTACGGACGGCAGCTTCTTTTTAATATTAGACAAAGTTCAGTAACAGGATCAGTTTTCTGAAAAACAAGTAATAATATGTTTCAACTTCGTTTTATATTTTAGGGACAATGATTACTGGGATGCCGAACCCCGAGCAACGAGAAGAGGCAAGGTAGAAGAAGATGAAGTAGAAGAACAAGAAGAAAAAGGAGAAGAACAAGAAGAAGTAGAAGATAAAGTAGAAGAACAAGACGAATATAAAGAAGAAGAACCAGAAGAAGAAGTAGAAGAACAAGAAGAAAAAGTAGAAGAACAAGACGAATATAAAGAAGAAGAACCAGAAGAAGAAGAACAAGAAGAAGAAGGAGAAGAACAAGAAGAAGTAGATTTAGACGGGCAAGTAGAAGAAAAACAAGAAGAAGTAGAAGAAAAAGAAGAAGAAAAAGAAGAAGTAGAAGATAAAGTAGAAGAACAAGACGAATATAAAGAAGAAGAACCAGAAGAAGAAGTAGAAGAACAAGAAGAAAAAGTAGAAGAACAAGAAGAAGTAGAAGATAAAGTAGAAGAACAAGACGAATATAAAGAAGAAGAACCAGAAGAAGAAGAACAAGAAGAAGAAGGAGAAGAACAAGAAGAAGTAGATTTAGTCGGGCAAGTAGAAGAAAAACAAGAAGAAGTAGAAGAAGAAGAAGTAGAAGAAAAAGAAGATTACTGGGCTGATGACAACATGTATTACGCATTTTATTAGAAATGGCCAGAATAATAGCACATAGAGGATGCAGAGATAATTGAATATATTTGCTGCAGACGTGTTTAAAGTTGTATAGTCATGCTTTTAAAGAAATCTTATTATAATGCAAATAAAAGACAACTTTGTCCTTATTAAAATCTTACACCCAATAATATAGCTTATTTTAATTAATACCTGGGTGTATAAGCCTCGCCGTAAAATAAAAGAAAGTTCTTGACATGCAAAATTGTGTTTGTCTAAATTTTCACGAAAATTATCAGTCTATTTAATAAATCTCCTAGGCTATAAATGGTGCGCATGACCTAATAAACTCTATGTACACATATTGTTTTATTTTGATACAGAGACTTGACATTAGTCAACAGGAAAAATAGTGGAATTCCAAATGTCATTCCACTTATTTATTATATATTTTCGACTAAGGCATCTCAGAATTCCTTCGCAATGCATTTCTCTCACAACAGTCGAGTGGTAAGCACGTGTCACCATGAAGCTTTTCATCATGTTTGTGATGGTCGTGTTACTCGCCGCATTGTGCTCGGCGCAACCGGCACAGCAGGGGGTCTACGGATCAAAAGATCTGGTATCAAAATTGTTGGTTGCCCTCCAGGTTACACCGGAAGCGGTGGTTTCTGCGTCCCTGAGTAAGAAGGAACATTTTATATTTTACTATACTTTTGATCGAGTTTAGTATTGTTTTGCATATCTTTTAAAATTTTAGTCTTTTAGAGAAGGTAGGAAGGAAGTAGGTGCCATTTTCTGCCAATGTCTGATGAAACAGACATAACGGGAAGAAAGCTATAACGGGTTTTTTAAGTCAAGGATGAATAGGTTACTTCTAGACTAGCGTAACCGTTAACTTCATCATCGCTAACCATTAAGTGAGATAGTGGTCAACCGCTAGCCCATCAATAATTAAAAAAAATATATATATAAAAACAAAAAACCCGACATGATTGTGACCATGTCAGCTTAAAAACTTATATCAGCCTATTAATGTTCCCACTGCTGGGACACAGGCTGCCTCTCTGTGGGAGGCGGAAAAACCCGACTGCAAAAAAATAATTAACTGAAGCTAGTTTTTAGAAGTCGGGATTTTTGTTTTTATAATAATTTGTTTTATTTCGGACATTTAAGTTTTATTAATGAACAAGATCTTCAAATAAGTAATGTGGTTAAAGATTATGAACACTTTATAATATGGTTTAAGAGACTAAAAAATGTATGTGACTGTTTCACTTATTATTTTGCTATCAAAGTTACGTTATCTTGAATTTGTTCCAAAATAGTAACACAAAAGTTTTACTTTATATAATATTTTTGGAATGGTCTATTCAGTAGTTTTCATTTGTTAACCCTATTGTTATGATAACGAAAACAATAATAGTATCCCTCCCTTTTTCGGGGGTGGAGGGGAGAGACGAATCCAACGACACCTCATATGTTAATATTAGGGGTTAAAGTATGAAATTGCCGATTTGCACTGATGTTTTTTCTTTTTTTTATTATTTATCATATTTATTTAATCAAAATAATTACCATTATTATCTATACATTGCTGCCATCTAATAGGAAGGTAATTTATGCCTTATCAATAGAACTCTGGTGATCCAGATTTGACAAACTGTGTGAAAGCATTTTATACTGCCTCCTGAGAAGAAAACTTTTTCACGTAGAAAATTGTCCAAAATCCGAAAAAATAAGGTAGACCGTCGGAGCAAGGTCTGGCGAATACGGAGGGTGATGAATCGTTTCTAATTGCAGTTTCTGTAGAGTTAAAACGGTTTCTCGTGCTGTATGAGTTTTCGCGCTATCATGGAGCAATAATGGTGAAGATCGATTCATGAGTTGGGGCTGTTTCACTGCTAGTTTTGCTATCATTGTTTGGAATTCGGCACAGTAGAAATAAGCCGTTATTGCTTGACCAGATTGGATAAAGTTATAATGAATAACACCTTTTTATTGGTAAGCGTTGCTTTAGGACACTGTTGCGGCGTTAGACCTGGCGTCAGCCATTGCATTTTTCGCTTACGGTTATCGTAAAGAATCCACTTTTCATCACATGCCACAACTCAATCCTATATTCCTTCATTTCTGTATCGATTCACAAGGCAACACAAGTTTCAACAGGTATTTATTTCTGCAGATCAGTCAAATCATGAGGCACCCATTTTTCATGTTTTTTTTATTTTATTGATTTGACGCAAATTAATCAATATTGTTGGTAAGGTAACGTTTCTCCACAAGAAGTTCTAGCGAAGATAAAGAAACTTAATACTTCCAAGGGTGCTGGTCCCAATTGTATTCCTCCAGTTTTTGTTAAATCATGTGGGAAAGCACTTGCAGAGCCACTGTCTTTAATATTTAATCGATCTTTTAGACGGGAGTATTTCCAGAAGAATAGAAGAAGGCTTGGATCGTGCCGGTACAAAAATGGTGACTCCAGCAATATTAAAAACTACAGGCCTACTTCTATCCTATCATGTTTTTCAAAGCTTTTTGAGTGTCTCGTTTGTCCCATCATTACCAACTACTTAGAAAGGATACTAAGCTTTCCAATAGCCAACATGGATACCGAATTGGACATTCCAGTGAGACTAATTTAGTCAGATATTTATCCGACATATCTGAAGCGCTCGATTGCAGACACGAAGTCGACGCAATATATACAGATTTCAGCAGCGCGTTCGATAAGGTGAGTCATCCACTCATAATAGCAAAACTTGAGGTCAGTGGTGTCCACGGATCTTTGTTGAGATGGTTTGCATCCTATCTTGTAAATCGTTCACAGTTTGTTGCTGTCAATGGCTATGTCTCTTACGAATTTCATGCACGCTCCGGTGTTCCACAAAGTTCCCACCTTGGCCTAGTTTTGTTTCTACTATTTGTTGATGACATAACAAATCATATCAGGCAATGTCAAACAATGTTGTTTGCAGATGACTTAAAGATTTACAAAAAAATCACTAGGCCTGAAGACATAAGGCTTATTCAAAGCGATTTAACAAACGTCGAAAATTGGTGCAAAACCAACAATATGACCTTAAACCCCCAAAAATGCTTTTACATCCGTTTCTCTAGAAAAAAGTCATCAATCACAACTACCTACACACTATGCGACACCTCGTTGGCAAAGGTTGGAGAAAACCGGGATCTAGGGGTTCTGGTGGATGATGGGCTCACCTTCAAGCCGCACATCAACGACGTCGTAAAGAAGTCTGCGCAGATGCTGGGTTTTGTTAAACGTAACACAAGAAGCTTCCAAGAATCAAAGCCCAAAATAGTTTTGTTTAACACCCTAGTGCGAAGTCGGTTGGAATACGCCAGTGTCGCCTGGAACCCACTCTACGCTGTTCATTTGCAAAGACTTGAAAAAATTCAAAGAGCTTTCACTAAACATCTTGCATTTATATCTAGGGGAATTACTCATCGCTCTCCGTATGTACAGCGCCTATACTTTTTCAAAATAAAGACACTGCGTGACCGTCGCCGTACGCGTGATCTAATTTTCCTTTACAAAGTAGCAAACGGGTTTATTAAGTGCACTGATTTAGTAGAATGTATCCAATATTCAGTCCCTTCAAAACTACCCAGACATCCCATCACAAAATTACTCCATATTCCATTCCGCAAAACCAACCTAGGCCTCAACGCTCCACTTCCCCGCATGTGTAGCAACTATAATAGTTTTTGTACAACACCAGGTACAGATTTACACGGTGTTTCATTGAATAAGTTTAGAAGAGCAGTCTCGGAGGTACGGGAGTGCGCAAATACTTCAACTTAGGCTAATTACGAACATATTTATCCTACTTCTTTTTTCTTTTTTTTATTCTGTCTGTTTTTCATTTTGCATGTTTTTATTTTTAAGATGTTTTTTAAGTTTAGATTAATATTTATATTTTGTTTTTTTTTTTATAATTTAGTGTTTCTAAACCATATCGATACCTTTGGGTAGAAAGGTCGTATAAACCAAAACCCGACTTTTCAGGAGAGCAGAAAATCATTTTTGTTTTTGAAGTTATAAAAAAATTATCTATGAGAAAGGTTCTTACAATTTGCAAATGAAAAAGGTTAAATCATCAAAACCTATTTATCTTCTTTAGTTTTAAAGTTAGCTTGGATTTACGTCTAAGAAAAAAATCAATTCTTGGTTAATACACCCCATGAAAATATACTTTAAAAAACTGTAAAGGTCGTATATCCATTTTTGGTATGCATATTATGGTCACATTTACTGTCGTAAAAACCCATTTAAGTAGTTTTTTTTGTATTAAAACCATTTATAATCATAGATCAATCGAATTCTGACTAAAAAACAATCCTGTTACTCTCAGAATTAGTAGGAACTCAATTATTATTATTCTTATACCCAATAATGGTCGATTCAAATAAAATAAAACTACCTGAAATACGAAATCAACATTTATTAAACCTTCTTATCAACATTTACTATTATTTCAATATTGGTACAACATACCTAACAGGTTTAACATTTTTAAATTGAAAAATAATTATAACAACTTTAACTGAAATGTAAAATAAAAAAATCTACTTAGTCATAAAAAAACAAAAATTATTCAAAATTCTTCTAAATTAAAGAAATCAGACATTTTAATCATTTATAAAATTATGACTTGTTGTTCTTTTTCTTGCACAAGGCACGTGTGAACTTCGTACCAACCAATACTTTCGACGTTGCGAGTCCAAATTCCAGTAGAAATTGAATGAAGTAGCTCGTCTCTCCTCCGTTATATTGTAGCAACCTCTTGTCGGGATTACTAGGATTACTTTGCTTCTTCTTCTCCTGTACAACCTTTCCTTTTTCAGTTTCATTTTTTTTTCCCTTTTACCTTTTTAATTTTTTCTAACTATCTTTTGTTGACTTTTAATCTTTTTTTTCTTTTAATAAAATCTGTTTCTTGTTTTTTAAATATCTTCAACTTTTTTTTTAGTCTTAGAAGTGTTTCATCACTTGATTCACTTGTATTTTCTTGAGCACAGTCGTCTGAACTCCCTGTAGAATAGTCACCAGTATCGTCATCAGACAAGAAATCTAAAATATTTTTATACATGGCACGTACTGGATGCTTTTTAGCTTTTTTAGCAGACAAACATAGACTTGCAGCGTTAGCGTTCTTTATCGAAGAAGTATCAGTATACAAGTTAGTTTGTATATTATTATCTACAGAAGGTAAAACAGGGTCTGCAGCGGCATTGTAACCTGAAGTACTGGCAACGTTAAGGACGTTATGTGCATCAAGAGCGGGGTAAAACGGGATCAGTTTTGTTCATCGAACTTAGGTCAGTATTAATGTCAACTATAGGAGATAAGCCTGAACTTGCGGCATCAACATTGTACAAAGAAGTATCCAAGTGAGTATCTAGATAAGCTGGACTAGACAAATCTGCGTCTGCAGCATCAATATAGTATGTCAAAGGTGTCGCAACGTTATAGTCAGATACAATTACTGGAGCTAGTGTATTTGGTTCTGTGTCGCTGACAACGTACATCGAAGGTATAACGGCATTAAGGTCAGTATCGTCATCCACTGGGGCATTGTTTTCATTCACATTGCTCGTGGATAAGGTGACATTTTATCCGGGGAATTATTTACAATAGTTATAGAAGATTAAGATAATACATTTTCTTTGATACGTTTTGTACTTGACTTTTTAATTATTATGTTTGAAATTATGTTATTTTTTTTATTTGTGTCAGCTTTTACAGGACTATTAATCGGTATAGCATCGTTGTCATAATAAGGATGGGATAGTGAAGACGTATTCATAGACGTGCTAAAAGTATTGTCACTATTACTGGTGGTTGAATCCATAATTATTGTTTGTGGTTTCTTGGCATGTTTTGCAGGTCGTTCAGAGTCACTGTCTTCTATAACGTCACTATTCGATAAAATACTCTGTTGTGATATATTGTGTGGCATATTAACTGCGGGATCTACTTGTTGGGTTGAACTGAAAAAAATAAATAAAGTCACAGACAATAGGTATAGGAAAATAGCTAAGATAAAAGTTACGGTTATTATAAAGGTTTAAATCATTTTGCAATAAAAAATTTCGTGTTAAGTCCTTAAAAATGTTTATTGTATTATTTTAAATTAAGCTTAAGTAAAATTAAAACACTATCTATCTGGCTACATTTTAAAATTCTTTTCGTTATCATCACCGCAGAACCAAAATTTTATGCCATACTATATTGAACCTTATCTGTATAACAATACGCGTTGTTTGACTATGTGCACGGGCCACGATTTTATTTTGCGATTTAAGGGTTTTTAAGCCATCCCTTAAAAAAACCTGAGTTGTAAATGCAGGTCTAATATTAGTAGCATGTCGTTTGAGGAAATAAAAGAAAATATTTTAAGCGAAGAAGGTCTTAAAAACCATTTCCTGCAAGATGACGAAGATTGTTTATAATTTTTGTTACTTCGTACTTGCTAGTCTATTATAAAGTATCATAGCTTGAAGGGTGTTTAAACCATTTCCTATAAAATGGTTGAGTCGTTAATGCGGATCCAGCAAACGTTACATGTCAAATTGAAGGAATGAAAGAAAATATCAGTTTAAACGCAAGGAAGTGTAAACAAACTGCAAACGATCAAGGCCTTTTTAAATCCATACTAGGTCGTATATCTTAGTCTATTATAAATAATAGGTATCAATAGCAAAGGTAAATTATCAATTAGGTACTGTTAGTGTACATTTTAAATCTATAGTAAGTCATAATTCATTAATTACCTATCGATAACACGAATTCATCTACAATAATTGTTACCAAATAAGCTATCAGTGTTAAATTAAGTGTGTAGGTACTCACGTTTTCACAGGTTTAACTGTCGACTTTCGTACATTGGACTAAGCACTTGCCTCCGGCGAAGTAAAGCATCCAGGGTTCCTTTTTAGTGTCTCCCTCCATTTCACAGAATTATTTAGTTTTTAATTATTAATTATTTGTTGTAATAACAATAAAACTTGTAAACAAATTAATGCGCCGGTATCTGTCTATCCCGCTCGCTCTTCTGCTTGTCGCTGCGCACCAAATGCGAGCCTTGTGTGTTGGTCGTAAAGTGCTTCTTGCAATGAAGATGGTTTATATACCAACGTCGTGAACTGCCTTTGGATTTACGACGTCGAATTTAAACTATGTTTAGGTAATGCATTTAACACGTTAGGGCGTATAAACCATTTACAATTAACGACTATTTTTACGCCCTGAGTTAATATAAATTATGGTCATTACATCAAAACAAAACTACAAAAAAAAAACATTCGGCTTTTACATTGAAAATTTACCTTTTTTAAGAGGCTATGACCGAAAATTTCTGGGTCGTATTAACCATTATTTGTGCGAATTTCTGCATTTCGTATATACAGATCGATAGAGAAAAAAATACTGAGAAAAATGGTATATATAACTCAATTTGGCCAAAATGGTTTATACGACCTTTCTACCCAGAGGTATCGATATGGTGTAAGCTGCGTATACCTATATTAGGCATACATACCAGCACCTTTATTTTTCTTTGTTTACTACAAACTGTTTTGTATGTAATGCTGTTGGTGTATAAAATAAAATAAATAAAACCATTCCGCTAATCCTATCTAAAAATCCTGGGTAGTTTGGCTCGGATAGGCTTCCACCATCTCTTCCAATTCATTGTTGTTCACCTGTGTGGGCGGTCTTCCACGTGGTTAAATGATAAATGATTTTATTTCTGTAAGTTGGTTTGTACAATCACTTTTACATGTCGTTCATATTTTTTTAAACAACATGAGGTCGGCGTTTCCTATCTGACTACTCTGAGAAGAAAGGCCGAAACAAACTCAGAGGTCACAGTCTCTTTTAAAGTCCTGACAAAAACTTGGTTAGATCATGTGAAGACCATATTGTTACGGACAGGGGCCGTCAGTTCGAGTCAGCCCTGTTCGAGCAATTGTCCAAGTTGGCTGGTTTTCAACACAAGTGGACAACGGCTTACTATCCAGCGTGTAACGGCATGGTGGAGCGTTTTCACAGACAACTCAAGGCGTCCATCACGTGCCATGCTAACGACATGGTATTGCTTGGAATAAGGAGCGCATTCAAAAAGGATGTCCAAGCGTCTTCCGCCGAACTGGTATACGGCGAACCGATAAGACTCCCAGGAGAATTTTTCTCTCCCCGTAATGAAGGAACGACCGACATCACGGAATTCGTCACTCGCATCCGCAAGTTTGCCCAAAACCTGCAACCGACCCCAGCTTCCCGTCACAACAAAACGAGCATATTCGTTTACTAGGATCTGCAGACCACTGACCACGTGTTCCTTCGTGACGACGCATTACGTGGCTCGCTACAGCCAGCCTACACAGGTCCGCACAAAGTTCTGCAAAGAGGTGACAAAACCTTCAAAATCCTCTTCAAGGGCAAGGACGTCACGGTCACAATTGACCGCCTTAAGCCAGCCTACATATTTGTGGACAAAGCTGACCCTGAGGTCATTCCACCAAGCAGTAGCACGGAGTATACCACTCGTTCTGGCCGTCAAGTCAGATTACCAAATTTGTATCGCCCCTGACGGTCTCTGGAGGGGAGTGATGTAGGGTACACTATCTACCTACATAGTTTATTTATTTATTTAATATACAAACATACAAGATACACATACAATATCGTTATGTTTATTAATATATTATTATATTAACTATAACACACCGTCGACAGACATACACGGCATCTTATATCGTTTACGATATAATGTCGGCTGATGTCCGGTTGAACGTTACCGCAACTGCTGTGCTGCACTGCACCGCGAGCCTACAACCATATCCTTCCACCCGCAATGATGACCGCCAGTCGGTTTTACATCTCCCGCGCGTCAGCTATTGAGCTCCCGATAATATATTGTTTACGCGATCTGAACATGAACTGTATCTGTGTTTCTGTGTCAATGCTGTGAACATTTAATCCTTGTTACTGTTACTCTCTCGTCTATTCTCCTTCCGAACTATCTATTAAATGTGTTACGTGTTTTGTGTGTTCAACAGACAATAGAAATTGTGAGTACCCATATACGAATTTTATTGTGTCTCTGACCTACACCACCTGGCAACGTACCTAAAGAATATCCATAGATTATACTCAGCTTCGTCCTCGAGATTAGCATAAACACAATGTAGTAACACGTACGGTGTTGCCTTTGCGCACTGAAAGTAAAAAGCCCTATACCTAAAACTAAAAAAATAAGCGTTTTTTTTTTTTTTTTTTTCATTTTTAGGTGAGGGTAGACCTATTTCCATTGCTTGATACCTACCGTGTTATATTGCTCATTCACAGTTCAGTGCTCTGCCGGAGCGCACATTTTTTTAAATAATTATTATCAGTTTTAAAAAGTGTCATGTGGAAACGAAAAAGTAAACACGATTACGAATACATCACAAAAAAGTTAAAAAAATGGAAGAAGAAACTTCAACGTGAGACAAGATCGACGTCGCATTGCAGAGGTTAGCCAAGTGTCAATATATTGCGTAAAATCGTTATAATAGTAACGTTGCAAAATCACATCAACGTTTAAACGTTGTCGTTGCGGTTAACTTTTGGGGTTAACACTTCGGACTCGTAAACGTTATAAGTACCTACTAAACTTCTTTTGTTTTATATCACGTGCAAGGCTAATATTGCGATCAGTTATAAGAACTGTTACCTTATTAGTATACGTGAAGCTATACGGGTGATGCGGGCAGTCTGTGGGATTGTCACTTCACCGTAGATACTAAGCCGCACGCGGTTCATGTCTATATCCATAGATACACCTGCCCACCTGCGTGCGCTTATCTTATTATTGTAAAATAATTATCCATTAGTCAGTTTCATTTCAATAAATCTACTCATTACAGAGGAGACACCCTCTCCCCTAAGTCGATACTACGACGAAGAATCTTTTGAGGAATTAATGGAATTGGAATCAGAATATCATGATGAATGAGAAGCCATCCATGAGCGCTAGGGATCGCATTCCATCGATCAATGCTTTGGACCCAGCTCCCTCAACTAGCGCTGCAAACCCAATTCCATCCACAAGTACTTCACAGCCACAAGTACTTTCCTCAGAAACTGAAGTCCTTATTGCAACTGACACACCTGTGGGCATCGAGCGGGACTCTAAAATATTGAAAATATTTGGAGAACATCCGTGTGTGGAAAAGATCTACGGCAAAGAAATTCAGACCGACTTGGCTGTTGAGTTACAACATCTGGCTACTAAGGGCTTGTCCAGCGAACTTCATAAAAGAGTTATGGAAAGACACTTGCCTCCTAGACAATAACAAAAACAGGAGCCGAATTAAAATCAACCGTAACTCGGTCACCCACCAACAGAACGAAGACAGCGCCGCCTCCACCTCAATCGACGTTCCATCAACGGAATAATCTAAACTGGCGGGCTCCTCTCCTGAGTCGCAAGCAAACGGGGATTCAGAGGAGGAGGGAGCCTGCACAGAGAAATCCGCCCGTAAGCTCCTCGCGTGGGTCTCATCGAGGTCGGCAGCAGACAACGCCCGCAACGCGGGCGAGCATCCGCAATCGTCGCTAGATGTTACCGGGGTAAGCAATTATGCTGGTAGGCTGGCACTTTTTTATGACACCTGGTCAGAACTAACTTCTGATCCGACTGTTCTATCATGGATTTCTGGATATAAAATAGCTATTTCAGCTTGCTTTATGTACTATAGTATGGACCACAAAAAAAAAAAAAAAAAACCCTCAACATCGCATCATATATACATCATCAGCCTATTAATGTTCCCACTACTGGAACACCGGCCTCCTCTCTGTGAGAGGGAATGGACCGTAATCCACCACGCGGGCCCAGTGCGGGTTGGTGGATGTCACATGTCTTCGAATTTTTGGTTCTAGGACATGTCGGATTCCTCACGATGTTTTCCTTCACCGCTTTGAGAGCAGTGGTAATGAAATAATTTACACAAAGAAAAGCGCCTGCCTGGGCTCGAACCCACGACCTACAACTTGTAAGTCGCGGACGATACCACTGCTCGACACTCACTATCAGAAAAAATAAATTTCAAAACATTTATTGACGAAATTGTTATGCTCTGGTGCTATCTCTAATTGCAACCCTTGTGAAGGGCAGTTTCTATCAAGCATATTCTTGATACCCAAGCCCATCGGTAAACATAGATTCAAACTAAACATAAAAAATCTTAATCAACTTATAGTAACCCAACAACAATTTAACTCGTATCGGATAATAATTTCATGGGAACGGTAGATTTATAAGACGCATACTTTTTAATAAAAAATCACAATGATTATAAAAATATCTTAGATTCGAATTTGACGATGTTTTGTATGAATTTAATGTGTTACCGTTCGGCCTGAACACGGCACCTTTTGTATTCACTAAGATAATGAACCCGGTCGTCGGGTTGCTCAAATCCTGCGGTTATATGTCTAGTATATATTTAATGACATGTTGCTTATTGGCACATCTAATGATGTTTGTTTAGAAAACATAGCAGTTACTCAGCGACTATTGTCAGCTTTAGTGTTTATTATAAATAAAGATAAATGCAACCAATAATGGTAAATTATTACCTACGACATCATGTTAATATATTGGTTACTTAATTGACACAACAAATAAAAAATATATAAAAAAAAAAAAAAAACAGTTTACCTACAGAAAAATAAATTACAAACCTTTCGAAACACGTCGCGATGTCAAATAAGAGATTTTGTAAGTTTAGATCTATTGTGTTCTGCTTGCCCTGCCGTCGAATATGGATACACAAGAGAAAATGAAAGATGCAAATATTTAAACTTTAGAAATATTATATGATCATACGTCATACTTATCGGCAGATATTGATTGATGGTTTAATGCATTAGATAACCCTATTAGTAAAACTAAATATAGTGAATACTGCCTGGAAATTTTTAGTGATGCTTTGACTACGGGGTGGGGCGCGGCGTGCGGGAAAGGGACCGCTAGTGGGGCATGGACAGCTGAAAAACGATCACATCAAATAAAAATATTTAGAAATCGTTGCTGCCTATTTTGGTTTAAAAGTTTTTGGCGTAACAATGCAAAGTTGTCAAATACTACTTCGCATTGACAACACTACGGCCATATCATACATAAATCGGATGGGAGGCATACAATATCCCCATCAAACATGCTTAACAAATAATTATGGGCATCATACATTGCTCGGCAGATAATACAATAGCCGACGCGAAATCACGTAGAATTCATCCAGATGTTGAGTGGGGATTGAGCGACTCTATTTTCTACAATTTAACAAACGCGTTTGGTTTCCCTGATGTAGACATTTTTGTAAGTCGTGTTAACAAAAAATGTCATAACTATGTATCAGGGTTCAGAGATCCTGACGCTATAGCCATAAATGCATTTAACTTATCATGGTCACAATTTTTTTCAATGATCCTAAAAACGCTACGAAAAATTGTTAAACACAAAGCTACTGGTATTGTAGTGGTCCCGTTATGGCCTACCCAACCTTGGTTACATCTGTTCAGGCAACTTCTTGTATCACCTGTTTTGTATGTTGATCTAAATAAACAAACAATTTTATCATCTTCCAGCAACAACAATACACACCCTCGGTTTACCCTTGCGGCCAGTCTCTTGTCCGGGACTCATTGCTGAGAAAAAATATTCCATCACCAGCAATTGAAATAATACTCCCCGACTACCTTCGACTTCCCTCTCTGGTACATTGATAAAACAATACGACACCTGTCTTAAGAAATGGTATAATTTTTGTTTATCTAAAAATATCTAAATTTTCAGGGCATCAATCAATGATGCGATTATAATTCTAACAAAATTGTTGTCAGGAGCCCAATACGGAACTTTAAACAGTTGTCGATCGGCTTTAGCCTTAATTCTAATTGAAAAAGTCCGCGAGAGTAATATTTTAAAGCGCTTCTTTAAAGGTGTATTTAGACTTCGACCACCCTTACCGAAGTATAACAACTACTTGGGATACGTCTAAAGTCCTAAACATTTTGTCCTCTTGGTATCCTAACGATGCTTGGGTTTAAACTTTCACGTAAA
Source organism: Orthosia gothica (assembly GCA_949775005.1). Taxonomy (NCBI): domain Eukaryota; kingdom Metazoa; phylum Arthropoda; class Insecta; order Lepidoptera; family Noctuidae; genus Orthosia; species Orthosia gothica. The sequence goes on from OX459034.1 coordinate 38,367,858, forward strand.
TTTGTCACTTTATTATCATTGGTTACTTACTGCACACCAAATGCCAACTTTAGCAAAAAATTTTTTTTTAATGAAATCCAAATTCATGCTGACAAGATCACTATTAAAATACCTGATATTATAAAAACATCAAAAATAGGAACCGTGCAACCAAATCTAATTTTACTATTTTTTCACGAAAAACCGGAAATCTGTCCAGTCCTGACCCTTTTAGCTTATCTAGATTCGATTAGTTCACTTCGAGGTAATGTAAATAGCCTACTATTTATCGGTGTGAGGAAACCACATAAATTAGTTTCGGCACAAACATTGAGTCGGTGGGTTTAAGACTACGCTAGGAGAGTGTGGTATAGATATATATATATATATATATACGTACAGCTCACAGCACCCGACATGCTGCCACATCGAAACCCCACAAATTAGGAGTTAACTTTAAAACTTTGGTGATGGATCGGTTCATCTCAGGTTTTTATGAATTTTTATAATATTATAAATGTACAAATTACAGAGGAAGATAATTTATTTGCAAGATCAATATTAAAGAATTGTAATAACAATTAAGTGATCATTATTAAGATTCGTGATAACTATGTAGAAGGATAGATACTCATCATTTTAGCAGAAAGACGTCCACTGCTGGTCAAAGACTTTTATGTTAATTAAGCTAAAAAAAAAAAAAAAAAAAAAAAACCCAACTAAGTCAGTTAAATTGCAGAACTGTTAATTTAATTTAATAAGCAGTACTATTAATTTCATTTAATACTAACGAATGTGTATTACTTTATTTTAAATAATCATCTTATATGATTTTGAACTCATACTGAATAAAATTGATTGCTTTGTTACACAAAAGTGTTTCATTGATATTTCAGTAGCTCTCAAATTCTACATTGTGTTTATGCTAATCTCGAGGACGAAGCTGAGTATAATTTATGATTAAACGAACTTACCTGTACGTGAAGTTCTATCATAATTATACGATGGCTTCGTCCGAAGAGATTAGCAACCCACCCTCCCATATATTTTTCCCCCAAATTGAAATATCAAAAACATTACTCGAGGATCTAGGCTCTGAACTAAATGAGCAATATAACACGGTAGGTATCAAGCAATGGAAATAGGTCTACCCTCACCTAAAAATGAAAAAAAAAAAAAAAAAAACGCTTATTTTTTTAGTTTTAGGTATAGGGCTTTTTACTTTCAGTGCGCAAAGGCAACACCGTACGTGTTACTACATTGTGTTTATGCTAATCTCTTCGGACGAAGCCATCGTATAATTATGATAGAACTTCACGTACAGGTAAGTTCGTTTAATCATAAATACCCCACGCGTATGGGTTTGACGAAAATTTTTTTTTTAGGTTCAAGTATGGCAACCCCCAAAATTTATTGTTTTTTTTCCATTTTTGTGTGAAAATCTTAATGTGGTTCACAGAATACATCTACTTACCAAGTTTCAACAGCATAGTTCTTATAGTTTCGGAAAAAAGTGGCTGTGACATACGGACGGACAGACAGACAGACAGACAGACATGACGAATCTATAAGGGTTCTGTTTATTGCCATTTGGCTACGGAACCCTAAAAATGAATAATCCACTTCGGGATAAAAGTATACTGTGTCCTTAGTAACGTTATGGTCTACATATGACCAAACATCTAGTGTGTCAGGGCACTATCAAGACTCACTGGGATATATCATCACCCTGACTCACTGGGGCACCACAGCATACAGTTCCGACTCACCAACCTTCCACTGGCCCAGTACGCCACACAAGATGCATCTTGTGCCTCTATAGTGGACACGCGCTTCGCTCTGCGCAGTCTGTGTGTGGGTAAAATTCGTATGTGGGTACTCACAATTTCTATTTTCTGTTAAACACACAAAACACGTAACACATTTAATAGATAGTTCGGAAGGAGAATAAACGAGAGAGTAAGTAACAAGGATTAAATGTTCACAGCACAATACACAGAAACACAGTTACAGTTCATGTTCAGATCGCGTCAACATATTATCGGGAGCTCGATAGCTGACGCGCGGGAGATGTAAAACCGACTGGCGGTCATCATTGCGGGTGGTAGGATATGGTTGTAGGCTCGCGGTGTAGTGCAGCACAGCAGTTGCGGTAACGTTCAACCGGACATCAGCCGACATTATATCGTAAACGATATAAGATGCCGTGTATGTCTGTCGACGGTGTGTTATAGTTAATATAATAATATATTAATAAACGTAACGATATTGTATGTGTATCTTTTATGTTTGTGTATTAAATAAATAAATAAACTATGTAGGTAGATAGTGTACCCTACAGGTCTTCAAAAATGATGTTGAGGTTTCTATTATATTTTTTTTATAAACTGAATAGTTTGCGCGAGAGACACTGCCAAAGGGGTATAATGTGTCCCCCCCCCCTCCTGTAACTTCTAAAATAAGATAATGATAAATCTGAAAAAATATATGATGTATATTACCAAAAAATAGCAATTATGAAGAGTTATTCTTGGAGTGCAAGATGCTGCCAATCCATGAGAGAGTGGTGTTGTTATCAGCCTTAGACCAGTTTCGTATTGAGTAGTTTAAACAAATTATTGTGCGTACAAGGTCACAAAGGAATGTAAGCGTAGGAAGATTTGTAGTACCCACTTGTAATTTATTATTATGGGCGCAGGTGTAGAAAATATTTAATTCCTACATTTTTTAATAACCTTCCAGTTGATATGGAAAGTAGTTGTACCACAAAAAATGTATTTAAAAACCAAGTGAGAAAGTTTCTCTTTGGAACTTTTGGGGAAAATATCAGTTATACTTAACTAACAATAACTAATTTATATTGAATATTACTACTACTACTAATATTACTAACATTTCAAATAAATTTCTTTAAGCGAAAAAATCACTCCGGAATCGATTGTGGTCAATGGCGGTGCTCTCAAAGTTGTTCGAGAATACGTTTACCTCGGGCAAACTCTGCAGTTTGGTAAGAACAACTTTGAGAAGGAGGCTAGCAGAAGAATACAGCTGGGCTGGGCGGCGTTTGGAAAACTTCGTCGAGTCTTCTCGTCGCGTATCCCACAAAGCCTGAAGACTAAAGTCTTCAACCAGTGCGTCCTACCTGTTATGACCTACGGTGCCGAGACGTGGACACTCACAATACGGCTGGTTCATCAGTTCAAAGTTGCTCAGCGAGCTATGGAAAGGGCTATGCTCGGAGTCTCTCTAAGGGATAGAATCCGAAACGAGGTAATCCGGCAGAGAACCAAAGTTGTCGACATAGCTCACAGAATAAGTAAGCTGAAGTGGCAATGGGCCGGCCATATAAGTCGTAGAACCGATGACCGTTGGGGTAAACGTGTTCTTGAGTGGAGACCGCGAACTGGTAAACGTAAGGTAGGACGCCCTCAGGCTAGGTGGAGCGACGACCTTCGCAGGGTGGCTGGTAGCAGCTGGATGACAGTTGCCGAAAATCGAACCAAATGGCGTGCAATTGGGGAGGCCTATGTCCAGCAGTGGACTGCTATAGGCTGATGATGATGATGATGAAGCGAAAAAATGAACCTAGAAATATAATATGTATATAATTTTTGTGGGAGTTGCGTCTGCCAACAAACTGTCCTATAGTTTGGCAGAAGTAAAATCCTTTTTGTATGTGTGCTATCTTTTGGAAATAAACATTTTTCATTATTTTATTTCTTTTTTTTTTTTCATGTAAACTTCCACCGAAAATTGGTTTGAACGAGATCTAGTAAGTAGTTTTTTTTTTAATACGTCATAAATCGTAAACCACAATTTACCAAGTACGGAACCTTTCGTGCGCGAGTCCGACTCGCACTTGGCCAGTTTTTTTTTAAATAAGGCGAAGCAAGTGTTTTGTACGTTTTTATTAAAGAAAAATGGTTTTACATTATGACAAGTAAGTATTCTCTGAAAGTTAGATTCTTATTACACACAAGCTCGAATAAGTTTTCAGTATCTTCTGTCCTCTTTGATCTTTTAATCTCCTGCTACTATCCTGGACGTTGTTCATATGTTACTTCTCAGTATAGTCATAGTCACTGTAAAATAGAAATATACAATTTTAAAATCATTCTAATTTTCGAGCTCATGGAACAAGCCACTGAGCTGGTTTTTCTTATTATAAGTAACTTAAATATTACAATGGAATGGAATAAGAAAACTTGTGATGAATCAATCAACTTAGACTAGTACAGTCCACTGCTGGACATAGGCCTCCGCCAAGTTGTACCACAACAACTGGTCCTCCACCTTCCACATTCAATCGTCGCCCAGGTCAGCAGCCTACTTGCGTGTGTTCAGCAGGGCAAAGGGTATGAATCCATGAAAGCGTAGATATGATAAATTCACTTTAAATATGTTCGGTTGGCCAAAAATTATTGGACGCTTTCATTGGTGAAGATACTCTCTTCGAAAGACTCCAACAATTTTTCCAAACTCACTTACGCAATAAGACTGCTGCTCAGGTAATAAATGTGAATTTATATATAGCGGCTGGATATCCATCGCAGTCGTTTACACCTTCCTTAATCATTTGATGAAATGCGCAAGAATACTAAACTCGATGAAAGTATAGTAAAATATGTAATGTTCCTACTTACTCATCAGGAAAGCAAAAAACGTCCCTTCTAGTGTAACCTAGAGGACAATTAGAAACAACAAACATCGTGTTCCTCTTGAACCTTAGAGCTCCAGAAGTATCTGTTTGCTCGGGTACTGAATTGTCAACCAGTTGCGCCGAACACAGCGCGGCGAGTAACGCGACCATCACGAGCATGATGAAGAGTTTCATGTTGACACGTGCTTACTACTCGACTGTTGTAATGACTGAATGTAATGACATGAAATTCTTGACCACGTCCCACTTATCTTAATATATATAAATCTCGTGTCACAATGTTTGTCCACAATGGACTCCTAAACCACTTAACCGATTATAATAAAATTCGCACACCATGTGCAGTTCGATCCAAATTGAGAGATAGGATATTTTTTTTTTTTAATGGGTAGGGTAGGTATGTAGGGTAGGGTAGGGTAGGGTAGGGTAGGGTAGGGTAGGGTAGGTAGGGTAGGGTAGGGTAGATAAATGTTTGGTCTTTTAATGGCAAAACAAAGTCTGCCGGGTCAGCTAGTATAATTATAGTGTCTTATGGTAAAACCCTCGATTGATGATCCAATATAGACAATAGGATTTTCATTGATTAAATTTTTCCTGTTTGTTCAACGTTAAACTCTCAAAGTAAAATAATGCTTGTACCTAATTAATATTATAATTTTATTGCTAATATTTCCTTTTGAGCTTCCAAGAACAGACGATAATAATTTACCTAAGACCTCCCTGTGTACACTTTTTTTTGTAAATGTTTGTCCTGTATTTATTGTGGTGTAAAATAAAGTATATATAATAATAATATTGTGGTGTAAAATAAAGTATATAAAATAATAAAAAATATTTTAAAAAAACCACCGCAGTACCTCTACGTTGACGTCGGATTTGCGCGCTTCAGTGATCCCCAGTGGTCTGTATCCGTAGATTTTACTTTGCCGCAACATGTTAGGCATGTTGCGGCAAAGTAGATTCTACTTTGCCGCAACGTGCCTTTCATAAGGTGAGGGGCCAGGCTAAGAGAGATATAATCCGCAGGACAGCTTTGCGGCGAGCTGGTCGGCAGTGGCAACCCCACGGACCTGATCTCCGGGGAGAAATCTTGTCCCTCATCTCCGGCTTGCCTTTATTGGCCGACCAGAGTGAACACTGTCGGGGAACAGAGCTCCCACCACTCTCTTGCCTTAATTGGCTGGCTTGAGTGGAGATTCGCAAGAGAAAACGTGCTTGGAGAAAGGAAATTAACTCAGTAAGATGCTGGAAGGGATCTTGACCGTACTTCCAGGATTCTCCTGATGGCCGTGGTATTCCTCTCCACTCCACAAGCCGTATATGTTGCCCCCTTGGCACTAAGTCACTTAAGTACTAGTGACCGTTTATGGGGGCCCATTGAGTGTGCAAGTCAACCCTTGCCATTTTTAACCGACTTACCAAAAAGGAGGAGGTTCTATGTTCGACTTATTGTTTTTTTTTTTATGTTTTTTCACCGATATCTCCTTCAATTGTAGACCGACTTTGAAAACTCTTTATTTGTTTGAAAGAGTATGTTTCGGAATTGGTCCCATTTTAATTTGGTGAAGATTTGATGAAGAACTTCGGAGATATACAACAGAACTCTTCAATAAATAACGGCAAATCATTCGGGATTGTTGCAATCGCATGTCTATTTATTGTTTATACCATTTCATAACATAACATCACGCCAGTACGATCTAACGGGGTACGCAGATCTCTCATTTCACTGGTTATGTTCAAGTTTCATGTTATTCGGGTAATCTATTGTGGCGTTATAAGTGCCTATTTTAGGTAGGTACAACTAAAAAGGGAAAAATAAAAAAAACTTTTTTGCAAAAAGATACTACCGACTTCCAAATATAAAACTACAAAGTGAAAAATAACTTTATTTTTGGAAGTCGGTGTCCATATCGCAAAAAAATGGGAAAAAAGAAAGACACCGACTTCCAAAAATAAAGTTATTTTTCACTTTGTAGTTTTATATTTGGAAGTCGGTAGTATTGTTTTTGGAAAAAAGTTTTTTTTATATAACCATGTAGTTCAACAGTGGTCAGGAAGGGGCGAATAGTCATTCTATAGTTTTGGGCAATCCATCCACTAAACTTCCCAAACAAATAGCCCTATAATATATATTTATTTATTTAAAAAAAACTTTGCCCCACACTAGGAATTTCTTCCTGTATCGTGGGTGCGTTTACAAACATATAAACTCACATACACAACACCCAGAGCCGGAACAACTATTTGTGGGTCATACAAATATTTGTTCCGTGCGGGAATCGATCCTGCGACACGCAGCACAGCAGTCAATCACTCAACCACTGCGCCAACCGTGCGCCCATATTTGTCTCTCATTGTGTCTCCCATTTGTTTCCATATTTAACAATAGTCCTGCACCAACCGGGGATTGTCCTTGGGGAAACTTACGTAGTGCATGCAGGGATAACCATCGGTTGGTACCACATATCATGATATATGTCTAACAAGGCCTCTGCGAGTTGGCTAGCACGCCTCTAAAAGGACCGGGACCTCAGAGTCCCGAGATCGTTAAAGACATCAAAATAATAAATAAACATATGTGAATTGACCGCAGTTATCGCTGACATAAAGGGTGCCGACTGGTGTCACATAACTTGTCTTGCAAATCAAATATCAGTATTTTCAAACATCCAAGTGATTTATTGATAACCAAAGCGTTTAGATGGCTGGAGACATAGGCCGACATTCTAATTCCTTTTGAAGGAAACTTCCTCCACTCAGGCGCCATGACAACGTTTAATGTTAATAAATAACAATCAATGACTGTCAATTATTAGTCGAGTGGAGAAAATGACTTGGAAAACACATGTTTGACTTCTACGGCATATTTTACACGATAAATACATACAGACTCAATGTAAAATAGTGAAATTATCAAACGCCAAGTATAATTCCTCGTCAAACCCAATTATATTGTGCAATCAAATATATTTTTTTTAAACCACAACCGAAGCTAGATTTATTTGCTAGTTACTCTCTATAGAAACCGTGGTAGGTGCAAGATGCTTCAGACGCTTCAAACTTATTTACCACGATCATCATCTTCCTGCCCTTGTCCTATATTACTTGGGGTCGGCCCATCACATTTTCTTCTTCCATACCGTCCTGTTCCCTGTCACGGTATAACTGACTCCCTTTTCTTTCATATCACTCCCTACGCAGTCCATCCATCTTTTCTTTGGCCGTCCTCCGCACCCTCTCAATCCATCCTATTTATATTCATAACTTTTTAGTAATATGCGTTTCATCTCTCCTCATCACATAACCATACCTGAACAAAACGTTTCCTGACAACATTTCTGTCACTGACGCTACTTTCAAACTGCCTGTAATATACTCATTTCTCACTTTATCCATTCTTGTCACTCCATCTCTGCTCCATGCAATGCAAATCTCTTTTCATCTATCTTTTTTAAAGCCCAACATTCTGATACATACAGTACGACAGGTTTAATCATGGACTTGCACATTTTTCCCTTTAACTTGAGGGGCATCCGTGGGTTGCAAGTTGTTCCAGTGACCTGTCGCCATTTCATCCATCTTGAATAGCTCCGATGCGTGACGTCTCGGTCTACCTCGATACACTTAATTACCACGATAGACTTGTGTAAAATAATAGACTAGTTCGTGGCCGCACGGGTTGGTCTTCCAGGTTAAGTAACGCTTTCCGAGGTCAGTCTGTGGATGGCTGACCATCTATACACAGCGAGATGCCTCCGTGCCTCGGCAAGCACGTTAAGTAGTTGGTCTTGACTGTCATTAAAAGATTTTTGTCAGTCGTTACGGGAAGTCACTAGCCTGAGATCTGACACTAGTCTTATGTAAAATAAAACAAATAATTATTATTTAAATACAATACCGTAAATCAATGGCATCGTATTTGCGACTGGCGACCAGCCCGGCGAGCATGGCAAACACAAGACGTTTGTGACAAGACATTATAAAATTTGTCCATGTCTTACAATTTGTCATTTATGCTAGCACGGATCAACCATGTGACATATTTTAAAGGCGCGACATGCCTTTCTTATTGCTGCCCGGCGAGCACGGCCTAACTGTGCCATGGCTTGAGTCACACATGTCATTTCATCGTAATTTGGGCGATAAAGCCATTTTGTCTTAAATAGTAGTACCGGCGGCGTGAAAAAATTTCGTGACGTTTATTTGGGACTCATCGGGTCTTAATTGCTAATACGGGCGCACCCATTTTGTCACAAATGTCACATTTTGACAGATGATTGAGAAAAATGTATCACTTTCGTTTGGAGGTGGTGATAAAATTGTACCAGGCCCCTCAGAAAGTATTGCGAAAAAAAGTTTTTATATATGGGAGACTGGCCAGTTATAATGTTTTTCGAAAATATGATTATTTATAAGTAAAAATAAGTAAGTTCCAATTTCAAAATTTCCCTCCACATTTTTTGCGAGTTAATTCAAAGTATTGTGTCTCACTGAAATATGGATCTGCGCCGGGAACATTTTAGAGCTATGATTTTATACGATTTCAAGTGTCGCCTGAAACCGGATGAATCGTACGATAGACTTCAAATGGCATTCATGGATGAAGGCCCTTCCAAGGCAACCGTGTATCGTTGGTATAACGAATTCAAGCGCGGTCGACCAACTTTGGGGGATGACGAAAGAAGCGGTCGCCCTTTGACGGCTGTTACCGAAGAAAACGTGCTAGCAGTGAAAAATTTAATCCAAGACAATAGGCGAATTACATATCAGGAGATTCAACACATATTGAAGATTGGATCGGGAAGCGTTCACGAGATTCTACACAGCCATCTTCGCGTGAGGAGGATAGTATCACGCTGGGTGCCGCACAACCTCACCGATGCTCAGAAGCAGGCCCGGGTGGAATGGTGCCGTGATATGCTTAACAAATTTGAAGCAGGCTCGTCTCGGCGTGTTTACGACATCGTTACAGGTGATGAGTCTGTAGTGTGTATGCAGTGTACCTATGTGTATGTAACCAACCTTATATAATCATGTGTATCCTAAAATAAAGGAGAGTATTATTTGAGCAGTCGTGTCTATCATTTCGCTCCACAAATACCTTCGACCTTACATGGCGACCCTGCCAGCGGGCATCGCCGCGCGATCGCCTTACCGACACCGCCGTGCCATATAAGGGTTGTACAGTGTAAACAATTGGACTAAGTAGAGCCAAGCTAAGATGAATTATAATAATTATTCACTAGCGTTAATAACGTTCGCGTTTGTGACAAGTGGTATTTGGTTCGTAGCTTACGAAAAATACGAGTTCATTAAAAATGGGAACTACGCAAACTAAAGACGAAACCGTGGTAGTGCAAAACGCAGCCGGAGGAACTAATAACACGCAGCTGGAAGAGGTGAAATTTCATATTTCCACCATCACCATACTGATGACTATAGTGGTGCTGGTTCTGGGACTCGGCGTGCTGTATTTTCTGCTGCGAATGTATCGGCGTTGTCATGTACGCTGGATAAATCAGGAGATGTACAGGAGTACAATATCTAGAAGGTCAGGAGCGAGGCAATCTGGACCATCACTGGAGAAAGGACGGTCGAAGGGCGACATAGTGTGAAAACAAAGATAGCGGATACCATCACACATCGGTTCACACATCATGGGTTTAAGTGAAAGTGAAAGTGAAAAAAAGTGCTGAGTGTGTGAAAGTTCGAGGAAAAACAACAGGCATCGTAAAATGGACTCAGAACTTTATTAGATAAGTACATAATCGTAATAATAATAAACCTAGTAAATGATATGTTACATTGTACTAGTAACTATAATAAACGAAGCGATTAATTAAACAACTAATGATGGTAGGAAATGGCAGATGTCTTAGAACAATTATATAAAAATTTGAAATGTATAAAAACATATTTAATAAAAATTGGCCCTAAACGAAGGCAAGGAAATGTATTAGAGAAAAAGTTGTGTGATTCAAAGGAAATTTATGACAAATATACTGATATAATAGAGAAGATATCAGACGATGTAAAGAAAGGTAAAGTAGGACAAAACGAACAGATATTAATAAATACATTTTGTATTGATTTTGAGTCATTGTATAAACAAATTTTAGATTTATCCTCTACGTCAAGTACGAGTAGTAGCGAGGATACAAAAATGGAGTCATTTGATTTGAAAGTAGCTCTTAGTTTATTACCTATGATACCAACTGACAATGAATGTTCGCTTAAACAATTTATTGATAATGTAGAATACTATAGCTCGTTATTGGCTAGTGATGAGTGTAAGAAGAAACTAGTACAGTTTGTTGTGAAGAGTAGGTTGTCTCAGAACGCTAAATTGCAGTTACAGTTAGATTATTCTAATGTTGATGATTTGGTAAAGGAAATGCGTAGAGTGTTACTGCCTAAAAAATCACCGTTTGCGATACAAAATAATATTAATCAATTAAAGCAAACAGAACTGTCAATTCAGGACTACGGAACAAAACTTTCGGAACTTTTCGTGGATCTGACGGTATCGCAAGCCGACGGTAACTTAGAGACATACAAAATAATTAAACCCTTGAATGAAAAGCAAGTTATCAAAAGGTTTGCCGATGGGTTGCGAAACCGCCGTCTTTCAACTATCATTGCAGCTAGGAACTACGAGTCGTTGAAGGACGCAATACAAGGTGCGAAGGATGAAGAAACATCCATAGCGGGACCGAGTTCGAGTTCTGGCGAGATCCTAGGTATGTATTCTCCTAGAGGAAGACAACAGAATTATCGTAGTGGTTATCAAAATAATAATTACAACAGGACATATTATAACAGGGGTCGTAACAATGATTCCAGTGCTCGTCGAGGCTACCCTCGGGGGGGCCAGCAGGCGCATCAGCAGAGCCGCGGTGCACCACAGCGAGGCCGAGGATCACCATGGCGTGGTAGAGGTAGGAGTTATTATAGGAATCGCTGTAACCAAGGGATAAGCCAAACCCCTAAAGATACAAATAAACACGCGGTTAATGTTCTAACGGGACAGGAAAATGAAGAGTATGCAAATGAGTTTTTTCGTGAATAACAGAGTTATTCTCGCAACTGATACTAACTATTATATTAACTTAAGTTCTAATAGCAAAACTTATTCATGGTTAGTCGATACCGGTGCTACAATTTCGGCTATAAAATATAAATATGTTCTAGAACAAAACATTCCAGTCCAAAAAGAGGACATAGTCATAAATGGAATTGGTGGCAAAGTCCATGCAATGGGATATGTTTGTTTAACGTTGTCATCGGGTGATCATCACCTTATTTGTAATAAGTTTTATGTTTTCGATACTCTACCATGTAGAGCTAATGGCATCATCGGACAAGATTTTATTAATAAACATAAGTCCATATTAGACTTCAGTAATAATAACTTAACATTGTTGACACAAAGTTCAATTAAAATAGTTTTACCTTTACTGAGTTATAATAACACAATGGAAGTTTACCCAAGATGTGAATCCATACATTATTTTAAGACCGAATTCACAGAAGAGTGTGTAGTACATTCTAAGGAAATTAGTGACGGAATATTATTGGCCAGTTGCATAGCAACACCAGTTAATGGGCTAATACCGGTTAAGATATTAAATACAACGGATAAGTTGTGTACCTTAACGGACATTAATCCATGTATAGAAAAATTAAGTAACTACAATGTTTGCCAATTTGACAAATCAGAACGTGATGCAAGTAGAGTAAAACAATTGTTTTCGGTACTAAACCTCAAACATCTTAATAAGGAAGAGCAAATATCCATAGAAAAATTATGCGCGAAGTACTCGGATATATTTTATTTGCCAGGGGATAGATTAACTACAACAAGTATTTATAAACATACCATTAGTTTAAAACCAAATGTAACTTCTGAATTTACAAAGCCATATCGTTTACCACATTCACAGAAGGGAGAAATTAAGCAACAAATTGATAAAATGTTAAGAGAAAGGATCATAGAACCTTGTCGTAGCGAATGGTCTAGTCCAGTATTACTAGTTCCTAAAAAGACTGACGGTACAGGTCAGAAAAAGTGGCGACTAGTTATTGATTACCGAAAATTAAATAATTGTATTGAAGACGACAGGTTTCCACTTCCAAATATTTCCGAAATACTTGATTCGCTATCGGGTTCGGTATATTTTTCACATTTAGATATGTATCAAGGTTACTATAATATTGCACTAGAACAGGAAAGCAGAAAGTACACAGCATTCTGTTCAGGACAATACCAAATGACTCGTATGCCAATGGGTTTAAAAACGAGTCCAGGATCATTTTCCAGAATGATGACCATGGCTATGTCTGGCTTAACGTATGAAAAATGCCTTATTTATTTAGACGATTTAGTGGTCTTTGGTAGAAACTTAGATAGTCATAACAAGAATCTACAAGACGTTTTCGAACGACTGCGGAAAGTAAATTTAAAATTAAACCCGCAGAAATGTAATTTTTTAAAGAAGGAATTACTATATTTAGGCCATGTGGTATCAGGTAACGGTGTATTACCTGACCCGGATAAAATAAATGTAGTAAAAAAATATCCGTGTCCAACAAATGTAGACGAGACGAGGAGGTTTGTTGCGTTTGTTAATTTTTATAGAAAATTCATTCCAAACTTTGCTGAGTTAGCTTATCCACTTAACAAATTATGTTGTAAAAATGCTTCTTTTATATGGGATGAAAAGTGTCAGTCGGCATTTGATAGTTTAAAAGAAAAAATCATATCTCCACCGATTTTACAATATCCGGATTTCACAGAACAAAATGAGTTTAATCTCCAGACAGACGCTTCTAATTATGCAATCGGAGCAATTTTGTCTAACAATAATGGAAGACCAGTGTCATTTGCAAGTAGAACACTAAACAAAGCGGAAATAAATTATCCAACAATCGATAAGGAATTGCTAGCTATAGTGTGGGCGATCAAACATTTTCGTCCATATTTGTACGGAAAACATTTTAAAATATACACAGACCACAGACCTTTAATTTCATTATTTAACATGAAAGACCCGTCAAGTAGGTTATTTAAATTTAGGTTATTACTAGAAGAATATGATTTTACGATAGAACATGTCAGGGGAACGGAAAATGCGGCAGCAGACGCATTGTCACGAATTTCCATAACATGTAATGACTTAAAACAAATGCACGAGTCGTGTGTTTCAGTTATGACAAGAGCTCAGAAAAGAAACCTGATTGACAATAATTCTAAGATAGGAACGAGTGGCACAACTACAGTTCGGTCTGATCAACCAAACGTTGTAAGCACTCCTAATACTAGTACTTTAAACGAGTCAGTGGAATTACGTTTTATTGATGCATGCAAGTTAGAAACAATTAGAAAAAGTGGTGAAACATGTAAAGAAAGTAATACATTTATATACATTCCTAAGGAAAAAACTATCTATATTAAACATGTATCTTCTCCATCGCAAATATCGCGAGCCGAATTTGTGAGAGAGTTACAAGATTTTTGTAGAAGCTTAAATATTACGGAAATCTATTTAATAAAAAGTAATAAAAATAACATTTTTATAAAAAAGTTATTAAATGAAATAGATATAATGGAAAAGTGGACCGGACCACACTTACATATAGTAAAAGATGTACAACGAATAGAGAATAAAGAAGATAAACGAGTAATTTTGAACGATTTTCATCTCTTACCTACCAGTGGCCACGCGGGTACGAGACGAATGTTCAACAATATAAAAAAATACTACTATTGGACGGGATTAGAAGATGATATAAAAGGGTTTATAAAGAGGTGCGACAAATGTCAGAAACAAAAGTATTCACCGCAGAATACCAAACAACCTATGGAAATAACAACAACAGCACATAGTGCCTTTGAAAAAATATATATTGACTTAGTAGGTCCTCTGGAAAGGGATAATTATAATTATAGTTATATCCTCACGTTGCAGTGTGAACTCACCAAATACATTGAGGCATATCCCTTAGTTACACGCAGAACGGAAGAAGTAGCGAAAGCGTTAGTTCATAATTTTATATTAAGGTATGGAGTACCGAAGGAGATAGCGACGGATCGGGGTACCGAGTTCCTGTCATCAACATTCAAGGAGGTATGTAATCTATTAAATATTAAACAACTAAACTCAACAGCATATCATCACCAAAGTATAGGTGCTTTGGAAAACACGCACAAGCATTTGAATTCATTTCTCCGTATTCAAACCGACAACCATCCAGAGACATGGAGTACATGGCTCCCATTTTGGTCATTTTGCTACAATACTACAGTACATTCAGCAACAAAATATACCCCTTACGAGTTAGTTTTCGGAAAAAAATGCTCGTTACCAAGCAATTCGACCAATAGGATTGTTGATCCACTATATAACATTGATTATTATCCATTAGAATTAAAATTTAGATTACAAAAGTCACAGAAAGATGCACGAGACAACTTACTCAAAAGTAAATTAAAACAAAAAGAACGATATGACAGAAATATAAATCCAGTTACTTACCATCCTGATGATTTAGTTTTAGTTAAAAATAATATGTGTAATAAATTAGATAGTGTTTATTCGGGACCATATAGAGTTATATCAGATGAGTCACCAAATGTTAAAATAATAAAGAATGGTAATGTAGACACCATTCACAAAAACAGAACAAAATTGTATTATCCTAAACAGTAATTATCTTGTTCTTGTGTAATTGTAAATGTATTATAAAAATAAAACAAAATTGTAATTTTATTTTATTTTACCTCGCCATGGGAGGTGTAGTGTGTATGCAGTGTACCTATGTGTATGTAACCAACCTTATATAATCATGTGTATCCTAAAATAAAGGAGAGTATTATTTGAGCAGTCGTGTCTATCATTTCGCTCCACAAATACCTTCGACCTTACAAGTCCTAGATTTATCAATACGACCCAGAAACCAAGCGCCAGTCGACTGTTTGGGTGTTTCAAAATGAGCCAACGCCTACCAAAGTGAAGCGATCTAGAAGCGGGGGTAAGATTTTGATCGCTAGCTTTTTTAATTTGACTGGCCACTTGGTATCAATTCCCTTACGGGATCAAAGAAGCATTAATGCCGAATGGTATACTACCAAATGTTTGCCAGAAGTTTTCGCTGTTATAAGCAACAAGCGACCAAACACAGGGCTCCGCGGGCTACTGCTCCACCACGACAATGCACCTGCGCACACCGCACTCAAAACGAGGGACTTCCTGGACAGCACGCCAGTCAAACTCCTGGGTCACCCTCCTTACAGCCCTGATCTAGCACCGTGTGACTTCTTTTTATTCCCAAAAATAAAAAATCAGCTCAAAGGGATACAATTTTCGTCGCCGGAAGATGCGCTGGCTGCGTTCGAGCAGGCTGTAAACGAGGTGTCTGCGGCGGACTGGAAAAAGTGTTTTGAAAACTGGTTTAGGCGCATGAATCTTTGTATAGAGGCTGGTGGAAAGTACTTTGAAAAGATTTAATAAAAATATATGTACGTATAGAACAATTTTTTTTAGTTTCGCAAAACTTTCTGAGTGTCCCACGTATAGTTGAAAAAAGAAATATTTTCCTTCTAATTACTGCACCAAATGGCAATAAATTTATTTTGTGTGTGGTGATCAATGCTTATTAATTAATTGAAATGTTACAGGATTATTAATTAATTTTATATTATTCTTATTTTTAATTATAATTTTTATTTTGATAATAATTTTTTTTATAATAATTTTCTTTTATTCCATATTCTTTTTAATTTCTACATTTTTAAATATTTCTTAAATAAAACGCCCAAAAAAAAAAAAAAAATATAGGGGCCCACCGGTATCGGGAACAGGGTCCAAGCTGTTATATTTTTAAGTAATTATTAAAAATTTTACAATAATTAAATCTTTCTAACAAACACTATGTTATCAAACAAACAAAGAAAAATAAAGTGTGCATGAGTTTATGGTCGTGGGTAAAATATTAATTTGTTCCCAATAAAATTAAAAAGTTGTTTATTTGTATGAACGGCACACTTTAGTACGTATTATTTTTTGGATAATATTTTTGTGTTCACCAAAAATCTAAAGGTACATCTAAAATACTGATCGTGCACCAAATATTAGTTGATCTACGAATAAATTATCGTCAAAGAATCAGTCCAAGAGCGAGCGAAGCGAGCTCGGGAACTTAGGGCACCCCGACACGGACAGGTTAGGTTCGAACGAGATGAGGGAGCTGAAGTGAGCGAGCAAAGCGAGCGAACTCAGCTCCCGTCATCTCGTTCGTGTTAGGTTACTTTTGACCCTGCAGACAGAAATAGGAGCCCCGCGCAGCGGGGCTACGTCGACTTATATGAACATATTTTGGTGCACATTCAGTATATTTGGTGGAACACAGGCAAAATTAGGCAAATGAAATGGGAATAAATTGAAGTACTTTTAAATACCATCCTTATTTTATTTGGTCGTCTATTCAGATTATGTCGCGCTATGAAATCAGCAACAAGAAAGGCATGTGGCGTCTTTAAACTATGTCACATGGTTGTCCCGTGCTAGCATATAAGACAAATTGTAAGACATGACATATTTTATCATAACTTTTTTAAATATTTTCTGTTAAGAATTTATAGTTCAAGTCGAAAACCATGAAAAGTGAAAAACAAAAAAATTAACTTAAATTCATGTTGGGATGCTGCCAGCATGGGCGTAGTAAAGGGGGGGGGCTAATTTTGATTATTTTTTGCCTAGGACATACCGTTTTCGAGATACCATTTTGGAAATATAGAGCGTTTTATGCAAAATAAAATTAGATTCGTAGGCCCATAATTCGGAAACAGTTTGTCGTAGGGCTATGCATCTCATAACCTAAATGGTTTTTATGGCCAAGATTAAACCGAAACTGCAATAAAATTGGATAATTTCCGAAAAAGAAACGTCAAGAAGTTATGCCACAAAAAAAACTTTTTTGAAACTTTTTTTAACTTTTTTTACTTGTGCTTCCGAAATTGCAATTATTTGTTAAAAAGTTATTTGTACCATGATTTTTAACCATAATCAAGTCAAAAACTGTTCAGCATAGATGAAAATGGATGAAACTATTATTTCTAATGTATATTTGAAGTCTTTTCATATTACCCCAATAATTGATCTAGTCAATAGTCTAGGTATTTAGTATCATAGTATGTTACAAACATTCAGCGGGGTTAAACGTGAAAATGGGGGTACCCCAGGGCTCAATTTTAGGTCTTTTCTTATTTTTAATATACACAAACGATTTACCCCGTGTATTGGAAAACAAACTAAACATGGTGTTATTTGCTGATGACACATCTTTAATTTTTTAAATAAATAGACGTACTTGTCAGGTTGATGACGTAAATAACGCGCTACGGCAGGTTCAGGATTGGTTCACTGCCAATAATTTAGTTTTAAATAGTAAAAAAACCAAATGCGTAAAATTTGCCTTGCCAAATGTCAAAAGTACTGATTGTGACATTATATTAAAGAAGGAGAAGCTCGAATTCGTCGATAAAACGGTTTTCCTGGGGATCACGCTAGACTCAAGATTGCAATGGGGTCCTCATTTAGTATCATCACTAGCGGGGCGGCTAAGTTCGGCAGCTTATGTTGTCAGAAAGATTCGTCAATTTACTGATGTGGATACCGCTAGGCTAGTCTATTATAGTTACTTTCATAGTATAATGTCTTACGGTATCTTACTATGGGGAAGGACTGCAGACATTGAGTCTATTTTTTTTCTCCAAAAACGAGCCATCAGAGCGATATACAATCTTCGCCGGAGCGATTCTCTAAGGGAACTGTTTAAGAACATTAACATCATGACGGTTCCTTGTCAATATATTTATGAAAACATCATGTACGTGAGAAAGAATTTACATCTTTTTTGTAAAAACGGAGACAGACATACATTACTAGAAATAGGGACCAATTAGTTCAACCAGGTTTCAGACTGGCAAAAGTGGCCTTATCTTTCATGGGGTACTGTACAAAATGTTACAATAAAATTCAAATTCAATTTAACTTGTTCAAAAAAGAGCTTGTAGGAATATAAATTAATTACCATGCCCTGTGAGAAATTGGGCAACACCTGGCTGCGGCAGCGATACCGGAGCTCGCAACAACGAGCTTGTCGCTTAGTGGACTCTTAGGACTGACTTCTTTTGAGCGCGAAAACGCCTACCCATTTGGGTGCAGCAATGTGGTGCACTCGTGCTCTCTTTTGTGTACCATTTTCCTCTAAAAATCTTCCCTAGATAACGTTTATTCAACCATGTTCGGGTCGTCTTCTTGACTAACCGGATGCAGGATCACGATGCCTACTCCTTGACTGGTTGTCAGATTTCTGGCTTCTGAATTATCCTTATCTGACGACTGACAAAGATCTATAATAAGCTCATCAAAGTGGTAAAATATAAATTAATATCACTTACTCTTCAGGGTTTCCGCAGTAAATATTAATAATCATACATGTTCTAAGGCAGGTTCTACAAAAATATAAAGAGTACAAAAAAAAAACTTTTTGGGATTTGTCGATTATAATAAAGCCTTCGACTCCTTGGAACATGAGTTTATCTGGGAAGCACTACGTCTACAGGGAATACATGGGAAATACATACGTATACTCCGGAACGTATACTCCACGAGCACAGCCCAAATCAGGCTTGAAACTACGGGTGAAGAATTTCCTATAGAGAGAGGCGTCCGGCAAGGAGACCCAATTTCTCCTAAGTTGTTTTCGGCGGCTCTAGAGATGATATTCAGGAATCTGCAATGGGATCACGAAGGCCTGAACATAAACGGTAAAAAACTAAACCACTTACGATTTGCAGACGACCTGATCTTATTTGCAGAATGTCCAATAAAATAAGAGCAAATGTTACAACAACTGTCAGATCAAAGCGCGAAAGCTGGACTTACAATGAACACGGCAAAGACAAAGATTTTGACTAACTCTTCACAGACGCATACCATCATAGTCAATTCAGAGATGATAGATTATGTCGAAGAATACGTATACCTAGGACAACTTATAGCCGCTGAAGACACCATGCATAAAGAAATTGAAAGACGGATAGCCAATACATGGAAGAGGTATTGGTCACTCAGCGAAGTCATGAAAAACAAGGACATGCCTGTCAAAGAAAAAACAAAAGTGTTTACTATGTGCATTTTACCATGCTTAACTTGGTTTGGTGGATGGTTGCCAAACATGGGCATTGACAGATAACCTAATAAATAAAATAAAGGTGTGTCAAAACGGAATGGAGGGAAGCGTTATGGGCGTCAAGAGAAAAGACAGAAGAAGATTGGAAAAAAAATAAAATACAACGAAATTTAAGGATGCAAAGAAAACATGTAAAACTTTAAAATGGCGATGGACTGGACATATGCTTAGAGATACGAGTGGAAAATGGACAAAAACCATAACAGAGTGGTACCCCAGGAATGGGAAGAGAAGTAAAGGGCGCCAAACAAAAAGATGGGAAGATGACCTCAAAAAGGTAGCGGGTCCAGAGTGGACGAGAACAGCGAAAAACAGGCAGAAAAAGAAAACTATAGAGGAGGCCTTTGTCAGAAGACAAGCTGTGAAGTGAAACCGATCGTGTAGTAGTGTTGATAAATTAGTATTATTATCAATTTAAAAATATGTGTATTGTAAACTTGTAGAACAGCAATACAGGCTTATTTTATTTATTTTATTTTATTACTCTTCAGGAATGGACTCATCGCCCATTCTGTAGTAACCTGGCGTACAAAGTTTACCGCTGAAAGCATGCGGTGCAGATCCCATAAACCGTAGAGCCCCTATGTCTGGTTGTTTGAATGCTAAGCTGTCAACCGGTTGCGCCGAACACAGCGCGATGAGTAATGCGACCATCACGAGTATGATGAACAGCTTAATGTTGACACGTGCTTACTACTTGACTGTAGTGACAGGAATGTTATGGCATGTGATTCCTGATCGTGTCCTACTTATACCACTTCTGTGTCTCAAGGAAAGGCAAAAATGAAATCAACTGACGCTCGTAATATGTATGACATTATTTTTCCTGTTTGTTATCGTGAAATTCCTGTAACCAATTGGGACATAAAATAACGTCATGTCTATAACGAATAAACCGGTAATGTAAATTAATAAATTTAATTACTGTTGCAAATATTTCCTTTTGAACTTCGATGAACAACTATATAATAAGGGAATAACATGTGAATCAGACACCAAACCAGTTATCGCTGACCGTGGTCATCTAACTACTGAATGACCTTAGCAACCATTTTAGTCACTCAGTCTCTTCAACTACTACCTACTTACAGATTTTACGTTTATTTTTGCACGTTTAGTCTTGTTAAATAAATTAATTTAGAGTTTGTAAACTCGGAGTTAAGTCTTAAACATTTAACTCATGATACGCGTTGCACCATTAGGTCGAGGTCAAACGAGCGTTATTTTGTGAGATATGAGTCGCGTATTTTGAGCACCGCAATTTACGTTTACTGAAATCTGGTTAGGTTAGGTTACTACCTAATTTCAGTTTTTCAGTTGCTATCCAATGTTTTTACGGGACTGACGCTTGCCTCGCTCCCCTCCCTCACCCCGAGCGCAATTCGGTTGAAATAATGCGCGTGAGTCATTAGAAGAAGAACTCATTTTGGGTCGCCGTGTGGTTATATACCTTAGTATGAAATCGAAAGCAGCGTAAAATCCGTGATTCATTTTCCGCGACTTTCAGCTCAAAAAATTACGCTAATTTGGCTTCACCCTTAAAAAGTAATGGCGGGTTAACTAACCCGGTATTTAACCTGACATTTTTCAATGTCTGTATGTGCCCTGCAATGTAATCCGACCAAAAATTAATGAATGAACCACACCATTACCTTTTACACAACATTACGTTGAATTTTTAACATGACATTTTATTTTAATCGTATTGTATTTGCATCATTCGTTCACTACCGCCATTAGACGGCAGCACTGCGATGGTTTTTCGTGCGATTTTTTTTACCGCAAGTACGTACAGCTTTATACAATTCCATATGCCACAGAATAAAAGCAAAAATCGCGCGAATAAAAACCGCAGCGCATGCTAAGCCACACTACATTTGCGGTAAATTCAAGTTTTTTGTTCAATCAAAATAGGAAAGAATTTTCGTTTTCATGCTCCTTCACATCTGGTGATACTTTAAGTCTATGTGATATAGTCACAAAATAAAGACAGTAATATCATCATCAGATCAATCAGAAAATCACATTTACCTTAGCGGATATCTCGTAAATGTTTTGATCGATTTACATTATCCGGCCAAAATGGTTGTACGTCTCGACCTTCATTTGACCCCAAAATTAATAAAAAATCTACATGTAATACATGTTTTCAAGTTACGTAGTTTATGTTGACTATTCTTACTCTAACCCAGGACTTAGCGACTTAATTCTCCCACATCGGTGGGTTAAATATTTAAGTGAATTTATGTTTTACTCTAGATTTACCTATAACTCTTGATGGCGCAAGATGATTTATCTGATTAACCCTGAGCTAGCCTCAGGCTATTTAACGGCACTTTTGAATTTCAAATAATTTAGGTCATTAAATAAAAATAAATTGATTCTACGTACTGTTCATTCGCAAAGTTTTAAATGCGAAAAGATTCTTATAGAGAAAACGAACAAGAAACTCTACACTTATTTTTTTTTAATGTTTCATAATATTTGAAGCACTGCTATATATACTACGTATAGGTATAAAGTATTAATAAGCCTGGCCGGAGGCTAAGATATTAGTCTCCACAGGGAAGCCCGGTTAAGCATATGTCGGGATCGAGACGCCACTACGAAAAAAAAAAGGATTAAAAGCTATTACATCACTTAAGTTTAACAAGATGTGTTCTCCATCGTTATTTTTGTTTTAGTTCCTGACCTACGACACAGATCGAAAAAACGCTAGTAATATCGTTGCATATACGGAGATAGAAGCTTTTTCGGTCTCGCACTGGGTTTTAAAAAATGTTTTGTTTAAGTATTTACTTTTTTTATTTTCTGCCTCTTGTGCGAGTCACAAATAAAAACAAATCTTTCTTTATTTCTAACTTGTCTTGAAAATCAAATTGTTAATGATTTATATTTCTGTGAATTAGTATAAACAAATATTCGAACCCTTCAAATGAGAAAATAAATTAAGATTAGATGATATCGGTGCAATCCCCAACTATGACAAGAAACCCAGCATCAAATGCAAAGGGTTACAATGTCTCAAATCCACAATTCTAGACATTTTTAAAACCGAATACATATACCTGAGATGGACGTCTTGCTTGAGGACTATTAATTTTATTTATTTCACATTTAAACAAATAAAATAAATAGACCCGATTTTCAACAACTATGGCTAATTTCAGCGGAGACTAGCCATCGACTCGGGAGACATTATAAAAAAAAAAAAAAATTGTTTATTATCTTAAAATTTATACAATTAAGTAGTCGGGGCTTCCCAGAAAGTAATCCAAAGATACTTGTGATGGGGGCTGTCTGTGTTACAAGATGTAGGGTATGTATGTCGTGTTGTGACAAATAAACACTTTTTCTTTCTTTCTTTCTTTCTATTTAAGATGTTCTGAGCCCAGTGTTAATAAAATAATTATTAACATAGTTGACTGAGTCTAGGGGACATGATTTTATCTTAAGTAGTTCGTCGTTTGAGCTCCTGGGTGGCTTATAATTTGTGATATCATTAATGGCTGACCACAATGCCCGTGGGTTTTTGGCAGATATTTTGATTTTGTCTTTCTTGTATTTATTTTTTTGTTTTTTTATAAGGTTTCCACAGAAAGTCCGATATCGTCTATATGTAATCACTAGAATTTGATTATGTGGGTTCGATTTGAGTTTAAGGTAGATTGAATTTCTTTGTCTTATACACCGTAGGGCACCTGTTGTTATCCAGGGTTCAATCGTTCTTTTGCTGTTCGTGATAATTACACTTTTAGAGTTCGAAAGTAAAGCTGTATTGTTCAATTCTATAAGCGCAAAGGCGTAAGTATCAGGGTCTTTGAAGATGTTAAAAAAGGAGGTATCAATGTTTTTTAGACTATTATGAGCATTTTCGTATTATAGTTCACAAGTGTCTCTTTTCCCTCACTGTCCGATGGATTGGCAATCCAGCACAACTGAAAAGAGATCAGGCGCAGGGCCAACGGCTTAACGTGCTTTCTGGGGTCCGTGGGTTTTTATACCGCTAACTTCTAAACTCCGTGCTCCCATTGAGAAATTCCTAATGAAAAAACCCAATACCCCGACCCGTTGCCCGACCTGGGCATCGAACTCGGTTTGTCACGCACGGCTTAAAAAATTCTCGCTTGTTAAAAAAATCAAAATATAATGCAATGTGAAATACAAACGAGTAAACTTCACGCGAAGTCGGCGTCGTAGCGGCCTCGTAGCGGCCTTGTAGCGATTCGTAGCACCGTAGTCAAACTGAGTTGCGTAGCCAACCGCGTAGCAACCACTGTATTGTAACTTTTCTTTCCCGTGAGTTAAATAGAAATTATACCTGGGTAAAAAAATGCTACTTAATCCGTTAAAATATTGAACACGTATTCTTTGCTATATCAAATCAATAAATATTGATAAAGAGCCAGCGCAATAAAGTTCCGCTGGAGTGGAGCTTGTGACGTCACTTTTGAGGCGTAACAAAGCGTGAAGTCTCACGAAATTTTAACGTGCTGTACAGTCGTCATTTTTAATTACGTGTCAAAAAAATAAATACGTGTCCACTATTATTTATTAATTTACCTGACGAACAATTTTTTTTTTTTTGTCTTCATCCCTATTCCTTGAGAATACCCCCCAAACTAGGAAGACGGAAGCGTTCTTTTTGTTGTGTAAGATCTCAACTTTGACAAAACATATCAGACGAAACTTTGTCGTTGTTCGTTTTTAATACCCTTGATTGAAACAAGTTTAATAATTGAACAACTCGACTTCAACAATTGTACATAAATAGAAGCCCCAGAACTCTCGAGTTCAACGTTATTGTATTAATGAAAAGATAAGATTCATCATTTAGTTGTAACAATTACTTAATAATATACAAAGGTAAAATTGTGTTTTACACGTTTGTAAAGTATAATCTCTGGAAGTAGTGTTTCAATTACGAAAACATTGCGAGGTTCCTGACAGACAGCCACAAGAAAATGCTTATTATTTCAACAAAATCTTTTAACAAAAATTAAACCGACTTCGAAAACAAAGCAAATATTAACTTTCTTTTCGGAAGTAGGTATTATAAACGGAAAAAATAGATACTAAAGACGTTTTATATTTTACTATTTTTAGTTTTTTTACCTTACATTACCATGAAAATACGCATGATTGATGATAACTTAAAAAAAAGCTTAAACTATAAAAATACTCGTCAGAAACTACCAAACAAGAAAAGAATCATCAAAATCAAATCATAATTGGCGGGGTAATCGCGTTACGAACGCACAAAAAAAACATACGGCTACGTCACTAGCGACACCGTATCGAAACAAAATTATCGATACATCAAGGAATCGAGTACTTTTCTTAGGGCCCCTAATGCGCATAGAGCATATGTCAATATCAGTCAGTAAATAACGTCAGTTTAACTTCAGTAGGGCAGGACATGAAAAACCAAATGGTATTGGTACTCAAATTTAATACAATAATAGAAAAAGACAACTGTAACATATAAAAAAACAAACATAATTTAATTATTTAGTACTTTAGGCATTTAAATTATAGTTCCCATTCCTCCTCCGTACAATCACTTAAAAATAGAAGTTTGTTGAGCCGTTTTGTAGATAAGCGGTTTCGAATTTTTGGGATTGTACTTTCTGCTTTAGAAAATATAACGAGTGAACTAGATGGCGTTGCCATAACCATAAACATAAGCCGTAAGGTCGCAAGTTTTAAATGGCTAATTTCATATTCATACATTCATATTTATTTATTTGCTCAAACATGTGTACACATACAAGAATACAATAACGTGTATGCAAGATAATATAAAGAAAAACACAGGTTCAGACATGTTTGCCACGTATTGTGGCGTGCAAATATGATGATTAATAATCAATAATTAAATTCAATAATCCATTTTTTTTTATTAAAAATGTCAACAGCAAATAAAAAAGTAATAACAAATAAACAAATAAAATTCCATGTCAAAATAAATTCTACAGTCGAAAAGCATTCATATTATAGTATAATTATTGTAAAATGTCATGAAGTCAAATTAGAATTATAAAAATTTATTAGATAATATCAAAAAAATGTCTATACAATATACTACATATTGAATCAGAATGTATCTGTTAAAAAATCTGAGACAGTATAATAACATTTTGAACATAGGAGAATTATTAATTTTTGCTTAAACAAATAAAGAGGATTTTTTTTAGCTCCTTCGGCAACTTATTATAAAGGACTGGTGCCATAGGAAAAAATACTCTTATACATTAAGGCAGTATTAGTTCTACGAACATAGAGATAACTTTCATCTCGTTGAGTACGATTGTAAGCTTTAGATGCTAACACAAAAAGTTCTGGATTCTGTTTCACAAAGACAGTTACTTCAAATATATACAGTGAAGGCAATGGTAAGATACTTTACTCTTTAAAGAAAGGCACACAACTCTCAATAGTTGTAAACCGAACATAGCCCTAACAAACCGTTTCTGTGCCTTAAAAACAAAATCTTTGTTGGTGGAGTTCCTCCAAAAAATTATACCATATCTGAGTATAAGCGCAAGAAGCCCATGATATGCAATTATGAGTATTCTAGAGTTTACTTTAAATGCAAGTTCATGTAGGGAAAAAACTGATCGACTCACTCGCTTGCACAATTGTTCAATATGTGGTTTCCAAGTCATTTTACTATCAATATACAAGGCGAGAAAATTTGTAGTGTCTGTTTCTTCAATAGGTTGATTGTTAAAATTTACGTTTAGATCGTTTAGTGTTGGTATACGCTGTCTAAAGTTCATTAATTTGGTTTTTCAAGGTTGGCTTTTAAATTATTTACATTCAACCAATTCATAACTGAGCTCAAGGTGCTATTTAAACCATCTTCATAAGTATTTTTATCTTTACATTTGACAATAACAGTGCTATCATCCGCAAAGAGAGCTATGGGGTTATCAGGGGCATTTGGTATGTCATTAATCTTCTATCTATAATATAAAAATGAATCGCAAAATGTGTTGGTAAGCGCATAACTCAACAACGCCTGGACCAATTTGGCAATTTTTTTTTAAATGTTCGTTGAAGTTCAAAGATGGTTTTTACGGCGAGAAAAAATCTAATAATTGCCGAAAAAAAATAAAAACAGCCCTTTTCTTTTTTCCATACAAAAGTTTTCTAACTAAATCGTAGAGTCCATTTGAGCTTTATTGCTATTGTATAATTTTTGCTTCGTGTAGGGTAGGGTATTAGAGTAGGTTAGGGTAGTGTAGGGTAAGGTAGTGTAGCGTAGGGTAGGGTAGTGTAGGGTAGGGTAGTGTAGTGTAGGGTAGTGTAGGGTAGGGTAGTGTAGCGTAGGGTAGGGATGGTAGTGTAGGGTAGGGTAGTGCAGGGTAGGGTAGTGTAGGGTAGGGTAGGGTAGGGTAGGTAGTGTAAGGTAGGGTAGGGAGGGTAGGGTAGTGTAGCGTAAGGTAGGGTAGTGTAGGGTAGGGTAGTGTAGGGTAGGGTAGTGTAGTGTAGGGTAGTGTAGGGTAGGGTAGTATAGCGTAGGGTAGGGATGGTAGTGTAGGGTAGGGTAGTGTAGGGTAGGGTAGTGTAGGGTGGAGTAGGGTAGGTAGTGTAAGGTAGGGTAGGTAGGGTAGATAAATGTTTGGTGTTTTTATGGCAAAACAAAGTTTGCCGGGTCAGCTAGTGTATAATATAAATAAATATAGAGGTGGACCCAGAACGCTTCCTTGCGGTACACCGTAGTTTAGTAAGAACATTCACTTTAGTCACTTCAGAATATTGGTTTCGGCCTTTGAGATATGATTCAATTAGTGAGAGAACATTTCCCCTTATTCCACAGGCATTGAGTTTACCAACTAGTATATCATGGTCAACGTAATTAAAAGCCTGCGTCATATCCATAAATATAGAGCAGACGGGTGTTCTTTTACCAATACTATCCATAACTATGTCTAAAAATCATATATGGCCATGTTTATGGTTTTATTAGGTCTAAAGCTATTTTGTTCTTTTACTAAAATATTGTTTTTTTCTAAGTAGTTATTAAGTTCTTTATGAATATGTTTCTCAAATATTTTTGATATAACTGAAACTAGGGCAATGGGTCGATATTTTTCTAGATATTCTCTATCTCTTGAAGATTGGTTTTACGATCGAAGTTTTTAATTTATCAGGGTAGACTCTAGCTACGATGCATAAATTAAAGATATAGCTAAGGTGAGTAGATATATTTGTAGCTACATATTTAATGACTTTGGCTGCTAGTCCATCATAATATTTGTGCGTTTCAGACTTCTAATAATCTGCATAATATCCTGTGGCAAGCATAATTATAGAAACATAGACTTTTCTTAAGTTGACATATATGAGTTATACTGCATTTTGTTAGAATCATCCTTAGGTACTATTTTATCAACGAAGTAGTTGTTAAAAGCATTGGAAATTTCACGAGGTTCAGTTATAGATCTACCATTCATGCTTGCATTGATGCTTGTTAAATGGAAAGCAGAGATCGTAAAATAACTTAAACAAATCAACGAAAATATTATAGGCTACATTTTTTGCCTCATTATAGTCTCCACACTTAATTTTCCAGTTCTTTAGCAGGCATACTTTTTAACAATACATCTCAATATCTGAGCTGTGTGATCAGATAATCCAAAATCAATCACTTGTGCTTTGCATTTATTGTGATAGTTGTGAGCAAAGTTGCCTATACATGTTTTGCTAATTCTAAGATTACATATTCAAAACTTAATTTCTTATTCGATACGATACCAGGTTAAGTTTGCGGGAAGGCGCTGGATGCGAGACGCACGGGATCGGTCAATGTGGCGACGCCTGGGGGAGGCCTATGTCCAGCAGTGGACGTCTTTCGGCTGAAATGATGATGATGATGATGATCACGATACCAGCCAAAAAGTACTCATTGAGTAAAAGTATCGAATGCAAAGTATCGAGTACAAAAGTATCGGTATCGAATGGAAATGTACTGGATTCCACAAAGTAGCGATACTTTTTTTCTGTCCCTATGCGTCATGCCAGAATTCTGGGCCAAACATTTGATTTGAACATTTCATTGAGGCCTATTTTTGTTATTGACACGCTAAGCAGAAGAAGTTGAAAAGAGAACTCCTCGTCTTTTAAATTCGGTTAAAAAGTTAAATACTTCGTAAACGTGCGTTTGCGCCAATACATGTGCACAATAATATCTTCCGCGTATTTTGCTAATCACCGCGCAACGTTGAGATTAGTCACCGTGACCACCGTTAAAAAATATTTATTAATATAGGCTATATATGTCGTAGGATGATTTGAACATTCAGATTTTCGCGAAAACCTTAGGGATTTAATATTTTTTTTAATTTCCTCAAGCTAGGCACAACAAATTCTTAATGGAATAACAATTTAAATCTTAAGTTTAGAAGCTGTACGCTATCACATAGTAATATGGAATTCTCTAACTCCTAAACTAAGTCAAGCTTGTATTAAAGGAGTTAGTGAGCTGTTTGTCTAATACACAGCCTTGAACTTACGTGACTATAAACAAATTTATTGCTTAAAAAAAACATAAACCTACTGTAAAGTTCGAAACGATATCAATCAATATTTACAACTTACATGTATAAACAATAATAGATACCTATTTTACTTATACCAATGTTCAACTTATGCTTTACCTCACGTTTGGTTAAATTGTATATTGCCAGTGTTTTATTGACCTCATTATACAGCCTTGAACTAGCGAACTCATATTGGTGGCTTGCAAACGTTCTTACGGTTAGTACGCGGCATTTAGCATATAGTTTGGAGGTTGGATACAATCGAGGCTTATGATGAATCACCTTCAAGACTGCTCTCTGCGATCTTTCCAATATAAGATATAGGGTTTTATAGGTCCCACCCCATATAGGTAAGCAGTAGGTTAGTACAGATTGGCAGAGGGCAGTATATACCATGTAGATTGTAGATTTGTCTGCAGAAGATCTGAGCTTCTTAAAAATAAACATAGGCCTTCGAATTCGGCTAGTGAGAGCCACCATCTTTAGGGGTAGGTATATTGCAAAAACACGGATAAGAGTGTGACTATTGAAATAAGAATGAATAGAGCTGCATCCTCACAAAATTGGGATAAGGCCAAAAGGATCATGATTTATCTTTAAAACTTTGGTACTAAAATAACTATCGGTGTCCGTAAAATAAACTCATTCATGAGGATAGAGAGTAAAATAAACACAGATCACGTCTATATCGCGTATATAAACAGAATCGCTCTGAATGTATCAGTGTACTTTGTAAGATCTCAGCAAACTACGCTCCGTTTGATGTCTTTCAAATCCCAGTCGCGTTTCTAAGCGCTTGACTAAATCCACATGTATTATTACAAAGATCTAAATTGTCTGGAACAATGTTGACAAGATGAATCTGCGGCTAAAATCACTATTATTAGGGTTTCGAATATCTCAAGGTAAGCTAGTTCTGAATAAACTATGTCTATCTTGAATGAGGCTGTTGAAATAATATTAAGACTTAAGGCGATACCCCGAGCAAAACGCCGCGCAAGCCGTTTTTTGTGCTGTTTTTAGGAGCTATCTACTCGTTATTTAAAAAGAAATATCAATTAATAAAAATACATTAAATTTCTACATAATATTGATTCTAAAATGGTAGATTTCGTTTTTTTTAAATGTTGTATATATTTCACTAATCTCCTTCCAAAAAAACATAAAATTGAGAAATAATTATTGATATTATGCATCTCCTCGTAAAGTGTTCATATTTTTTTTTTGTACTAAAACTAATGGATAGACAATTTAATAACGAACATTTTTGTAGAATATTTTTTTTCAATTGACCAAAATTCGATTTTATAAAGATTTTATTCTAAAATCTGGGCGTCTAGACCTATAGGAATGCTCATATCTCATGCTCCCTATTACTTAACCCGGCTAAAACTAAATTTATGCTTTTTGGTGCAAGGAGTCAACTCAATACTATAAACAGTGATCTTGCTAACGTGATCGTAATGGGCCAAAGTATTGATCGTGTTTATGAGGCGAGAAATCTGGGTTTGATCATGGACCAGGAACTACGTTTTGAGGCTCATACTGCGAACTGTGTAAAAAACG
This sequence comes from Orthosia gothica, assembly GCA_949775005.1. NCBI lineage: Eukaryota > Metazoa > Arthropoda > Insecta > Lepidoptera > Noctuidae > Orthosia > Orthosia gothica. The sequence goes on from OX459034.1 coordinate 38,398,869, forward strand.
CAATGCTTCTACCGTCTAAAAGTATTATATAAGATGCGCCCGTATTTAAGTGAAGATCTGCGTATACAGCTAGTTGAAAGTCTGGTTCTGTCTAAGTTAAATTACGCTGATACCGTTGTGGGACCTCGACTTTTGGCACGTACCGTAAGATTGATTCAGAGGGTTCAGAATGCTTGCGCGCGATTTTGTTTTAACGTACCACCAAGAAGCCACATTACACCTTTTCTTAACAGGCATAATATTTTAAAAATGAAATCGCGTCGGAAATTGCACTTGGCCTGTCTACTTTTTGGTGTCATCAAGAACAAATGTCCACCATATCTGGACTCGAAGCTTGCGTGGATAAACAGTCACCGGCAGCGCAAGGCCAGGCGTTGTGCTCATCAACTGGCTGCCCCGCACCACCGTACTGCAGCCTTCCGAGGAAGTTTTAGGTACGCAGCCTCCAAATGTTGGAATAACATTCCACCTCCGATTAGGGACATAACGAATTTAATAACTTTTAAGACTAAACTTAAGACATTCATTCTGACTTCTCAAATTAAATTAAATGACATTAATATTGACAAATCGTTTATCTAATTTTTATCTTATCTTATTTTAATTTAATTCAATCTAATATTTATTATTTAATATGAATAATTTCTGCGTTAATATAGAATTAAGTTTAATCCATCAAATAGTGTGCCTATTTATAGGTTATGAGTCGGGCAGAGATTGGATAAATGTGATAGGCCGGTTGCGTCTTACCACACTGTCTTTTGGGGTTTTTGAGTCAATTTTAAACAATTACATTATATATTTTTTATTTACATTACTTTATACTATCTATTACATATTCTTTCAATTTATAAGTTAAGCACACGTATCCACTGTATGACATTATTTTAAGTATCTATTTATTTACCTACGTCCGTGTATCACTAGCGGGGTGCCAACTGAAAATCAGCGCTGGGTGTCTGACGCCCAGCAAATGCTGAGTTGGTAACCCTTTCGGTATGGGCACGCTCGGCGCAATCACTGTTAAACCTTGTTTGTACTTTTGTTTTTTACTATTTTTCTGTTACTTTGTGATTGTTGTTGTTGTGTTGTTTCTATGTCGAATAAATGTTTTCTATTCTATTCTATTCTATTCATGCCGATTTTTTGGTCAGGGTACCGTCTTAATAGATCAGTAACGGTTGTAGAAAAGACTTTGGTACATAAAAATAATTGTGATATTATATCCTATTATCCTATCCTACTTCTTACTTAGTCATCTAAATTTCAGAATGTTTGGATGTTCCGTTATGAATGGCTGAACGGATTTGGACGTTTGGCAAAAGTAGACAAAATCAGGAATACTTTTTATCCCGATTTTAAATTACTGTGAGATAACATTCGACTTTCACGTGTTCGAAACCGTTGTAAATTACTAGAGAGACAGAACAATAAAATATTTATTGTTAGCACAAGCGAACGTGGACGGTTTTGTTACATATGTATATGCCCAGTTTCATATCTTTCACAACAAAGTAATTCTTTTCCTTCTCAGTACTAAACTTAAAAATCTAAAAACCCGGCTGCTTATGAAGCGAACTAAAAATTTTAAATTAACTTTTTTATTTATAACTTTTTAGTTAACATTTTATTGTCGAATTAGGTACATTTAAACATCTAAGTTTTTTTCTTTCTTTATTTTGATACCCCACACGGTGGCTTTGGAAGAAAAATAAATATTGGGCCCCCACAATATGGCACCCAAATTCCGCAAGTTTTCTATTTTCCAATTTTAATGTAGCCAGTGACACTCTCAAGTTTAAGACTATTCAGTTGACGTGAGAATCATCAAAATCAGCCAACGCGTTTGATCTCTATAACGCCACATGGGAACAAACATACATACATAGACTGATAAACACATTACCTTCCGTCGGCAGTCAGATAAAAACTAGTTCTTCGGTATTTTGTAAGCAGTTTTTACAATCGATCGTCCTAAACCACTCTTATTGCGCGAAATGTGTTCTAAGTTAATATTGGCACAATGCACGTCGAAATCAGACATTCAATACTCCACATACGCGAAGACACACGCACCGAATTGCACAGCGCGGGTTTGGTACTCCTTGTAAACATGAGCGGTGTGACACACCACACCCTACCCTCACACAACGGCTCCGCATTCTGAGTAGCGACTGACTAGCTCTGGAAGTGAGGCAGACGGGAGCCATTTAATTCCTCTGTAGGTTCGTCTAAGTTGGCACTTCCAACACTGGTCACCCGCCCTGTGCTTCTCATGGTTCGCGATGAGCTCAAACTGATGGGAGAAGACCGCTAGACAGAGCTCCGTGACAGAACAGAACGAAACAGCCGCGGCGCGCCTACAGATACTTACAACAAGCAAAACATAGTGATCGCGAGTTGCTACACCCAAAAGAGTAGGCGTTATAACTCGCACTCGCAAGAACTTAGGCCTAGCAGGCAACACAGCGACGGGCTCGTCGTAGCGAACCCCGGTGCTGCAGCCGCGGCCAAGGAGCATAGCTCCATGACCGCACGCCTCACTTTCTTGCGGGGGTGACGTGACATCCAATGGATGCTGGGAGCCAATCCAAACATGGTTGGGGTAAGACTAGGCAGAAGATAGTGTCTCGAAAAGATATAATCAGTGAAACATTATGCAGATTATACCATAACTTAAATTCTGCTTTCCGTGTACCAAAACCCTTAATAATATTTATGGTTATAATTTACTTAGGTTTTGAAACTCTACCATGCTCGCCATAATTTTAAAATCAACAAAACCTTTCCGTTAAATATTTAAGCTTTCGAACTAACTTTCTGGCTTTCTAAAATAAATATAAACTCACCTTAGATCGGTTTAATCCTACTAATATTATTTTTATTTAGTAATTCGGCAGTTTACTTTTTATCCAGTTTCCTGTAAAATGTGGAAAACGTGTGAAATAAAATTTTAACCACAAATTTAGACAATTCCATGAATATTTTGTAAGTTCTACCTGTATAGGTAAATCGTGGGACAATTAATTAATATCTTATTATTAAAAATACTGTTGTGTATAATATTTTCCACGTGTTTAATTCATAATAAAATCTCATAAATTTTTTTAAGGTACTGCACTGTTTTTTTTTGTATTTTCTGAGTGTTTTGTTTTTGTTCGTATCTATATATGCTTATATCTTAATGCTTGGCATTTCTTGGACAGAATTGCGCACAAACGACTCCATACTCCAAGAACCCGGCATCAAAAAGCGTCTATCTGCAGTAGTACAGTCTCGAATGCTGAAATTCTTTGGCCATGTCTCGAGGCGGCATAACGACTTCATTGAATGCCTGGTGGTGGAGGGCAGAGTGGACGGTAACAGGCTACGCGGGTGGTCAACAATGAGTTGGATTAATCAAATTAAATCTGCCGTTGTAGGTCTTGTAAATGAGTACGCCAAACTTTCATCTAACCGGGCCAACTGGAGAGAGATCAGGGGGCGAGTTACAACACCAGCGACTGGACAAAACTCATCGTGACCACGACCACTCTGTCAAGAACAAAACGAAGATGAAAAAATATGCTTATGGTTTTTCGTACAAAGTAGTCGATAATTTAAAGTTTACAATAATTCACAAAATCTGTCTTAATAATGGCCAGATACAAAAAAAAACAAATTCGAATTCGTAAACAGTTCATACTCAAGAATAAAATGGCTCTGGTAAGTATTCCTACTTTAGTTAGACAAACCGACACGACGACCATTTATAATAGATCAAGTAGAAAAGTGAAACGGCCCTTGAAGCCGTAACCCTCGCGAATATCCGAGCCGCTCTCAGCCGCAATTAAGTAGGTATAATTTGATGCAACGCGGTGTTTTGCGTTGGAACCGGGGTTTTGAACTGAGGATGTGTTATTAGTTTTATAGGCTTCAAAGCTCCCTTTAGGTGGACCGATGACTTGGTGAAGGTCCCAGGAATCTGCTCGAAGTGAGCCGCTCTGGACCGGTCATGTGGCGACACATTGGAGGGTCCTAAGTGCAGCAGTGGACGTCTTTCGACTAAATGATGATGATGAAGATGATGATGATGATGTCTTTTTGAAGACATGGCTCTGTTAGAAATCTGTTGAGCTGAAAAATCTTGATTTAATACTCAAAGTTACGTAGTAAGTCCATGTATGGTCCTAGTTTTTATGACTTAACTTTGGTACGGGTACCTAGAACTACTCCTATTGTTAATTGAAAAATATGGCATACACACATCTAACTCATCTGCATACGAGCATAGCTCGGGCCGAAAAACAGGTTACCACGATTGCCAGCAAGTGCATCTCTTTGCCCTAGCGGTCGAACGGTTAACAATACGTATGTTTTTGCTCTTTGCTAAAATACTAAAATAGTTTAATTCTGGACTCAATTCACAAATAAAACTGCTCCAAGTGATTTAATATTCATGTAAAAAGTGTTATTTTGTAAAATAGTATCAAGTAGTGTGTAATTGGAACGATTTTTGTTGTGCACCGTTTAAAATTTTAAATCTCGACTGGTCAAACGGTGAGTGAGTGATAAGACATGTTACGCACAGTGCAAGCTACTGTCGCGGTTACGCGGCGCGCATAAGTGTCATATTTGCGTGCGTTTATGCTCAGTGACGTATGCGAGCGCTCGCACCAAAGACTAAGTAACGAAGACGGCGCATTGCTACCCGCCTAGTTTACGCTGCCTCTGAGAGGACGACAATTGTTGAGTTGTTTTTTTTTTTATTGATTGTTTTGTTTCATTCACTATGGAGGATAAAGATGACAAAACACCTACTCGCAATGTGTCTAAAAATAGAGGTAAAAAAAGACACGCTACTGGACCTCTATCACCGCCTTCACCTTTGTGTAGTAAAGAGGATATTCGTTGTATTATCCAAGAGATAATTAAAGCAGAATTTGGCGATATGTTGACGGAGCTGAATAAAAACTTGATCAGCACGATGAACAATGAACTGGAAAAGGTCAATGCAGAAATGAAGGAGATAGTTAAATCCATGCAATTCATCAATAAGCAATTTGAAGATTTCGAGTGTAATCAGAAAGTATCTAATGAAACAATACACAGATTAGAGTTTGAAAATACGGAACTGAAGACGGATATTGCGAAACTTAGTGTGCGAATGAATAACTTGGAGCAACAATCCAGATCAACTAATCTTGAGGTGCAGTGTATGCCTGAAACAAAAAATGAGAATGTGTACACTATCGTCAAGCAGCTCGGGAAAGTAGTAAATTGTGATGTTCAAGATAAGGACATATTGAATTGTACACGAATTGCCAAAAACAATCCATAGCCGTCCCACCCGTCAATCCACCCGTCCTAAATCCATAGTCGTTCAGTTGGCATCACCTAGGCTGCGCGATCAAGTCCTGGCGTCGGTTATTAAATATAATCAAAATAACCGAGATAATAAACTAAACTGTGGACATCTTGGATTTGCCGGTCAGAATTCACCAGTCTATGTTGTTGAACATCTTTCTCCTACTAACAAGGCTCTCCATGCTGCAGCTAGGATCAAGGCTAAAGAAATGAACTACAAATACGTCTGGGTGAGAAACGGCAAAATATTTGCGAGAAAAGCTGACGGTGGAGAATACATACTCATCAAAAACATGAATAGTTTAAGTAAAATCATTTAACTTTTTCTTGTTTGCTAAAATTGCATGCCTTTGTACTTATATCTAGTTAAAATTATCAATCAGTTTATCAATTTATTATCAGAATTGTAGAGATCTGAGAACTAAAACCAACGCTTTTTACTGCAACTTTTGTTGTATGGATTATGATGTTATTATTTTAACTGAAACCTGGCTCAACAGTAGTGTACTAAGTAGTGAACTATTTGATGATAGGTATGTTGTCTACAGAAGAGATAGGGAAACAACAGGCTTTCATCCTAATAAAGGTGGTGGCGGAGTTTTGATTGCTGTATCAACTAAAATCAATTCAAAACGTATTGATTCATGGCAAAGCAGATGTGAAGATATTTGGGTCTCTATTGATGTTTCGACTACACATAAATCGCGACAGTTGGCTCTCTGTGCAGTTTATCTTCCTCCACCTGTATGTCTTCCGTTAATCGAACATTTTATTGAAAAATGTAACAACGTGTTTGAGACAACCGATATGCCCGTTTGTATAGTGGGTGACTTCAATTTGGGCAAAATAGCCTGGGACCCAGGTGCCGTTAATAATTCACTGCCCAGCACTTGTTTGAGATTATTAGAATTCATGAATGTGTGTAGACTTGCTCAGTACAACTTAGTTAAAAACTGTTCGGAGCGGATACTGGATCTAATTTTATCTACAATACCATCATGCACTGTAAGGGAATCCAGTTGCTCTTTAACCGTTGTTGATAAACTGCATCCGCCACTTGATTTTACTTTATCATTATTAAAAGAAACTAATCTCCCATACAATAAGCTTAACCAGAGAAAAAACTTTTACAAGGCTAACTACGAAAATATTAGAACCTATATTAATGAACATGACTGGCAGCGAAACTTTGCAGACAGTAATGATATAGACGTCATGGTAAAGGAATTCTATGAAGTATTGAACTCAGCAATTGATAATTTTGTCCCAAATTGTAAGTCAGCGATTTGTCGCTATCCTCCGTGGTTTAATAGAGAAATAAAAAGGATATTGAAAGAGAAAAACAGGTTAAGGTTGCGCTTTAAAAAATAAAAAAACCCGATGGATAAACTGGAGCTTAAGTTGGTTACAAAACGTTGTCAAAACCTAGCTAAAACTTTGTACAAAAACTATATGGAAAGCCTAGAATCTGAAATTAAAGAAAATCCCAAACTATTCTGGAATTATGTAAAGGCTAAGCGTGGTGGGTCTAGTGCATATCCACTAACAATGACTGACGGACAGACTACTTCATCAAACGGCACAACAGTCTGCGATCTGTTTGGCAACTATTTCGCATCGGTGTACACTCCTGATCATGACACGGAATTTAAGAGCGACTCAAATTATCTGGACACACTAGAAGTTAATAGCCAGTGCCTTACAATCCCTGATCTAGACAGTGATACCCTCCTTAAAAAGCTACAATCAGTTAATATCAGGAAAGGTGCAGGTCCAGACGGAATCCCACCATTATTTATTTCGGCCTGCGCTACTGCGTTGGTTGCCCCGCTTCTAAAAATATATAGGGTGTCTTTGGCTACTGGAACCTTCCCTGCGGAATGGAAAAAGGCTAAAGTTGTTCCTGTCTACAAGTCGGACAAAAAAGACACTATATCAAACTATAGGCCTATTGCGATTCTCTCTGCCTTCGCCAAGATATTTGAGTCTATAGTCTGTCCTTACATTCAACATCATTTCAGACTTTATCTGAGTGATCACCAGCACGGCTTTGTTGTGTCTAGGTCAACTGCCACAAATTTGTTGTCCTTCTCGGAATCACTTATAGAGTCTGTTGATTCAAATAAACAATTTGATGTGTTGTACACAGATTTCAGCAAGGCCTTCGATAAAATTTCTCACTCCATACTTGTACTTAAACTAGCAGCCTATGGTATTACTGGGCCCTTGCTGAAATGGTTGACGTCTTACCTATTGGATCGGGAATTCTATGTTGTTGTGAACGGTTTTCGATCTGCTGGCAATTATCGCATGACTTCCGGGGCTCCGCAGGGTTCACATCTTGCTCCCATATTATTTATTATATTTATCAATGATCTGCCCAGCTGCTTTTACTTCTCTGAGTGCTTTTTGTACGCCGATGACCTAAAGTTTGCCAGAGCAATCGATTCATCTAGTGATATCGCGCTCTTGCAAGATGATTTAAGTAGGGTTGTGGAATGGTGTAAAAATAACAAAATGGAACTGAATTTAAAAAAATGTTACCACTTGTCATTTTCGAGGAAGGCTCACCCTATACAATCAGAGTACTTGATAGACAACACAAAGATACAGCAAGTCGATAACATCACAGATCTAGGAGTACTTTTTGATAAGAAAATTACTTTTATCCCTCACATCGAGAATATTATTAAAAAGGCCTCTAAAATGTTAGGATTCGTACAAAGAAACACAAAGGGTTTTAAACTGGTTAGCTCTAAAATAATGCTATGCAATAGTCTTGTACGAAGCGTCTTGGAGTATTGCAGTGTTGTATGAAGACCGCACTACGCCACGCATAAGTTACTCTTAGAGAGGATACAAAAGCGGTTTCTTTGGCATCTTGCTTTTTCAAAAGGGAAAAGCAAACAGCTGGCCTCCTACAACACTCGTTTGAAGTACTTCAAGATGTACTCGTTATCAACTCGAAGAGATATCATTAATGCATTGTTTGTTTATAAACTGATAAGAAATAAAATCGACTGCCCTATTCTACTAAGTCTTTTAAAGTTTCGTGCCCCATCCCGATATCCGCGAAACCCCATCACTCCGTTGCATCCACCTTCACGCAGAACGGTTTTGGGTGCAAACTCTCCAATTCCACGCCTGTGTAAAATGCTTAATAGTTGCAGTGATCTAATAGATATCCACCACGACAAATTGACCAAGTTTTGCAAAATAATTAGAGAGCACTATTCTAGTATTTAATGATCAAGATATGTATTAATCTATTATGAATATGATTTATGAATGTGATATTAGAAATTTGATATTTTTTTTACCAATCCGAAATTAATTGTATTTTTGTATTTTTGTTTTATTATTAATTTTATTAATTTTATTTGATTTTAATTATGATTAAATATATTAGCGATGTGCTGTTATGTACTTAACTTAATTTAATTTATTAATGTTGTTTCAATTGTTGTGATTTTAATTCAATGCTTTTAATTGTATATTGTTTTATAATTTAATATCTGCTATTGTTTTAATCTTAATTTAATGTTTTTAATTATATAAGTTATATGTTGTTTTAAAATTTTACTATATTTACGTTATAATAATGTGTATAACCACAAAGTGTGCATGTGGTGTTAGCCTATAATTAATTGTTACACTTACAAATGATGGTAAAAAGAAACTGTAAACTTATTGTGTAAACAATTGTTGGTTAACCAAATAAATAAATAAATAAATAAGTGACCCTGGCTACCCTTAAAACATCAGCAAGCATTTGAAAGTGAGAACATGGCAAATTCTAGGTAATTTAGTGTGTATACATATCGAATGTGGGCGTTAAAAAAGAGTTCGACTTGTTCTCTTAAATTCTCAATTCAGAAACCCGATGTTTGCACCACTTTAGAAGGTTCTGTAAGCAAATAAGCATAAGATAAACTCCAATTTACCCGTATCCAGTTTACAATAATGTTGGAATATCATGAAAGCCTTTGTTCAAATCTGGATAGCTATCCAGTTCACCGGTACATCTGATTGAAGACATGATCCAATAAACTGAATACCTACCGCGCCGGTAACCTTGACCCACTATGCTATATCGTATTGATATTCAGCGGGCTACCTCCGTCGCCAGTTGGGACGAACAAAGTGTACCATATCTCTAAGTCGCGGGCAATAATAGGAGCAACCAACTAATCTCCAATATCCTGTTGGATTTTACAGTGTGCAAACACACATAAACTCACGCCTTTTATACGTTGGAGTAGTCAAAAACTCTGCTACGATCCTTTTGCTTCGTATCCGTTAACAAATCAGATCATACACTTACGTCGGTTGTGAGTACTCCGCACCAGATCCTTCTACATACCATCAGCAATAATGTCTGTGTAAGGAGTACGAGTAAGTAAGCGTAGCAGGTGGTGTTCTGTAGTTTCTGCCTGTCCCCATGTGAAAAAGGCGTGATTTTTTGTGTAAGTCCAACACCGCTCCGGCACAACACCGCCTTAAGGTCCTATTATAGCCGTCTTACAAGGTACCGCTCCCACCCGGCTAAATAATTTTCATTGAAATGTGAAATTCAGGGCGTCGTCTGTAGACATACTTTACATTGACGGCACGAATTAGCAGACAGCTCGCTGTAAGTGAGCTTACCGCCATCAGCTGACGTCTTATTTACCGCATACTTACCAAGCGCTTCAAGCGTCGCTGTACGCACGCAGACTGTGAGCTTGAAGCACGTTGCAGTGTTGAAAAAGGTTGTAGAAAGCGGTCAGCGCGAGGATAGACAGTTGACTGCTACCTGAAAGCGCGTGGACAGCTGATTGACTACTAGCTGTCGGCGCATGGACAGCGAGAAGTCATCTCTGTTTGAGGCGGTGTTGTGTGGGAGCGGTGTTGTGCGGGGTCGTAAAAATAAGCTACGACCTTAAACCGGAGATGACCTTGTCTCCATCTTTGAAACATCATGTGCAAAACCCCTCAATTTACCGGTTGCCTCAACAATATCATCCGAGAAACTGTAAAACTGTGTGACGTCTGCCTCAACCGCAGCGGCTAACTCAGTAGCCTCGGTGGACAGTAGCGCTTAACATTCCGCATTATATTTATCTACCTTGGCTTGACGAGCCGGGAGGTCGCTACATCGGGCCAACAAAGTCTCTGATATATCAGATCTACTTATCAAAGAGGCCGCCGATGTGACCCATCTCAATTCCGCTCCAATTCCACAAGCAAATGTATTGGCATTCATAACTTCGTCAGTAAATATTAATACACAAAATGTTCAAGCTATTAAATTATTACTATATGTGTTTAACCAAAACAAAAGCTTGACAGTAATTCTCTTACCAAATTAAGTATCAAATCATAAAGTCTGCAAGAGAAACAACAAGTTAATTTAACAAATAGTATTGAACCCTGATACATTTATTTCATTATTTCTCAATACAAATTTATTATGGAAATATATTTGGGGAAACCAATTTATAAACTTATCAAAACAAAAGTGGGTATCGTAACAAAATAAAAAATATCAAAACACAAGTGTGTGGGTTGATTTCTCAATAGAAATTCAATATTCTATTTATTTCAATAGTTAGGAACAATGACATTAACTTGAATCAATTTAGAATATTACTGTCAATATCAAACAAACAATAACCAATTTCTTCATACAATTGGTAACAATCAACAAATTGTTGTTGATTGTTACCAGGCAGGCGGGCACTGTGTAACCTTCTACCTTGGTTTTGTTTATATTGTAAACAACAATAGAAACAAAACCAAGGTAGAAGGTTCAAGGTCCAACAATAACTATATTTCAATTGAATACAATTTGGGGCGACTATGGTAGTCTTCATCAAACCTATATTGTATACAAAAAACAAACAAGTTCAATAACAATACTTCTATCCCGGTGTGACAATCATTAAGTTGCAAATTGTGGATTTCATTCAATAGATTGGAACATAACTGTGGGGGTAGATTTCAAACCAACAAGACACAGCTACCTCTGTGTGACTCAAAATGTACCACTTGCTAACCCAAGTATACACAACAATAAAACACAAACCGACAAACAATACAGCGTTCAGTGTGAACGAGTGTCCTAGCTTATACTATGATCATGGAATTCAAACTACGCTCTGCTCCCAAATGTTGATTACAGGCCTACGGATCATAACCAAGAGGCAACGTTGGGGCCCATAGCAAAGCTACGACTCTTGGATCCAACCAGGTCTATACCCGCGACACTGCGATTGCACAGCGGAAATCTAAGGGGTTGTTCTTTAGAGATACTGGTTCCAGTCTGACAGGTGGAAAGTGGTACAATTGGTAAAACTTACCTTGGTCCTCGTGGTGGCCTTCTATGCTCGTTCAATCCCGTGCCTGGTCAAGGGTTTTGGGGATAATATATATAATAAAGGGGAATACGGGGCGACGTCTGTTGGTATTCTCTGCAAACTTCAAGACACGTTCCCGGAAAAAGCACCTCGCTGCGAGCGAAATATACACTAAAACGACTGCATGGGCAAAGCACTACAGCACTACACCACTAGTAGATGGCGAACGCAATCACAATTACGATAGGTTTATAATTTATAGAAGGTAAAGAGTTAGATAGACTTCGACAGAAAAAACTAATAAATAAAGAAGAAAAATATTTAGCTTACGTAGAAAAGCAGTTAATTTTTGACATTAATCTTAATTATATGTCACAGTTCACGCGAGACGTATTTGTGAGTATATTAAGTGAGTTTTGTAAGAAAATAAATGTAAAAGAAGATTGTATAATTAAAGAAAAGAATAACGATAAGTTTATGAAAGAATTATGTGAAGAAATAGATAGTAGAAATGAGTGGTCCGGACCACCTCGTATTCATATTTTACGAAATGTAAGGAGAATTCTTGATAGAGACGAAATGACAGTCATACTCAATTATTATCATTTATTACCTTCGAGCGGACACGCCAGCGTTCGTAGAGTGGTGAAAAACTTTAAAAGTAAGTACTACTAGCCAGGACTAGAAAGGGACGTCAGAAATTATATAAGTAAGTGTACTAAGTGTCAGGTGATGAAACACTCACCAAGTTACAAGGAGTCTATGGTGATAACAACCACGGCAAATTCTGCATTTGAAAAGATCTTTCTAGATCTTGTGGGACCCCTAGATAGAGATGATGTAGGTAACCAATACATATTAACCCTTCAATGCGAGCTTTCAAAATATGTGAAAGCTTACCCCTTACAAACAAAGGAATCAGCTGTCGTAGCGAGGTCTTTAGTAAGTAATTTTATTTTAAGGTATGGCGTACCGAGAGAAATCGCAACTGATCGTGGTACCGAATTCATGTCTTCTACCATGATGGAAGTTTGTAAGTTATTAGAAATAGATAAAATAAACTCTACTGCTTACCACCACCAGAGCATAGGAGCATTAGAGAACACACTAAAAACTGACGTAACTTTTTACGTATCCAATGTGAGAAAAATTCATACACTTGGAGCCATTGGCTTCCCTTTTGGTGTTTTTGTTAACTGTCAACTACCTACACACCGTATGAACTAGTATTTGGTAAGCCATGTAATATTCCAAGTAACTTAAGAAATGATTTAGAGCCATTGTATAATGCAGAAAATTATGCGTTAGAATTAAAATATAGACTACAGTTAGCACATAAGGATGTGAGAAATAGGTTAATAAATAGTAAAATGAAAAGAAAGGAAATGTATGATAGAAATAAAAATCCTATTAGTTATAAGAAAGATGATTTAATTTTAGTAAGGAATGAAGATACCAATAAAATGGACAGTTTGTATAATAGACCGTATGTTGTGATTGAAGTAGTAGGACCTAATGTTAAGATAATGAAAAATAGTAATGTAGAAACGGTATATAAAACCGTACAAAACCATATAAATAGTAAAGAAAAAAAATGTATAAGATAAAAAAAAAACTCTTTTAAGGAGGGTGATGTAGTGTGTAACATTAAGTACCTAGACTAATAAGTATTGTTACACCCGTTTAGTTTAAGCAGTCTCTAAATATACGTCGTACTGAACAGACGCCTTTTAATTCAATATAAACCTAATCCCTCTACATAGGTATTCTGTATCTTTTTCATCAACGTTAACTGCAATTGATTCGTTATCATCGTCAGAGTCTACAGCATTTATTATAGCATCGCCTGAATATTGATTTATAGGTAACTTAACTCGTTGTTCTGTTCGTGACGGTATATCAACTATATAATTTAAGTTGTTATTAACTATTGGAATACAAGTAGTGTTAGTTGTTAACACTTGGTTCTTTAAATCAATTACTGCGTTTAATTGTAATAAAAGGTCATAACATAACCAATAAGTCCGTCATATCGTGCGTCAACGTCATACAGATAAAATTTATGCCAAGCGTTAGTTATAAGGGTAATATATTAGGCATTTCCATTACTTCATCGTGTCTACTAGAAGCATGAGTGCTTAACACTTAAAAATGTTCTTGCCTAATATATTCACTGGAAAATTCATGAGCCTTTTGAGGACTAATGAATGATCTCATGGGTAGCATAAGATCATTCATTAGTCCAATACCAGTGTCATGATTGACACTGGTATTTATTTATTTACATTCTGTTCGTCTATTTCTTCTAAGTAAATGTAGGGAAGCTTTAAATTAAGATCGCAACTTAGTGCTAAGACTTCTTGTCCTTCAACGAGGCATTTGCCTGAAATCCAAATTTTGACTCTCATTTGTTGGTTCTCATTTGTCATTATGAACGTTAGTGTAACTCTCGTTACCATAGTAATAGTTAAAGTCATTTGCGTGGTTATCTTGATTTGTTAGATTATAATAGTAAAATTCGTCACAATAGGGATCGTATTCATATCCGTAATCATTCATAGTAAGTTCATTTACATTAAATCCGTGTTGCTGCTGAGGTTAGGCTGTTCTTATAGACACGTCACTATTTTGAAATTAGGGGTATTAAAACCTGGGAAAAATATGATCCAGCCTGTTGCGGAGGTCAAAAACCGAATGGTTGCAGTGGTTTGTACCCGAACTGTTGTGGTGGTTTATATCCTAACTGTGGGGGTGGTCTGTTGCCAAACGGTTGAGGTGGCCTATAGCCAAATTGTTGTGGTGGTCTATAACCAAACTGTAGAGGTGGCCTATAGCCAAACTGTTGCGGTTGCCTAATATTGGTTTTGAATGCTTGACCTTGACCCATAGTTTGAGGTATCTTAACTTGTGTATTTTGAGGATTATTTTCATTAAATTTAGACTGAAAAGGTAAGGTGGGTTTGTGTCCGACTGGTTGGGTCGATGACCTTGAACTTGATTCCGAAATTAGACTACTACCATGAATGCGGTAACGCATATTATACTGATCTAAGAAGTTGACTTCTTCAAGTACGATGCTCAAGGCAGCTTCTAAGGTTGTAGGCGATTTAAGCCTAACGATACGCATCATATTTTCAGGAAGGTTGTACAACAATACGTTTAGAGCCGTATTGTTGTAGATGATAACTGACTTAGCACGTCTTAATTCCATATCACCAATTGTATTCACCTTCGACATTAATAACGAGCGAACATTTTGGATTCTATTACAAAAGTCTAAAAAGCTTTCGCCTGAATTAATTTTTAAAGATTCTAATTCAATATTATTACACGCTTCACTACGGGGGTCTCCAAAATGTTGAATCAGCAATTCCTGTAATGCAGACCATGTAACAATATCTTCACGTTCCGATAAGAGCGCAGCTCCATCCTCTTTCAATCTACTCGTTAAAACATAAAAAAACATAAGGATTCTGTTCTACACTGCCCTTAACACGTTGACTGCCAACCTACGAGTATACTCGTAGTACAAGATCTGGGCCCCACTGCCAACAACGATTATTCTCGTAGTTTCTCACTCAATTCTAGACAAGTGGCAGTGAAAGGAGGGCGGGGTTAAATTTTTTTTTTTTTTTTTCCAACTACGAGTATATTCGTACCTATCACCTATCATTTTGTATGGTGGCAATGGGCATAAAAAAAAGTTACTACGAGTATACTCGTTTGGCAGCCAACGTGTTAAATCGATCAAACACGTATTGACATTTTCTCAAATAAAGCTTTAACTGTCGTTTATCACCATTAAACAGTGGGATTAATTGAACAATTTCGTTTGGTATTGGCTCAACTGCAATTGTTGTGGGCGTCGTCATGATTATAGTACAGCTGCAGCTCGCTTTAAAACAACTCTATTAAATTACACATACACTTAAAATACAACAACCACACAACTGCTGTATATGTGGGTACTTGTGTATTATGTTTTCGTATGCCTACCGTGCACAATAAATAATCAGTCTCATATTACGTGTGTTTCTATTACCAGTCCTCTGCATCCATAATCCAGTATACACAAACAACTATAATAATCGAAATACTGGATACATTTTGAAAATAAAATTTGGAAAATTTCTTTAAGATTTTGAAAAAAAATAGTTTTTCCTTAAAAGTTACTACTATTCATTGAATTCACAAAGTGAAAGTCAAATATATTTAATTAATTAGGCCAATAAACGGCACTTTTGAACGTCACATAAATTAAAATTAAAATTTACAATTAATAAAAAATAAAAAAAAGATTCTACCGTGCATTCGGAAAGAAGATTGTTATGGAGAAGAACGCACAAGAAACACCATACCTAATCTTTTAAAAAAAAAAATGGTTGTTTTACAATATTTACATAAGCACATACATTAATAATGCACATACATAAATTAATATATGTGAGGACGATGCACCCAGAATAGCTCTACACACTATACTACGTACAGGTATAAAGTATTAAAACCGGCCAAGTGCGAGTCGGACTCGTGCACGAAGGGTTTCGTACCATCATCGCAAGAAACGGCAACAAAACCACGTTTGTTGTATGGGAGCCCCCCTTAAATATTAATTTTATTCAGTTTTTAGTATTTGTTGTTATAGCGGCAACAGAAATACATCATCTATGAAAATTTCAACTGTCTGGCTATCACGGTTCATGAGATACAGCCTGGTGACAGACAGACAGACAGACAGACGGACCGCGGAGTCTTAGTAATAGGGTCCCGTTTTTACCCTTTGGGTTCGGAACCCTAAAAAGCATTAACAGGAAAATTAATTAATTTGATAAGTAAGAACATGGTTCTCACATACTTACAAATATTACAAACATAGGTAAAACACCTAATTCAACAACGACGGAACAGTGTGTGAGTAAATTTCTAAAAAATAAATACACTAAAGTTAATACAGTTTATTTTACTCAATTCAATCAATAATATTAGAAAATTATACTAAACGTAAAAAACGTTAAACGTTATAAATGTGTACTCTCTAAAATATTAGAGAGTACACATTTATTTTCAGTAAATTCTCAGAACAAAACAGAGATAAGAACATATAATTTCATAAAGAGTTATCAACTAAAGACTAAATAATCATTAAACACTGTTATAATGAGCAAGTTTCGATCTCAAAAATAACATTTAAAACTTATAAAAAATATAGGAGGATTAGGGGACCATAGGATTGGCGAAAAGATTTACTCACCAATTTCCCGCAACTCCCATACTCGATGATTTCTGCACACACGCGATTCAAAAGAATATTTCTTTGGTTCGAAGGATTTCCTCTTTTATCGTAGATTTACGCCTAATTTTCTTATCGAATTTAGACGACAGAAAAACGTGAAAACTACGGATTTCTAGGAGGAAATCTTACCAGCTGCGCCAATTTTGGTGTCCGAGCGTGAGAAACCTTTTGACTAAGTATTAAACTTAAGTAAGTACTCAGGATTTTGACTGAGGATGAAAATAAACAGATGTACTGCCGATTTGGAGGCAACTTTAATTCTAATTGTAACACGTACATGGCTCATCCGTGGACATAGACCGCTGAGCCTGCAAAGATATCTTGTTACTAGCATGGAGCCATATAATGTACTTAGCTTAATCTAAAGCAGACGGGTGAAGTGTATCCATAACTATCTAGTTGATGGTTGGTTATTGTAGACCATAACGTAACTGAGGACATAGGATACTTTCTATCCCGAAGTGAGTTATTGATTTTCGAAATAAGGCTAAATCGAAGTGTTTTATGTGTATATAATAAGTCAAAATGGCTTAACATTATGAAAAGTATTCTGTGAAAGCTCATTATTACACACAAGTTCGAATAAGTTTGCAGCTAACATCTTCAATCCACTGTGATCTGTGCATCACCTCCTACTATCCTGGGCGTTATTCAACTTTTACTATTTGTCATCGTCACTGTAAAAAAGAATTATACGATCTTCAAATCGTGCTTAAAAAAAAAATCAGTAAAGTAAAAGTTGTATGTGCTTTCGAGCATATAAAACTATTTTTTCTAATTTTTTGTAACCTTATAATAAAATACTATATTAAATTGTGAGAATGGGATCGAATTAATGAATACTTGAAATGAATCCATCAACTTAGACTGCACAATTTGATTCCGCCTAGCCCTTTCCATCATCAGACTACAAGACGTACGGCCATGCGCCATCGGTACATGGTGGACATCCCACCCATACGCACAAAGCGTTTTGCTAATACTTTCATTGTGCGCACAGCTATGGAGTGCAATTCCCTTCCGGAGTCTTTGTTCCCTGATAGCTATAACCTTGGGGTCTTTAAGTCAAGAGTGAATAAGCGTGCTTCATCGTAGGCCACATCATCGCTTACCATCAGGCGAGGTAGTGGTCAAACGCGAGCCTCGTCGTGCAGGTCAGCAGCCTACTTGCGTAATTGAGTTCGGCAGGGCAAAGGGTATGATTCCAAGAAATCATGTACCAGTTTCCCTTTAAAGTATGTTCGGTATTGCCAAACAATATTGGACGATATTATTGGTACTAGAAGATACTCTCTTCAAAAGAGTCCAAAAATTTTGCTGAACTCACTTACGCAATTCGGCTGCTGGTCAGGTAATGAATGAGTGTTTATATACAACGGCTTGATATCCATCGCAGTCGGTAACACCTTCCTTATTCATTTGATGAAATGCGCAACTATACTAAACTCGATCAAAATTTAATAGTATATATAAAAGAGTAACATATGAAATGTTCCTACTTACTCATCAGGGATACAAAAACTGCCAAATCTGACGTAACCTGAACGACAACCACCTTTCATAATATCAACATTTCTCTTAAACCGTAGATTTCCAGAAGTGTCTGGTTGATCAGGTTCTAGGTTCGGGTCGGTGTGCTCTGAATCCACCGCATACCTGGAAAATACAATACTCTTTGACTAGTTGTCAGGTTTTCAACCTTCTGATATCTAAAGATTGCTAAAGATCTATATGAAACTAGTGCAAAAGTGGTAAAATATGAATTATCAGTACATTACTGCAGCGTTTCAAGTGTAATGAATCCATCAACTTAGACTGCACAATTAGATTCCGCCTAGCCCTTTCCATCATCGGACTACAAGACGTACGGCCATGCGCCATCGGTACATGGTGGACATCCTACCCATACGCACAAAGCGTTTTGCTAATACTTTCATTGTGCGCACAGCTATGGAGTGCAATTCCCTTCCGGAGTCTTTGTTACCTGATAGCTACAATCTTGGGGTCTTTAAGTCAAGAGTGAATATGTTACTTCTAGGCAAGCGTGCTTCATCGTAGGCCACATCATCGCTTACCATCAGGCGAGGTAGTGGTCAAACGCGAGCCCATCGATAATAAAAGAAAAAGAAAATAGTCTAGAGCAATCCATTGCTGGAAAAAGGCATCTGCCAAGTTGTACCACAACATCCAGGCCTCTGACTTCCACATTCAATCGTCGTGCAGGTCAGCAGTCTAATGGCGTAATTGAGTTTGGCAGGGCAAAGGGTATGATTCCAAGAAATCATATACCAGTTTCCCTTTAAAATATGTTCGGTATTGCCAAACAATATTGGACGATTTTTTTGGTGAAGATACTCTATTCAAAAGAGTCTAAAAATTTTGCTGAACTCACGTAATTCGGCTGCTGGTCAGGAAATGAATGAGTGTTTATATACAACGGCTTGATATCCATCGCAGTCGGTAACACCTTCCTTATTCATTTGATGAAATGCGCAACTATACTAAACTCGATCAAAATTTAATAGTATATATAAAAGAGTAACATATGAAATGTTCCTACTTACTCCTCAGGGACACAAATACTGCCAAATCTGACATAATCTGTAGGACAACGACCTTTCATAATAAACCGTAGAGTTCCAGAAGTGTCTGGTTGATCAGGTTCTAGGTTCGGGTCGGTGTGCTCTGCATCGACCGCATACCTGGAAAATACAATACTCTTTGACTAGTTGTCAGGTTTTCAACCTTCTGATATCTATCGTTAAAGATCTATATGAAACTAGTGCAAAAGTGGTAAAATATGAATTATCAGTAAATTACTGCAGCGGCCAGCATAAGAGGCCTTGCTAGACGAACACACTTAACAAACACCACAACACTTAACTTACTTATTAAAGTGCTGTTAAATTTATTTAATTTACCCGATGTTATTGGTCTGGAGGTTTTGATTTAATACAATTATAATTAATATTAGTGAACCTCCAGGCAACATAATATTTCGGTTAAAACACGTCCACGGTATAATTCTCATAACTAATCATAATAGCATTGATCATAATAGCAAGATTATGCAAATAGCATTGCATAATCTTTCAGCCAATTTTAAGTAAAACATTTAATTTCATATAGTGTTTTTCTAATAACAGTTCTATTTCCAATTGCTTCGCAGAAAAACCTTGAATATTTTGATGGAATCATTTCAAGGAATTCTGCAGGGATGTAAGGGGGCGCACTCGCAAACTAAGAGCCCCAAGTCAACCTCACCTGCTCTTGGTGCATCCTGCTGATCAACAAACGAGGCTCTGACGACAACCGACAAATGGCGGTATATCCATTTCAACAAATCTTCGCAGTTAAATGGCACAGACTGGCGACGGGCAGCAGCGTCACCAGTGCGAGAAACTGCGATCTGCGATCGCCAACCCGCATGCCCAGCGTGGCGATTATGGGCAAACCCTCCAATGGCGAGTCAAAAGAAACCACGGCCCCCAGTTCCCGGCCGCCCTGCTGTTATTGCTGATTATGGCGGCGGTCACGGTAGCGGCAGGGCACTCGGGGGTGCGAAGAATCTCCGGGTTACGGACTACGGCCGCCAAAATCAAAAAACCCAACTGACTTTGGCTACGTACAACGGACGCACGTTACGGCTCGACGAACACCTCGTGCAGCTCGAACAGGAGCTCGAAAATGTAAGGTGGCACATTCTGGGTTTGAGTGAAGTCCGAAGAAGAAGGGGAGGACACAATAACTCTTGAATCGGGCCACCTTATGTATTTCCGAGAGGGAGACCAGCTATCCCAAGGCGGTGTCGGGTTCCTGGTTAACAAATCTATCTGTGGCAACGTTGTGGAAGTCTCCAGTGTATCGAACAGGGTAGCGTACCTCATAGTGAAGCTAACAGAGAGGTATAGCCTCAAGGTTGTGCAAGTCTACGCACCGACCTCGGCGCACTCGGACGACGAAATGGAGGAAATGTTCGAGGACATTTACAAGGCCTTGCCACTAATACCCACTACAGCGTTGTTATGGGGGATTTTAACGCTAAAGTGGGTGTACAGAATTGCAGCGAATCGGTAGTAGGATCCTACGGGTTTGGCATTAGAAATTATAGAGGGCAAATGCTTGTCAACTTCCTAGAGAAAGAGGGGCTTTTTGTAATGAATTCATTTTTTAAGAAACAGCCCCAAAGGAAGTGGACGTGGCAAAGCCCCGATACTATGACCAAAAATGAGATAGACTTCATCATAACAGATAAAAAGCATATATTCAGGGATATCTCAGTGATCAACAGGTTTAATACCGGCAGTGATCACAGACTTATTCGAGGATCTCTGAATATCAACTTCAAGCTTGAGAGAACTCAACAGTTGCAAACCCAATTGCGGGCGATAATCAAATATTGGTTTTGAATGCTTGACCTTGACCCATAGTTTGAGGTATCTTAACTTGTGTATTTTGAGGATTATTTTCATTAAATTTAGTCTGAAAAGGTAAGGTGGGTTTGTGCCCGACTGGTTGGGTCGATGACCTTGAACTTGATTCCGAAATTTGACTACTACCATGAATGCGGTTACGCATATTATATTGATTTAAGAAGATAACTTTTTCATGTACGATGCTCAAGGCAGCTTCTAAGGTTCCATATTTTCAGGAAGGTTGTACAAAAATACATTTAGAGCCGTATTGTTGTAGATAACTGACTTAGCATTTCTTAATTCCATATCACCAATTGTATTCACCTTCGACATTAATAATGAGCGAACATTTTGGATTCTATTACAAAAGTCTAAAAAGCTTTCACCTGAATTAATTTTTAAAGATTCTAATTCAATATTAATACACGCTTCACTACGGGGGTATCCAAAATGTTGACACAAACTTACAAATATTACAAACATAGGTAAAATACCAAATTCAACAACGACGGAACAGTGTGTGAGTAAATTTAAAAAAAAAAAACACTAAAGTTAATACAGTTTATTTTACTCAATTCAATCAATAATATTAGAAAATTATAGTAAACTCAAAATAAATGTGTACTCTCTAAAATATTAGAGAGTACACATTTATTTTGAGTAAATTCTCAGAACAAAACAGAGATAAGAACATATAATTTCATACAGAGTTATCAACTAAAGACTAAATAATCATTAAACACTGTTATAATGAGCAAGTTTCGATCTCAAAAATAACATTAAAAACTTATGAAAAATATAGGAGGATTAGGGGGACATAGGATTGGCGAAAAGATTTACTCACCAATTGCCCGCAACTCCCATACTCGATGATTTCTGCACACACGCGATTCAAAAGAATATTTCTTTGGTTCGAAGGATTTCCTCTACTATCGTAGATTTACGCCTAATTTTTCTTATCGAATTTAGACGACGGAAATACGCGAAAACTACGGATTTCTAGGAGGAAATCCTTCCAGCTACGCCAATTTTGGTTTCGGAGCGTGAGAAACCTTTTTACTAAGTACTAAACTTAAGTAAGTACTCAGGATTTTGACTGAGGATGAAAATAAAAGACGTACTACCGATTTGGAGGCAAATTTAATTCTAATTATAACACGTACATGGCTCATCCGTGGACATAGACCGCTGAGCCTGCAAAGATATCTTGTTGCTAGCATGGAGCCATATAATGTACTTAGCTTAATCTAAAGTAGACGGGTGAAGTGTATCGGAACTATCTAGTTGATGGTTGGTTATTCTAGACCATAACGTAACTGAGGACATAGGATACTTTCTATCCCGAAGTGAGTTATTGATTTTCGAAATAAGGCTAAATCGAAGTGTTTTATGTGTATATAATAAGTCAAAATGGTTAAACATTATGAAAAGTATTCTGTGAAAGCTCATTCTTACACACAAGTTCGAATAAGTTTGCAGCTAACATCTTCAATCCACTGTGATCTGTGCATCCCCTCCTACTATCCTGGGCGTTATTCAACTTTTACTATTTGCCATCGTCACTGTAAAAAAGAATTATACGATCTTCAAATCGTGCTTAAAAAAAAAAAGTTCAGTAAAGTAAAAGTTTTATGTGCTTTCGAGCATATAAAACTATTTTTTCTAATTTTTTGTAACCTTATAATAAAATACTATATTAAATTGTGAGAATGGGATCGAATTAATGAATACTTGTAATGAATCCATCAACTTAGACTGCACAATTTGATTCCGCCTAGCCCTTTCCATCATCAGACTACAAGACGTACGGCCATGCGCCATCGGTACATGGTGGACATCCCACCCATACGCACAAATCGTTTTGCGAATACTTTCATTGTGCGCACAGCTAAGGAGTGGAATTCCCTTCCGGAGTCTTTGTTCCCTGATAGCTACAACCTTGGGGTCTTTAAGTAAAGAGTGAATAGGTTACTTCTAGGCAAGCGTGCTTCATCGTAGGCCACATCATCGCTTACCATCAGGCGAGGTAGTGGTCAAACGCGAGCCTCGTCGTGCAGGTCAGCAGCCTACTTGCGTAATTGAGTTCGGCAGGGCAAAGGGTATGATTCCAAGAAATCATATACCAGTTTCCCTTTAAAGTATGTTCGGTATTGCCAAACAATATTGGACAATGTCATTGGTGAAGATACTCTTCTCAAAAGAGTCCAATAATTTAGCAGAATTTACTAACGCAATTATGCTGCTGGTCAGGTAATAAGAATAAGAATAAGAATAAGAAATTTTATTTGCTCAAACATGTGTATACATACATAATTAAAATAATACATGCATGCAAGATCTTAAATAAGAGTGGCTCACGACATGTCTGCCACTTCTCATGGCGTGCAAATATTTTAGGTACTATTATTATTATTGAATTAATTATTTTAAAATTTTACAACTATACATTAAACATCACTCACACAAACAGATTTCTTATATTATATATTATTTACATTATCCAATGATTCATAAATTTTTTTCCTAGTCCAATATTAAAAATAACAATTATCACAATGAAGATTTACATCACTTTAATAGACATTCAATTATAATGAAATTTATAAAATTATAGGCATTTCTAAGTTCACCACTACTACATGACCATAATTACTACAATATTATTTATTATGGTCAAATTATTTATAATAATCACCATGAGTCGTTTAAAAATTCTGTTACACTATAATATGCTTTTTGTGCCAAAATCAATTTTATTGTTTGTTTAAATTTTGGTATAGTTTGTTCTTTCCAACTTTTGGGCAATTCATTG
Organism: Orthosia gothica; assembly: GCA_949775005.1. Classification (NCBI taxonomy): domain Eukaryota; kingdom Metazoa; phylum Arthropoda; class Insecta; order Lepidoptera; family Noctuidae; genus Orthosia; species Orthosia gothica. The sequence goes on from OX459034.1 coordinate 38,423,073, forward strand.
TAGATAATTGGTGCCATGCAAAAAACACTCTTGCGCATAAGTGCAGTTTTTGATGTATGTAAACATAGCTTACTATCATCACGCCTATTTCTTGGAAATTTGTCTGCCATACGAGGAAACAAATGTGGATTTGTTTTTACGAACATTGCCATTTCTAATATATAAAGTGAAGGTAATGTTAATATTTTATATTTAATGAAATAATTTTTACAGCTATCGGTAGTTTTGAGATTAAACATAGATCTCAAGCAGTACTTTTGTCTTCTAAAGATGATATCCCTGTCGGTTGAGTTACCCCAGAAGATAACACCATATCTAATGACGGATTCAACTAAACCATAGTAGGCTGTTAATAGCGCCTCTATATTTAGAGTACGTGATAATTTATATAACGCATATGCACCACTGCTTATTCTTTTGGCTAGAGCCTCAATAATGAATGAGTATTTATATATAGTGGCTTGACATCCATCGCAGTCGGTAACACCTTCCTTAATCATTTGATGAAATATACGCTACAATACTAAACTCGATCAAAATTACAGTAACATATGAAATGTTCCTACTTACTCATCAGGGATACAAAAACCGCCCATTCTGAAGTAACCTGAACGACAACCACCAATTATAACATTAACAGATCTCTCAAACCGTACAGTTCCAGAAGTGTCTGGTTGATCAGGTGCTAGGTTCGGGTCGGTGTGCTCTGCATCGACCGTATCCCTGGAAAATACAATACTCTTTGACTAGTTGTCAGGTTTTCAACCTTCTGATATCTATCGTTAAAGATCTATATGAAACTAGTGCAAAAGTGGTAAAATATGAATTATCAGTAAATTACTGCAGCGGCCAGCATAAGAGGCCTTGCTAGACGAACACACACATAACACACTAAACAAACACCACAACACTTAACTTACTTATTAAAGTGCTGTTAAATTTATTTAATTTACCCGATGTTATTGGTCTGGAGGTTTTGATTTAATACCATTTTAATTAATATTAGTGAACCTCTACGCAACATAATATTTCGGTTAAAACACGTCCACGGTATAATTCTCATAACTAATTAGCATTGCATAATCTTTCAGCCAATTTTAAGTAAAACATTTAATTTCTTAAAGTGTTTTTCTAATAACAGTTCTATTTCCAATTGCTTCGCAGAAAAACCTTGAATATTTTGATGGAATCATTTCAAGGAATTCTGCAGGGATGTAAGGGGGCGCACTCGCAAACTTAGAGCCCCAAGTCAACCTCACCTGCTCTTGGTGCATCCTGCTGATCAACAAACGAGGCTCTGACGACAACCGACAAATGGCGGTATAACCACTTCAACAAATCTTCGCAGTTAAATGGCACAGACTGGCGACGGGCAGCAGCGTCACCAGTGCGAGAAACTGCGATCTGCGATCGCCAACCCGCATGCCCAGCGTGGCGATTATGGGCAAACCCTCCAATGGCGAGTCAAAAGAAACCACGGCCCCCAGTTCCCGGCCGCCCTGCTGTTATTGCTGATTATGGCGGCGGTCACGGTAGCGGCAGGGCACTCGGGGGTGCGAAGAATCTCCGGGTTACGGACTACGGCCGCCAAAATCAAAAAACCCAACTGACTTTGGCTACGTACAACGGACGCACGTTACGGCTCGACGAACACCTCGTGCAGCTCGAACAGGAGCTCGAAAATGTAAGGTGGCACATTCTGGGTTTGAGTGAAGTCCGAAGAAGAAGGGGAGGACACAATAACTCTTGAATCGGGCCACCTTATGTATTTCCGAGAGGGAGACCAGCTATCCCAAGGCGGTGTCGGGTTCCTGGTTAACAAATCTATCTGTGGCAACGTTGTGGAAGTCTCCAGTGTATCGAACAGGGTAGCGTACCTCATAGTGAAGCTAACAGAGAGGTATAGCCTCAAGGTTGTGCAAGTCTACGCACCGACCTCGGCGCACTCGGACGACGAAATGGAGGAAATGTTCGAGGACATTTACAAGGCCTTGCCACTAATACCCACTACAGCGTTGTTATGGGGGATTTTAACGCTAAAGTGGGTGTACAGAATTGCAGCGAATCGGTAGTAGGATCCTACGGGTTTGGCATTAGAAATTATAGAGGGCAAATGCTTGTCAACTTCCTAGAGAAAGAGGGGCTTTTTGTAATGAATTCATTTTTTAAGAAACAGCCCCAAAGGAAGTGGACGTGGCAAAGCCCCGATACTATGACCAAAAATGAGATAGACTTCATCATAACAGATAAAAAGCATATATTCAGGGATATCTCAGTGATCAACAGGTTTAATACCGGCAGTGATCACAGACTTATTCGAGGATCTCTGAATATCAACTTCAAGCTTGAGAGAACTCAACAGTTGCAAACCCAATTGCGGGCGATAATAAAATATTGGTTTTGAATGCTTGACCTTGACCCATAGTTTGAGGTATCTTAACTTGTGTATTTTGAGGATTATTTTCATTAAATTTAGTCTGAAAAGGTAAGGTGGGTTTGTGCCCGACTGGTTGGGTCGATGACCTTGAACTTGATTCCGAAATTTGACTACTACCATGAATGCGGTTACGCATATTATATTGATTTAAGAAGATAACTTTTTCATGTACGATGCTCAAGGCAGCTTCTAAGGTTCCATATTTTCAGGAAGGTTGTACAAAAATACATTTAGAGCCGTATTGTTGTAGATAACTGACTTAGCATTTCTTAATTCCATATCACCAATTGTATTCACCTTCGACATTAATAATGAGCGAACATTTTGGATTCTATTACAAAAGTCTAAAAAGCTTTCACCTGAATTAATTTTTAAAGATTCTAATTCAATATTAATACACGCTTCACTACGGGGGTATCCAAAATGTTGACACAAACTTACAAATATTACAAACATAGGTAAAATACCAAATTCAACAACGACGGAACAGTGTGTGAGTAAATTTCAAAAAAAAAAACACTAAAGTTAATACAGTTTATTTTACTCAATTCAATCAATAATATTAGAAAATTATAGTAAACTCAAAATAAATGTGTACTCTCTAAAATATTAGAGAGTACACATTTATTTTGAGTAAATTCTCAGAACAAAACAGAGATAAGAACATATAATTTCATACAGAGTTATCAACTAAAGACTAAATAATCATTAAACACTGTTATAATGAGCAAGTTTCGATCTCAAAAATAACATTAAAAACTTATGAAAAATATAGGAGGATTAGGGGGACATAGGATTGGCGAAAAGATTTACTCACCAATTGCCCGCAACTCCCATACTCGATGATTTCTGCACACACGCGATTCAAAAGAATATTTCTTTGGTTCGAAGGATTTCCTCTACTATCGTAGATTTACGCCTAATTTTTCTTATCGAATTTAGACGACGGAAATACGCGAAAACTACGGATTTCTAGGAGGAAATCCTCCCAGCTACGCCAATTTTGGTTTCGGAGCGTGAGAAACCTTTTTACTAAGTACTAAACTTAAGTAAGTACTCAGGATTTTGACTGAGGATGAAAATAAAAGACGTACTACCGATTTGGAGGCAAATTTAATTCTAATTATAACACGTACATGGCTCATCCGTGGACATAGACCGCTGAGCCTGCAAAGATATCTTGTTGCTAGCATGGAGCCATATAATGTACTAAGCTTAATCTAAAGTAGACGGGTGAAGTGTATCGGAACTATCTAGTTGATGGTTGGTTATTCTAGACCATAACGTAACTGAGGACATAGGATACTTTCTATCCCGAAGTGAGTTATTGATTTTCGAAATAAAGCTAAATCAAGTGTTTTATATGTATATAATAAGTCAAAATGGCTTAACATTATGAAAAGTATTCTGTGAAAGCTCATTATTACACACAAGTTCGAATAAGTTTGCAGCTAACATCTTCAATCCACTGTGATCTGTGCATCCCCTCCTACTATCCTGGGCGTTATTCAAATTTTACTATTTGTCATCGTCACTGTAAAAAAGAAGTATACGATCTTCAAAACGTGCTTAAAAAAAAAGTTCAGTTAAGTAAAAGTTCTATGTGCTTTCGAGCACATAAAACTATTTTTTCTTATTTTTTGTAACCCTATAATATAGACCTAGAATACTTGTAATGAATCCATCAACTTATACTGCACAATTTGATTCCGCCTAGCCCTTTCCATCATCGGACTACAAGACGTACGGCCATGCGCCATCGGTACATGGTGGACATCCCACCAATACGCTCAAAGCGTTTTGCTAATACTTTCATTGTGCGCACAGCTATGGAGTGCAATTCCCTTCCGGAGTCTTTGTTACCTGATAGCTACAATCTTGGGGTCTTTAAGTCTAGAGTGAATAGGTTACTTCTAGGCAAGCATGCAGGTCACGTCCGTCAGGTTCATCGTAGGCCACATCATCGCTTACCATCAGGCGAGGTAGTGGTCAAACGCGAGCCTCGTCGTGCAGGTAAGCAGCCTACTTGCGTAATTGAGTTCGGCAGGGCAAAGGCTATGATTCCAAGAAATCATATACCAATTTCCCTTTAAAGTATGCTCGGTATTGCCAAACAATATTGGACGATGTCATTGGTGAAGATACTCTTCTCAAAAGAGTCCAATAATTTAGCCGAATTCACTTACGCAATTATGCTGCTGGTCAGTTAATGAATGAGTATTTATATATAGTGGCTTGACATCCATCGCAGTCGGTAACACCTTCCTTAATCATTTGATGAAATATATGCAACAATACTAAACTCGATCAAAATTACAGTAACATATGAAATGTTCCTACTTACTCATCAGGGATACAAAAACCGCCCATTCTGAAGTAACCTGTACGACAACCACCAATTATAACATTACCAGATCTCTTAAACCGTAGAGCTCCAGAAGTGTCTGGTTGATCAGTTGCTGAGTTGGGGTCGGTGTGCTCTGCATCGGCCGTATCCCTGGAAAATACAGTACTCTTTGACTAGTTGTCAGGTTTTTAACCTTCTGATATCTAAAGATCTATATGAAACTAGTGCAAAAGTGGTAAAATATGAATAATCAGTACATTACTGCAGCGGCCAGCATAAGAGGCCTTGCTGGACGAACACACACATAACACACTAAACAAACAACACAACACTTAACTTACAAATTTAAGTGCTGTTAAATTTATTTAATTTACCCGATGTTATTGGTCTGGATTGAATCTGCACTTGTGGTATTAATATGTTGGACACAAAGGTTACCAGTAGCCCACTATGATCCGAAGGTAGACATTTTCAGAAAATAAATGTATAATGGCTTTGTCTAAGTAGTCGCAGCAACAAAAAAACATTATTAATACATGTAGCAGTAGTCACAGTTGTTTGGGTTGGTTCCATAAACACATGTGACAAATTAAATTATTTGAAGAGATTTAATAATCTACTGCTATCTAAGCAAAAGAAGTATGTAAGGATCGTAGCAGGTGGCGTTCTGTAGTTTCTGCCTACCCCCATGTGAAAAAGGCGTGAGTTTATGTATGTATGTATGTATGCTATCTGAATTATTTTCTTAAATATTTACATTAAATTCACCACAGATTATGACTAGTTTATTACCAGTTGCAAATTTGCCAAAACATCTTCCATCACTGACTCAAATATAGAGGAGTTTCCATAATTGGGGGGTCCGTAAACGCACACTATAACATGCTTATCCAGCTCGACGCAGGAAAGTTCAACACTATGTTCGACTGATAGTTCTACAATATCTTTACGAGGTTTTGATTTAATACCATTTTAATTAATATTAGTGAACCTCCACGCAACATAAGCAACATAATATTTCGGTTAAAACACGTCCACGGTATAATTCTCGTAACTAATTAGCATTGCATAATCTTTCAGCCAATTTTCAGTAAAACATACAATTTCATATAGTGTTTTTCTAAAAACAGTTCTATTTCCAATTGCTTCGCAGAAAAACCTTGAATATTTTGATGGAATCATATCAAGGAATTCTGCTTAGCCCTTTTTTTTAGATGATTAACCAAGTGAGAGCAAGAAGGTACCTTCTTGGCGGTGGATGTACTCGTAACTGTTTCGTTGTTGGTACCCTCCCTTGTCCTACAAACTAGTTTAAACTATAAATATTAATAGCAGAAGTGCTAACGTTATTAAATTTATTGACTACCTGTAAATTAGTTTTACTACTAATATCAACTACAGTACATGTCTTCGACATACTATTTATGTCTGAGTTTATAGTAAAAGATAATAGCCTCGCTATTTGACGTCTTAACCTAATAGGCAGATAGATTCACTGTATTGCCTGTCGTTTTTAATTAATTAACAAAAATGTTGATGTCAAAAAAAACTAATTTGTCGCTGTAATGGCTGAAAAGGGAAATGAACATGCTTATTCAGCATGTGAATATAATTATTTTACAATGCATGTCCTCGAAAAGAGCGGTTTTCCAAGCAGCCAAACTGTGCGGAAAATGTCACTTTTTTTCACTAGTGCTTTTTACTTTCCTGTATTTTTTTAATTTTTAACTCCAACGTCAGCCCGACGCATAGAGTTTTTATTATTTGAGAAAAGTTTTAAAAATTAGTTATGTACAGATTGTCATTCATATAAAAGGTAAAATAAAACTAATAATTTATTTTAGGCGTTTTTAATTACTCTAGATTTAGATTTTGATCAATAAATTAATTTTGAATATTCATTAAATATGTTTGGCAGAACGTATATTTTGCTCGTGCCTTATTGCGTTACGATGTGACAGCTATTCGCACATGCGCAGTAGATATGCCCGAGGAACTATTTGTTAATCTGTGGATATGCTGAACGCGCTTGAATAAGCCCGCCAATTTATTAATTTCATTTTATTAATTTATTTATTTCCTCGGACAATGCATAGTAAAATGTTGTATGATGCACGTACGTAAGATGATTTCCGACTCGTGTCGAATGCCACTCATCGGAAATCACCTAACTTCCGCACTTGTAGCATAAATAACTATTGTCTACTAGACAATTTTTCCAAGTATGGAAAAGCACACAATATGATTTTATTACAATTTAACTTAATCAACTCCGTTACACACTTTTTACGTACGTTTACATCCAAACTGTTACCTATAAAGACAGTTACATTGGTATCTGATTTATATACTTTATTTGTTACAGATGCCATGATATGCTTTTAAGATGACCCAGGCATACAATAATTCAAACTCATAGGCGAAGCCGAGGCTCACATACGTAAGTCCACCAATGCCTTGTTGTGGCCAAGGCTTGTATAGTCATTTTCTCAAATAATGCGCTGGAATTTAAACTAAATAGTACCTAGAACTCATTTTGTCAAATACAATTACTTTTCAAAATCAATAATTTCCCCCGCGTTAAAGTGTTTATTTGTGTTTTTTTTTCAATAAACAGCTTTCTATTTACAAGCCAGTTCGAAATTAAAATAAAACCTTTGATAAGTTACCTCCTTGGTTGCCATGTTTCGGAGTAAAAGATCGTTCCATTTTTAAATTACACGATAGATATATGAGTTAAATATGTAATTTATTTGGCCGCTAAACCAAGACAGATGAGGAATTTCATACAACTTTTGCCGGCCGCTGCTCGCATGTATTTGGCCAGTACAACAATTTTGATTTATCTCGAAGGTTGTCAAAATAATGCTCAAACCAAGCTTGTTTAAGAAAATTAAATTGCGCAAAAATACTAAACTCGACCAAAAGTATAGTAAAATATTAAATGTTCCTACTTACTTATCAGGGATACAAAAAATTCCCTTTCTGGTGTAACCTGGAGGACAATCACCAATTGTAATACCAGGTCTCTTGAACCGTAGAGCTCCAAAAGTATCTGGTTGATCAGGTGCTGAGTTGGGGTCGGTGTACTCTGCATCCCTAGAAAATATAACACTCCTTGACTAGTTGTCAGGTTTTCAACCTTGTGAACCCGTATCTAAATATTGCTAAAGATCTATATGAAATTAGTGCAAAAGTGGTAAAATAGGAATTAAATTAAATTATTTCGTAATCAACAAATTTAACAAGATCGTTGTAGAGACCTTCTTTTAAGTATGGATATGCCTGTAACCCTCTTTCTTTCATATATATAAGGGTAAATAGAGGCTCTACGTTAATACTTACATTTTACTAATGCACTCATGAATCCCCTTGATGTAACCTGGAGGACAATAACCCGCTGTAATCGAGTCCCTCTTGAACCTTAGAGCTCTAGAAGTATCTAATTGCTCGGGTGCTAAGTTGTCCACCGGTTGCGCCGAACACAGCGCGGCGAGTAACGCGACCATCACGAGTATGATGAAGAGCTTCATGTTGACACGTGCTTACTACTCGACTGTTGTGACAGGAATGAATTGCGAGGGATTCCTGAGTCGCATATATACCATTTTGGTATCTTACGATAAAATAAGTTGGAAATCTAGTGAATGACGTTCGAAATTAATTGTATTATATTTACTGTTGACTTAACAATATATGTGCCTAGAATTTTATAGGTACATGTGCACCCTTTATTAACCAAGAGTTTTTTAAACAGACTGAATTTTCGTGCAATTTTTGATTAAAACAATTTTGCGTGTCAAGAACTTGTGATTATTTTACGGCGAGGCATACAGGATGAGTTACAGAAGTGGACGTGGATAGCCAAATCCGAAACTATGAGGAATAGCGGAAAACAATCAAACGCAACCACAGAAGCACGCGATCCGAAGCACGGTGCCAGCCGTTGGCTGTAGGGGGCCCAAGTAGCACGCCAGCTACATGCCAATGGCTGCCCCGCCAACTCGCGACAAAGCCCGGTATGCTCCACCGTGCCAGTTGGCAATACAAGCCCGGTTTTGATGAAATAAAAATTGCATCATATGATTTTTGAAAGAAATCAAACCTGCTGCCAAAACAAAACACTACAAAGCGAAAAATATCTATCTGTTCAGCCCCCGTACCCTGACGTGTCAAAACTATAAAACACAAAAAACAAAAAAACGGACAGATGTAGACAAGTTATATACATCTGTCTTACCCACACTCAAAATAACTTTGCTCATGGTCCCCCCCAGAAGCCGGTGTCTTTGGTACCTATTGTTTTTCGTTTGTGACACTGACTTCCGATAACGTTTATCGTTTTAACGTTATTTTTCCCTACGTTCTATGTTAGGTTTGGTTTCCGAACTAAGTCCTTCAGGTGGACCATTGTGCGTGGGCCATGGCGGCCGTTGGGTGGATTATTCCAACCAGCCCACCTCCCTCCAGAAGCTAATGAGGGTTTTCTTAGAACGTCTGTGTAAGATCTGGGCGACCTGAGGGTTTGTGTTCTTATCTGGGTGACCCCTGTGCATTCAAAGAGAACGTGCGCAATGGTTTCCTCAGTCTCTATGCATGCCCTGCATCGAGGACTGTCCGTTATGCCTATTGTGTGGACGTGTTTGTAAAGTGAGCAGTGTCCCGTGATGGTCCCCGTCATCAGGTGAAATTCTTACTTAATCAATATGGCAGAGAGTAATTCTAGACCATATTGTGCCGTTTTTGGTGGTTTGAATTCTTCTATAAAAGTTGATTATTAGTTAATTATCGATTAACCTTAGAATTGTTATTACTGACCCGTAATTCGGAATTCACGAGAGTGAAACATAATAATATGTTATCTGCCAGTAAAATAAACTAACTTGACGCTGTAAACAGTAGATATTTTCTTATAAATAGGTATAAGACAGGCCGATTTTTGAAGACAAACAAGATATGAGTCCGCAACCAGAGATAATATTTTTTAAATTACCTACTTGGGACCACCGAAAGGCAAGACTACAAAAAAATATATATACTTAACCTACTCGTACGTAATTTGTTTCTTTTTTTTATAAGATAGGTATTTCACTTTTTCCACCGAGTAAAATACCTGGATTCATAAATAAACAAGTGGATAGGGCGATAAAGATATAGAAGTGGCTCAGGAATTTGAAAACGGTTTTTGTAAATATTCCACTTAAAACTACAGCAGCCTATGGTATATCCACACATATCAGGGCCGTGCCCGGCACGTGGACGGACCGTGCCCCGTCAGGGGCTCAAAAAAATATTGGTGCGTACATTGTATATGAACTCGTTCACACACGTTCGTGCACGGGCCGTGCATGGGCCAGTGACGGAGCTTCAATGGCTGGGCCCGGCCCTGACACGTCCCGGGCACGGCCCTTATATGTGTGGATAGACCTTTAAACTCCTCACCCGCACTCTCTGCTGCCTTACTCAGAAAGTACGTAAATGCGTGCACTTCGGAGTTCAAGTTTCAACATACAAACCTCCAGGCTATTTTAGAAGCTTTTAAAGATCTAAAATAAGAACAACAGAACAGAAGATTTTTGGGGACTAAGTGTGTAAACCAATCATTAAAACTATTGCACCCTATTTAGCGTTCATATTTAACACTAGTGTCAATCAAGGAGTTTTCCCTCATGAAACACAGTAAAGTAGTAGGATAGCAAAGAAGCCTATAATTATAGGCCAGTGTCAATTCTGCCGTTTCTCAGTAAGGTCTTCGAAAAGTTAATGCTCAACCAATTGTTGCGTCATTTTAAAAAACATTGCATCTTTTATGAACAACAGTACGGTTTTACCAAAGGGCGTTGCACAACTGACGTCGGTGTCACCCTAATAAAGAACATCTTTAACGCCTGGCAGGAAGCACAAGACACCATTGGAATCTTTTGCGACCTCTTGAAGGCGTTCGATTGCGTTAACCTTGAGACACTTTTGTTGAAGCTCGAGCACTATGGAATTAGACATACAACCCTTGAGTTACTCAGATCATATTTATAAGCCAGACAAGTTAACGCTCAGGTAAACGGCGTAAACTCACTAGGGTCTGAAATGACGATGGGCATTCCTCAAGTACTGTACTTGTAGTTTAGGAATTATTGCAAGACAAAATTCCTTAATTTCGTCACTGACTGACTCACTCACCGATCATCTAAATTCTAAATAAGGTACTTCAAGTAGACTCACAAGCTTCAAATTTTGAATAATAATATCTTTATTGAAAAAAGAGCAAATACATTTTACACTTATCATAATATTATCACAAGTAGGTACATTACGTTAAAAAGATCATGATGAACCCTAACGTCTAAACTAGGCCGAGCCTGTATCTTAGACGTTAGTCACTTCCAATGTTGTTACAATCAGAGATGAGTAGGTACTTATATTATGATTATACATTACAAGGCAATCATTATATCAATAAGAAATTCACAACTATGCTCAGCGTACAATGTGGGTAGATTCATAACTATCAAGTATTATTAAAATCAAAGTATGAGTGTTTACTTATTTTTTTTGTCTTCTATGTACCCTACATCCGACCAAACATAACAGAAACAACAAAAAGTACGAACTTCGGCAATTTTTAGAAAACATGGTATTGAAATTTTTTTTTTATTTAATTTTTTTTTTATGCTTCCGTTCGTTTTACGTGTAGTTAATTTTATTTATAGACTTTGTAAAATGGATTTACCAAAATAGGTTTCAAATTAATAATTAATTATTGATTTTCTGGGAATTTCATAAAAATTTTAGTCTGCCGGGTTTTAACAATTATTTTAAAATGGAAAATAGGTTTTCTACGTTGTCATAGCCTTGAGATTTTAGCCAGGATATTAAGACCTTCTTGCACGAGTGTTGATTTAATGGATATATTTTTATAATTTTATTCAATTTGTTATACAGCATTGGTCAAAGATAACACTGAAATTTTTCGATAAATGCTGTTTTATACGCAACCGTAGGACACACCCTATCAATGCGTCTCGAAGTCATTGTTGTTTTATCAATAAATTTCAGCTTTTGATGTTGTGCCATTACAGTTTCTTTAACGAATAGCTGTCTTACTGTCAAAACATCACACTCTGAGTACAAATCGACTGTGGGATACCTGAAAGGCCTAAAATTCATAACCTTAAGTAAGGCTCGTTGTGCACGCTCAAGTTTAATAAGATGGGTTTTTCGTGCTCCACCCCATGACGTGATGCAGTATGCTAGAATAGATTGTGCGAGTGCAAAATAAACAGTTTTGCGGAGAACAGAATCAGCCACGTGTCTTAGTTTCTTAAAAACATATATCAACTTTCTAGTTCTCCCTGCTAGTAGGTCGATATATGGACACCACGTGAACTTTTCATCAAGTAGAATACCAAGGTATTTAACTGTTTTAACCCTTTCCAGATAGCCACAGTTGCATGTGTATTGATGGATCCTGCTTTGACAAGAGTGAATTTGAATTTTCAAACTTTGTGCCGTTTTTAGTGATTGTTCCGTATTAGCAAAAGTTATGAATTTTGTTTTAGATATATTAAGCGTAAGTAAATTTTGACTGAGCCATTTGGCTGTTTTGTGAAGACCTATTTCTGCGTAATATCTTACTTCATCCCATGTACTACCATGAAATATTAAGGCCGTATCATCAGCGAATGTAAATATTTTACAGTTTTGTATCGTTAAGCTACATAAAGAATTAATATAAATTAGAAAAAGGGTCGGGCCAAGAACGCTACCTTGTGGCACGCCAAATGATACTTGCGCGTCAGGACTATAAAGACCGTCTATTGTAACTCTCTGTGATCTATTATTTAAATAATCTTTAAACAAATCTAATACCTTGCCCCTTATACCAATTTTTTCCATTTTGTTGATTAGTATGGGAACAGAGACGGTGTCGAAAGCCTTAGCCAGGTCTAAGAATACACCAATGCATTTATTTTTGCTATCAATATGATTAGCTACGTGGTTAGTAAGTTCAGTGACTGCCTGTGCTGTCGACCGGCCAACTCTGAATCCAAACTGATTTTGGGCTAGAATTTGTTGTTTTTCTAGGTACAACAGTAGTCTCTTATTAATAATCATTTCCAAGATCTTAGACAGCACTGGCAACACTGAAATAGGGCGGTAATTACTGACACATTCTCTGTTCCCAGCCTTGTAAATTGATGGACAACAGAGATTTTAAAAACATTTGGAAACACACCATTCTGTATTGAGAGATTTGCAATATGAGTTAAAAGTGGTACAATAATATTTCTTGTCATTTTGATTATTTTTGTGGAAATTCCATCCCAACCCACTGCGCTATCACTTTTTAGGTTAATAATTATAGACTCAACTTCTTCATCAGTTGCCTCCAACATAACCATAGAGTTGACCGGCGGACTAGAAGAGTCTTCGATTTGATCAGTACATGGAATTATCTTTGAAGCTAATTGTTTTGCTATGTTAGTAAAATAAAGGTTTATTCCTTGTAAAGCTAATTCTGGGGTATTTTCTGTTTTTAATAGATCTAATGGTGGTGGTTTTTTAGTGTCTCTGTTTGTAATATTGTTGATTATTTTCCATGTCATTTTAGGATTTTTGGCATTTTTATTAAGCTCATTTGCAAGGAAATTCCGCTTCAGACGTTTTAGCAAGTCATTGCAATAGTTTTTATATCTACTGTACGTAATAGCGAGAATTTCGTTATTGGGTTCAATTTTAGATCTTAGGTGCATGCGATCACGGTTTCTAATGCAACGAACTAAGCCTGGCGTGATCCACGGTTTGATGCAGCGTAATCTTCTAGTTGTTAGTAGTTTTAGAGTGTTGTTCATAATTGTTTTATTAAGGATATTAAGTAACTGCGCTGAAGACGAATGCGCATCTTGTGATTCCATAATATGACTAAAATTTAATGAATTTAGGTCTGAAAGAATTGCTTCATAATTAACTTTATTAATGGTCATTTGTTTTAATGGTTTAATTGAATATTCTAGTTCAACACAGGCAAGTACAGGAGAGTGATCAGTCAGAAGGGAATGAAGAACAAGTGTAGTCGTGTAGAAATTGCCCTTGACCATAGCGTGATCGATGCAGTTATTTTCTCTTGTTGGGTATAAATGGCCAGGCAAGAACCCATGGCTGGCTAACAAATTGAGGTAGTCTGTCGAATTACGATCTTCATTATTAAGTTTCACGTCTATGTTTAAGTCACCCATAATGATTATATTACTGCGATTTCTGTATGTGTTTAGAAGGCTATCCAAAGACGTTATAAAGTTATCCACATTTTTATACGATGGTGACCTGTAGATACCTATAACGACAGTGTTTGAGTCAATCTGTATAACTAGGCAGGTAGCGTCAGTAAGGGGTATTTCTGCAACTGAACAGGAAAGTCCCTCTTTTGTGTATGCTACAATACCATCATTTTGATTACGATTGTTTTTTGTGTAATGGGTCTCATAGTTTTTTAAGCATGGGATGTGTGTAGCTTTTGAATTCCACGTTTCTGTCAGAATAAGTATTTCGCATGATATTTGTAGTCTAGATAGAAGGACTTCAAACTGGCAAAAGTTTTTTGTGATGCTTCTAATATTCTGGGTTAAGATTTTTAAATGTTTTTTAGTTGTTAGATCGGGTGGCAAGAAAGATGTACATGATTCTGGATCACATAAAAAGGATGGCCCAGCAGATATATTGTCTATATTAAGTACTAAATTATTATTTATTGTGGAATTGAATTTTGATTTAGAATTCTTGGTGACTTGATCGGCAAAATTATTAATTTAATAACCGTTTGGTAATTTTGTCGTATGGTAATTAATTGTGTCCTTATTAAGGAAGGGTTTAAAATGTTATAGATAGTAGGTCTAATACACCACAGAAACAGATGAACAATATTACGAATAATAATAAAACAAAAAACTAAGTAGCCTCTTGTACAAGAAACTAAACAATGCAGTAAACAAGAAACTAAGCAAAATAGTAAGGTAAAAACTAAAAATATTGGTAAGTAATAAACTAAAAATAACGGCAAATACATAACTAACCCTAGTCAAATGTGGTTTCGGAGAGTAGCTAGTTGAGATTCATCTTTTACTTCAATTCGAGGAGCTTCGCTGTCTTTGCGGAGATATATTTTGCCATTAGCAGTCCAACAGAATTTGTATTCCTTGGTCTTCGCTACGTCTCTTGCGACGAAAAATAGACGACGACCTTTACTTGTTAAAGCTTCGGATATGTAAACTGGAGCTTGCTTTTCAGCGAATCCTATATCAGCCGAGTTGAGGCGTTGGTTAGGATGGTGTTTATTATAGGATTTGAGACCTTGGATGACATTGTGCTTCAATATGACAGAGGTAAATTCTGCAACAATTGTACCCTTTCCTGACTTCGAATTTACTCGGAAAACGTCTCTTATGGCTGCTTCCTGTACATTTACATCAAGTAGTTTGCAAGTATTTTGGACAATTTTGCATAAATCGGTTTTTGATTCCTTTTCAGATGATATTGGGATATTTCTCAATTCAATTGATGATGATTTTGAGGTTCTTTGGAAATCTTCAAGTGATGATTCTAGCGTAGTTATCCTTAACAAGTGTTGCTTACGTTCACCCTCCAAGTTATCAACTTTTTTGCGCATCTCTTCATACTGACTATTCATGAAGAGTAAACTTTTTTCAATTTCATCATTTGAAAGTTTAATTTCAGTGTTTTGCTTCTTTATTTCAGCAAGCTCTGCGACAAGTTTATTCAATAGGGTATTTTGGGTGTCTTTCCATTCCTCAAGCATGATTTTGATCTCTTCTTTAAAAGAAACAAGCTGTTCTTCGCTTGTTTGTCTCTGTCTTTTATTGCGTTGGGATATAAAAGATGTTGTAGAAATCCCAGTAACAATATTTGAGACATCAGAATCAGATAGGGCATGTTGTACGCCGCTTCCTGTGAGTGTCTTGGAAACTTTGAGCATTTTTTTTTTTTTTTTTTCTTCCCTTTGTTCAGATTCACTGTGGTTGCTGAGCCGATGTACGATGAAACATTTTGTCTTGCTCGAACAGTGATATCGTTTCGCACACCACCGCTTCACCTTACTGCGCGCCTAGTACTTTTCTCGAATTAAAATTGAATATTTTTGGTTAAATACTGATATTTTATTGAAATTTGGAAGATAAGCACACACGTCTATACTCCAATAAAGTCGATGCGAGATTTTATGAACTGCATCAGTGACTTTGTAATCCTATAAAAATAGTCATCGAATATATAAGATTACAAAGTTACTTTTACAGTTCATAAAATTTTCGTCACCTTCACTGCTTATGTCGGTAGGTAGGTAAATAGTGAATATAGGTAGGTACAGTTACTCATAGACGATGTCTCCTTTAGTATACCTAATACCTGTACCATACTTATGAGTCGGCGCAGTATGTCGAAGGCAAGTGATGAGATTGTGATGTTAGTGATCTTATAGCAGATAAATTTATTTAGGTTAGGATAGTATTTCCAATTATAAGTAGTCATAATAAAATTAAGAAATATATTAAAATCAATAAAAAGTATTAAGAAATATAAGAAACTTTTATAAATATAAACTCTAAGTGTTTACAAATATAATGTTAACCTTAGAAGAGATTTCAGAAACTTAAAAAACCAATTAAATTTATGTAATAGTAAATTAGAAACTAGTACACAAATGTATGGTGTTGACATTCAGAACCTTCAAACTACTATTGAGAACTATTGAGTATGGAAAATACACTAAAGGAAATATTTTGTAAATATGAATGTAGTCAACAGATGTTAAGTGAGCGCATGCAGGAGGCCTGTGAGTTGGTGGACCTGGTGAAGTATAATGCAGAGAGGTATGAGTCATTGACTAACAACCTCACCTGTTGTAGTTGTGCTGCCGCCACCTCTAATGTCACAACATGTTTCTCCGACAACTTTACCCATCAATCATACTGCAACAACTTTGAACCCCAACAAAAGTAATGTCCATGTATATTCTGATAAATTAGGAACAGGTTTGGGATATTTGTTAAATAACCGTTCTAAACATACAATAGTGAAACATTGTTATAATAAACTGCATTTTGATGAGCTTATTCATAAAATTCAACAGACACAATTGTATGAGCAAAGTATCAAATATCTATATTCCCATGAATTAATTTAGTTTCACATTGATCAGGCAATTTATTAATAATTTTACTTATCATTTCTGTTTCAAAAGTAGGCATATTTTGAATTGAGTATACATCGAGATTATTACATTTATAAATCTGATTAACAGTTTTAACACATTTACTTAATTCTTTGACGCATAGATATGTTATTTTATCCTTACCTATAGCTATATGATTACAATGAGGTATAATCATAGCATACGAATGAGGCTGGTCCACATCATATGGGATAGGTACAGAGATAGGTTTATGTAACATGTATTCTGACTTATGCACTAAGGGAATTTTAATGACAATCACTACTTTACTATTTATAAAATAGCACGATAGTTGTGCTAAGTCGGTTAACATATGGATTCTATCTAAACTTATAGGTAAATCATATCTCATCATCATCTTATTTAAATCTTGAAATCTATGTATCAACTCTTCGTAGAGTTGTTTAGGGGTTAATATAGAGGGATGTATTGAATGACTCTTAGTAAACATAACAGCGTTAATAATATCATTAAGTCTAAATGATAAGGTTAGTAAACTCAAAAACAATTCATTATAGATTTCATTCATTTTAAATTCTATATAGGTACTGCTTGGACGGATAATAACTTAATCTACATAGATACAAGTATATACAGCGTATAAAATACTTAATTAACTAAGACTAAAAACAGATACACTTAAACCAAAAACTACTCACTAACTAAACCTAAAAATATACTAAACTAAAATATGGCCACGTTGTCCACTGGTAATGTGCCCAAAAGACTTGCAGCATTGCCACGTTGTATGGCAATGTTTATTCTCTGACCAAAGTAAAAGCCAGCCCTTGGGTCACACGAAGTGTCAACTAGGCGTTTGGCAAGATCTTTAAACAAAGCGTGAGCACTCGGATCCCACGGACCAAGAGTTTCAACCCCAAACGGCTCGAAAATATAACTACCGATGAGGTTATTATATTTCCGCCGCTTGAGGTTCTCTGCAGCCGCAGCGGCAGCGCCAGCACAGCACGACGAGCTAGGAAGATGGGATGGCGCAAGAGTATCAGTACACACAAGTAGCGTCCTACACTAAAGGCCTACCCATCTTTCATGGAAAAAAAGACATCCGGTCCGGTCTTTTGCCATCGTCGCGTGCCAGGCCATGGGGTTCCAATACGTCGGACAGCGACGAGAGCACGTCGGATGATGTCGTTTAAGTTTCCGTGACGCGCTATGTGACCCGCATTTCGGCTGCATGAAAGACCGTGGTGACCGAGGTGGTTGACATCTTCGCCACAGTGACAACGATGAGGCGTACAAAAGGGAGCGCCAAGACGTAGGGAAGCAGCGAGGTGGAAAGTAGTGTCGTCAAACAAGGTGCCTATGTTCGACGACGGAAGTGCGTGAAACCAAAGGCCCGACTTCCACTCACCCACAGCCAGCAGGCGAGCGCGCTCGGCAGGAATGGCAGAAGTGGCAATTTGCTGTTCCTGAACTGCTCTGCAGAGCGGCTCATCCCACCGTCTCTGGGATGATGGGTAGTCGGGGAGATTACAATTCTGGCAAGCGAGTCTCCAAGCATCAATAGCCTCGTTGAAGCAGCGCGGCACATCAAAATTAGTCAGTATGGGTGCTAGGATTTACCTGATTAATTTCTCAGTACCGTGGACCGAGGTTTTAAATAAACTAATACATAAAATTTTGCGGACGCCGAGGCCTCCCATACGGATGGGAAGAGTAGCTTCTGCCCAAGCTCGGTCGTCCATGGCCACATTTAAAATTAAAGTTAATGTATGACGGATAATTTGATCCATTTTTTCTAAAAGAGGAGGGTGCTTCCATAGATGGGAAGCACGAAGGAAATATGTTAATTTGGGGCCAAAACAACAAAAGCGAATTATGGGTATAGCCGAATGCATGGTAATTTGGAGCAATCTTGATTCAATATATAGATATTTAGGTATATTAGATACATTGTTTAATACAGCAGATAAATTTTTAATGTCATTGCCTCATCGAGCTTCATTAGTTTTGATTATTTTGAGTGTCTCATTATAATTTTTTTATGCTGTATTAGTCATTAAAATATTATCTTTTAAGAGAGTCAAAAGTTTATCAACATTATTTTCTAAGTGGTGAATTGCGGAATTGTACTAAATTGAGTCTTTCTCATCTATTGTGCCAATTACTTGTTTGAAAAAAGAACCCATACCAGCAAACCACGCAGATCTCTTATATCCATCGGGAATAAGATGAGATATGGCACTGTAATCTTTCAAAAAACTATCAAGGCGAGATTTTAAAGGTTGTAGGAAGTTATGGCATTTGATACAATTAATTCATTCTGTTGGCAAAGGAATCTAGCAGTTCCTAAGGTGGACATAATATTTTCAATATGAGGTTATCTATACCCAATGTCAATCGGGACTAATATGTAGGGATAATTATTAGAGATTTTCAAAGTTCCCTCAGGGTCAAAATATATTCTAGTACTTTCTTTAATGGGTTCTATAACATCGGCAGAGATAGCGGAGATACACGCCGAGGCGATCCTGAAATAATATTCTAGGTTACGTAGCTAAATATAACGTTATAAAACTAATCATTCGTTTCAGCAAGTTTAACTTCATCATAGTGATGGTTTACATGCCGACGGTTTATCAATACAGTTATTTCCATTTACTCGAATTACTTTATAGGGACCTTTCCAAATGGGTGATAAAGCTTTACGGAGTCGTAAGTGATTTTTGACGTATACCATATCGTCCATATCACCTGCTTTATACTTCACTGGTTTGGTATGCTTATCGTAATATGCTTTGGATATTATTTTTAATTTCAGTATATTTTCTATAGCTTTCTCTCAGAATATTCGTAGACGTTGCTGTAAGATCCTCACGTAGTTGTTGTATGCAGATTCTAAGGCGGAATCGTATAAGGATCATAAGGGGTGAAATTTGTAGTACTGTGAACTATCGTATT
Source organism: Orthosia gothica (assembly GCA_949775005.1). Lineage (NCBI taxonomy): Eukaryota > Metazoa > Arthropoda > Insecta > Lepidoptera > Noctuidae > Orthosia > Orthosia gothica. The sequence continues at coordinate 38,443,020 of OX459034.1, forward strand.
ATAAGTGACCATAGCTGTATAAACATATCTAGGCAAGTTAGATTGATTTTCGTCTATAAAAGATTTAAGATATTCTTTTAAAGTTGAGTGGCTCCTTTCAAGGGCTCCCTGTGTTTGTGGATGATAAGAGGTAGACCAGAACTGTTTAATCTTTAAAAAGGTGCAAGTTTGCTTGAATAGTTCGGCCGTAAAATTCATACCTTGGTCCTCAGATCAAGAATAGTACCTAGATGGACGACATTTAACCGAAACTTACGAACACGATCCTTCTCCCTTTTACAAAAGCATCATGTCATCTGCTTGAAAGAGAGAGGTATAGTGTCTATAGTGGGTCAAAAATTGTAGAATGTCGCTAGTTTAACTATACAATTCTACCTATTGATATATAACTGCATAGTGATGTGTAAGTATTTTTTGTGTGGTTATCGATAAAAAAAATCACTGAGTGAGTGCTATGTACTGTAATTTATTCCATTATAATATGCCAATCATATAATAATATCAAAATTAATATAGAGGTATCAATTGTCTTCATGAGTTTTTGACCGTCTTTATGATAACTTTATTTATTTGTATGTCTGGTACAGTCTCTTTTGTTTGTGAGTAATAAACAAAAGAGACAGAGACGATGTCAACAACTACAGACCTATTTCTGTTTTGCCTGCAATATCTAAAATCATTGAAAAGCTAATTAACATAAGACACTAATTAACATTAAACAGAAAACATTATCTCACAAGCTCAATATGGTTTTAGACAAAAATTATCTACGGAAGACGCAGTTACAGCATTAACCAATCATATTGTTAACCTAGTAGATTCAGGCAAAAGATGTCTAACTGTGTTTCTTGATTTGAAAAAGGCTTTCGATACCGTGTCTGTCCCCATCCTTGTGCGTTGTCTAGACGGTATAGGCGTAAGAGGAAACCCGTTAGCATTACTAATAGATTATCTACGGGATCGTAGGCAAAAGGTTAAGGTAGGGGAGTATATTAGTAAGGAGTTTTACGTGACCTACGGCGTTCCGCAAGGTAGCGTACTGGGCCCGACTCTATTCTTAATATACATAAACCATCTCTGCAAAATGGTGGCAGAAAATGGTCGCATTTTCTCATACGCAGATGACACTGCAATTGTTTTCTCTGGTGATACGTGGGAATCGGTGTACCAATGTGCTGAAAAGGGTCTTTCCAAAATTTCTAACTGGCTAAACTCACATCTTCTTACACTAAATATTTCTAAAACAAAATATATTGCATTTACAATCTACAACAACACTCAACCTGGACCAAACGTAACTCTCAAAATTCACACTTGCCATAATATATCTAGCACAAACTGTTCTTTTAAAAATATTGAAAAAGTAACTCATATAAAGTACTTAGGTGTAATCGTTGATCAGCGGTTATCTTGGCATACTCATACAGATATGGTTATGGCCCGAATGAGAAAACTTATCTGGATATTTAAGAACCTAAGACATGTGACAACAAAAAAAATGTTAACTGAAATCTATATCTCTCTGGCTCAGTCAATTATTACTTACTGTATACCCGTGTGGGGCGGTGCGACAAAAACGAAGTTTCTTGAGCTGGAGCGAGCATAGAGATCTCTTATCAAGGTCATGTATACCAAACCGTACAGATTCCCAACCAATGAGTTATACTCTCTTAGCGGTATTCTCACAGTCCAAAAATTATACATACTGCATGCTGTCTTAAAATTACACAAAGTTCTGCCTTATGACCCTCACCATCAGGCAAGAAGACGAAAACACAGTGTTGCACCAGTAATTTTTTTAAAACTGCATATGCCAAAAGACAATTTACTACAAATTCCGCTACCCTATATAATAAAATAAATTAAATAATTAACATCTATCCTATGACTACTAAAGACTGCAAAAAGGCAATAGTTCAATGGCTGAAACTGAAGACCTATGATGACATTGAATTGTTGCTGCAGGCATCGTCAATAAGAGTTGGAAAAAAAAAAAAAACTTGCACGCACACACTCATACATACACTCACATGCACACACACACACACACACACTCACACGCATACTCACACTCACTGACATTATTTAAGGATATATTTTCTAAGTTTCTTTGTATTTTTTTTTTATTTTTTTTTGTTCAGTTATAGTTCAAGTCTCATCTTGTTAAATTTGAGACTGCTTGTAATTTTTAGATTCTGTTTTCCTTTTTAAGGACGCTATTACATTTTTCTATAAATAACAGTACTTTTGAGGTACCATTTTAATGTATAAGCAATCACCGATGTGAAGATATCATGGTCTTAATTTAAAGATAATATATTCAGCTCCAGATATGCAGCAGAAAAATTGTATGACATCATACAAAATTTTCTCACAAATACGTTTTGCCCATCACAATAATCGCAAAAAATTAAAAAAAGTAGGGTCCGAATAGGTTCCAGTTTAGGTAAATTTACAGCATATTTTATCTTCAAAATTATAAAAAATTGCGGTACATATAGTCCTTTACAGGTTCAGCTAATTATTTTTCACCTAAATAATTATATTTTTTAATTATTAGCTGAAATAAAATCACTTGCTGACGTCTTCATACATTTTGTACCCGCGGCTCATCATTCCGCGCTCAGAAGCGCTCGTGGAAGGACGGGCGTATCGCTTTCTCGCAGGAAATAAATACGATAAAAGTAATAGAAAGATTGTAGTGTGCATGCGTGTGAGTACCGTCCTCGTCGTGATCGAAAGGAGTTGATATTTTATCGGACGTATGCCGTATTTTTGAGTTTCCTATTATTATTAGAATGTGATTTAGAAATTATTTTGAGTAAGATCGGTATTTGAATAGTTGGTGTTAAGCAGTTGTTGACAAGGTTGAGAAATGGATGGGTGGGTTTAAACAGCTCTGAGTAAGGTTAGGATTTGGATGGGTAAGGTTAAGCTGCCGACGGGGAAGTTTAGAAGTGGATGGGTGGGAGTAGATTTATGATTTTAACCGGTTTGTATGTATGTATGTATGACAAATACGGGGCCAAAACCAAAATACAAGATGGCGCCGACGTAAATTTTGCCTGCTTTTCGACATGGGTGTCATTTTCATGGCTTTTGGGGTCGCTTATATCGAATATGGGGTCAAAACCAAAATACAAGATGGCGCCGACAAAAATTTGTCATCTTTTCGTCATGGGTGTCATTGTCATAGTTTTTGGGGTCGCTTATATCGAATATGGGGTCAAAACCAAAATACAAGATGGCGCCGACTAAAATTTGGCCGCTTTTCGACATGGGTCTCATTTTCATGGATTTTGGGGTCGCTTATATCGAATATGGGGTCAAAACCAAAATACAAGATGGCGCCGAATAAAATTTGACATGTTTTCGTCACGGGTGTCATTGTCATGGTTTTTGGGATCGCTTATATCGAATATGGGGTCAAAACCGAAATACGAGATGGCGCCGACAAAAATTAGACAAATTTTCGTCATGGATGTCATTTTTATGGATTTTGGGGACGCTTATATCGAATACGGGGTCAAAAGCAAAATACAAGTTGGCGCCGACGAAAATTTTACATCTTTTCGTCATGGGTGTCATATTCATGGTTTTTGGGTAGTATGTCATTAGCTTGACTTACAAGTTTAAGGTCGTGGGTTCGAGCCCAGGCAGGCGCTTCACTTTGTATTATAAATTATTTCTTCACCACTGCTCTCAAAACGGTGAAGGAAAACATCGTGAGGAAACCGGCATGTCCTAGAACCAAATATTCGAAGATATGTGCATCCACCAACCCGCACTGGGCCCGCGTTGTTGGTTACAGCCCATTCCCTCTCACAGAGAGGAGGCCTGTGTCCCAGCAGTGGGAACATTAATAGTGACTGCTTATGTGATAGTAATATTTAATATATTCCATATAATGAAAAATGTTCAAGTCATTTTTAGGGTTCCGTACTCAAAGGGTAAAAAGGACAGACAGACAGACCCAAAGGGTCTGTCTGTCCTTTTTACCCTTTGGGTCCTTTTTACAGACAGACCCAAAGGGTCTGTCTGTCTGTCTGTCTGTCTGTCTTTCTGTCTGTAACCAGGCTGTATCTCATGAACCGTGATAGCTAGAGAGTTGAAATTTTCACAGAAGATGTATTTCTGTTGCTGCTATAACAACAAATACTAAAAACAGAATAAAATAAATATTTAAGTGGGGCTCCCATACAACAAACGTGTTTTCTTTTCCGTTTTTTATGATAATGGTACGGAACCCTTCGTGCGCGCGTCGGACTCGCACTTGGCCGGTTTTTTTATCCTTGTGACTGGAAATTAATTCGTTTTAGGTATCTACTTATTTCACGTGGCGTTTTTAAGCTATTTTTTTTAATATACCTACTTACTACAACAAAGTGAAAAATAATAGTAGATTATTAACCAAGGGGATAAAGCAGTGTCTTCTGTCGCGGGTGACGATTTAAATCGCGAGCGTAACGAAGGACTCGAGGTTTACTTCCGAGCGTAGCGAGGGTGTTAAAAACTTTTATTATGACAGTATTGCTGACAGTAAAATTTTGGCTTGGATAGATTAAATTTTAATGATTTCAGTATTTTATAATGTCTTATGCTAATGAATGACATTGTATTTTAATATTTATGTAATGCTTATAAATGTAATACTATTATGGACTACTGTGTCTGAAAATAAATGAATTATTATTATTATTAATCACGAGCGAAGCGAGGGATTTAAGACGAGCCCTGAGTGTAGCGAGGGATTTAAGTTCACCCAAGACTAAGACAGCTTTATCACCGAGGAAAATACTCTACTTTTCGTACCATTTGCGAAAAAAATAACACAATAATAATTTGAGATAAGCATTTATTAAAAATAATGACAATTAAAAGTAAAATAAACTTAACGTTTATGTATTTGAAGAAAACAAAAACGCGGCAAATTCCTAGACTAATATTTTAATGTCGGAAAAGCAAAGGCATCAAGCTCATACGGCCTCGTCGGTTTTCGTAATTTTATTTAATAATCATAACTGCATAATAAATGCGTATTCCTTTTTCAAAAAGATGTATAATGCTTTATATACAAACTCAATGGTGTAAACACAGATGAAGTTCAGTATAAATTTCGGTAAGTATTCCAAATTTAAATCACTTTCTCTCCCTAGAGGATGAATGAAATTCTGTACAATTTTCTATCCCTGTTTTTAACAGGTTAAAAATGACTATTGTTATGTTCGCTTTTTGTGGCATAGAATGTCACTTTTTTGAGCAAGTGGTACGAAAAATTCTTTTCGGAAGTCGGTGTCGGTACCTATTGTTTTTCGTCACAGGAAAGCTATTATTTTTCTCTTTTAAATTTTTGTAGGTACCCCATATTGGGTATACTAAATACATCTGTTTACCCCCTAAAACCGTACAAGCGTGATGATATATTATGATATGGTTAAAACAAAACATAAACATACGATCACAGTAATCGCAGGTCATTTGCTGTTTGTTATTAAAGAGTTCCATTGTCTATCTCCGAAGATCATTATCAGATCCTAATATATTATACAATAAAACCTTCCCTGAAAATACCATCACATACATTTATCGATGAAAACCCGATAAGTATCGGATAAGTAGTTTGGTCGAATAGATAGAGCATCTCTTTTTTTTGAAGTCGGTTGAAAATAATAACCTACTTTTTACGACGACGGTTTGTTATTAACAGTTATCAAATGCATTTTCAAAGTGCCAACTAACCTTCCTGAATCAACATCAATTAAATTTAAAAATAATATCAAGGACCAAGATTATTTCAGTGATGTATAAAATCGAGCGCTCAGTAGTTTCAATGTGTGCGTACGCGTAATGTTGCTGTGTGCGACTAGATACCCAAATTTGAGTTCGTCGAAAATGTAACAGCGTCCTTAACCCCCGCCGGAAAAAGAAGGGGTGTTATAAGTTTCACGTGTGTTCCTGTGTATCTGTGTGTCTGTCTGTGGCATCATAGCGCCTAAACGGATGAACCGATTTCGATTTAGTTTTTTTTGTTTGAAAGGTAATTTTGTCGAGAGTGTTCTAAGCTATGTTTGAATAAAATCGGTTCAGCCGTTCAAAAGTTATGGGCATTTTACTGTTTGAATCGGGGTGTTTTCGCAAGATAAATGCGTCGGGGGTTTTTAAATTGTGAAATTTTACTTGTGTACATCACTTTTACCATTTCATAATTTGTCATTGAAGAGTGGGTCCTCCTAGCACAGGTATATCTTTTACTTAAAAGGAGGTACCTATGTAAGATTTACTGTAAAAGTGTACAAGTTTCTGCAATAAACCTTTTTAATTTTTAATTTAATTTTAATAAACTTATCAATATTATATTATAGGCAGATGGTTATTTATTTCCTTATAAAATGTGTTTTATTTATTTTTAATTTAACTAAAAAGTAACGTTGTTTAGCAAAAAATTTAACTGACTTCCAAAGTAAAACACTACAAAGCGAAAAATAACTTTCATTTCTGAAGTCGGTGTCAAAAATGAAAAACTGAAACAAAGACACTGACTTCGGAAATGAAAGTTATTTTGCGCTTTGTAGTGTTTTACTTTGGAAGTCAGTTAATTTTTTTTAACCCCCGCCGGAAAAAGAGGGGTGTTATAAGTTTCACGTGTGTTGCTGTGTATCTGTGTATCTGTGTGTCTGTCTGTGGCATCATAGCGCCTAAACGGGAGAACCGATTTCGATTTCGTTTTTTTTGTTTGAAAGGTAATTTTGTCGAGAGTGTTCTTAGCTATGTTTGAATAAACTCGGTTCAGCCGTTCCAAAGTTATGGGCATTTTACTGTTTGAATCGGGGTATTTTCGCAAGATAAATGTGTCGGGGGTTTTTTAAATTGTGAAATTTTACTTGTGCTGTTTAATTAAAGTTTTTTTTGTATAAAACGAGGTACCTAATTAAATAATGTTATTTCGTAATTAAATAAAAATAAAACCTATATATTTAGTCGTTTAATTTCTCACAATAATTCTATCGTCTACAATTTAAACCACAATCATATTTTAATCACAATTTTATTGGCCCTTAAATATAACAAGTTTGTTATAATAATTTCTTTAAATTTCGCCGTGCGGTGCAGAAGCTTTTTTGCATTCATGGTGATTACGAATTTTGAGATAAAATTCTACAATTGCTTTGATAATTAAATGTAAATGATTGTTAAGTACACAATTGTCGTAACAATGACTTATCAGTTGAGGGAAAATTTCAGATCTGGCGCATATTTCAAGCACTGCCATGATAATTTTCTGAGAACAATAATGTTTCCCGACTTGATTTATGACCCGACTGTACTTAGCTACCAGCTTCCTCTTTAATGGTGTTTTCTGAAAAATAATAATTGGAATGTGCAGGTTAGGGTTTGAAGATGCTATATAATTTTAGCATTTCCTTTAACTTATAAGATAGAAAAATTATCCTAAAATCAATATGTCATAATCTTTAAAGATGTTGAGTTATTTATATACTTACTGGTTGGCAAGATGCTGGCTTTTTTGGAAATATTGTTGGCACTACGTGCGAATGTAATACTCTACGTTCATATCCTTCACTTAAACAAGATTATTCGAAATGTTCAGAACATATCCTCGTATACTGTGTAGGCCTCCAATTATCGTCTTTTCTCACTTTTTTTATCCATTTATTTATTAATTCAATATCAGCAGGAAACCTATAAACAAAAAAGCATATATTAAATTGAAAAGTAAAAGTTCACTGACAAATAATGCAATATTGATTTGGGAAAAAATAGGATTTTTCGTAAATTTCTTCTTTTGGCTTGCCAAAATTTCTCTAATCCATAATTACTGAGACCAAAGCAGAGTCCAATCACTAGGTTCCGCATGGCCCAATCCGTACGAAAAATTTATAAAAACAGATTGATTTTTTAAAATCTGACTATTTACATTGTTTTGATTTCATTATACGTATCATAAACGCCCTAGAATATGTATGTGATTATACTTTTACTCTATCGATATATCATGTAATGGGGTACATCCCTATGAAGTACATAATATGTCAAATGTGTATGTCAAACATTGGAAACTAACACATATTGTTTAGGCAGTTGTTTCCTTCTGTTTATGTATGGAGAACTAATTTCATTGACACTTCCTGCTTAAAATGTTTTTTATTAATTTGTAATGATTGAGTGGATTTACAGATGAAAAGAGACGACTTCTGCAATATTTTCTTTCAAAACACCAACTCTATTAGAGCAACCGGACACAGTACACGCCATTGTTCATGGCAAAACGAAAACCGCACTCCAAACACAATATTATTCACAATAACATAGTATTTTTGATGAAATTGGCAGAAAGATGAGTTAATCAGCTGAGTAACAATCAAAATGGCGATTCTCGGCAAGTGGCGCGCGGCATTTTAAGGTGGTCGAAAAGGCTATTGCTATGTCTTTTTGTCACATGAGTTGTTTCCTTTAAAGTGTTGAGTACAAGATAGGCTACTGTATTCAACTTAAATGTGATTTATCTAGGTACTATTCTTTATCTGAGCCTTGGTCATTTAGGATTATTTTTGGAATACCGAATTGAGCGATAAAAAGGGCATGCCATTGCCATCCAACGTAGCAATGCTGCCAGCGTTCTGGACACATTTCCCATTGACATCGATGTGGACGAATTTTTTGATGCTCTTTTCCGTCTCCCTTTTGTATTTGTATATAGGTTTGTTTTTGTTTTTAGAATATTAAGCGATAAAATGAAGAAGACATTCAGAGGTTTCCTCTGCGGTAGCATTAGAGATAGGATAAGCAGCTGAGTATTTTGTCAAGTCATCCTGCAATGTTAAAATAAACTTTAATTTAGCGTTACCAACTTCAGGAAGCGGACTTACGATGTCTAAAGCAACGCGTTCAAACGGTTGTGTTGACGTTGTGGTGATCTGCATCGGTGCACGGTTAGTTTGACGTAGCGCTTTATTAGCTTGGCAGGACACACATTTACGGGCATAATATTCAATATCACTACGCATACTTCGCCAGTAATATTTTTCTTGGATTATTTTTAACATTCTGTTTGAGCCTAAGTGACCTGAAATGGGGATATCATGATTTTGGCGTATAATTTTAGCAATCTCGCTCACAGTCGGTTACATTATGATGTTTTTATAAATATATATAACGGTTACACTTGTTTTATGAAATAGGTACGTGGTTATATTGTGTACCTTTATAAAATTGTGGCTATCAAATGGATTTCTGAAATCCATGATGCTGAACTCATTAACATTTGCGAATAAAAGGTAGTTCTTTAAATTGTTTAGGCTCTTGAAAATATCATCATAAGTGGTCGAGTCATAATGATACACTTTAATAAATAAAAAATAATAAGTAGTATTTTCTTTTTCAGATATCAAGAATGAATTTAGAGTTCTTTCAAGTGCAAGGAATTCTTTACTTTCAGTCATATTATCGATAATTTCAGGTACATAACGGTTTGATTCATCAAAGTCAATTGAGGTAGGTATTGCAATATGTTTTGATTTGGTATTTAGGAGATTTTTGTTATGTTCAAGAATTTTAGTATCAAATGTTACTAATCTATTATTTATAGTTTTCAAGCATTTGAAATACGTATCATCATCAACAATGACTTCACTGTATTGTGGAGTAGGTATATTAAAATCATCAGGGAGTTCCAGGTTTGATTGTGGTGAGGACTGCGAAGGAGGGGCGTCATCGGTAAGTATTTGGTCAGGGTTAGTGGACACATTATCAGGATTAGGTATTGGATGATTATTAGATAATGTTTTATTTATCTGAGTTTCCTCTACGTTTTGTAAAGGATTTATTGGGTATCTCGAGAGAGCATCAGCATTAGTATTTGTTTTACCTTTTCTATATTGAATTTCATAATTATATTCATCTAGTTTTAAGCGCCATCGGATTAATCTAGATCCAGGGTCCTTGCAGTTAAAAAGCCAATTCAAGGCCTTATGGTCTGTCAATATTTTAATTTGACGGCCGAAAATGTAAGGACGAAGTGTTTTAGTTCCATAAACTATAGCTAGACATTCTCTCTCAGTGACACTATAATTACATTCTGCTTTATTAAGTGTCCAAGACGCGAAGGCGATTGGTTGATCTTTGCCAATTACACCCTGGGATAATATAGCTGAAATGGCGTAATTTGACGCGTCGCAAGTTAAAATAAAAGGTTCAGTAAAATCAGGGTAAATAAAGACTGGTGCAGTTACCAATTTTTCTTTCAAGTGCTCAAACGATAATGTTGATTATTGGTCCAGCTAAATGGGATATCTTTTTTTAGAAGGGTAGTAAGGGAGGAATTTATTATATACTTTATTGTACACCACAAAAAAAACACACAGGACAAACGTTCACTTATACAAGTGTACAATGGGCGGTCTTATCGCACTAGGCAATCTCTTACAGACAACCTTTGGATGGACTGAAAGATAGGAGAAGAATTTAGGGCTGTCAGTGTACAAAATATTAAAAATAATATTACTTAGACTTAATAAAATACAATACATACATACAATATTACATAATATACTAATACATATCAAATATATAACAGAGAAAGGAGAAGAATAAAAATTATTGTGAAAGGTAATGCTCCTTCACCATCTTCTTGAACGTTGGCAGTGTTTGAGCACGTCTTACTTTAATAGGTAATACATTCCACAACCGAGCTGCTTGAATCATGAAAGATTTGTCAAAGAAGGAAGTGGAATGCAAACGAATACTTAATTTTAGATTTTCCGATGATCTCAAGGACCTAGAATGGGTGTCACAGAGGAACTGAAAGCGTTCTTTGAGATAAAAAGGAGTAAAAGGATTAAATAACACATTATAAAGCAAAGAAAGTATATGGGCATTCCGGCGAAGGCGAATAGGAAGCCATTTGAGCTTGGTACGAAATTCAGAAACGTGATCATACTTGCGCAAGCCAAATATGAACTTGATACAAAGATTTTGAAGTCGCTCAAGCTTGTCCAATTGGTCTTGGGTGAGATCAAGATAGCTGGCATCAGCATAGTCTAGAATAGGTAGAAGAAGAGATTGTGCTATCGAAATTTTAGTGGTGATGGGAAGGAAATTACGAAGACGTCTCAGGGAACCCGCAGACGCAAACAGTTTTCGACTGACTTGCTGCAGTTGTTTGGTCCAGGAAAGGGTGCTGTCGATATAAATCCCCAAGTTCTACACATATTTTGAGAATTCTGGTATAAATCTTCGATAAAATGACGCTAAACCAATACACGATTTTATGTCTTTGGCGCATTTTGGTACAGGAAAAACTATAACAGCTTTTATTTTATTAGGGTTGGGCCGTTACCGGCGTTAAGGCGTTACCTTCACTACTTATTACATGTCCTAAGTAGGCGACTTCTTTCCGCAAGAACTCACATCTGTCCGGCTAAAGTCTAAGACGGAATTTTCTCAAATATTCAAAGACAAGAATAAGTTTTTTAATATGTGAAGATAAATCATGTGAGTATATGACGATATCATCTAGATACACAAAGCAATGTACCCTGTAATCCAGACAATACAGTATTCATTGTTCTCTGGAAAGTTGCAGGTGCATTTTTTAAACCAAACGGCAGCCGCTTGAATTCGAAGTGTCCTTGGGGTACACTGAATGCGGTTTTTGGTGCGTTTCTTCTGGAGACATTTGGATTAGGTGAAAACCGGAAGCTAGGTCCAGGGTTGTAAAGTATTTACTTTGACCTAATTGGTCTAAAATTTCATTAATTTCGGGAATTGGGTAATTTTCACCAATAGTAATATCATTTAATTTTCTATAATCAATTACTACCTCTTTTGACCGGTGGAGTCATCCTTTTTGGGCACTATCCAAATTGACCATGGGGATTTTGATGGTTTAGTAATTTGCTGATTTAACATTTTGTTTATTTGGGACTTAACCTCTTCTTTGCGTATTTCTGGAAATCGATGCGATTTTACATTAATTGGTTGTGAGGAATTAGTTTTTATTTCGTGTTGAATTACATCTGTACAGGTTAATTGGTCTCTTGGTAGATGAAATATATCTGAGTACTGATGACAGATTTCACTTAGATAATGTAATTCTTCTGGTTACCCTGCGGCGTCGTCCTACTATTAGAAGAGTTCATACCTTCCTTATAGGGCTGGTTACCCTGCGGCGTGATCCTTCTATTAAAGGAATGCAGACCTTACTTATCGGGCTGGTTACCCTGCGGCGTGATCCTACTATTAACGGAGTTCAGACCTTACTTATGGGGCTGGTTACCCTGCGGCGTGATCCTACTATTAACGGAGTTCAGACCTTCCTTATGGGGCTGGTTACCCTGCGGCGTGGTCCTACTATTAGAAGAGTTCAGACCTTACATATGGGGCTGGTTACCCTGCGGCGTGATCCTTCTATTAACGGAGTTCAGACCTTACTTATGGGGCTGGTTACCCTGCGGCGTGGTCCTACTATTAAAAGAGTTCAGACCTTCCTTATGGGGCTGGTTACCCTGCGGCGTGATCCTTCTATTAAAGGAGTTCAGACCTTCCTTATGGGGCTGGTTACCCTGCGGCGTGATCCTTCTATTAACGGAGTTCAGACCTTCCTTATGGGGCTGGTTACCCTGCGGCGTGATCCTTCTATTAAAGGAGTTCACACCTTCCTTATGGGGCTGGTTACCCTGCGGTGTGGTCCTACTATTAGAAGAGTTCAGACCTTCCTTATGGGGCTGGTTACCCTGCGGCGTGATCCTTCTATTAAAGGAGTGCAGACCTTACTTATCGGGCTGGTTACCCTGCGGCGTGATCCTACTATTAACGGAGTTCAGACCTTCCTTATGGGGCTGGTTACCCTGCGGCGTGGTCCTACTATTAGAAGAGTTCAGACCTTACTTATGGGGCTGGTTACCCTGCGGCGTGATCCTTCTATTAACGGAGTTCAGACCTTCCTTATGGGGCTGGTTACCCTGCGGCGTGGTCCTACTATTAACGGAGTTCAGACCTTCCTTATGGGGCTGGTTACCCTGCGGCGTGGTCCTACTATTAACAGAGTTCAGACCTTCCTTATGGGGCTGGTTACCCTGCGGCGTGGTCCTACTATTAACGGAGTTCAGACCTTCCTTATGGGGCTGGTTACCCTGCGGCGTGATCCTACTATTAACGGAGTTCAGACCTTCCTTATGGGGCTGGTTACCCTGCGGCGTGATCCTACTATTAACGGAGTTTAGACCTTCCTTATGGGGCTGGTTCCCCTGCGGCGTGGTCCTACTATTAGAAGAGTTCAGACCTTCCTCATGGGGCTGGTTACCCTGCGGCGTGGTCTACTATAAGAAAAGTTCACACCTTCCTTATAGGGCTGGTTACCCTGCGGCGTCGTCCTACTATTAGAAGAGTTCAGACGTTCCTAATAGGGCTGGTTACCCTGCGGCGTGATCCTTCTATTAAAGGAGTGCAGACCTTACTTATCGGGCTAGTTACCCTGCGGCGTGATCCTACTATTAACGGAGTTCAGACCTTCCTTATGGGGCTGGTTACCCTGCGGCGTGGTCCTACTATTAACGGAGTTCAGACCTTCCTTATGGTGCTGGTTACCCTGCGGCGTGGTCCTACTATTAACGGAGTTCAGACCTTCCTTATGGGGCTGGTTACCCTGCGGCGTGGTCCTACTATTAACGGAGTTCAGACCTTCCTTATGGGGCTGGTTACCCTGCGGCGTGGTCCTACTATTAACGGAGTTCAGACCTTCCTTATGGGGCTGGTTACCCTGCGGCGTGGTCCTACTATTAGAAGAGTTCAGACCTTACTTATGGGGCTGGTTACCCTGCGGCGTGATCCTTCTATTAAAGGAGTTCAGACCTTACTTATCGGGCTGGTTACCCTGCGGCGTGATCCTACTACTAACGGAGTTCACACCTTCCTTATGGGGCTGGTTACCCTGCGGCGTGGTCCTACTATTAGAAGAGTTCAGACCTTACTTCTGAACGCGGGTTCATTATCGACGAATCATGACGAGTTTATTGTTGCTATGGATCACCACTCAGTCGATGTGATGGCAATTAATGAGACATGGTTGAGGGAGGGAGAGGAGGGCAGGGCGCCAGTGGTTCCTGGATATCAGCTGCGACACAGACCGCGTCCGGTGGCAATACGTGGCGGGCGCGGGGGAGGAGTCGCGTTTTATATTAAAGCTGGAACCAGCACTCAAATAAGGGCCCATCCGCATCATCCCCAGGTGGAACAAATGTGGATGAATATAACTGCTAAAAAGAAAAAGCTACTTATAGGAACAGCATACCGGCCTCCCTGGTTAGACATCAATATTTTCTTGGACGCGATCACGGACAGCATGTGTGCATTGGCTCCTTATGACAATGTTATTTTATTAGGCGATTTTAACGTTAATATGCTTGACACAAACAATGGTAGAACAAAAGGTCTAAAGGAATTCCTTGATTACTGTAATATGGACCAGATCGTACCCACGCCTACGCACTTTGTGGGCGACAGTGCCACTTTAATTGACGTGATCTGTACGGATGCACGGTATCGGAATGCTTCTGTGGACCACGTCGTGGAGCTCGGTCATCACTCGTTCGTCTCATGCGAAATAGTTTTTAAAAAAGAGAAACCATTGCGTAAACGGATAGTTTATCGCGCGTTCAGGGACATTAAGGTTGACGATTTCAGGAGAGACCTGGAGGCGATCTCGTGGGACTCAATCCGCGAACTGCAGGATGTGAATGACATGGTGCATACATTTAATTCCCACATCATTCGCCTTTTTGACGCACACGCACCCATTAAAACCAGAATTTTCAAAACCCAACCAACACCTTGGATAACAGACATTATAAAATTAATGTTTAAACTTAGGAATGATGCACGCCTTCAATATCGCCGAACAAAATTGGACGCACATAAACGGTACTACTTAGACCTTAAACACCAGGCAGTAGTGGGTTTACTTAATGAGAAGAAAGCCTTTTTCACTAAATATATAAATGACAACATTAGCGACTCTAAATCATTATGGTACAATCTGAAAAAACATGTGCTTCCAGTAAGTAGGGACGATGGTGTGCTCACTGAACAATTTGATGACCCAGATGCGATAAATTCAGCATTCCTAGATGTACCGGGCGACCCCAAAGTGAACACTTCCCAGCAAACCTTTTTTCGAGATAATAAATTCGGTTCCGCAAAATTCACCTTAATGCCAACTGACACAAAGACCGTATTTAATATCTAGAAAAACATATCCACAAATGCACAAGGAATTGACGGTATATCGAAAGAAATGTTAACTCTCACACTGCCACAATCTTTAACTACAATAACTGAGATAGTAAATAGATCACTTGAGTCGAACGTATTTCCTGATTTGTGGCGTAATGCGATAGTGAGGCCTCTTCCAAAAAATAATAACCCACAATGTTACAAAGATCTTCGTCCAATAAGTATATTGCCATGTTTGTCCAAGGTGTTGGAGAAAGTACTGTATTCGCAGGTCACCGATTTTCTCGAGGAGCATGGTATGCTGCCTGAACTGCAGTCAGGTTTCAGAAAGGGACGCGGAACCGCGACTGCGTTAGCAGATGTCGTGGGTAACCTCCTTGAAGCACGAGACCGTGGTGAGGGTTCTATTATGGTGCTGCTCGACTACTCGCGTGCATTCGACTCAATTAATATCGATTTATTATTGGCCAAATTAACATACTACGGTTTTGACAGCCAGACAACGGGTTGGTTTAAGAGTTACTTATCGGGTAGGTCACAGCGGGTAGAGT
The DNA here is from genome assembly GCA_949775005.1 of Orthosia gothica. NCBI lineage: Eukaryota > Metazoa > Arthropoda > Insecta > Lepidoptera > Noctuidae > Orthosia > Orthosia gothica. Next base: position 38,458,820 of record OX459034.1, read on the forward strand.
TGCGCAAGAAAGATGGTTCCACGGTATCTTCTGCCCCGAAATTAATCACAAGGGGAGTTCCTCAGGGATCGCTGCTCGGGCCGTTACTCTACATACTTTACAGTGCCGATCTAACTGCATGTATTAAAAACTGCAAGTTCCACGTATACGCGGATGATACTCAATTGTATGTCTCGTTCAACACTAGTAACACAGTAGCTGGCGTACGTGCCCTAAATGAGGAACTAGACAGAATCGCGTCTTGGTCTTTGGACAACTCACTTGTACTAAATCCAAAAAAATCAAAGTTTATAGTCATAGGGAGCAGAAATCAAATAAATTCAATTCTTTCTGCGAAGCCTGAAGTTAAAATCATGGGAGAAAACATTCAAAGGGTGGAAACCGCTTGCAACCTGGGTCTAGTCACGGACCCAGAACTTCGTTTTGAGGCGCATATCGCTGGTGTAGTAAGGAACTGTTTTTATAGATTAAAGGTTCTGTACCGGGTGAAAGACCTCCTTAGTATTGCAATGAGGAAGAAATTGTCGGACAGCCTGGTACTGTCCAAACTGAATTATTGTGACACTGTATACGGGCCGTGTCTCCTTTCCCGCACAGAGCGTCTAATACAGCGGGTACAGAATGCGTGTGCACATTACTGTTTCAGTGTATCCCGTAGGCATCATATCACACCGTACTTAAATAAACACAACATGTTAAAAATGGCTGCACGACGGCAATTACATTTAGCAGTCTTAATGTTCGGCGTAATACAAACACACAAACCGGAATACCTGTTTAAAAAGCTTAGCTGGAGACACGAGCACTACAGCTACTCCGCCCGTTCCACGTCCAAACCGCTCTCGTTGCCTCGTCGTGGTACCACAGCCTTCAGAGGATGCTTTAAGTATGCCGCCACTCGCTGCTGGAACGATTTACCACCTCCCATAAGATCGCTGAAAACAAAACAAAGCTTTAAATTTAATTTAAAAAAATTCCTATTAGAAGAACAGAAGGTTGGGCAAAGTATATTTTATAAGTGAGGTTTTTTAACCTTTACAGTTACTCACTTGAGGTTCGTGATCCATGGGCATCATATCCAAGTGGTTCGAGGCGGCGGCATCGCAGCCCTTTCACAGGCAGCGATGTGCGCCCCTCTTCGCTGGGCACTGCACTCTCTCTTCTTCCTTGGTTGTTGTCAAGCATCGTCACATTGTCAACACAATCGCGTATCTCACAAGCTAACCACAAGGCATGCGACCGTACAGGAATTGTTCACCGCCTGACGTCATACGACACGAACCGCGGCCGGTGTAGTGGGAGTATATTTATCTATGGGCCGGTGCGCGTCTGGGTGGCGCGCGCTGCCTCACGCACGACAAGCAGCGCGCGCGCTTGTGCACGACGTCACGTAGGCTCTCTTTAAGGCTTTTTAAGAGCACCACGCCAGTGTGGGTGCGATGAGGACGGGACAGAGCAATGGTACCCGCACTTTTTTGCGTTGATTTTGTCTAGATACCTACTTTAATTTTAGTCGCAACATATTTACGTAGTGGTTTATATTATCTCCCTATACTTATTTGTTATATATTTTTGTATTATATTAGACGCAACAAGCTTTGGTTTCCGTACGTCACGTCCTAGGCGACCACTGAAAATCAGCGCTGTGCTGTGGGTCTCCCACGGCACAGCATTATGCTGAGTGGAAGCCTTCTTGTCACAGTCACGACATGCATCTGCTTGTACTTACCTACTCATCATCCTTGTACTGTACTCAAAATTGGTATTTTATTTTAACTTCCTTTACTAACATAATTTAAGTACTTACTAATACTACCGATGGGTTTAATTTAAGGAAAAATCAAAAAATTGTATGTCGTTTTTTTGGCGAATAAACACTTTTTCTTTCTTCTTTCTTTCTTTCTACTTATGGGGCTGGTTACCCTGCGGCGTGATCCTTCTGTGGCGGACACTTGCCACTACTTGGACCACCACCTTACAATTTGGAGCAAAACGCTGTCGCTTATGACTTTGCGCCAGAGCCTAACATCAGGTGATCCATTGTTCGATGTTACGTCAGCGGCGCGCGGACACCGGCCGGCGGGCAAGCAGAGCGACGCGACTCACTCAGTCTTCAACTAACTACCCTACTGTTCGCACCGCGCTCATAATAATTATTATTGCTTTGTAATATTCTTTGTTGAGTTGCTACTACTAGTAATTGTCTTAATTTCTTTGCTCTTAATATACTGCTTTCGTCTATTCCTAATAACATTCTTCATTTCTTCGTCTTTCGTATTCATTATTCCCGCTAACCTTCGCTTGCTATTATAGTGCTTAATAGCCTTACTATACGGGTTAGATTCCCGTGTAGCGTAGGAATAAGTTTTACACTTATACCCTACATTGGTGACCCCCGACTACCGCGTTACTCAAGACTTCAAGACACCGGTGGACCTAAAGAATAGTAGTGCGCCTAGTGCTTACATTGGTGGCTGACGCAAGTACAGAAAGTGGTTGGTACAAGGATTTAGCGGTGAGCGATTTTAATTTCATTTTACAATGACTGAGTCGGACGCCTACGTCGACTGTAAGGATGTTTCCGCGGCCTCAGGAGAGGTAACGGCGGTTGGAATGCCATTGCGCTGTCCGTCATTTTGTCCAGAGGAGCCGGCATTGTGGTTTGCCCAACTAGAAGGCCAATTTATTCTATCCAGAATTACGAGTGACTCAACAAAATTTTATTACGCAGCGACTCAACTCGAGACCAAATACGCCTTGCAAGTCAGGGATATCATCACCAAACCTCCCGAGACTAATAAGTTCGAAAAATTAAAAACAGATCTCATAAGTCGGTTGTCTGCGTCACAAGAAAAACGTATCCAACAGCTCCTACTCCACGAGGAGTTAGGTGACCGCAAACCGTCGCAATTCTTGAGGCACTTGCAAGGTTTAGCTGGCCCGTCAGGTGCAGCCGAGTTCGTCAAAAGCATATGGACTAACCGGTTACCCCAAAACATCCAAACGGTAATCGCCTCTCAAATTGCTGATTTACAGGTTGAACAATTAGCGGAGATAGCGGACAGGGTGTACGAAATCGCTCCAATGACACCACAGGTTGCGAGCACGACCGCTTCCACTAGCGCTGATTCGTCGGACCTGGCCAAGCAGGTGAGCGAGCTCACGAAGCGGATAGACTTGCTCACATCACGCTTCAATGGCAGAGGAAGGCAACGCTCACGCTCTAGGCCACGCAACAACCATCGAAGGTATGATCGCTCTAAATCCAGACCGCAGCAACCACCACTGAACCACCCACACTGTTTCTACCATTATACCTATGGAGACAAGGCACAAAAATGTAAGCAACCATGCTCATTCGCGGAGGAAAACAGGAGGGGCGGTCGCATGTAGCGGCCAACGACTGCCCAACTTCTTCAGGCCGTCTATTTATCACGGATCGGACGTCAAAAATGCAATTCTTAGTGGACACTGGCTCAGACCTATGTGTTTTTCCCCGGTCTGCAGTCAAGACGCCCTGCAAACAATCTAATTACAACCTGGTAGCGGCAAACAACACTGTAATACGCACTTACGGTCCACTGCAACTGCAATTGAATTTAGGACTCAAGAGGAGCTACAGCTGGAACTTCACAATTGCAGATGTTTCAAAAGCCATCATTGGAGTAGACTTCCTCAGTTTTTACAATCTGCTCGTAGATTGTAGGAATCAACGCCTTATCGACCACCTCACCTCTTTGTCAGTTCCAGCTGTACACTGCAATTCAGTCGACATTGCTTCAGTGAAGGCAGTGGTAGGAGACACAGATTACCACCAAATTCTGCGTGAGTATCCTGAGATAACGCGCCCACCAGGTAAACGGTTGCAAGGCAAACACAACACTCTGCACTTCATCAGGACGACGCCAGGACCACCGGTAGCATGTAAGCCTAGACGCCTAGATCCTTCTCGACTGCAGGTTGCCAAGAAGGAGTTCGAGCAAATGCTCGCAAGTGGAGTAGCACGACGCTCGGAGAGTCCTTGGTCTGCGCCACTGCATCTGGTGAAGAAGAAGGACGACGGATGGAGACCATGTGGCGACTACAGGGCACTAAACTCCAGAACAATACCTGACTGGTACCCCATCCGCCATATTCAGGACTTCTCCCATCAATTGGCAGGCTGCGCCATCTTCTCGACTATAGACCTCATGAAGGCCTATAACCAGCTTGCAATAAACCCTGAGGATATACCAAAAACCGCGATAACTACCCCCTTCGGACTATACGAGTTTCCCTTCATGACCTTTGGTTTGAGAAACGCGGCTCAAACCTTCCAAGGGTTCATTGACGAAGTCTTACTGGGCCTAGACTTCTGCTACGGGTACGTCGACGATATTCTGGTGTTCTCAGCAACTGTTGAAGACCACAAGGTGCATCTACGCCTATTGTTCGATCGCCTGAAACAATACGGTGTCATCATCAACACATCCAAATGCAACATTGGACAACCAGAGGTGACTTTCTTAGGATACAGTGTGTCAGCTGAGGGCATAAAACCACTTCAGTCCAAAGTGCTGGCCATCCAGGAGTTCCCGATACCCAAAACCGTCAAGGAGCTGCGACGCTTTTTGGGCATGATAAATTTTTATCGCCGATTTGTCCCAAACGCAGCCCAGCTACAAGCACCCTTAAACACTGCCCTCGCAGGTCCGAAGATCAAAGGTTCCCATCCAGTGCAAATGACTCCAGAGATGCTGAAGGCTTTCGACGATTGCAAGTCTGCGCTGTCTAAAGCAACGCTATTGGCTCATCCAGATGCCTCGGCAGACTTAGCGATTGTAACCGACGCATCGAATACAGCTATAGGCGCTGTTCTTCAACAACGCAAAGGTGAGAGCTGGCAGCCACTAGCCTTTTACTCACACAAGCTAAACAATGCTCAAAAGAAGTACAGCCCGTACGATCGAGAGCTGCTAGCAGTGTATGAGGCTATCAAATACTTCCGTCATATGGTTGAAGCTAGGACATTCGCGATTTTCACTGACCACAAGCCACTTATCTTCGCCTTCAAATCAAACAAGGAGAGTCTTCCGCCGAGGCAATTCCGGTACCTAGACTACATCAGCCAATTCACAACAGACCTAAGGTACTTACCAGGCAGTGAGAACATTGTCGCTGACGCACTGTCACGGGTAGAAGAGGTATCTGCTGCCATCAACTTCGAGAACCTTGCACGACTTCAGGATAATGATCCAGAACTGCAAGACCTCTTACTCCATGGTACGACGCTCAAATTAAAAAAGATAGCAACTACCCATACTGGCAATTTACCCGTGTATTGTGAGATCTCCTCACAGGTGCCACGTCCTTATGTAACACCAACACTACGAAGAGAAGTTTTCAACTCGCTGCATAACTTACATCACCCTGGGAAGTCTGCTACAGTGCGACTGGTGACAAAACACTTTGTGTGGCCAGGGATTCGCAAGAATTGTAGAGAGTGGGCAAGGCAATGTTTAAAATGCCAGACGTGTAAAGTCACACGTCACACTAAATCCCCACTTTCCTCTTACCTGACTCCATCCTCTCGTTTCTCCCACATTCACCTCGACATCATAGGGCCCTTAACCCTTTCGTGTGATTTCAGGTACTGCCTTACTGTCATCGACAGGTTCACCCGATGGCCTGAGGCGTACCCGCTCAAGGACATCACTGCGGAGACATGCGCAGCTGCTCTGGTGGCTGGTTGGGTGGCCCGGTTCGGCTGTCCTGCACGAATAACCACCGACCGTGGTCGCCAATTCGAGAGTCACTTGTTCAAGGCTCTCACTGCCTTGCTGGGGGCAGACCACTTTCGCACCACTGCCTACCATCCAGCGGCGAATGGCATCGTGGAACGGCTGCATCGCCAGTTGAAGGCCGCCATCATGTGCCACACCTCCTCACAGTGGACGGAAGCTCTTCCACTGGTACTTCTCGGCATGCGTAACTCGTGGAAGGAAGACATCCAGGCTACGCCGGCCGAACTTGTCTACGGAGAAGCACTGCAACTTCCTGGGCAGTTCTTATCTTCGAGAGAAGACTTCACTGCAGCTGACGTCACCGAGTACGCAAACCGTCTACGATGTCACATGACCAAGCTGACTCCTAAACCAACTGCGTGGCATACTACATCACCCTTCTACGTGCCACGAGATCTGCACTCTTCCTCTCACGTCTTCCTGCGAAGAGACTACGTACGACGCTCACTCGAACCACCATATGTAGGACCCTACAAGGTTTTACAGAGACACGCAAAATACTTCACGATTGACATACAAGGCAAGCCGAATAATGTATCTGTTGATCGTCTGAAACCGGCCTACATGATGCGTTAAGACGAACAGGTGAAACCTACCACAAATACTGACACCACCACTCTTCTTACAAGTGAAGAAAAGAGGACGAGGAGCGGGCGGCGAGTAAGGTTTCCTGATTATTATCGACCGTAGTTACGCTCTGGCCGGGGGGAATATGTGGCGGACACTTGCCACTACTTGGACCACCACCTTACAATTTGGAGCAAAACGCTGTCGCTTATGACTTTGCGCCAGAGCCTAACATCAGGTGATCCATTGTTCGATGTTACGTCAGCGGCGCGCGGACACCGGCCGGCGGGCAAGCAGAGCGACGCGACTCACTCAGTCTTCAACTAACTACCCTACTGTTCGCACCGCGCTCATAATAATTAATATTGCTTTGTAATATTCTTTGTTGAGTTGCTACTACTAGTAATTGTCTTAATTTCTTTGCTCTTAATATACTGCTTTCGTCTATTCCTAATAACATTCTTCATTTCTTCGTCTTTCGTATTCATTATTCCCGCTAACCTTCGCTTGCTATTATAGTGCTTAATAGCCTTACTATACGGGTTAGATTCCCGTGTAGCGTAGGAATAAGTTTTACACTTATACCCTACACTTCTATTAACGGAGTTCAGACCTTACTTATGGGGCTGGTTACCCTGCGGCGTGATCCTACTATTAACGGAGTTCAGACCTTCCTTATGGGGCTGGTTACCCTGCGGCGTGGTCCTACTATTAACGGAGTTCAGACCTTCCTTATGGGGCTGGTTACCCTGCGGCGTGGTCCTACTATTAACGGAGTTCAGACCTTCCTTATGGGGCTGGTTACCCTGCGGCGTGGTCCTACTATTAACGGAGTTCAGACCTTCCTTATGGGGCTGGTTACCCTGCGGCGTGGTCCTACTATTAGAAGAGTTCAGACCTTACTTATGGGGCTGGTTACCCTGCGGCGTGATCCTTCTATTAAAGGAGTTCAGACCTTACTTATCGGGCTGGTTACCCTGCGGCGTGATCCTACTACTAACGGAGTTCACACCTTCCTTATGGGGCTGGTTACCCTGCGGCGTGGTCCTACTATTAGAAGAGTTCAGACCTTACTTATGGGGCTGGTTACCCTGCGGCGTGATCCTTCTATTAACGGAGTTCACACCTTCCTTATGGGGCTGGTTACCCTGCGGCTTGGTCCTACTACTAACAGAGTTCAGACCTTCCTTATGGGGCTGGTTACCCTGCGGCGTGATCCTTCTATTAAAGGAGTTCCGACCTTACTTATGGGGCTGGTTACCCTGCGGCGTGGTCCTACTATTAGAAGAGTTCAGACCTTCCTTATAAAAAGACAAAAGACAAAAGACAAAAAAGACAAAAGATATTTATTTCAACTGGGCCACCAAGCGGCACTTTTGAATGTCACAATTTAAATTTAAATGGAATACAAGTTGATTCTACCGTGCATTCGGAAAGTAGCTAGGGCTGGTTACCCTGCGGCGTGATCCTTCTATTAAAGGAGTGCAGACCTTACTTATCGGGCTGGTACCCTGCGGCGTGATCCTACTACTAACAGAGTTCAGACCTTACTTATGGGGCTGGTTACCCTGCGGCGTGATCCTTCTATTATCGGAGTTCAGACCTTACTTATGGGGCTGGTTACCCTGCGGCGTGATCCTACTACTAACGGAGTTCACACCTTCCTTATGGGGCTGGTTACCCTGCGGCGTGGTCCTACTATTAGAAGAGTTCAGACCTTCCTTATGGGGCTGGTTACCCTGCGGCTTGGTCCTACTATTAAAAGAGTTCAGACCTTCCTTATGGGGCTGGTTACCCTGCGGCGTGATCCTTCTATTAAAGGAGTTCAGACCTTACTTATCAGGCTGGTTCCCCTTAGGCGTGATCCTACTACTAACGGAGTTCAGACCTTCCTTATGGGGCTGGTTACCCTGCGGCGTGGTCCTACTATTAGAAGAGTTCAGACCTTCCTTATGGGGCTGGTTACCCTGCGGCGTGGTCCTACTATTAAAGGAGTGCAGACCTTCCTTATGGGGCTGGTTACCCTGCGGCGTGGTCCTACTATAAGAAGAGTTCAGACCTTCCTTATGGGGCTGGTTACCCTGCGGCGTGGTCCTACTATTAAAGGAGTGCAGACCTTACTTATCGGGCTGGTTACCCTGCGGCGTGATCCTACTATAAATTGTGTTCAGACCTTCCTTATGGGGCTGGTTACCCTGCGGCTTGGTCCTACTATTAAAAGAGTTCAGACCTTCCTTATGGGGCTGGTTACCCTGCGGCGTGATCCTTCTATTAAAGGAGTTCAGACCTTACTTATGGGGCTGGTTACCCTGCGACGTGATCCTTCTATTAAAGGAGTTCAGACCTTACTTATGGGGCTGGTTACCCTGCGGCGTGGTCCTACTATTAAAGGAGTTCAGACCTTACTTATGGGGCTGGTTACCCTGCGGCGTGGTCCTACTATTAGAAGAGTTCAGACCTTACTTATGGGGCTGGTTACCCTGCGGCGTGGTCCTACTATTAGAAGAGTTCAGACCTTACTTATCAGGCTGGTTCCCCTTAGGCGTGATCCTACTACTAACGGAGTTCAGACCTTCCTTATGGGGCTGGTTACCCTGCGGCGTGGTCCTACTATTAGAAGAGTTCAGACCTTCCTCATGGGGCTGGTTACCCTGCGGCGTGGTCCTACTATTAGAAGAGTTCAGACCTTCCTTATGGGGCTGGTTACCCTGCGGCGTGGTCTACTATAAGAAGAGTTCAGACCTTCCTTATGGGGCTGGTTACCCTGCGGCGTGGTCCTACTATTAAAGGAGTGCAGACCTTACTTATCGGGCTGGTTACCCTGCGGCGTGATCCTACTATTAATGGTGTTCAGACCTTCCTTATGGGGCTGGTTACCCTGCGGCGTGGTCCTACTATTAGAAGAGTTCAGATCTTCCTCATGGGGCTGGTTACCCTGCGGCGTGGTCCTACTATAAGAAGAGTTCAGCCCTTCCTTATGGGGCTGATTACCCTGCGGCGTGGTCCTACTATTAGAAGAGTTCAGATCTTCCTCATGGGGCTGGTTACCCTGCGGCGTGGTCCTACTATAAGAAGAGTTCAGCCCTTCCTTATGGGGCTGGTTACCCTGCGGCGTGGTCCTACTATTAGAAGAGTTCAGATCTTCCTCATGGGGCTGGTTACCCTGCGGCGTGGTCCTACTATTAGAAGAGTTCAGATCTTTCTCATGGGGCTGGTTACCCTGCGGCGTGGTCCTACTATTAGAAGAGTTCAGATCTTCCTCATGGGGCTGGTTACCCTGCGGCGTGGTCCTACTATAAGAAGAGTTCAGCCCTTCCTTATGGGGCTGGTTACCTTGCGGCGTGGTCCTACTTTAGGAAAGACCGTGAGTTTGAGGCTGTTACCCTATCCATTGGTCTTGATAATAGGTGTAGTATCGGCTTGATTAAAAGGGGTTTGCCCCGTGCGATACTTAAATGGGACATTATTTAGTTTAAATTGGTACTATTGATGGATTCGTCAATTTCATCTCTGTCTTCCTCCTCATAATTATCAGTGAAGTTTACACGAGATCCTGGTTTAACTCCTGTTTGTCTGTTATTAAAGGACGAAGGTTTAAACGGAGTACATGGCTGAAGACCATTTGAAAATATTTTATTGTTTAGTGTTGTAGTCACGCAATTTGCAATTCTCAAGAATGTGTCCTGGCTTTTTACAGTATCTACAGACAACAGAATCGTTGTAAGAAGTATTGGGTTGATTGGAATTGTTACTTTTAATCAAAAAAACAGCTTTTGATGTATTATTTGTGTCACTTATTTTATTACAGGATTCAGTAATTTTTTGCCTGTTGAAGTTTTGATAAGAGAACTGTTGTATTTTCTCTTCGGATATCGCAGCATTAATGGCATCATTCAAAGTTTTGTAGTCTCTACATCTCACAATATAAGCGATTCTAGGGATTAATCCTAATATAAATGTATGGAGTGCGAGGCCTTCCATCGCGGCTAATCTGCCCGGAAGTTCGGTCTTCCTAGTATTTGAAACGGTAACTTCTGTGAGAACTTTTTGTAAGCAGGTTTCTACTCTCAGAGAAAATTGGCTAACGGGTTCTTGATTTCGATGCCTACAGTCTTGCAAGTCAGTGAGTAGGTGAGCATAGTGTTTACGTTCACCAAACTGATTTTTCAAAAATTGTTTAAGCGATGGCCATGTTTCAAAATCTTTAATAGGGCATGCGGTCTCTGCCTTGCCTTCTAATTGACTTAATACAAAAAAAAACGACGTCTTCCTGTTGAGAAGACGCCAAGGAAATTGCGCTATCGCAGTTCCTTAGGAAAGCTGTTAACTTATCTCAATCGCCATTAAAAGGTTTTTATGAATTTTAGCACAACATTTAAAGGGATTTCCTCATCTCATTTTTGTTCTTTAATGTCTTTTTTAAATTTAGTTTTTGACATATTTGCTTTTTTAAAATCAATAAAGAATGCTAAAAACTACACGCCACTGCTTACCCTTCGGAAAGTACCGGCGTGATGTTGTTATGGACTAATAAACGTTATCGGTTACTAAGTTCTGAGAATTACGTGAGGTCCGGATGTATAAGTTATGCGCAACTGATAAGGACGACTTGTGGGATCGAGGCGCCTGCCTCTTAACAAGTAACCTTGAATCTAATAGAATAGAATAGAATACTCTTTATTATGTACACCATATAAGTTACAGAAAGTTTAGACGAAGAAAACATTACACTGGGTGACACAATGGACGGCCTTATTGCTAAAAGCGATCTTTTCAAGACATTAACCTTTGGATGGATTTTTAAAATTAAAGGAAAGACAATACTGTAGGTAGTCTTTGGTGTACTATTTATATATACAATAAATACATATATATATATATATATTATAGACAAATATATACAGTTATAAGTACGGAACAAAAACATAGAAATCAAGTAAAACAACTATTATAAAGAGAGGTAGTAATAATAATATAGAGATTCTTTACCATAGTTTTTAAAATGGGCAGAGATTGAGCACGCCTTACTGACACTGGCAAAGCATTCCACAACCGCACCGCTTAAACCGTAAAAGATTTGTCGTAAAAGCTGGTGGAATGCGTCGGCATCTCTAGTCCCAAGTTTTCCGATGACCTCAGATATCTATTATGTGTGTCATGAAGGAACTTGAAACGTTCTTTGAGATAGCAGGATATCGAAATCAACAGTATTAAATGCATTACTAAAATCTAGCAAGCAAAGAACCGTCAGATGTCCTCGTTCCATGCCTAGCCGTATGTCATCCGTAACCTTCATTAACGCAGTAGCTGTGCTGACCAGGACGAAATCCGGATTGAAAAGGATTCAGCAGACTATTCTTACAAAGAAAAGCACTAAACTGATTGTGGACAAGGCGTTCAAGAATTTTGGAGAGGAAAGGCAAGATGAAGATAGGACGGTATTCGGAAAAGGAAGTAGGATTCGCCTTTTTGGGTAAAGGAGTGATTTTGGCCTCTTTCCAAGCTTATGGAAAGACCCCATGGGATATTGAGTAGTTAAGGATATAGTAAAGGACAGGAAGGATTTCGTCGAGGACAGGGAGTATCATTTTTCGACTGAAACAATCACTGCCAACTGCTTAGAGGTAATTGACATTATGCTCTTCTTACCAACACAATCAGAGAATGGACTAAAAATAAATGAGGAACGATCCGGAGTTGGAAGGTTTGAAACATAGATCAAAGTAGTTGATTTCAAGGTTCCATTGCATGAAGACGAAGACAAGAAGTGCTGATTTAGTTGATCAAGATCAAGGTCTTTAGGAATCGATTCTTGGCGAGATTTCCCAAGTCCTATGGATTTAAGAAATTTCCAGACTTTAGCTGGGTCTCCATTATCAACTTAGGTGTGGATATGGCGTCGCTAGGCATCTCTACACACCTTATTGCAGCAATTTCGTGCGTCCAGAAGTTTCTCCCGGTTCGGCGACGAGGGACGACCTTTAAATTTGGTTTTGGTAACAGCTTTTCTGTGTATTAAAGAAAGAAAAGAAAGAAAAAGTGTTTATTTGTCACAACACGACATACATACAATATAAGAACATAGTACTTATGCTAAACCCTTAAAAATATTTTTAGTAGTAATTAACTCTTTAATGTCGCCTGTTAGCCATGGGGCCGGGAGATGTTTAATTTTTAGGGTTCCGTACCCAAAGGGTAAAAACGGGACCCTATTACTGAGACTCCGCGGTCCGTCTGTCTGTCTGTCTGTCTGTCTGTCTGTCACCAGGCTGTATCTCATGAACCATGATAGCTAGAGAGTTGACATTTTCACAGATGATGAATTTTCGTTGCCGCTATAACAACAAATACTAAAAACAGAATAAAATAAATATTTAAGTGGGGCTCCCATACAAAAAAAATATTTTTTCTGCCGTTTTTTGCGATTATGGTACGGAACCCTTCGTGTGCGAGTCTGACTCGCACTTGGCCGGTTTTGATGGCACGTATGGGAGCGTGAACATCATACAGCTGCAAAAGGCTGTCCGTCAACACGTTCACTTTGTCATCAATTGACTCAAGGCTGACCAGGGGTTCCCAGTCAATGTTGCTGGCATCCCTTCGGAGATCATCTGTATTCATTCCACCAAAATTGCGCTGCAGGAGAATTTTAGGTTTCGGCTTAGGAGGTCGATCTTGGTATGAGAGGAAAATGAGGTCATGATAGGAAAACATGTCGGCAGGCCACTGGCCGTGCTTGCCGACATGTTGTAAAGAGGAAACAATAACAAGGTCTAAGAGTGACGGGTTACAATTTGGAAAATGGTACTTAAGGGAAGTAAGGATAGGTTCAAAGACTGAAGGACTGATTGAAAGGAAGAGGAGCGGGCATCATTCTTCAATAAGCAAGTATTGAAGTCCCCCATAATGATTGTATGCCTGTAAGAAGGCAACAGGCTTGCGACTCCCGACGCCCGGGGCGTCTCCTGCGGTGGCTAGGGGCGAGAGGTCGTCTCCGTTGTGTCTCCCTCACGCGTTCCGCCTCCTCCTTCGCGATCATTACTGCTTCACTGAAGACACATTGGTTCACGTCAGCAATCAGATGTACCGGTGAACTGGATAGCTATCCAGATTTGAACAGAGACTTTCATGTTATTCCAACATTGTTGTAAACTGGATACGGGTAAATTGGAGTTTTATCTTATGCATATTTTGCTTACAGAATCTTCTAAAGTGATGCAAACATCGGGTTTCTGAATTGAGAATTTAAGAGAATACATCGAACACAAATTTTAATGCCAACATTTGATATGTATACACGCTAAATTACCTAGAATTTGCCATGTTCTCACTTTCATATGCTTGCTGATGTTTTCAGGATAGCCAGGGTCGCTTGCTGACGTGAAACAAAAAACTGAATACCTACCGCGCCGGTAACCTTGACTAACTATGCTATATCGTATTGATATTCAGCGGGCTACTTGCGTTGACAGTTGGGGCGAACAAACTGTACCATATCTCTAGGTCACGGGAAATAATAGGAGCATTCAAGCAATCAACTAACCTCCAAAATCATATTGGAAATCGTGTATTTATAGTGTGCGAACATACATAAACTCACGCCTTTTATACGTTGGAGTCTTCGATGAATAATACACTAGAAATAGGATCCCATACAAAACTTATCTTTAAAACTGACGCCAATTGTGTTTAGGTAATTCTAAGAATTCTACTTGAAATAAATATACATTAATAAAAATTCAACCTTAAATGCAATATTTAAAGTTGCATTTACAAAACGACAAAAAGAAATAAAGAAAAGTATTAGAGTCTAAATTACAATGTGCCGAAAAAAAGCATCAATCATCAAGCATCATCAAATTTATCAAAATGTATGTTCGAGTTCGCTGCTTGGATAAGGAATGAGTGGAGTCGAAACGTAATTTTTTTTTTATATCATCTATCTATAAAAATACTAGATTAAGAATCAGGAACGAAAATAAGTCGCTCAAATGGCCACACACACTTATCTACCTATCTTTCTATATCATAAAAATCAATTTCTGTTCGTTAGTCTCGCTGAAACTCAAAAACGGCTGGATTGATTTGAATGTTATTTTTTTTGTTTTGTTCGCTCGATTGAAGAGACAGTTTAAAAAATATAGATACGTTGGCGAGTAGCTAGGGTAGGTAGGTAGGTAGGGTAGGGTTTGCTTGAAAACTTGAAAATTAAAAGTCAGTTATATGTAGGTACAAAAATATTTATTAAAAAATTAAATTAAAAATGTCAGCAATAAGGTTAATAAAAACACTATCTAGGAAATTTCGGGGTTACGTTATTGCGTTTTCTATGGATCATTAGGAAAGCTAAAAAAAAAGCTTTAAAAACTTCTCCATGCATTCTCTGTTCCAGAACAGTCGATGTTTGTTACAATAGTTGGCACGTTCGCTTTTTCGACGCAAACATTGGTCAAACAATCATAATATTAGGTAATTGATTCATATTTACTATTTAATTCGGTTTTTACTTTATAAAAAACACATAATGATATAAACTTACCGAAAAAAGATATTCCTTCTAAAATCAAGGTGTTACGGTGGTTATTTGCACAGATTTTTAACGGACTTTGTGGCATTTTTAACGTATTAATGTTGGCTATGATTGGACCATACTAATTGGAAATAGGGCCACAACCGTAAGTATTTGTGGCCATATTTTTCGGCCCGTTTTTGAAGCGCTGACCGGGAATCTAGTGTATTCTTCATCGAAGGTTGGAGTAGTCAAAAACTACAGAACACCATCTGCTAGGATCCTTTTGCTTCGTTTCCGTTAAAAAAGCCGATCATATACTCACGTCGGTTGTGAGTACTCCGCACCTGATCTTTCTGAATACCATCAGAAATAAGGTCTGTGTAAGGAATAGGTAAGCGCAGGTGGTGTTCTGTAGTTTCTGCCTATTCCAATGGGAACAAAGAGTGAGTTTTTATGTTAGTGAATTAAGAGGCGAATGATATTTTATCAACGAAAGTGTGGTGATAGCGATTAAAAACATGACCAAAATGAATCAGAATGTTAAACGCTATCGAAAATACATGGCTGAATAGAAGTATTGACTACTGCCCTAGCAAATAATATGTAATGTTTAATAGCTGAATCTAATCTAATACCTTCAAACGAGCAATTCTTGTATGTACAGTCTAGGGTCAAAAATGCAGTCATACTCTCCCAAAACTCAAATGGCTAGAATTTGTAGAAAAAATTAAATAATCCACAACTGATTTAATATTTTGTATAGAAATTAAAGTATAGATTTTTCCTACTAACCGCGAAAAATCGCGAAATTCTGATCCCTAAAAAAAATGCCTTTTCTGTTTTGGTAGAGTGTGACTGCAATTTTGACCCATAAAGTACATACATATAATCTGAATCTCGGAAACGGCTCCAACGATTTATATGAAATTTAGTATGTAGGGGGTTTCTGGGTCGATAAAACAATCTAAATTGGTTTATTTATTAGAAAACGTCGTTTTCTCTATTTTCATCCGAGCAGAGCTCAGTCACCCAGGTACTATTAGTATTTTGTATAAAAAAAGTGTCAGGTACCTACTTAAAAAGTACCTGAAACTATTATCGTTACAATTCTGAAAATAAAATCGTAGAAACTCCTACATCAATAGGTATACAAACTTGTAAATGAATAAGATTCTGCTATGAACTTTAACCTAGGCGTTTGTTAACAAATTTCAACAAACGCATTTAGTTCACACATAGGGTGTGCGAAACAACAGAACACGATGTCTGCTCCGGCTTCATCTTTAGATAATGTACTTGTGAGAAAAAACAAGAAATTTAGCAGCAAGAAAAACAAATAAAATACAGAATTGAAATTATGACCATGAATCATGAAGACTATATTTTATCTTTATAATAATTATTGCTTTATTTTAATCTATTATTATCTTTCTATCTATCTATCTTGAATCCCAGTAGTAATACTAATTTACAGGTGGTCAATAAGTTTAATAACAGTAGCACTTCTTCTACACTGGCGACCCGTCCCTGCAAGATTTTTACGACTTGACAAATCACTAAGACTTCTTTATTAAATATCACGGTAACTACCACCCCGTATAATAACATCTATTTCACAAACATATTAAACAATTGATATATTAAGTTTATAACAAGGTTATTTTTATTGTAAGTATGTTGATTAGCAAAATTAACCTCAAGAACGTTATAGCTTGTCCTCGCAATTAGGTAAAACAAAATAAATTTTATTCACTATAACATTATTTTGCGTGTTGAGTATTGAGTATAAGATGTTAAGGACTCATCCTCGGTGGCCGATGGAACTTCGGGAAGCACATTCATTGACTGGTCCCCAGGTTGATGAGTGTTGCAACTGCTCTTGCGTGGATTTTGCCCACTTCCAGAAGAGCCAACGCCTCCTACCGGAGGCTCTACGTGAGAATCGTGTGGTGCATGGCCCTGTATGGGGCGCCCATGTGGGTAAACAACCTATCAGCCCGCAACGCCGCGATTTCGCGAAGACTGCAGAGAACGATGGCTGTTCCCTAACAGCCATCGCTCTCTGCGTAATAAGGGACGATATACAACGAGGCAACAATGCTCCTGGCCAGAAAAATTCCCTGGGATCTGAATCAAAAACTGTTGCATCTGTATATCACTGGCGGAAGGAGGAAATAGAGGCAAAACGTCACAATTCAAATTCTAATCTTTATTGTGCTTCGTATGTGTTTACAAGATCTTAGTAATAGTGGTGTATAGTTCACATGGTCCCTGTTGGGCACAGTAATTTATTTTGAAATTAATAATGGCTAGCGTGATTTAAAAACAATAATCAAAATGCTGAATCAATAATGGTGGTGAGGCCTGTCCTGGAAGAGTGGCTGGAGAGGTGACGTGGTACCCTACAGCTTCCAGCTGATGCAGGTACTTACTGGATACGGATGCTTCGGGGAGTACCTGCGTCGCATAGGACGGGATCGGATCTCCTGTTTGCTATCACTACGTGGACTGTCCCGAAGACAAAGCACAGCATACGCTGGAGTATAGTGAGTAGTAAGTATTAGTGATCTCTGGCTTCCGGCCCCAGTTAAGTCTATGGTCAAAATCGTGCGAGTTCGAATAAATCAGTATTATCGTACAGTTATAGAATACCGATATTATTTTTAATCCTCTGTGAACTTGTACAACTTCTTTTACTATCCTGGTCATTTTTTTATCTGTTAATTCTCAGTAATCACAGAAAAAAAAATATGATCAATCTAAAAAAAAAATTAATGTAATCATATTTTTTTAGCACAATCTAGTTACTCATTATGAAAATGGGATCGAATTAGTGAATAGTTATAATGAGTCAATCAAATTTGACTAGAACAGTCCACTGTTGGACCTAAACCATTCCCAAGCTGCGTCGCAACATCCGGTTTCCCGGTCCCCCAAAACGGGAGGCCCGTTTTGGGGGACTACTATTTTATTTTTATCCTAACAATATGGGTACCTATCAAATGAAAGCTACCAAAATGGAACATTCCAAAAATATTTTTAAAGTAACACTTTTATGTTACTGTTTTGGCACAAATTCAAGATAAGCGTAACTTTGATAGCAAAATAATAAGTGAAAGCGTCACATACATTTTTTATTCTTTTAAACCGTATTATAAAGTGTTCACAATCGTTTACCACATAACTTATTTGGAGATCTTGTTCATTATCTAAAAGGTCTGAAATAAAACAAATGATTATAAAAACAAAAATCCCGACTGTTACAAATTAATCTTCTTCTTCTTAGTCGTACACTCTTGACGGAGTGGTCGTGGTCATTGATCGTCACCTACACTGGTCACGGCTCTTGCGAGATTTCTCCATCTCTCTCTGTTTATGGCACTGCGTGTACACTCAGTAAGGGAACACTTCGTAGCAGTCTTTATAAGGTCCGACCATCTTGTGGGTGATCGGCCGCGAGAACGCTGTCCCTCTACTCTTCCCTGCACAACCAACCGTTCCAAAGAGCTTTCATTGCGTATGATATGTCCAAACATCTTCAGGATTCGCACTTGCACAATCGACGAAAGCCTTTGTTTGATGCGAAGCTCTTCCAGAATGGAAATGTTAGTGCGGCGAGCAGTCCATTTGATCCTCAGCAAACGCCTCCAGCACCACATTTCAAGTGCATCAATCTTTTTACGCGTTTTCTGATGGATAGTCCATGTTTCAGCTCCGTACAGGAAAATACACAATAATGGATAGTATTTAAACGAGCGAAAATAAATTCAAACTAAATGTGTAAAAAATACTGAATATGGCTTACTGAAATACTAAGTGGGCGACAGTGTGTTCTGGTGCGCCGGTGATGGGGGTACTCCCCAGAGGAAGGTCCGGTGACGGACAGCCGCGGCGGGTTCGCGGTGAGTGCTAACGCGTACCCGTGTTCCCGCCATAAGCGGCACAGGAGGACACCGTGGAGTTTTAGTGGGTTAGAGTCCCACATAACTGCGCTATCTCCCCGTGGTAGCGCAGTACGCATGAGCATTTCTCCACGCTAAAAAAAAAAGGACCTAAAGTGAAGGAGATGACGGCAGCATCCCCTTCGAACCTAACCTATCCGTGTCAGGGTTCTCTAAGCTACTGAGCTTGCTTCGCGTGCTCTTGGACTAATTCGTTGAAAACACGAATACACCCGAACTCCTGCGCTGCACAGCGATGTCGCCTCGATGGTTGTTCAGCTATTTTCAAATTTAATAATATGCTAAAATATAAAAATAGAACCCCAAATACAATTAAAGTATGCAGCTCACAAAAGCCTCCTAAAAGGTATTTTACTCAAACCGGATAAATAGTTACTTAGTATAATAGTAGCCCATTTAGTATATTTTTCGCCCAGTTAATAATTTTCCATAAATAATTAACTGAAAAAAGAAAAACAAGTGCTATTACAATATATATTAAATATTATGAGGTGCCAGCGGTGACAAACGTCTTTGTCTCCGCCTGCAGCTTATGTTAATTATTTTTTAGCGGTCGGGTTTTTTGGTTTTTATTATTGAAAGGCTAGCGTTGATGATAATGCTCGTCTAGAAGTAACCTATTCATCCTTGACTTAAAAACCACAAGGTTGTAGCTGTATCAAGAAACAGACTTCAGCAGAATGCCACCGACTTCCTTCCTACCTAATTCCTTAGTCATTTGAAAAAATATGCACAGCAATACTAAACTCGATCAAAGATAAAACAAAAAACATATAATTGAATTGTTCCTACTTACTCATCAGGGAAGCAAAAACCACCCCTTCTGGTGTAACCTGGTGCAACCACCAATTTTGATACCAGATCTTTTGAACCGTAGACCCCCTGTAGTGTCTGGTTGCCCAGATGCTGAGCTGTCAACCGGTTACGCCGAGCACAGTGCGATGAGTAACGCGACCATCACGAACATGATGAAGACCTTTATGTTGACACTTGCTTACCACTCGACAGTTGTGATAGGAATGCATTGCGAGGAATCCCTGAGTCGCCTTAGTCGAAAAGATATAATAAATAAGTGGAATGACATTTGGAATTCTATTATTTTTCCTGTTGACTAAAGTCAAGTCTGTATCAAAATAAAACAATATGTGTACATAGTTTATTAGGTCATGCGCAACCTTTACAGCCCAGGAGATTTCTGAGGCTTATATATACTTTGGTATTAATAAAAAGAAGTTATATTATTGGTTATAAGTTTGTAATAAGGACAACGTCGTCTTTTATTTGCATTATAATAAGATTTCTTTGAAAGAATGACTATATACAACTTCAAACACGTCTGCAGCAAATATCTTCGATTATCTGTACATGCTCTCTGTCCTATTATTCTGGCCATTTCTCATCAGTCTGCGTAATAAATGTTGTCATCATCCCAGTAATCTTCTACTTCTTTCTCTTCTTCTTGTACTTCTTCTTGTTCTCCTACTTCTTCTACTGGTTCTTCTTCTTTATATTGTTCTTCTACTTCTTCTTGGTCTTCTACTTTCTCTTCTTCTTCTTCTTGTTCTTCTACTTCTTCTTCTGGTTCTTCTTCTTTATATTCTTCTTCTACTTTCTCTTTTTCTTCTAATTCTTCTTGTTCTCCTTCTTCTAGCTTGCCACTTTTCGTTGCTCGGGGTTCGGCATCCCAGTAATCGTCGTCCCTAAAATATAAAATGTACGATCTTGAAACTTATTATTACTTAAAAATTTGTAGAAAACTGAAACAGTTACTGAACTTTGTCTTTTATTACAAAGTAGCTGCCACTCGCGGCTTCGCACGCTGTTAAGTTTCAACAAAATCCGGTCAGTAGTTTTTTTGCGTGAAAGGGTAAAAAACAATAAAACTTGCATATTTGTATTATTGGTATATAGTAAGATGGCGTAACCATCCAACAAAACACTGAGATCAAATGAATGAATAAGGTCGTCCTACACCAACCTAGCTAGATTTAAGAGGGCCATGCCATAGGTACATAAATATGTGTGTGTGTGTTTGTATGTATCTTTATGTTAATTCTATGTAGTGAAATACCTCAGAACTACACGAAATTATAAAAAGCAAAAAACATTTCCACTTACTTTTTAGGATCACAAGAAGTGCCCGTTTTGAAGAAAACTGGCAGACAACCACCAGGTTGAGTAGTTCTCTTGAACCGTGGAGCTCCTGGAGTATCTTGAATTGTCCTGAAGTGTCTTAAAGGTTGCTTGGGTGCTGAACTGTCCAGTAGCTCGGGTGCTGGAGTGTCTGGTTTCTCAGATGAGCTGTGAACCGGTTGCGCTGAACTCAGCGTGGCGAGTAACGCGACCACCACGAACATGATGAAGAGCTTCATGTTGACAAGTGCTTACTACTCGAATGATGTGATAGAAACGTTATTACATAAAATTCTTGTTCGTGAACTATTTATATAATTTAAAGTGTCTTACGGTAAAAACCATAATTCCAATTCATTATGGACGCTAGGAATTTCATGGATTTTAATTTTCCTGTTTGTTGAAGGGGTAAACCCATCAATCTGTCCGTCACATTTAAAAATGTAAAAGTATGTATATATAATAAATAAATGGAAGAATCACATAAAATAAAAGGATTCTATTATTTTGCAATATAATAGAGTATATTTATATTTTTAAATAAACCAAATTATTCCGACCGTCTCACATACGGGTATTTTGCATTCCTAGCCGGGCGAAATTGGTAAAAACAAATTACAACATAAAAGCAAAAATGAATACTAGTCAGCGAGTCAGGTAGATACAGAACAATAGGCGACCCTTTTCGGGCTCGAGCGCCCGCGCCGTCAGCTAGCAAGCCAGTCGGAACTTAATCGTTGTCGCATGCGCTCGCGTCAGTTACTGGCTACATTAAAAACGTACTGCGTTTGAGACCTCAGTGCTTTTTAATAGTGAGTTATTTAACCAAAACTACTATGGATCATCATAATACTGGTAAGAACAGTTTTATTTATTAATATTTACTAATGTTTACATGTATTTGTAAGGTTCAAAATCAATTTACAACTATCTCGATTTTTTAAGCAATTTTTACCTGAATTTTAAATTTCAAAGTGATTATAGTTATCCTTCCGAGTACTTCCGAATAACGATTTTTATTGTTACGCATGACAAAATCTGTCATATTATAGATATTTTACGAATTGAGTGCTACTTTACGCTACTTTCGACGAAACTTATGCGTTTGTGTTGGTGTTACCTAAAAAGTAGCCTATTAACAAAAAGTAACCTATTAACCGTTATTTTCAAGCAAATTATGAAATGTTTTTTTTTTATTGTTCTAGGGTTACCAGGGGTCTCTAACTACAAAGTTGTGACTAGACAATACCTGTTCAATAAAATGCAACAACAAGAATTACACACTTTTGATGAAAAAGTCGATTATTTGGAAAATTACCTTTTATCGTCTGACAACTTTAATGAAGAACAATTTCCAAAAACCCTCCCCATTGGTCGTCTGTACATTTTAGTAAGTCTTACCTACTTTACAGCAGAAAAAACCGCACAAATAATTTCGCCCGGCTAGGAATGCAAAATACCCGTATGTGGCGCGTCTGTATGAAGATAGAATACTGTTAAATATCATTACCGTGCTTATACTCTAACTTTTTTAGGATTCCGTACCTAGAAAGGAAAAAACGGAACCCTTATAGGATCACTTTGTTGTCCGTCCATCCGTCTGTCTGTCTGTCAAGACCCTTTTTCTAAGGAACGCGTGGAGGTATCAAGCTGAAATTTATATCAATTACTCAGGTCTACTATCCCTTAAAGTTGTGAAATCAAACTTCTAAGCCAACCAATCAAAAGATACAGCCGTTTATGCCGCAAATTACCGTTGGAACGTTGTAGTGCCGAATGCAAAATGGCGTCTATCATGGAGTTAGCCGTGCAATTTGAACGAAATAGATTTAGCTGTTTTACGCATCACACTTATTCACCGATTTTACGTTTAGAATAAGTTTAGCTGGTTTTACTGTCCATGTTGCCTAACTTTCTCTTACAAATTGTACAAAAATGTAATTTTGGACCAAAAGTGGAGTTAGCACGTTTAAACTCTTAGACGATTTAGGGGAGGATTTTAATTTGTGGCGGTAACCTAAAATGTATTATTCTTTACGTCAAATAACGAATCGTCCCAATCCAATAAACCTTGTATATCTACGATACCCAATCTTTTATTGATTTAATAAGAGCTTATTTTTTGTCGCCTTCACTAACTGCATATAAGACAAGTAAAATTCCAAAATTTAAAAAACCCCCGACACATTTTTTTTTCGTGCCACATAATTTATCTAGTACATAGTAGATCGGCAATCTATTGAACACGTAATTATGATACGATATCTTGCGAAAACACCCCGATTCAAACAGTAAAACGCCTATAACTTTTGAACGGCTGAACCGATTTTATTCAAACATAGCTAAGAACACTCTCGATTAAGTCACCTTTTAAACAAAAGAAACTAAATCAAAATCGGTTCACCCGTTTGGACGCTATGATGCCACAGACTGACACACAGATACACAGATACATAGATACACAGACACTCAGATACACAGATACACAGCAACACACGTGAAACTTATAACACCCCTCTTTTTCCGGCGGGGGTTAAAAACGCCCCGATTCAAACAGTAAAACGCCCGTAACTTTTGAACTGCTGAACCGATTTTATTCAAACATAGCTAAGAACACTCTCGCCAAATTCACCTTTCAAACAAAAAAAAATAAATCAAAATCGGTTCATCCGTTTAGGCGCTATGATGCCACAGACAGACACACAGATACACAGATACACAGCAACACACGTGAAACTTATAACACCCCTCTTTTTCCGGCGGGGGTTAAAAATCATTTATAGGATAAACGAATCACGCAAACAAAGTCGCGGGCGGAGTGCTAGAAATATGTGTACCTATAAAACTCTAGGTACACATATTGTTTTATTTTGATACACAGCCGTCAACAGGAAAAATAATATAATTAAATTTCGAACGTCATTCACTAGATTGCCAACTTAATTTACCGTAAGATACCAAAATGGTATAAATGCGACTCAGGGATCCCGCGCAATGCATTCCAGTTACAACAGTCAAGTAGTAAGCACTTGTCAACATGAAGCTCTTCATCATGCTCGTGATGGTCGCGTTACTCGCCGCGCTGTGTTCGGCGCTACCGGTTGACAACTTAGCACCCGAGCAATCAGATACTTCTGGAACTCTACGGTTCAAGAGAAACTCGATTCCAGTCGGTTATTGTCCTCCAGGTTTCATCAGGGTGATCAATATGTGCACTCGTGAAATGTAAGCAATTATAACTTTATTTCATTTTAATTTAAGTTTGATGTTATTAACACTTCCTTGCATATATATAAGTGTACATAGAGCATATGTACACTTTATATGAAAGAAAGAGGTATTCCAGGTATCTCCATACTTAAAAGAATTTCGTAATCAACAGATCTTGTTAAATCTGTTGATTACGAAATAATTTAATTTAATTCATATTTTACCAGTTTCATACAGATCATTAACATTATTTAGATACGGGTTCAGAAGGTTGAAAACATCACAACTAGTCAAAGAGTATTGTATTTTACAGGAATGCGGAGCACACCGACCTCAACTCAGCACCTGATCAATCAGACATTTCTGGAGCTCTACGGTTCAAGAGATCTGGTATTACAATTGGTAATTGTCCTCCAGGTTACACCAAAAGGGGCGATTTCTGCGTCCCTGATGAGTAAGTAAGAACATTTCATATTTTATTATACTTTTGGTCGAGTTTAGTTTTGTTGCGAGTGTTTTTTTCAAATGACTGAGGATGGTATTAAGAGGGGACTTTAGTGAGACTTTCTCCATACAAACACATTCTGCTGTTTTCTTCGTGGATAATGCCTCTCGAGCAATGATTTCTTCCATAAAATCTAGGTCTAATTAATACGTGCCTGTATCATTTCCTTTTTTCCAAAACAAAAAGAAATATGACAATCCAAAAATCCGAAATAAATGCCCGTTTTTACCGCCATGTTCAGAAGACTTTCAGACAAAATTTATAAGTTTTTAACAAAAAAGGAGCATAGATATACTTTTCCTCTAAATTTTGATATAAGAATTTTTTAGATCAGACCAGTTTTCATGAAGAAAACAGCAGAATACGAAACGTCTTTTAGTCAAAGTTTTTGTAGGTAAAATCTGCCTGAGCTGCATTTGTCCCTTTCGCACTTTACGGGGTGAGGTTGGAGGTGACGCGACGGCAATAGTTTCTTCAAATACCTATTTTTCAAATTCCTGTTGACTAGAGTCCACTCTTAACGACTGCGATGGATATCGAGCCGCTATATGTAATAGCTCCTTCATTATCTGACCTGACCTGGTCGACGATTGAATGCGAAAGGCGGAGGTCCGGCTGTTGTGGTACAACTTGGGAGAGGCCTATGTCCAGCAGTGGACTGCACTAATCTAAGTTGATGGACTCATTCATCATCCATTTGATCCTATTCTCACAATGTATTATAGTAGGAGGGTTCCGTAAAATAAGATAAAAAACTGTTCCATGTGGTCGATAAAAAGATGATGATGATTTTAAGATCGTATATTTCTTTTTACAGTGCCTAATATTATACTGAGAAGTAACAGATGAATAACGTCCAGGATAGTGGGAGGTAGGAGGAGATGCAAGAGCGATGGAGGAGAGTATTGAAGATGTTAACTGCAAACCTATTCGAACTTGTGTGTAAAAATAATCTAGCTTTCAGAAAATACTTGTCATAATGTAAAACCATTTTGCCTTATTAAATACATTTAAAACACTTGATTTAGCCTTATTTCGAAAGTCAATAACCCACTCCGGGATACAACGTATCCTATGTCCTTGGTTTACAATTAACATCAACTATCTGTAACTATAGGTTCTTTTAATATATTTGTTTATTTTTCTTATATGTACGTGTTTAAATTAGTAGCCAACTACACATCGTAGTCTTTCTAAACTTCAGCGTTTTTCGCCGATTAGATTTATTTCCCCACCAAAGTTAAAGCTTTTCTTTAAACAGCACAGCTCTTTATAAGTTACTGCACACAGTCGAGCTGTGGACAAACTACGCCAAGGCTGCACTGAATGACATGTGAATGCAATACAACGACGCGTGGCTCGCTCTGTCCCACCTGCCTCCGTGGTGCAGTGCGAGTGTCATGTCCTGCGCGGGCCGCTAGCCGCGGCCGCTGCACGCTCCGCCATATATCGCTCCGCAAACTCCTTGGTGTTGCCTGTGCGAGACTGGGATCACAGCTCCCTAAATCAAAGATGCAATAAATACCTACCATACTCTGATAACCTAATTCGTAGCGTCATAGTTTGTCATGTAGTCATGGTAGTCATGTAAAATGTACTTATTTCAACTAAGTGTGTTATATTTATTTTTATTGTATATGTTTTATTAACCGGCTTCCATTAGCATTCATACAAGCATTTGCATTCAGAAATTATAATTTGGTGAAGTGGAACAGATGAAGAAGACCACAGATGGCCTTTTTAATAAGTATATGTCATGGGTATAAGATATCTCGAATAGTTAAGCGACTATGATGAAGAAACTATCTGTATATATAAAAATCAATTGCTGTTAGTTAGTCTCGCTAAAACTCGAAAACGGCTGGACCGATTTGAATAATTCTTTTTTTGTTTTATTTGCCAGTATACAGGGCAGGTTAAAAAACAAAACAAAATATAGATTGGATAGGGTAGGTAGGTAGATAGGGTATGGTTGGGTAGGTTAGATAAGTAGATAGGTAGGTAGGGTAGGTATGGTAGGATAGGGTAGGTAGGTCGGTAGGGTAGTGTAGGGTAGGGTATTGTAAGGCAGGGTAGGGTGGGGCAGGGTAAGGTTGGGTAGGGTAGGTAGGGTAAGTTTGGGTAGGTAGGGTAAGTTTGGGTAGGTAGGTAGGTTGGTAGGTAGGGTAGGGTAGGTAGGTAAGGTTGGTAGGGTAGGGTAGGGTAAGGTTGGTAGGATAAAAATACAATAAATTAAAAAAATGATATTGTTTACTACAATAAACCTTGTAATGTGTAATGAGGTATTTGTTTAATTGGATCTTTCTCTAGTCAATATACGCTATACAACTACTTAAGGCGGTACCCCGAGCAAAACGCCGCCAAGCCGTTTTTTGTGCTGTTTTTAGGAGCTATCTACTCGTTATTTATAAAGAAATATCAATTAATAAAAATACATTAAATTTCTACATAATATTGATTCTAAAATGGTAGATTTTGTTTTTTTTTTAATGTTGTATATATTTGACTAATTTTCTTCCAAAAAAACATCAAAATGAGAAATAATTATTGATATTATGCATCTCCTCGTAAAGTATTCATTGATTATTTTTTGTACTAACATTAATGGATACACAATTTAGTAACGAACATTATTGTAGTTTTTTTTTTTCAAAAGACCTAAATTCGATTTTATAAAGATTTTAATCTAAAATCTGGGCGTATTCACTACTGTAATTCATGCGCCACCAGTGCCGCTAGACCAACAGGAATGCTCATATCTCATGCCGATTTTTTGGTCAGGGTACCGTCTTAATAATGAACGATGTCAACAATGTCATCTGCCCATCTTCTTGCAGTCCTTGGACTCCAACTCTGAACCTATTTCAATCATAAACAAATTTCGTATATTGTATGTACCTATTATTACATTCCTATTCGTTCCTATTGGTCTAATAATAATGAAGAACGGAAAGCCGTTCTTCATTATTATTGAGTTAAAAGTCGTATAACCAGAAAAAATAATTATATTAAATATTCTGTAAGGTCAAGAATGCCTGTATCTCAATCTGCTGCAGCAGTCGAGTAGTCAGCACTCATGCTCGCGTTACTTGCCGCCCGGATTTCGTCGCAACCGGTTGAAAATCGGCACCCGAGCAACCAGACATGATAGGAGCTCTACGGTTCAAGAGATCTTCTGCTTTCATTGGTATTTGTCCGCCGTTACTTCAGAAGAGGCGTTTTCTGCTTTCCACAAGAGTAAGTATGCTAATTCATATATTACCACTTTTGATCGAGTTTAGCATTGTTGCACATATTTTTTCTAATACAAAAAAAAAAAACGTACATAAAGCATTAATATACGTGATATGGAGAACACCTTTCAAGCAAGAAGATGCTTGTGTTAGGTTACTCCGCTCTGCCACTTAACATTATACAGAATATGCAATTGTTCAAAAAACCGGCCAAGTGCGAGTCGGACTCGCGCACCGAGAGTTCCGTACAAACCTCTGCTTAAAGGTACCTATTATAGACCTGAGTATTAGTTATGAATTTCATTTTAATACCTCTGCGCGTTCATGAGGAAATATTTTTAATAATTTTAAACTTACTACCCCTAAGTTTAAAATTATTAAAAATATTGTTATTACATGATGTAACTAAAAATTTACGGTTTTCGCAATTATTCCTTTGTCTGTGCTATAAGACGTTGCTTCGTACCAAATTTCAAGTATCTGAGTTCACGGGAAGTACTCTGTAGGTTTTGACTCCCTTGCGAGTGTCGAAAATTTGCGGAAATTTGCGGCATAAACGGCTGTATCTTTTGATTGCGTTGGCTTAGAAGTTTGATTTTTTCACAGCTTTAAGGGAAAGTAGACCTGAGTATTTGATATAATTTCAGCTTGATACCTTCACACGTTCTTGAGAAAAAGGGTCTTGACAGACAGGTAGACGAACGGACGGACAACATAGTGATCCTATAAGTTCCGTTTTTTCCTTTCGAGGTACGGAACCTTTTTTTCAGAAAATTCAAAAAAGGAGCGCGCTTGAGCGATTTGTGCGAGTGGGTTTTGCGTGTTTGTGTAATAGTGTGAGTGTATGCTTGCATGAGTGTGTTTACAGTGTATATAGTGTGGGTGTACATTTTTGCATACATATAGATATCAGTTTAGGTTTCAGTTAGGTTAAGGTCTAGGCTAACCTAGCTCTACGACGGTATCTTGGTATCGGAGGGAGCCATGAACAGCTTCCTCCACTAACGATTTCGTTACTGAGGACTTATTTGTTATTCTAATAACAAATTCCTCTCCTCTCATTTGTCTACAGAGGAGGAACGGGTATTTAGGCACAGTTTGGGAGAGGCCTATGTCCATCAGTGGTCTGACGAGTTGATTGACTGTGGTATTCATTCCACATCATTTAGTCTACTTACGTTCTATAACACACTATACGAACCACACTTTCATATCTTTTGATATTGTATCAACTCTTCACTCTATTTTATGTATTCTTTGTATTATAACACCTGAAAAGCATATTTTTAGTTATCTCTGATTGATGTGTATTCTTCTTCTTAATTTATATTGCTTATTTGTAAAATCATGGAATTTTTTATACTCTGACATTTTCATCGGATATGAGTGCCCTGTCCGCAATGTTTTCTTGTCCTCACTGTCCTGGGTCTTCACGGGCTTAAAGTCCATGTGGGCTGTATGCACAGGAGTGCGCGTCGGCTTGTCGCCGCTCCTCAAGCGTCGTCTATTGTCAACGATTCCCTGCCGGTGAGCCATGTGCCGCTAGTTTTGCACCCTTGCCCCCTGGAAAGGCTCTCGGTCTTGAAGGTGAGTACGCCAATACTTAGGCACGTTCCTAAGGCTGCGCGAAACCAGGCAGCGGGCAAGCTATGCGACATTATTGATAAGTGCGTTGGCGATAACGGTGTGGAGGACTGGGGCGCGCTTCTCACTTTTGCGTTCGGTGGAAACATGACGGCGAAGGTGAAGGCAAACATCGAGTCGGTTAGTGCTGACCAGCTTGTGGATGAGTTGGATTGTGTGGCAGGATTTTCTAAGTCGCGTGGGTCTCGAAAAGCCATCGAGTCTAAAGTTTTCCATGGGGACCTCCGAGCGGCGGTTTGGTTGCTGGTTTCGGACGACTCGTTAGCGCAACACGACCCTGAGACGCTAAGTGCCCTTGCGGCCAAGCACCCAAGCCCATCACGTCCGCTTAATTTTCCATCGGCGCCGGACTCGTCATTTGCTAGTGTTACTGCGTCAGTGGAGGACGTCGCGCTGGCCCTGAGCTCTTTTTATAGTGGTTCTGCAGCAGCCATGGATGGAATTCGTCCGGGGCATTTGAAAGAGCTAACATCTGGTTCGGCGGGCGAAAGTGGACGGCGTTTGCTGGGGTGTTTGACGAGGCTCGCAAACTTT
The DNA here is from genome assembly GCA_949775005.1 of Orthosia gothica. Classification (NCBI taxonomy): domain Eukaryota; kingdom Metazoa; phylum Arthropoda; class Insecta; order Lepidoptera; family Noctuidae; genus Orthosia; species Orthosia gothica. The sequence goes on from OX459034.1 coordinate 38,488,903, forward strand.
TTAATGAGTGGTCAGCTCAATCCAGTAATTTGTCCGTATTTGTATGGTGCCTCTCTTTGCGTACTCAAGAAAAAAGACGGAGGGTTGAGACCAATAGCCATAGGCAGTGTGTTTAGGAGATTGACGGCTAAGCTGGCGTGCCGGTCCGTAAGAGTAGCTATGTCCGAATATTTGCAGCCGCATCAGATAGGGTTCGGGACGAGTCGGGGGTGCGAGGCCGCTATCCATGCATTCATCATGGACCCTGTGAACTCGGGCTGCGTGGTGCTCAAACTCGATATTAGTAATGCTTTTAACACCCTAGAAAGAGACGTCCTTCTGAGTGAGGTCAAGGATAAAATGCCTTCTCTTTACCCTTTTCTCTATCAGGTATATTACTCTCCTTCTAATCTATTCTTTATTGATAGTATCATTTCGTCTCAAGTGGGAGCGCAGCAGGGGGACCCATTGGGACCACTTGTTTTCAGTTTAGCAATCCACAACGTCATCTCTCGATTGAAATCGTCACTGAATCTGTGGTACCTAGATGATGGTATTATTGGTGGATCACCGGAAGAGGTTTGCCAGGACCTGGAGGTTCTCGTTCCTCAACTCAAGGACCTGGGTCTAGAGGTGAATCCCTCCAAATGCGATTTTTTTCCCTGTGACGTTGGAGCTCCTATACACTTCTCACGCTTCGGTTCTCATTTACCTGGCCTCAAGGATCTTTCTCCTCTATCTTTTTCCCTTTTGGGATCGCCCATTTTTCTTGACGGAGTGCCAGAGGCCATTTCCTCCCGTAAGCAGTTTCTCCTTACTGCTCGGGAGCGTCTCAAGGATCTCTCCGCGCACGTTGCGATTTTGTTGTTGCGCAAGTGTTTTGCCTTACCCAAATGGAAAATAGAGGCAAAAAGAACAGAGCTCCGTCAGATCTTAGTGATGGGAGCACGCCACAATGCAAATTCAAATCCTTATTACGTATCATATGTGTTTACAAGATCAATAAAGTAAAATAAAAACTATTCAATTGGTCCATGGAGCACCGACGAATAATACTTGTGTACAGTTCACATGGGCACCGCAATTTAGTTTAATATTAATAATGCCTACCGTAATTTTAAAACATAAGAGAATCAATAACGGCGGTAAGGCCTGTCCTGGAAAAGTGGCTGGAGAGGTGGCGTGGTGTCCTACAGATTCCAGCTGATGCAGGTACTTATTTATTGGGTGACTTGCAGTTTCATTGATGATGTCGACGTAGTACGTTGTGCACATCGTCAACAGTTTGGTCATGTTAAGAAACACTGCACTATTAAATCACCTACCTGCGCTAATTGCTGTAGTTTTTAAGTTTATTCGATACATACAAAAATACAAATCTTTCCTCTTTATAATATTATTATTATATATATAGTATAGTAATAGTATAGTATATATAGTATAGAAGTATAGACATATATAACTTAGATAAAGTGCTTGTTCAAGAACAATATCAAAACGCGCGCTTACGTCACAAAGTAGTACAGATGGATGGCAAAGCACGAGCCGGAATATACGTGGCGCATTCTTCTAACTTCACAGTAACGTCTTTGCGTAACCTTATGACACCCCATTGTGCCGTTATGAAGGTCTTATCGTCTTCTTTTAAAGTTTACGTTGTGAGCTGCTACTTTAAATAGTCAGACCCAGTTGCTCCTCATATACATAACCTCCGTCGAACCTTGCAGTCGCTCGCGGGTTGCAAATTTATCGTTGGCGCTGATGTTAATGCGTCATCATTACTATGGTATGGCAAAGTTCGGTTTACGGATTATAAACGACGCTGACCTGTTGAAGATTTCATTGCTGGTATGAATCTGACTATTCATAATAACCCTGACGCACCAACAACTTTTTGCAGCCAAATGGGCGAATCTTGTATTGACCTACAGACTTACGCTTGTATAGGTGGTGTGTCCTACCGGTCGCCTCTTGTAGCGCAAGCCTTCTCGTTTCTCGCCCAGCATGATCAGTGCACTGGTACGGGAAGAGACACTCCTGGTGGTGGGCATTGAAGTCCCCCAGTAACACTAATTGGGTGGAAGGCTACCGCTGCTGTGCCGTAACAGCCACCTCACTAAGGTACTCTGTGAGCCTGGTTGTCTCCTGATCACCGCTGTGAGAGCGGTAAACACAGGCGTAGATAATTTTATCCAGGCTCGTGTCCACCATAGCCCAAAGCACAGACAACCTGGAGTCCTCAAGGTTTCGGAGACGCCGATAACATGTCGTATCGGATGTACATGCATACACCCGCAAATAATTATTTCTAATTATTGCTGTAACATACCTACTTTGTATTGATCATATATATCATTTCATTTAATAAGACTTTTTAGAATGGTTTTCAATCAAATCAAATCAAATCTTTTTATTGTGGGCATAGGTTATACAGACAGATGTTAGGTAAATTACAGTTCCATTATGTCCTGCCTAGTAGGCATACAATAATTAAGTCAACATGCAAAATAAAATAAAAAAAATAATAAAAAAAATTGTTTATTGTGTCTCAAACAGTTACATAAACACATGTGAATGAGACAGCCCCAGTAAGTAATCAATAATACTTGTGTTGGGGTTGACTCGCTCCTTTCCATAATAGAAAATAATCATAGGTATCACATATCACATTTATAGCAAATCTTACAAAAAAATAATTAGATGCGTGGTGACAGATTGTAGTAAGTACTAATTATTAAGAAAATCTTGGATCGTATAGTAAGCTTTGTCAATTAAAAAATTACGTAATTTATATTTGAATAGTGACAGTTCCTTAGTGATTAAAATGTACACAGGTATCCTATTGTAAATTTTTGATGCCATCCCAAAAAGACTTGCTCAGAAGAGCAGTTCTATGTGGTAAACTAGATATTTTAAGTAAATATCTTTTTGATTTTAGTTCACCGAATAGGTTTTTATTTATTTTAACAAATACCGCAACTGCATAGATGTAAGCTGATGGAAAGGTCAGAATTTTAAACTTTTTTAAATATGGTTCACATGATTCAGGAACAAAGATACCAGCAATTGCGCGAACGCATCTTTTTTGCGCTTTAAACACTGATTCTTTGTTATACTTTGTATAGATTCTTTTACCGATTGTTTTGTAAATGTGTGAACTTGTAGGCCTTTTAGATTTATAGATTGTTAACATTTGTTAACATTTTATCTCGTTTTACTTTTTTTTAATCTTTTTTAATTTATTATATAATAATTTTTTTTTAGTTTCTTACGACTTATTGTCGGGCCTGCGTTGTCCCCCCATCTAAGTACTGCTGTAACATGGAAATATTGTAAAACCAAACAATGTTTTAAAAGAGTAACCATGGAGTTTCTTGCCGGTTCTTCTCCATAGGAAACGACCAACCCGAACCGTGCACCTTAAAGATGAACGCGCACCTAGACGCACCGCACTAGCCGCAAGCGCCGCAGTCATCGCATTTTCTCTTGGCCCCGCGCTATCCGCGCCGAACGCGCCGCACGCATTGTATCCACTTCTGTACATCTTGAACTATATTTTCATACGGATACGGATCATGTTTCCACGCCACCCGCATCGCCCGCCGAGTCTGATGACGTCATCCGCACGCGCTGGTGGAATTCGTATACCTACAGCATTTTGCTGAAATGCGGCTCGTGCGGCGCGGATAGGTGCGCGATGCTGCATACGATTTCATATAAAGATTTATAAAATGCGATGAGTGCGGCGCGTGCGGCGAGTGCGGTGCGTCTAGGTGCGCGTTCACCTTTAATCGACGTTTGATAAGTGCCCATGTAAGGCCAATGTGAAATAAAAATTATTGATTTAGATTTTTTTGATTTTGATACCTCTCTAAATGTACCTATAATGTGGTGAGAAATAAATCATTATCTTATCTTATTTACTACAGCTGCACGGGTCGATCTTTAAGGTTAAGCAACGCTTGACGAGATCGGTCCGTGGATGGGTGACCATTTCAACATACCGAGATTCCTCCGTGCCTCGGAAAGCACGTTAAGCCGTTGGTCCCGGCTGTCATTTGAAGATCTTTGACAGTCGTTACGAATAGTCAGACGCTTGAGATCTAACACCAGTCTAATCAAGGGGTACCGTGTTACCCAGTTACTGGGTTGTGGAGGTCAGTCGCTCCATGTAAAACACTGGTACTCAGCTAAATCCGGTTAGACTGGAAGCCGACCCCAACATAGTTGGGAAAAGGCTAGGCAGATGATGATGATTTACTACAAGTAGAGCAAGCAGAAAATTGAAACGATCCTTGAAGCCGTAACCCTCGCGAAAGACCCCGACTCTCTCAGCCGCAAGAAGTGGGTATTATTTGATGAAACGCGGTGTTTTTCGTTTCAACCGGGGCTTTGAACTAAGGTTGTTAAAATTAGATTTCATAGGCTTCAAAGCTCCCTTTAGGTGGACAAATAACCCCCCCGGTGGGTTCCCGCATTGTCGAGGCGAGGAGGCTCAGTAACCGTGGCTTGGCTAGGTAAAGCGAAGAGGAACCCGAGGAGGGGCCGCTCGTCAGGGCTTTTGACGATTAAGCCGACGACGTAGCGGCCAACTAGTAGGTTGCGGTGCCGCTTGGTAACAGGTGACATTGCAACTGAGGCGGGCCGCGATGTCTTATGGAGCATCCCTGGTCCCATACGATATCGCGGCTAATGGTTGGAGACCGCGGCGGGAGAGGAGAGCCGGTATTGCGGTGCGCCGCTCTCCCTCCCTTCCGCGGCCTAGACGGGGTCGTCACCGTCTGATGGCGGACGCGGTGGTACCGCAAATAAGAGTGTCGGTATAATGTTAGCCGCTCTCCCTATCCCCTGCGGCCGCAAAATGGTAGGTGGCGGGGCCATTGACCTTGACCCGTCACTGGGGGACCAAGGGTGCCACACATGGGGTCGTCTGGCACCCATGTGCTGATTTGGTCCCTGGGGTGGTCACGGCGTACAGTATGTTCTGGTGCGCCGGTGATGGGGGGTACTCCCCCGAGGAGGGTCCGGTGACGGACAGCCGCGGCGGGTTCGCGGTGAGTGCTAACGCGTGCCTGTGTTCCCGCCATAAGCGGCACAGGAGAACAAAAGCGGTAAAGGAAGTCAGATTCCAAGTAGGTTAGAATCCATGTACGTCATTTTCCAGCTAGGTCATTTTCCATCTAGGTCAGATTACGACATGAAATTAAGCCTTGTAAATATGAAACGTGAAATTTTAGTGGGTTAGAGTCCCACATAACTGCACTATCTCCCCGTGGTAGTGCAGTATGCATGAGCAATTCCCAACGCAAAAAAAAGTGGGCAAATAACCATAAGTTAAACTCCAATTTACCCGTATCCAGTTTACAACAATGTTGAAATATCATATAAGCATCTGTTCAAATCTGGATAGCTATCCAGTTCACCGGTACATCTGATTGAAGACATGATCCAATAAACTGAATACCTATCGCTCCAGTAATCTTGACTCACTATGCTATATCGTATTGATATTCAGCGGGCTACCTCCGTCGCCAGTTGGGGCGAACAAAGTGTACCATATCTCTAGGTCACGGGTAATAATAGGAGCAACCAAGCAACCAACTAACCTCCAAAATCATATTGGAAATCGTGATTTTACAGTGTGCGAACACACATTAACTCACGCTTTTTAGGGTTCCGTAGCCAAATGGCAAAAAACGGAACCCTTATAGATTCGTCATGTCTGTCTGTCTGTCTGTCTGTCTGTCTGTCTGTCTGTCTGTCTGTCTGTCTGTCTGTCCGTCCGTATGTCACAGCCACTTTATTCCGAAACTATAAGAACTATGCTATTGAAACTTGGTAAGTAGATGTATTCTGTGAACCGCATTAAGATTTTGACACAAAAATAAAAATAAAACAATAAATTTTGGGGGTTCCCATACTTGAAACTAAAACTAAAAATATTTTTTTTCATCAGACCCATACGTGTGGGGTATCTATGGATAGGTCTTCAAAAATGATATTGAGGTTTCTAATATCATTTTTTTCTAAACTGAATAGTTTGCGCGAGAGACTCTGCCAAAGTGGTAAAATGTGTGTCCCCCCCCCTGTAACTTCTAAAATAAGAGAATGATAAAACTAAAAAAAATATATGATGTACATTACTATGTAAACTACCAGCGAAAATTGGTTTGAACGAGATCTAGCAAGTCGTTTTTTTTTAATACGTCATAAATCGTAAACCGCAATTTACCAAGTACGGAACCCTTCGTGCGCGAGTCCGACTCGCACTTGGCCGGTTTTTATACGTTGGAGTAGTCAAAAACTACAGAACGCCATCTACTACAATCCTTTTGCTTCGTTTGCGTTAATAAAGCCGATCATAGACGCACGTCGGTTGTGAGTACTCTACACCTGATCTTTCTGAATACCATCAGCAATAAGGTATGTGTAAGGAGTCAGTAAGTGCAGGTGGTGTTTTGTAGTTTTTGCCTGTCCCCATGGAAAAAAGAAGTGAGTTTTTGTGTTAGTGAATTAAGAGGCCAAGGTCGTAGTTCACTTACAAGAACCCGCTCCAACAAAGCTCCTGCACAACACCGCCTTAAGGTCGTTTATAGCCGTCTTATAAGATACCGCTCCCAACCGGCAAAATAATTTTCATTGAAATGTGAGCTTCAGGGCGTCTTCCGTAGACATACTTTACATTGACGACACAAATTAGCAGACAGCTCGTTGTAAGCGAGCTTACAGCGAGTTAAGTCGGCTACAACCTTTAAGAGGAAACGGGGGTGGTCTTTTCTCCATACAAACGCTCTCGTCTGTTTTCTCTCTGGTTTATGAACTTAAAGCAATGATTTTTTACAGTAAAATAAATATCAACTTCTTCTATGTCCCTATGTTTTTCTTTTTGGTGATATATTATCCGTATAAGAACTAGAACCCTCTCAAAATGCTCAAAATTGTCTGTATTGAGTCGCTGTCTTCAGAGCCCTAGTGTACAAATTTGACAACTATTAATGAAAAAAGGAAAACATAGGGACATAGTAAATATCCTTCTTATTCAGTTTATGAAATATCTTTTAAATCGGTCCAATATTGGAGGAGAAAACAGACGAGAGCCAAACCTCGAATTATGACTTTTTACTTAAGAAAATTTGTCGAATCTGCAGTTGTCCTTATCGCACGAATATGTGGGCGGGGTGAGACGCAAGGGGTCTGCATAATACGTACACAGACGGAAAGGTGATGCGTAGTAGTTGAAAATAATATCGATATACTAGTGTTGAAAACAGTTATCGATAAACACATTTATATTGTTTACATGTGCTGTTCGTGAGAAATACAAATAGAAGTATTAAAAAGTATTGGATACAAAATAAAATAAAGTGCATGTCTATAAATGTTTATTACAAAAAGTTTTCAATACAAAACAGTAAATTATATATCGGATAGGTATCCGCAATCTCTAGATCGCCTACTAAGTACATCAGCTTAATCAAACTTATTTCAACGTCAGCCGCACGGGTCAATCGATCAGGTTAAGTTTTGCTTGGCGTGGTTGGTCCGTGGATGGGTGACCATATTTACATACCAAGACCCGTCCGTGTCTCGCCATGCACGTTAAGACGTTGGTCCCGGCTGTTATTTTCGGCTTTGACAGCCCGAAAGTCTGACCCGTTTTACCAAGGGGTTGCATATTACCCAGTAACTGGTTGTGGAGGTCAGATAGGCAGTCGATCCATCAAAATACTGGTATTCAGCTCTAACGTAGATGGGAAAAGGCTAGGCAGATTATGACGACGTGCTTTCTATCACTGGTTTATTCTTTGGTATCCAACCGTCAATGATTTCTGGAAAAAGGCTAATTAATGCCTTAGGCTTGCCACTAATGTGGTAGAACTTTTCAAATCAAATCAAATCTATCGAACTTTTCTAATAATGGTTCCATTTTTATGCCTTAATGCATCGTCCCTCTTAGTATTTTGAAAAATAAAAGCTTTTGGGACTACCTAAATAAAATAACAGAAATCTCGACGAGTTATGTGTAGTTGGCCTTGTAGTTGGTAGAAGTAATTGTGATTCTGTTTTAATTGTAACATTTTGCCTTTAAACATACATAAATCTATTTCATCATCATCATCGTAATCATATCAGCCACTGCTGGACATAGGCCTCCCCCAAGGATCACCATATTGATTGGTCCCGTGCGCCTCGCATCCAGCGGATCCCCGGCACCTTCACCAAGTCATCGGTCCACGTGGTGGGAGGCCTTTCAATGCAACGTCTTCCGGTTCGCGGTCGCCACTCCAGATCCTTTCTGCCCAATTGGCCATCCGTTCTGCGAGCAATGTGCCCTCCCCACTTAAATGTGGCAATTCTCGGGCTTGCCAAATTCTATTGCTCGGGCTATGTCGGTAACCCTGGTTCTCTTGCGGATTTCTACATTTTTGATTCGACCACGCAAGGAAACTTCATGCATAGCCCTCTCCATTGCCCTTTGGGTGACTGTAAGCTTTCTGCTGAGGCTCATAGTAAGCGACTATGTCTCAGAGCCATATGTCTGGCAACACACACTGGTCATAGACTTTCGTCTTGAGACACTGTGGTAAGTTGGACGAGAAGATACCGCAACTTCCCGAACACTGCCCAGCCAAGTCGGATTCGACGGTTGACCTCTTTCTCGAAGTTTGCCCTACCCAACTGGATCGTTTGTCCCAGGTAGACATAGTCACCCACAACTTCAAGTGTAGAGTATCCGACCTTGATTGGAGTGAGTGTAACATGGATATTCAACATCACCTTGGTTTTGTGCATGTTCATCCTAAGACCCATTCTTTAGGAAGCTGTACTGAGGTCATTGAGCATTGTACTGAGGTCCTCCATAGTCTCAGCCATGACCACTATATCGTCGGCACCGAAGGTGAGTGATGTATTCGCCATTGACATTTATGCCTAGCCCATTCCGGTCCAGAACCCTGAAGACATCCTCCAGTGCAGCGGTGAACAGTTTTGGAGATATTACGTCTCCCTGTCTCACACCTCGCTGCATAAGGACGGATGCCGAGGTCTGATCCTGAAGTCGAACTGACATGGTAGCGTTTTTATACAAACATTTCAACACTTCAATGTACCGGTAGTCAATTTGGTACCGTTGGAGAGACTGCAGTACAGCCCAAGTGTCGATCGAATCGAAGGCTTTCTCGTATTTCACAAACGCTAACCAGGGAGGCAGGTTGTACTCTTCGGTCTTCTGTATAACCTGCCGCGTATGTGTGTGGTCTACGGAGACGATTAGTGATGACCCTTGAAAACAGCTCTAAATCCATTTATTTTTTATGAATTCCGTCTTCAGGTGACATACTTGCAATTTCATAAGGACAGTTTACCTCTATTATCGAGTCTTCACCTACCAGATCATCCGGGCTTGCCGCTAAAAAGGGTTTGTTTTCATCGATAAACATTCCACACTCTAATACCTGTAGCCCCGTGTGCTTGATAAATTGATCGATCGCTACAGATTCCTTTTCCTTGCCATAATTGGTTGCCACAGTTCCTTTAAATTTGTTATATAATAACGTTTCTCATATTTTGCGAACCGATGTTTTCGGTCGCATCTTACATATTCACCCAAAATTCGATGCCGTAAGCCTCTTTAGTCTATCAATTTCCCATATGCTATTATCGCTTTGGCCCCACAATTATTCTTCGAACATCCTTAGTTGAGAGCAATCTTTCAAGAAATTTATTTTTCTTTTAATTTATATAAATCCAAAGGCAGGAAGAAGATATTTCTTCCAACTCTAAGCGACCGTAGTTTTAACAGGTTATGTAGTTCTTTTATTTTGCTCGTTCCGTCTTTGGGAATTTTTTCGAACGCTGCTTTTGTTCTATTTTTTTTTTTGTATATTGGCCTGGACTGCAGCCCTGTATTTTTTTTGAATGCGTGCATGAATAGCCCTTTGCTATTCCATGTAGTTCCTACTCCATAACATCTTGTCTGATGTGATATGAGCCACTTCCTGCAAAGTTAATTCTTTTTCCGCCAATAAATTTAGCAATTACATTATTAAATTGCACTACAATACTGTAGTGTAATTTAGTCACGTCCAAAAAAAGATTTTCTGCGTTTGCTGTTAAGAATAACATACATTGTTGGACATATTATGTCCACAACAACAAAAGTAACGAGTGACTGGGGTGATTACAAGAAATGCGCGAGCCGCGACCGGGAGAGTTTTGGAGGAACGCACACACTGTCAACTTACTCACACATGGATAAGGCGGCCGGGCGCCACGCGCTCGCAGTTTGTAGAGCGACAGCGATAGTTTTTTCAAATACCTATTTTTCAAAAGTCTCTTCGCCCGTATTTCCTCTTAAGAGGGGACTCTAGTGAGACTTTCTCCATACAAAAACATTCTGCTGTTTTCTTCGTGGATAATGCCTCTATAGCAATGATTTTTTCCCATAAAATCTGGGTCTAATTAGTACGTGCCCCTATCATTTCCTTTTTTCAAAAACATAATCACTAAAATAAATAAATGACAATCCAAAAACCCGAAAAAAATGCCCGTTTTACCGCCATGTTCAGACGGCTTTCAGACAAAATTGATAGGTTTTTAAGAAAAAAAAAAATGATAGAGGCATAGATATACTTTTCCTCTAAATTTTGATATAAGAATTTTTTAGATCAGACCAGTTTTCATGAAGAAAACAGCAGAATACGAAACGTCTTTTAGTCAAAGTTTTTTTATGTTAAATCAGCCTGAGCTGCAGTTGTCCCTTTCGCAATTTACGGGGTGAGGTTGGAGGTGACGCGACGGCAATAGTTTCTTCAAATACCTATTTTTCAAATTCCTGTTGACTAGAGTCCGCTCTTAACAAGTGATCAACGAAAGTGTGATGATAACGTTTGAAATAATGACTAAAATGAATGAGAATGTCAAACGCTATCAAAAAGACATGGCTAAATAGAAGTATGGACGTCTCTAGCAAATACACATTGTAACTAGTAATTCTATGTAATGCTGAATAGCTGAATAGTATTTCGTATAAAAAAGCGTTTCAGGTACTTAAAAAGTACCTAAAACTATTATCGTAACAATTCTGAAAATAAAATCGTAGAAACTCCTACATCAATAAGTATACAATCCTGTAAAAGAATAAGATTTTGCTATGAACTTTAGCCTAGGCGTTCTTATTCTTATTTTTTATTGTACAAAAAAAAAACATAAAACGTACAAATACAATAGGACAATTTATGTACAAAGGCGAGCTTAACCCATAGTTGGGTTCTCTAACAGCGTTTGTTTAGTCCTAAGTGAAGCGAGGGGTTCAAGCTGTCCAAGACGAAGACAGGCTTTATCCCAGAGGAGCATACTCTACCTTTCACACCTTCTGCGAGGCAATAAAAAGCTGCAGTCTGTATTGATTTGAATATTATGTTTGAAGCTTATTCTGCCGTGGTATAACTAAAATGCTGGTATCTGACATCTGGTCGATTTAAAAAAAATATATATTTATTTTATTTTATTTTATTTATTAGGTCTACCAACAATTGTTTATAAATCGATCGATAGTAATTTTTTCTCAGTAATATAGCATCAAAAGTAAAAAATCGACCAAATGCCGGATAACGGCATTTTAGTTATACCACGGCAGTATTGCAGATATGAGCATTAAATAAATGCACTATAGTCTGCTTGACTTTTAAGTTTCGTCATAGGCTGTTTCGTATCTGTGTTTTGATTTTGCCGGTAGTAGATTTATTAATAATCTCTAAAGCGCCTGTTTTGATAAACTCTGGAGTAGAATCACTACCGCTAGACATTTTTTATCAACACGAATATTGCAATAAAATTCACCGATAATCACAGCAAACATCGTCATTTGTTTCATTTTCTTTAAAATCAAGGCTTTTTTTTAAGTTCTTCTTTTGGTGGCCAGTTCGATTTTCGAACAAACGTCTTGACAATGCCATATTTTTTATATAGAGGTTTCCACGAGTTTCCACACGAATTTGACGTTCCAAATTCAAATTACTCTCTTGGGAGTTTCAAACCACTTTACCTAATGGTAATGCTTTAGTTTAAGATGAGATTGCATGATATGTAATTGGACATTGTCGAGCAGATGGTGTGAAGAAAGATCTGTTGCACCAACCGCAAAGAAATTTGTATAAAGACAAAAGAATGATGGTGAGAGTTCCCTTTATGATGGTTGAGCTAGGTGGTGCCGATCCATGCATCATGTTCGTGAACGGGCGCTGTCAGTTGAGATGGGTCATAACTTAGCTGTCTCGGCCTATTTTTAATTACTTGTTGTACTTTTGAGTTATTTTTTTTACTCTAGACGCTTATACTAACACGTCGTTTTACATCGTTCTCTCATAATGTAATTGCCCAACAAGAATTATGTAACCGAATATTTGTACTTAAGTACATTTTTCTAACGGAAAAGAGTGTCCGTGGAGTTACTGGCACGTTCTTCTCCATAGAGACCTAATGACGCTCGCGAATGTGCGACTAGCTTCATCTTTTGCTTGACAAGTCAAAAGCGCCTTTTAAATGGTTTAATTGAAATACTTTATTTTGAGTTAGACTTTTATGAATATAATAACTTTAATACTAAATGTAATATCACGTGTCAATACACTTCCAATAAGCCCAAACATGATAGTGTTATCTTGTCTGGTTGAGGAATTACTATGGCCACTTTCTGGATACATCATGAGACCACCACCATTATTATTATTAAACCTTTTTATTTCCTTAACATACATAAAGTTTCTTAACATTAGGTTCACAAAAATTTACATACATTATATTTTTTTTAGTTAAGGCCCCTGGCGGGTATAGGCCTCCTCCAACAATTTCCAGGTTTTTCTTGTCTTCGCCAGTTTCTTCCAGTCTTCTCCAGCATTTCTTTTTATTTCATCTATCCAACGTTCTCTAGGGCGTCCTCTGGCTCTATTGCCTCTTGGTCCCAGCCAATTTGTGACTAGTTCTGTCCACCTTCCATCTGTCAATCTTGCCACGTGACCTGCCCACTTCCACTTCAGTCGTTTCATATGCTGGAGAGCATCCATAACTTTGGTTTTCTTTCTTATCTTTTCTGACCTTTGCTTATCCTTCAGCCTTATATTCAGGATACTCCTTTCCATAGCCCTCTGGGTCTTCTGTATTCTGGCCCTTGCATATTTGTTGTATATCTATGTTTGTGATCCGTATGACAGGCAGGGTAGCAGACACCCATCCATGACTTTCTTTTTCAGTTTCAAGGGCAGTTTTGATTTCAATATTTCTTTTAAGCTCCAGAACTTACTCCATGTCATGTTTATTCTCCTATCAATTTCATCTTTGTTTCCAGTATCGGAGTACCGTCATCATTGATTCGTAATAATTGTGTGCTATTAACAACATTTCTGCGACAAATACTGCGTGCACGTCATTGTGTGCCGCAGTCACGAAGACCCACTCGTCGCTACGCCACTGGTGTGCTGAGCGCGGCGGTCATCCTCGCCGTGCAAGTGACATTACCGTACAGCACGTCACGGATCATCGGCCAACTTCCATCTCCGGCCACCTGCAACTGCAGGGGAGTACCTATCCCTGCAGAAGTGACAACAGACGTCCGTAACCCACGACCTTACAAATTTTTGTGTGCCTCCGGCTAAAACTGGTTTAGATGGTAAATTAAATTTTATTTTTAAAGTACACGCCCATTTTTTATTCAGTTGCCAAATGCTAGGTGGGAATAGAACGGGTGGAGGCTACACTGGCCAGAGACCAGCACCATAATAACAGTATAATTCAATGTTTCCAAAGTTAAATAAGTGCGTCAAGATGCTAGGAAGTGTAGTAACCTAACCAACGTACACGCAGGCGCACAAAAGCATATATAATAATAATAATAATAATAATAAAGAAAGATGATGATCCAGAAAGCAGTATTGCTGGACACGGCTCGTATTGTTAGGAGGTTCCTCTCTCTGGAGCCCTGACCGCCGGTAGCTTGGACCCTGTTCCCGATACCGGTGGGCCTCTATTTTTTATATTTTTAAATGTTTTTCGTTTTTGTATGAGTTTTTTTAAAATATTTAAAAATGTAAATAATAAGAATGAATATGAATAAAGGAGATAATAATAATAATCTTTATTCAGATAATAAAATGGTAAAAACACTGTATGAATCTTAGATAACTAATGTAGGTATAATAATGGAAGATGCCTGTACTAGGTAATCCTGTATCACAGGCAGTAAGGAGCTCAAAAAATATGCCTATGTTAGAACAACAGAATTTAAACAATATTTAACCCAAGAAATTCTTAAAAAAGTAGCAAGACTAAATAATTTTGAACTATAAAAAAAAAAAACTTAATTTACTTAAACACTATAAAAATAGAACTAAATTACTAGGTCATAATTATTTTATAATTAAATGTCTTATTTATCTATATTGTAAAACATGCACTTTGATTACACACAAATAAATTAGTTACGTAAGCAGAATTATAACAGTCAATGTTGTAAAATTATAACACATAATTTTTACGCTAAGTAGGCCACTGTAGTGTCAGCAGCAGACGTTCAACGCGTGTGACCTTGAGCATGATAAAAGAATATCATGTGGCGCTCTTAGGTGCCCTCATAGTCTATTGAGTTAATGTAATTGGTCTCTGCATATTTACGTGCCGGACAACTTAAATCACCGGTTGGATGGTCACATTTCCTCTTAAACCGCTTGCACGTCGCACATTGTAGGGAAGAAGATTTGCTGCTGCATTCCTTCAAGGAGTGTCCAGTTTCTCCACAGTGGCCGCACGTAGAACTGCTTTCACGGCAAAACTTGGCTGCGTGGCCAAACTGCTGGCAATTGAAGCACCTCGTGACTATGGTAAAGTCTCGCACTGGGCATGAAGTCCAGTTAATAAAAATTCGGCTTTGGTTAATAAGCACTTTTCTTATGATAGCGGATAGTTCAACGATGTAGTTGCAGGTAGGAAGGCCCTTCTTTCCCGGTTTGTGGCTCAACTTGATGTTCTCGAGGAAGGTCTCTCGACTTGTATTGGGCAATTTTTCCGACATGTTTTGCTCGTAGATACAGTCAAATACCTCCTTGTCGGTAAGGGTTACGGGAACACCAATGAATGCGACTCTAGGGCGTCGTTTAGACGGCTCTTCTAAAATTAGGTCTGAGGTGACAATTTTCTCCGACTTTTTTAGTTTTTCAATATCGCCTTTGCTTTCCGTGCTAATTAGTACGCCCCCGTTTTTCACTTTCTTTAGGCCACGGACTTGGATCTTAAGTTGTTCGGGCGAAATCAACTTCTGAACGAGTGACTTGGTGTCGTCACTCACATATGAAAGCAAGGTAGGTAATATAAGGCTTGTAAAAATTAGACTTGACTCGACTTAGAACAAGAACTGCATGGTACAACCGCAGATTAGATTTATAAGCAGTACCGTCTTTACCATAAGGGTACACGAGGCCCGTGCCCAGGGCTCCCATCCGCAAGGGGCCCCGAAGGACCGACAATTTCTCTCACGTTTGTTCTCAAAACATTTCAGTAACAGTGAGCACCCGGGTTGCAAATAACTTTCCACTACTACTTACTTAATTTAAGGCAACATTTTAAAAAAAAACTCAAAAATTTGCAGAATTTTATCATAAAGATATTAATATGCATATGAACTCAACATATAATGTTTTCATTTAAGGCAATATTTAAAAAAACATAGCAAAGCAATCAGCGGATTTAAATATCTCAACCTTACATAACCTAATAAAGTCAGATAAATAAGAAGAAACTTTTCCAAACGTTTGAAGTCGTTGCTACAAGAATATTCCTTTGCATAATGGTTACCAATTGTAGCGGAGAGCGTTCATTTTCGCAGCTTAAGAGAATAAAAATATAATTGCGAACAACAATTTTACAAGAACGACTAAGTAATTTGTCAAGTATGTGCATAGAAAGTGACATCCTTCAAAAAATTTACTGAGGATTTAAATAGAAGACTTTGCTCAACAGAAATCCCGAAAGAAACCCACCATAATAAATAGAAGAACATAGTAGAAATATGTTAGTTTAATTCGTTTTCCTTACTTGCCAAATGGGCCCCAAATTCTTGAGTGCCCAAGGGCCCCAGCATAGTGAAAGACGGCCTTGTTTGTAAGTATAGCTAGGAAGAACCCTGTAACCAGACATCGCATTTTTATTGCACACTTTTTCGATTACTCATCTACGTATTAAACTGTCGCGTCGTTTTAATTATTTATTGTAAACCTAACATAACACAAAACACAATTCAAATTTATATATTTTTACATTGGAGACTGTGATTAGAGAGAGAGTCAGTTTGTACATGCAAAGACGAGCTCGTCGGCGATCGTTGATGCATTGTCGCGTCACGCCTTTCTGAGAGAGCCTGAACCCGTCACGCCACTCGGCTCGAATGACGTGCACTCATTGGACGAATCATATTATACGTGGCCCGAGCGCCAAGTGGTTGTGCATTCTCATCGAGAGAACTCTGGGTGAGAGTGGTGTAACAAATGGGTTCCTGGCTTACGTTCCACATAGAAAATAGACTGAACTTTACTCTCGCAAAACTAACAACACTGTAGAAAGAGACAAAGTGACTGTGCAATATCTTATAAGTTGAATAACCCTAAGAAAATCAGTTCATGATTGGTAATTTTTCTAAATAGTTTTTGATGTGGCTATTTTCTGGTGATTGCGACTGGCGGGTGCAACGGAGTATGGCCCCATTCCCGCCCGTTGCAAATGGGCGGGCATGAGACCATACTCCGTAGCTTAAATCACGCTCTCGCACATTCGTAACAGTTCGTTCAAATTCGGCACTTGCTAGAAATGTGACGAACTTCGGCTTAAAATTTGATCCATTTTGGCTGAAACCGAAGGTGGTATTTTTTGCCGAAGATAACCAAAGCAGATTGTTCGGTCAGACACTACTGTGCAGTCGTCTCTTATATGTAGGTCATAGGGACGAAGGTGCAAACCTTTAAGTAGTCCAACCAGATACAGACTAGACGACACTCTTTCGTTCGCTTTCGTTGGTGTGTAGTGTTCCACTTATCCGTCGGCGAATCCCATTCGTTAGCATTCGTTCGCTTGTTCTTTACCAGAATTCCAGAAAAGACAACTACAGGTCGCAGAATCGCTTTATTTCTCTCATAATATTCTACCCATATTAACTTCACCCCTGTGGCCTAACTCTGACTTGTCAAAACTATCATAGCTTCATTGCGAGAGAGAGTGACGGAACTATACTGGATGAATAGCACTTTCCCTTTATCACAACGGCATCATGGTGACATTGACCCGTTCTAGTACGGCCCCACAACGCTCAGTCCATACTCTGTGTCTATGATTCCCAGTGCTCTTAAATCCAATAACGCCAATTTTGCAGAGAGGAAACTTTTGTTTGCTTACAAATCCAGTTATAAATGACGCGAGTTTAAATCTAAGATGTAAATCTTTTACTACCGCAGCCCGCATTGTCTTCGAAATAAAAACAAAACACGGTACGAGTTTTGCAGTAAGAATTTACAAGAGTTTGCAAAGCCACACTAAAATATGGTTTGAAACCTGATATTTATTATTTCTAATCTGAATAAAATATTTTAATTTCTCGTCTGTTATACCAATGACTACAATAATTCTGTAAGGCTCGGTTCAGACTGCACCAAACTGAGGCTCTAGACAAGTGACATTCTATCATCAAAAGCGTGGCGATAGTGATTGTCAAAAAGACACAAGTAAAATTTCAAAATTTAAAAAACCCCCGGCACATTTCATCTTGCTAAAACACCCCGATTCAAACAGTAAAACGCTCATAACTTATGAATGGCTGAACCGATTTTATTCATACATAGCTAAGAACACTCTCGACAAAATTACCTTTCAATAAAAAAAATACTAAATCAAAATCGGTTCACCCGTTTAGGCGCTATGATGCAGACACACAGATACACAGACACACAGATACACAGCAACACAGGTGAAACTTATAACACCCCTCTTTTTTTCGGCGGGGGTTAAAAATTGTATGGGATTGACAAGCGATATCGCGAAAAAACACGTGATTAATCCTTTATATTTCGACTATCGCCATCGCTGACATCGAATGCCACTTGTCTAGAGCCCTGTTGAAACAAGTAAAATTTCAAAATTTTAAAAACCCCCGGTACATTTATCTTGTGTAAACACCCCGATTCAAACAGTAGAACGAGCATAACTTTTGAACGGCTGAACCGATTTTATTCATACATTTAGGCACTTTTTTTGGGCGCTATTTTGCCACAGACAGACACACAGATACACAGCAACACACGTGAAACTTATAACACCCCTCTTTTTCCGGCGGGGGTTAAAAACAATGAAATTCACATTTTATTTAATTTAAATTAACCGTTCAATGAATCTGACCACGCATTTATGGGTCATAGTAATTTATTAACGGAAAATAAGATTTAAAATGTAAATTATAATCACTCAGTGACGTAAATCAAAAGTCATAAAAGAAAACCAACAGACGAACTCCATTCACACATTAATAGAATTACATAAATTTATCAATGCTTCTCTTGATCCAACTAAGTTGGAGTCGACATCCGCCATCTGAATGCTGCTGAGTACCAGTATTCCTCAGATAGGAATATTGGTCATCATAATTACAGCAGAAAGACGTCCACAGCTGAACAAAGGCCTCCTCCAAGTGACCGGTCCCATGCGTCTCGCAACCAGCGGATGCCCGCAACCATAACTAGGTTATCGGTCCACCTAGAGGAAGGCCTTCCAACGCAACGTCTTTTCAGCCCCATCGAATATTTGTTCTTAGCTTGAAAACTGATAAATATGTATTACCTACTAACGATCGAGCGACATCGGTTGTCCTGTACTGAGCTTTACGGTGTAATGTGCCGACGAACTCCCTCGGGATCAATACTCAGTAATATTATAAATGCAAAAGTTTGTCCGTGCCGCGTTCAGAACTCCAGTGCTCAACCGAACTCGTGAATTGCATAAATGCATCTATTCACAAGTTTTAATCCTAGATCAAGTAGTTTTCAGGGTATTAGGCAGTTTCCATTATTCATGCGGATTTACAGCTCGATTTTGTCCAGCGCTAGGATTAGTCTCACACTCCACATCACTGAAAACGATCTGTCTCTGTAATCTGGTGAAGTTTTCACTTATTAAGGTTGTCCTGGTCGACGGTACGAAAAACCTTTTGTTCGCGGGGTTAAAATGCATGCTTTGTCATCCGACAACACGTGCAAAAGAGATAGATGCTGTGATGAGCAGTAAGAAGCTGCTAGTTCGCGTTCAAATACACACTTTTGCAATTTTTTTGCGACATGGATGACGGTTTAGGACGAAAATGAGATCGCGAATTTTTATAAAGAGACCTTTGGGAATATGGATATCATGAAAAAACCACAAAATGTATCTGTTCAAAATAATATTATTTGCCTGTCAATTTCTTTTTTCTTTTTTGTACAGGGCTAGATAATGATGAGACAAATTGATTTATTTTTTTTTATTTTGAATGTACACCGTCAAACATTGGAGTAATCGCCAGACTAAGTTTTTATGGAAGAATGATCAACTAGGGCAACCTTAACAAGTAAACTTAGATTCAGTTCAGAAGGCAAAGACAAAACAAAAATCTGTAGTGCTTGCTAACGTCAAAATGTATGGCAACGACATTATCTGTGGAAAGGACACGTAATCTCTCGCGCCACTGCGATCAAAGTGTTTTGACTCAAAAGCGATGCGTCGCGAATTTAAAGGATAATTCATTTCTAGAATTCGCCCGGGGCCTAGACGAAATACTTTCCGCACATGCTACGGAACTAAACTGAAATTCGCGACGCATCGCTTACGCGTTTGGAAGAGAATATTCTTTATACAAATTTATTGGTCCATCAATTAATAACTTGCGCATATATCTGAAACAAAGCGGCAATCTAATTAAAATGTAAACTATAAATTAATACAACAACATAAACACGACGTTGCCAACACAAGTTCATTATTGCATAACGGTCGACTGGGAAATTAAGTAAATTATTATTTTAAAGTCGTTTCATAACTAATAACGTCTAGTTTACTAACTAAATTACATGGTAAAACAATATTAATTTAACCAGAAAGGGCAATTCAATTACATTTTGGTACAGTATATTGAGGGTCGCCGGTTCTATGTGTCATTAATAGTAGATTATTAACCAAGGGGATAAAGCAGTGTCTTCTGTCGCGGGTGACGATTTAAATCGCGAGCATAACGAAGGACTTGTAGTTTACTCCCGAGCGTAGCGAGGGTTTTAAAACTTAAATCACGAGCGAAGCGAGGGATTTAAGACGAGTCCTGAGTGTAGCTAGGGATTTAAGTTCACCCAAGACTAAGACAGCTTTATCACCGAGGAAAATACTCTACTTTTCGTACCATTTGCGAAAAAATTAACACAATAATAATATGAGATAAGGGATAACTTTCTACTTAAACAACACAAGGGTCGATCTTCGAGGGTAGCAACACTCCCCGAGGTCAAACCGTGGACGATTGACCACAAAATCCAGGAACTAGTATTAACAAGTGGTATGTCGTGTTACCCAGTAAATGATCGTTCACACAGAGGTCCGTTATACAGGTATTTATTGTATGCGTTTTTATTCGTCGCTGACTTATGTAGTTGTATGAGCGAGTTCACAAACATGACAGTATTCCAGCAGCCTTATTGAGTAATGAAATCGGAGAGAGCAAAGGGCAAAAAGTATGAAAAATCGAACAGACGGAAAGCCACATCGCGTCTTTCATCTCGCAATTGTTTGATCGATTTTTCATTATCTTTGCCCTTTGCTCTTTCCGAATTCAATAAGCAATACGGCTGCAGATCCAGTAAAATTTGCGATCCGACAAAATATACAGCAGTTCCTTTTTACAGGTCCGTTTTATCGTATGAATTTTTATTCGGCAATGGCGTAGGTAGTTGTATGAGCGAGGTCGCACACACAAAACAGTTTTAAAAACTGATCCGTTTTGTTTGAAATTTGGTGGTACACTGACTAAATGTGGTGTAGAAATTACCGCCAGTAGCGACGGATCCGTTAAAAACTATCCTGGAAATACACATGTTCTGTGTGAACGTACCCTAACTGGATAGTGGAGGTTAGATAGTCAGTCACCCCATAAAATACACTAGTATTAAGCTGCATCTATTTAGACTAGAAGCCGAACTCAACATAGCTAAAAAGTGCTGGCCGTGCTGTGTAGATAATGAGTCCGTTCTCGACTAGTTGAACATCAAAACTAGACTCTCCACAATTTTCTACCAACGAGTCCTATTTACTTTGGTCACATCGCTCGGAGACAACCAGATAACATGGAAAAACCTAAAGTAGTAGGAAAAGGGGATAGAAAAAGATCACGCGGACGTTCACCTACCACGCTGGTCAGAGGTGAGCTTAGTGCAAGTTTTGTCTCACGCTGAAACGCGTTAACGTCAACGTCAATTTGTATTGAAACTTGATAAGCGCCGTCTGGTGTCAGTAAGGAGAAACCTCTTTTTAACACGCTCTTATTAGCTTGGTATGTATGTATAGAATAGAATATACTTTTCAATACACTTCCTCGAAAACTAGCTCTTATTGCACTACGATTAGGTTCGACATGCAACATATTTCGCACGCGTGCGGTAATTCGATTAAAATATAAGAAATTAAAAAAAAAAAACCACTGACTATTATAGAGCAGGCGTGTTTTTTTTTTAATCTCGTCATTTTGATTTGCGTATTTACAGCGTAAATATTTTTTGAATATTTAAATTGTGTTTATAAAAAGAATACTACTAATAAACATGATTATTTTAAACAAATATTACTTTTATGAACAAGTTAACATTTTATTTGTGTTCGTAATTAAAATATATTTGAATTTTATATTTTTCCTGTGAGGCTGTTTAACGGCTTCATACCTTTGCTTCTCCTTTAACCTGCGAACAAAGCAAAGTTAGTCTTAATGATT
This sequence comes from Orthosia gothica, assembly GCA_949775005.1. Classification (NCBI taxonomy): domain Eukaryota; kingdom Metazoa; phylum Arthropoda; class Insecta; order Lepidoptera; family Noctuidae; genus Orthosia; species Orthosia gothica. The sequence continues at coordinate 38,510,912 of OX459034.1, forward strand.
TGAGTTATTTGTGAAAAATGTCGAATTTAAGTTTTGAAGAGAATTCTTTAGATGGTACTCCGCCGGATATTGTGATTGAGGCACAAAATGCTTGCGATAGCCTGTTGCCATCTAAATCTAAGGTGAATTAAATGGCAGCTTTGCAAAGTTTTCTTCAGTGGAAAGTTACTAAAATGGCGTCGTCATTTTAGGAGCAAGTATTTTTGGCATATTTCAATGAACTCGCTACTAAATATAAGCCTAGCACGCTATGGTGTATAAATGCTCAAAAGCATGCTCAAAAGCACGGTTCTGCAAAATCACGGTGTTAACATAAAAACATATTGCAACCTGACTGCATTTCTAAAAAGACACTTCGTCGGATATTTTGGACAAAAATCAAAAGTATTGTCTCCAAATGAAGTTGAAAACTTTTTGAAAGAAGTTCCGGATAGCCAGTATTTGGCAACAAAGGTCAGTAATAGGGAACATTACTGCCAATTGCTCCCGCCAGATGGCGCTTGAAGAATAGAAGTAAACAAAAACAACAACATGGCGTCTACTACTGTTTGTGTTTGTGGTTACCGAAATATTTTAAAATAACTTGTGTTCAAAAACCAAATAATAACATTGCTAGCTGTTGGTCAAAAATTCATCAGTGTTGTGTTTATGGATGCAGAAATAAAACCGGCCATATGATCCCAGAAAACGCCAATATTCGCAAGCAATGGGAAATTACTATTCGTCGCAGAAATTTTACAAAAAAGTCATGGCTGTATCCTGACCGTTCTAAAGCGGAATATATAATAAAGGAGGTATTTTACAGGTCAGTGTATAATCCTAAGGCAACCTTTTTTCAAATAATAACAGTAATGATTATGTGTAATGCTATAGACATTAAAAAGAAGGTACATAACATTGTGTACTAATTAAACACAACTACAAAATGGTTTTAATGTCTACATAAATACGCATGTTTAACCATATGGTGTTAATAAAACCTAATTTATACTTACAGGACTGAAACTAAATAGAAAAATATGGGTTTACCTACCATTGTTTGGAGAAAAAAGAGTTGATGAAAGATAAACAGAGAAGGAAACTTTGAACAAATTGAGCAGAAACAATCAGCACTTTTAATTGCCGGTGCTGTTGGAATAAGTGTCACAATAATGTCTTAAAAATAGTGCTTCAAAAAGCTAAATTTCTTTTGTGTTAAAACATTTAACATTCAACCCATTGGGATCTATTGTGGTCTATTTTTAATGGTTTTGACACATTACTCAGGTGGACCAGGATTTCTCCGATTATATCGGCAGACAACATTGTGTAGGAATTGTGTTAGTAATCCTAAGGAAAATAAATAACATACAAGTACAAAGAATTGACATTTATTTCTTGTTATAATTAAGTAACACACAGTAGGTACATTTTAATAGCACAGCACTGAAATTTAGGTAAATGTAGGTACTTATTTTATACACAACTATCTAGCCCTTGACCCTTCTTGAAAATAGGTGTGATATTATGTTATGACAATGGAAAAAACAAGTTTTGTGTCTGTTCTAGATATATTTTAGTTTTCATCCAGATGACACATTTAAGGGTGATAAGGAAGTCAGGGTTTAGGTCTTTGGCAAGGCTTTTGGCATAAATAGTGCATTGGACTGCTGACCACCATCAAAATGTGACCGTGTGCAAGACGGTTCCACTGCAGTAATTATGTAAGTCATATAAAATCAACCTGGAAGTATTGTTTTGAATTTTAATTGGAAGTTCATTGATCTCATTACATAGTAAATTGACATAATATCTACAAGTTACACAAGATTTTCAATTTTCGCATTCATATTCGTACCTTTCAACTAAATCCGTTTTCTTTTTCCTTTTACTGATGCACCGCGCTCTTGAAGCCGGGTTTTTAGGTACAGTATGGTCTGATTTCCTCAATTATTAGTTAGCTCCATTTTTCTTTCACTATTAGTTTTATATTTTGTATGCTTAAACTGCGAAATATTGCCGCTCGACATTGTCAGTTTAGTTTGTTAACAACGTAATGTTACATACTCTTTGTTGTTAACCTCCCGGCTTAGGGTATATATATTCTGTGGTTATCTTTGTTTTAAGTGGCGCCATCTGAGCTCAGCTTTGCGGATAGTTCCCTATTGAATCAATATCTAATCTATAAAACCTTACCTAGGCGCTACGTCCGTACACTAAATGACCTATGCTTATCTAAACTGTGTTTTATCTCGTTGCAGGTTGCGTTAATTTTCGGGATTAATGGTGCATGTAGACGGCAGGAACTCTGTAATATAAAAACAAAAGATATCGAAAATCATGGCAATTTGCTTCTGGTCAAAATCCCACACACTAAAAACAATGTTCCGCGATCATTTACAATTCACGGTCCCTTTTATGACATAGTAAAGAAATACGAAGCTCTATATACGTACCACAAAAACAACAAATGATCGCTTTTTTCAGAACTATCAAAAAGGTAAATGTATGGCTCAACCTATTGGTGTGAACAAATTTGGAGCTATGCCAAAGGAAATAGCAAAGTTTTTAGGATTACCAGATGCGGAGTTTTACACCGGACATAGCTTTAGAAGAACTTCTGCTACATTGCTTGCTGATGCTGGAGCTGATATATTGACATTAAAACGTCATGGCGGATGGCGGTCCTAATACTGTTGCTGAATCATATGTCGAAGACTCTATAAGCAACAAGACGAACATTAGCGCCAAAATAACACAACGAATAAATTTGGAGCCAGCCCCTAAGAAGTTTTGCCTTGAACCGTACCCTTCTACTTCACATACCAGTAATGATTTGGCACCTCATAAAACTACTGAACAGCTATCAGAACATCTTTCCACCCCCTGTATTCCGTCATCTGCAACATTCACTCAAAACAGTGAAATTGGTAAAATTTTTAATAATAACATTTCACAAACCGTAAAAAAGCCAACAAAATCGGCTGTATATCATTTCAATAATTGCACCTTTAATAATTCAGGTTTCAATAATTAATTTTTTTTATGACAAAAATACGTATCGTTTTATTATTTTATTTCTTCGAAAGTGTATTGAAAAACGTCGTTTGATACACGTGGGAATTTGTTATTGCGTTTCTCGGCCCCATAACACCCTCGCCTTACGGCTCGGGTGTTCATTCGGCCTCGTACGCAATAACAAACTTTCCGCACTTGTATCAAAATGTACTATTATTGTACACCAAAAAATGAAGTTACATATATCTTTTACAATAATACGTAAGTACTACTTACGTACGTATGTATATATGTAAATAACGGAATCTTTGAACGTGATTTTCACCAAAACGTCGGATTAATTTGAAATTTTGCACACTTATCAAGGACCGATGACAATGCAATAATTTAAATAGTTTGTCCCATTCTCCACTATACCAGGATCTTCAAGATAAGAGATTGAACTAAAAAGTAAAATAATAAAGAATAGTTTAAAAAACACGCTTTAATAAAAAACCAAAAAAAAGTAGAAAACAATTTTCAATTAATTTAAATTAAGAATAGGTAGTGTGATTAACAAATAAAATACAGGCCAAGTGCGTGTTGGGCCACGCGCAGTAATAGGGTTCCGTAGTTGCATAAATGCGGACTAACAATTTTAAATGATCCATTCAAATAATCTTTGAAATGTGAATTAAGATCCCAATATTTCTGAATTTTGTGCTTATGTTTTTTGTGCTTATGTTTTTTGTGCTTTTTTCTAGAAAATCTTAATATTTCACAAAACTCAATAACAAATCAAAGCTGATCACGCCACCTAGTGCAACTTATTTGAACCAAATTTTCCATCTTCACGATGGGGGCCCGTGCCCACGCTTTTTTATGATATATTTTTTGTTAATCACACTATTCTTCATTTAAATTTATTGAGAATTATTTTCATCTTTTTAGTTTTATAGTATAGAAATTGACATAAAATATCTTTACGTTATCACATTAGAGTACCTTATAAACTCGGAACAAGCACACAGATCCGGACAATTACAGGACTCACGGTGACCACTGCCCAGAGAAGAACCTGAAGACAGAGTGGCTTGGAAGCAGCCCGTCACTGACTCAGTCAAAGCTTTCCAAGACGGCCACGTCCTTGAAGACAACGAATATGAAGAGGCAGATGATGATTACCTAACTACTAAAACCACTTAGGTACTTTAAGTGTGTTCAGCGACTCAAATTGCTGTCTGTACCAATAACTCATGAACAAAGACGACCTCCAAAGTACAGTCTGACGAATAATCAATACTTAACCTTAACTGTGCATGTCGTAACTTTAGTTATTGAAAACTATCCTAAAGACGCCATAAAGACGGAAAACTTAGGTAGTTGACGTCATTGGGTCCTATTTGGAACTGTAAGTCGTTGTGATAGAGTTTATAATTCTGTGCAAAGTTTTAGTTATTATGACTTGATATGGTGCTTGTAAAGATAACTATAATATCGATTGGTCAAGTAATGTTATCTCTTTACATAATTAATTTGATGGGTTATCCAATAATTTAGTTTATATCCAGCCTTCTATTAATATAATCTAGATTGTCTTTAATAAATTAAGGAAAGTAGTTTTAGAATGTTCACTTGGCGCGATTTATTTTTACGCGACTACGGCGAAACCAAAAGGAGGGTTATGATTTTAACCGGTTTTTACTGTTCTTTTCAATTCTTCTCTTCAATTTTGTGATGTTTGCTATTGCAACATTTATGTTTCCTTATAAATATACTTATTTTTTTTTTACTGACTGCGGGAGGATAATGTTTTTCGAGTGCTTGTATTTATATATGTAGGTATGTCCATTTCTACGAGTATAGCATGCTCTACAGCCCAAACCGCTTGACAGACTATGAATTATGCCATATGAGGAGTCTTGACTTGACTTAATGTCCTTTAACCCCTAGATGGGGCAGAGGGCGTCCACAGATGTCCTCCATCGCGATCGGTCTTGAGCTTCACGCTTCACCTCGCTCCATGTCATTCCGATGCTCGTCGCTTCTGCCAACACTGTGCGACGCCAGGTTTGACGGGGACGGCCACGCTTTCGTTTCCCCTGGGGATTCCAGTCCAAAGCTTGTTTGGGTATGTGATCGGGACCCCTTCGGAGCGTGTGGCCAATCCATCTCCACTTGCGACGCTTGATCTGGCGGTCGATCGGGCTCTCGTGGCATTTCTCCAACAGCTCTACATTGGAGATGGTCTCGGGCCAGTAAACTCTGAGAATACGACGAAGACAGCGGTTGACGAAGACTTGTATTTGGCGTGAGATGTCCTTTGTGACCTTCCACGTTTCGCACCCATAGAGCAGCACGGATTTGACATTGGACCCGAAGATTTTGAGTTTAATCCTTCGGGTCAGTTTCCGCGATTGCCAAACAGGTCTCAGCTGCGCGAAGGTTGCTCGGGCTTTGGCGATCCGTGAAACGATGTCTTCTTCACTTCCCCCAGTCTCCGACACGACACTCCCGAGGTATGTAAATTGGTGGACGCGTTCCACTGCTTCTGTGCCAATCAGCAACGGTGAGTGGTTCTTCACACCAGTTCTCATTTCCTGGGTCTTCCGGATGTTTATTTTGAGCCCCGTTTTTGCCGCTTCCTGGCGTAGATCTTTTAGCTTTGCTTGCATATCGGCGTGGGTATGACTCAGCAGGCATAGGTCATCAGCGTAATCCAAGTCTTCCAAGACGTTGGATAATCCCCACTCTATGCCGCGGCGCCTGTTATCGTAGATGCGAAGCATAATTCCATCAAGAACGACCAGGAAGAGGAGCGGTGACAGGAGGCAGCCTTGGCGGACACCCGCGTGCACTGTTACGTCATCCGATATGAGGCCGTTATGAGTAACCTTACAGGAGTATTTCTTATAAATACTCTGCAACAGACGGACTATTTTCGGCGGCATTCCAATTTCCAGTAGGCGGGACCAGATACTAGACCACTTCAGCGTATCAAAGGCCTTTTCGAAGTCTACGAAGGTTAGATAAATCTCCCTCTGCCATTCTGATGCCTGTTCCAGTATGATACGGAGAGTGTTGATCTGGTCCGTACAGGAGCGGTTCGAGCGGAAACCAGCCTGCTCCTTGCGTAGAAGAGGATCCACGGCCTTCGACAATCTGTCCAGGATGATCTTGCAAAATACCTTAGAGGGAATCGAGAGCAAAGTTATACCTCTCCAGTTATCGCACTGGCTAAGATCACCTTTCTTAGGAACAGTTATAAGGAGACCTTTGTTCCATTCGTCTGGTAGTTCTTCGGCGATCCAGATCTTTTCAATGAGCGGCGTCAGGACGTCGACTGCGGTGGGTAAGTCGGCTTGAAGCATTTCCGCAGTTATCAGGTCGAGTCCTGGTGCTTTGCCTGTCTTCAAAGAGCGGATTGCCTCCGCAACTTCAGAGGCTGACGGTGGTTCCGTGTTAATGTTGAGAAGCTGGGTGGGTGGAGTACTGACTTGCAGCGCGTCAGGTGCCGATGTAGCTGACAGACGGAAGACCTCTTCAAAGTGTTCACGCCAGCGAAGTAGCTGCCCTTCTGACGTCACAATGAGCTGACCATCTTTGGACTTCAGCGGCTTCGTCCTCGACTTGCTGTTACCTGCCAAGGTTTTGGTAGCATTGTACAACTCTTTCAAGTTGCCGGAGTTTGCAGCTTGTTGAGCACGATCAGCAATACCATCAGCCCACCGTCTCCTATCTTTGCGGGTACTGCGATAGATTTCCTTGCGTTTCTGACGGTATTGCGTGTTAAGGTCTGCTCGCATGGCGTCGTTATGGGTCTCAAGCAGTCTCAGATGAAGATTCCTTCTATCTTCGATCAGGTTCTACGTGCGTTGTGACATCCAGTCCTCCCGAGAATGAGTCGATTTGTGCCCTAGAACGACGGAGCTGGTCTCTGTATAGGCCACTTTGATGCAGTTCCACTCCTCGTCTAATGAGTCCGTAGCAGCATCGAGTATAGAAAAGCGATTGCGCAATTCCATCTGAAAAGATTTACGCGTGTCTGAATCATGCAGTTTGCTCACCTCGAACCTTCTTCCAATCTTGCCAGGTCCTCCAGCCGCACGGGCAACTGCAACCTTGAGCCGGACTTCAGCAACTACCAGATGGTGGTCGCTATCAATATCGGCGCCCCTGCGGTTGCGGACATCGAGCAGTGAAGACCGCCATTTGGAACTAATGGCGAGGTGGTCAATTTGGTTCTTGGTGACCCCATCGTGGGAGTTCCACGTGTACTTATGATGGTTGCCATGAATGAATAATGTTCCTCCGATGGTAAGGTCGTGGTTCTGACAAAACTCGATGAATCGCTCCCCATTCTCGTTGCACACTGCAAGTCCCTGTGTACCCATATGCCGCTCGCGGTTAGTATTAACACTCCCAACCTTAGCATTCAGGTCCCCCATGACGATGACGATATCTTGCTTTTTTATGCTCCTAAGGGTGGCGTTGAGGGCATTGTAGAAGTCGTCCTTGGTATCCTCTGTTGATGCATTGGTTGGGGCGTAGCACTGGATAATGGAGATCTTCCGGGCTCTTGAGTTGAAACGGGCACACATGATCCGGTCTGAGATCGGTTTCCAGTCCAAGAGGCTATTCTTAGCTGCATTAGAAAGGAGGAGCCCCACGCCATACTCGCGCACGCATGAGGAGTCTTATTAACTTTAAAACTTTCGCGTTTCATAATTGAAAACAATATAATTATCACGGGAAATTTAACGCGATGATTTCGATTGATTGTTTACCTATTTCGCCCGACGTTTCAGCCGTGTTGCAACGACCGTGGTCCCGGGTAGACTGGTGTCTCGGTGTACTGGCTCCGTTGGGGCAGAAAATTCTTCCTCTCCTCTCACTTTTCTACACATATGAGGAGTCGTTGGATTCGTGTCAATTGTGGGATTGACAAAGGCTATATAATTTTATATTAACCCTACCATCAAATAAGTGGTGATAAAATTATTTATTCGTAGTCATAACAACATGGGTATCAAATGAAAGCTACTAAATAAACTGTCCCAAAATACATATATACATCGTAACACTTTTATGATGCTATTTTGGCACAAATTCAAGATAAGCGTAACATTGATAGCAAAATAAATAATCTTTTAACACTTATCTTATTTGCACAACTAGAAAGAAAAGAAAAGAAAGAAGAAGTGTTTATTCGCCACAATAACGACATACAAAATTTTTGATTAACTCGTTCATTAATGAACTAAAAAGTCTGAAATAAAACAAATTATTATAAAAACAAAAAACCCGACTGCTAAAAAAATATTTACTGAAAAGAGAAAAACAAGTACTAGGTATAATTTATACATTAAAGATTATAAGGTGCTGCAGGCGGGGACAAACCAAAATTATAGAAAACCTACCAAAACATCTTTTGTCATCGCTCTTGTTTTTACAATAATTTGTTTTTTTTTTACATGAAACGCGCCGTGGAGAAGGTTGTGGCTAAATCATAACAGCCACACGGGCCGATCTTCGAGGTTAAGCAACACGTGCCAAGATGGGTGGCCATTAATTACATGTCCAGTCTTCTCCGTGCCTTGGAAAGTAAATTCAACTGTTATCATCTGCCTTTTTTGTACATCTTTGGCATTCGTTACGGGTAGTCAAAAACCTGAAATCTAATTCCGCTTAGCCCGTTTCATCATCGAACTACAAGACGTACGGCGATGCACCATCGGTACATTGTAGAAATTCCACCCATACGCATCAAATGTTTAGGAAATACTTTTATTATGCAGCTAAGGAATGGTATTCCCTGCCGGAGTCTGTTTCCCGATAACTACAACCTAGGGGTCTTTAAGTCAAGAGTGAATAGGTTACTTCTAGGCAAGCGTGTTTCACCGTCGACCACGGCTTACCATCAGGTGAGAGAGTGGTCAAGCGCAAGCCTTTCTATAATAAAAAGCCGCATATCAAACAAGCTATATCTACATACATAAACGTAGTATTATGAATATGTGGCTCTGCTTAGAACCCGGCACTGTCTGGCATAAATTATCCTTTATTGGCAATACTCCCCATGTTATTTTAGGGCTCGTTTAAAAAGCTGTAGAGAAAGCAGCATCGCTCAGATCAATCTGGTACAGAATACAATAAGCGGGGGCGATACTTGCTTAGATTACTTTGGTTTTTTAAGAACCGTTATACTTACTTATATCTGTACTAGCACTTCTCCCGCGACTTTGTTCGTGTGATTTCGTTTATCCTTATGACTCTCTTACGTGAAGTTAGTAAAGGCGACCAAAAATAAGCTATTATTAAATCAATAAATAATGGGGTATCGTAGATATACTGGGTTAATTGGTTTGGGACAATTCGATAATTGACTTAAAGAATAATAAATTTTAGGTTACGGCAACAAAGTAAAAAAAACTTCATATCCCTATTTTGCCCCGTTGAGGGTCGAGTTTTGAACAACCCAAATACGTTATTCATTATTTTATTTTTCGTTTATGTTAGTAAGATGCCGCAGTAAGATTTCTCAAAAACCCTTTCTGGGGGGTAGTGTTAAAAAACGTTTTATGTAAATTTCGATTATTTACTTTATCCCCAAGGAATTAGATTTTTCATACAACAAATGTTGGCCCTTTTCATCCGTTGAATTTTCGAAAATTCATGCTCAGTGCTCCCCTAGAACCCTACGTCAAAAACGAAAAACTGTCCAGTAAGATTCTTAGCTTGGTAACTCCAAGCTAAGAATCTGAGTTTTGAAAAACTTTATTAACCCTTAAAACTTTATTAACCCAAGAAATATGATTCTTCAAAAAAACTTTGCCACCCCCTACATCGTGTTTTAGCGGAAGATTCGAAAAACTAATAGTGACAACCTTTATTGTTTACTTAAGTTGGTATAATTATGTCAACTTTAAAATTTATTGACCCAAGAACTAAGATTCTTAAAAAACACTAATACCCCTTAAATCATATTTTGGGGGTAGTTTCGAAAAAACTAATAATGAAAACCTGTATTGTTTATTTCGGTTGGTATTTATGCCAAGTTTTAAGTTTATTAACTGAAGTAATAAGATTCTTCAAAAAAAAACTAACTTCGCTAAATCGTCTTTTGGGGGCAATTCCAAAAAATATTATTACAACGTTTATTCATTTAGTATATTTTGCCAAGTGTAAGGGCAGGAGCCTTTACACTTAATGTTGAATGTTTAATAAAATAAATGTTAATGTTTAAAAAGGTATTTAATACTAAATTGCACTAAAATAAAGTAATAATAAAATAATAGAAAAATGTTATAAAAATGTTATAAAATGTTGAATGTTGCGCGAGCTCGATGCAAACCGAAGACTGACGTTCTTGCGTAAGTGCCGATACTACATTTTATAAATTAACAAAATTAGCAGTATTCTAACTAGGCCAAATTACAATGTGCGGTTGCTAACCGTACATCTTGGCGGGGCAAACGCAAAAGGTTAAGGCAATAATTAAGATAAACTATTACAGAATATTTTCCTAATGTAAATAAAAAATATTAAATTAAAACAATGTGAATAAAAAATGATTAAAGTTAAATGTTAAAAGAATGAGGTCTCGCGTAGGTAAGTTCTATGTTTTCAGTGGATGCTTCAGCTCTTGGTGGCTTCCGTGGCGGTAATCTGGCGGACGCGCCGGCGGCGCTGACGGCGACCTTGCCGCAGCGTTTGCAGTACACGTAGGCTCCTCCCGCGACGACTATTGCCAAGATCAGAAGTCCCATCGTAGAGTATGATACGATGTATTGATGCACATCGTGTTGCGACATTTCAGCCTGTTTTGTTTGATCTTCTAATTCTTTCAACGAATTATGAAGTGTTTCATAATCGTTTCTTACAAATTGTGTGTTCTGTTGTCTAGTTGATAAATCAAGTGGCTGGACAGATGTTAAATTGTTGATGTCTTCTAGATCAATTAGTGGTATTTCCGGGTTGACATAGATTTTGTTTGCGTAGTTAACTTGTGTGTGATATGTTTCTTCGTTGTTTCTAATTATACATCCTTCCTTGGCTTCTAAAATGCCCGTTAAATGTATTGCCTTGGTGGTCATACGACCTTCACAGATTATTTGCAGTTGGCAATCCGTGCAGCAGACATAGAGCCAGGTGTTGGGATTTCGTAATGGTGTCCATTTGTTGTTGCAGGATTCGGATGTGTAGATACATTTTGATAATGTAATGTTTGTTATTGCGCCGATTTCGCATGGAATTTGATGATTTCTCATGTTACGTGTTGGTTTGTTTAGTGAACATACATATGTACTTGGTTCAATTTTTATACAATGTTCCAGGTCACTGTCTGTGAGCTGCATATATGTTTCTTTTCTTATATTCACTGCAACATATTCTGAATTTGTTTTCATTGTGAGTGAATGTTTGTTGTTTTTTATCATCGGAATAGGAACTGTTTTATAGATTGTGAATGGTGTGTCGCCTGTTAATGGTAATGTAATTTCGATGATAAAATATTTATCAAATAGTCTGGATTTCACCTCTAGTAGTTTGTATATGTCAGCTAATTGGTTTTGTATGTTGTCAACAGGTAACGATAATTGTTGTGGCAATTGTCCAGAGATAATGTTGAGCTCCTGAAAGAGCTGGTTCTGTGGTAAAAGTCTGGTATCTACATGACCATGGTGAATGTTAATAGCTGTGTCTAAAAGCGTGTGTTGGATGTGGCGCAGTTTAGACAGAATTGTTGAACTAGTCAGAGCCATTGTGTTGAAGTAGTTCAAAGCTTCCTCTTGCTCAACAAAAAAATGTAAGGGCAGGAGCCTTTACACTTAATGTTGAATGTTTAATAAAATAAATGTTAATGTTAAAAAAGGTATTTAATACTAAATTGCACTAAAATAAGGTAATAATAAAATAATAGAAAAATGTTATAAAAAATGTTATAAAATGTTGAATGTTGCGCGAGCTCGATGCAAAACGAAGACTGACGTTCTTGCGTAAGTGCCGATACTACATTTTATAAATTAACAAATTTTGCAGTATTCAAACTAGGCCAAAGTACAATGTGCGGTTGCTAACCGTACATCTTGGCGGGGCAAACGCAAAAGGCAAAGGGTAATAATTAAGATAAACTATTACAGAATATTTTCCTAATGTAAATAAAAAATTATTAAATTAAAACAATGTGAATAAAAAATGATTAAAGTTAAATGTTAAAAGAATGAGGTCTCGCGTAGGTAAGTTCTATGTTTTCAGTGGATGCTTCAGCTCTTGGTGGCTTCCGTGGCGGTAATCTGGCGGACGCGCCGGCGGCGCAGACGGCGATCTTGCCGCAGCGTTTGCAGTACACGTAAGCTCCTCCCGCGACGACTATTGCCAAGATCAGAAGTCCCATCGTAGAGTATGATACGATGTATTGATGCGCATCGTGTTGCGACATTTCAGCCTGTTTTGTTTGATCTTCTAATTCTTTCAACGAATTATGAAGTGTTTCATAATCGTTTCTTACAAATTGTGTGTTCTGTTGTCTAGTTGATAAATCAAGTGGCTGGACAGATGTTAAATTGTTGATGTCTTCCAGATCAATTAGTGGTATTTCCGGGTTGACATAGATTTTGTTTGCGTAGTTAACTTGTGTGTAATATGTTTCTTCGTTGTTTCTAATTATACATCCTTCCTTGGCTTCTAAAATGCCCGTTAAATGTATTGCCTTGGTGGTCATACGACCTTCACAGATTATTTGCAGTTGGCAATCCGTGCAGCAGACATAGAGCCAGGTGTTGGGATTTCGTAATGGTGTCCATTTGTTGTTGCAGGATTCGGATGTGTAGATACATTTTGATAATGTAATGTTTGTTATTGCGCCGATTTCGCATGGAATTTGATGATTTCTCATGTTACGTGTTGGTTTGTTTAGTGAACATACATATGTACTTGGTTCAATTTTTATACAATGTTCCAGGTCACTGTCTGTGAGCTGCATATATGTTTCTTTTCTTATATTCACTGCAACATATTCTGAATTTGTTTTCATTGTGAGTGAATGTTTGTTGTTTTTTATCATCGGAATAGGAACTGTTTTATAGATTGTGAATGGTGTGTCGCCTGTTAATGGTAATGTAATTTCGATGATAAAATATTTATCAAATAGTCTGGATTTCACCTCTAGTAGTTTGTATATGTCAGCTAATTGGTTTTGTATGTTGTCAACAGGTAACGATAATTGTTGTGGCAATTGTCCAGAGATAATGTTGAGCTCCTGAAAGAGCTGGTTCTGCGGTAAAAGTCTGGTATCTACATGACCATGGTGAATGTTAATAGCTGTGTCTAAAAGCGTGTGTTGGATGTGGCGCAGTTTAGACAGAATTGTTGAACTAGTCAGAGCCATTGTGTTGAAGTAGTTCAAAGCTTCCTCTTGCTCAACAACATTACCCAATTTCTGTAAATAGTTCTCGGTAGCGTTAAGATGTTGGTTTAAGAGATTGAATTGAGTTTTCATCGTCTCTTCATTTCTCTTTAAAATGTTATTATGTGCCTCAATGATTGATGTTTGACCTTTGATCAGGTTCAATAAATGGTCTCTGTTATTTTGCAATGTTTCTATGTCCTTTTTATATTGTATCGCGAACCTTTCATCTAGCACGCCGAATAGGCTGTTTGCAAGGTAACCTATTCCATTGACTAGACCTCGGGTAACGCGTCCCTTTGTTTGCCCATGATGTGTTGCCAACATGTAATTGTTATGATCTAGTTCGTTGAGTTCCTGATCGAATTCAGTCATAATGGTTTTGCACATCGTTTGGTATGCAAATTGCTCACACCTTTCTCCCAGGTGTTTTACAACTCTATGTATGTTTTCCATGCCTTGCCAGTAAGATGTCATATTATAGTAGGTAACAATCTTCCAGTCATCGTGTACGCTTTGCAAATTGCCGATTTTGTCAAAGTACACTGCTCTATTTGGTTCAAACGGTGTGATATTTATGGCGTCGTTGCTTTGATATGTGGGCTTAAATAATGTTAGTAATGTTACGAGTATACATAGCAGGCTGGAACTTATATTCCTTGATTTAAATCGTTGTTTCCTGTTGGAGTTATTTTTTGTAGATTTTTGGTTTTCTGTGCAGGTTTTGTCATTGGTGGTAGTGTCAGGTATTTGTATGTGCGATTCAGGTATTGGGAGTTTGACTAATTTTGTTATTGGTCTTGTTAGCAGCCCTGTTTTAGTTTTCATCGTCACTACTCTGACTAGATTGTCTCTTCCCGGGTGAACTTCCTGTATTCGCCCAAGTGCCCATTTCGCAGGAGGGAGGTTGTCTTCTTTGATCAAGACAATATCCCCTATTGATAAATTATTTGTTTTGTTCAGCCATTTACTACGAACTTGAAGTTGTTGCAGGTATTCTGACGACCACCTGGTCCAAAACCCTTGTTTCATTTTGTTTAATAACTGCCACCTATGACGAATGTTGATGTTTTGCTTTTCGAAATTTTCCGTTGGTAAGAATGTTATTGGTCGGCCAATTAAAAAATGTGCTGGAGTAAGATAATCAATATCGTCCACGTCCTCCGTTAAAGGGCAAAGTGGTCTAGAGTTCATACAGGCTTCGATTTGAGTAAGCAGTGTTAAAAACTCTTCGTATGTCAACTTTTGCTCTCCTAGGACACGCTTTAAGTGATATTTCATAGACTTAACTGCAGCCTCCCAAAGTCCGCCCGCAGTGGGCCAGCTTGGGGCGTTGAAATGCCACTCTATCCCCATCTCGGTGATCCTTTTCGATAAAGTGTCGTTGTTAAATGTTTGCGAGATGCGTAGTTGTTTGGCTAACTCCCTTTCGGCTCCAACAAAGTTTGTTCCGTTGTCGGAGTAAATATGTTTCGGACAGCCTCGTCGCCCAATCATGCGGTTGAGGGCCAGTATAAATGTTTGTGACGTTAGATCTGATGCAAGTTCCAAATGCACTGCCTTTGTTGCCATGCATACGAATACAACGACATAACCTTTACTCGTTCTGACGCCTCGACCCTTGTTTAGTTTAACACTGACAAAACCTGTGAAGTCGACCCCTGTGTGATAGAATGGTGGTGATTGCGTTATCCTCTCACTGGGTAGGTCAGCCATTAATTGGTATTGCTTCGATGGTTTGAAGCGACAACATTTTACACAGTCTTGCAGGCATTTTTTCACCGTGTTATTTCCTCCTGTTATCCAATATTTTTGTCTCAATGTAGCCATAGTTAGTCTCGCTCCACCGTGTAGTGTTATAACATGCGCACGGGCAATCAGAAGATGTGCCAGCTTGCTGTTTTTTGGGATGATAACAGGGTGTTTTGTTTCTTCCGGTAAGTTTGAATTCTGTAATCTCCCTCCGACGCGTAAAATGTTATTTTCATCTAGGTAAGGGCAAAGTTTCTGAAGTCCTCTATTATTGCTTACCCTTCCTTTTGTTTTTAAATCTTGGATTTCTTGTCCGTAATGTTCATTCTGTACATGTTTTATAATTATGTTAGTGGCGCATCGAATATCAGCGAGTGTTAGATTACATTGTTTTGACGCGGGCGGGTCATTCATGTTTGTATGATTCATAGCTGCGTCTTCCCTGTGACGATTGTTTTGTGACGTGTTTGTTATGAAACGCGACACCCAAGCTACGATGCGTATTATAGTCATAATACAGCTGTTCTTGATTAGGAGTTCTGTTACAAAGTTCATGTTTTCAGTAGTTCTTGACGTAACTGCATGCACCCTTTTAACTTCTATTTCTGGTGTCTTAAACATTTCATATGTTTCAGGGATGTCTTCACTGTTTAGCCATTCGGGTCCATAAAACCACAGAGGAAACTTATGTAACTGAGAAGGTAGTAGTCCACGTGACGCGCAGTCAGCCGGGTTTTGCTCCGATCTTACGTGCTTCCAACTCCCAGCGGGCACTACTGATGTTATCTCCTGAACTCTGTGTCCGACATAGGCCTTCCATCGCGAGACATCGCCCTTCAGCCAGCCAAGCACTATCATTGAGTCCGTCCATGCTGTTACTTTAATGTTAGGTTTACCGAGGCAATGTTTTATTTTCTTGACCAGTTGAGCTAACAGCTGAGCACCGCATAGCTCAAGTCTGGGAAGTGTTTGTTGTTTTTGGATTGGAGCGACCTTTGTTTTTGCCGCAACCAATGCAATTTGTTGGTGTTTTCCCTCTGTAACCTTGCTGTACACTACGCACGAGAATGCTTTTTCCGATGCGTCACAGAATGCGTGTAATTCCCAATCCTTGTTTGCTTCTAATCCTAGCCATCGGTTAATTTTGAAAGGTTGCATGTTTGTTAACTCAGTTTTTAGTGTTCTCCATTCCTTTTCTATTTCATCCGGAACAGTATCATCCCATTCGATTTTGTACTTCCAGATTTGTTGGAATAAAATTTTTGCCTTGATTGTTATTGGGGATAGCAACCCCAAAGGATCAAAAATTGTTGATATGTCGCTTAATATTTGTCGTTTTGACGATTTTTTGTTAATGCCAATGTTGTTTTTGTTTTTTAATGTGGGTGAAAATATAAATTCATCGTGTTTCGGATCCCATGTCAAGCCTAATGCTTTGGAAGCCGATGCCTCTGTAAAGCTTAAACTGACTGGGCTAACCATATGTTCTGGCAGATCTTCAAGCAGTTGATGTTCGTTACTCGACCACTTTCTGAGATTGAAGCCTCCTTCTTTTAATAACTTTATAAGTTGGTCTCTTGTGTCTCGGGCCTCTTCCATGGTATCCTTTCCAAATAACGCATCATCTACAAAAAATTGGTTGAGTAAGATGTTTTTAGCTTCCGGGTACTTGTCACCTTCGTCCATCGCTAGCTGTTGAAGTGTTCGTAGTGCTAAGAACGGAGCGGCCTTAGTACCATAGGTGACTGTACGCAGTTGATATTCTCTTAGCAGTTGCCGTGGACAATTCCTCCACACTATTTTCTGTAAGTGTTGATGTTCTGGATGTACCATTATAAATCGGTACATTTTCTCAATGTCCGATGTTAAGACGTATTTGTATTGTCTCCATTTCAACAAAATGCTAAGGATATCTTTTTGTAGATTCGGTCCCGCCTCCATTAAGTCATTAAGACTGTGTTTTGAACTGGTTTTTGCCGACGCGTTGAACACAACTCTAAGTTTCGTTGTGATAGCACCTGGCCGCACAACACCGTGGTGCGGGAGAAAATATTCAATGTTTTTGTTCCTAGTGTTACTTTCGACATGCTCCATGTGACCCATTTCTTCATATTCTTCCATAAAAGCTTTATAATCTTTTGCAAACGCCTGATTTTTTGCCATCTTTCGCTCTAGTTGTTGAAATTGAGCGATAGCCTGTGGTTTTGATGTTCCTAAGTGTTCAATAAAATTGTCCTTGAGGGGGAGACGAACTTGGTATCGTCCATCAGGAAGTCGTGTTGTTGTCTCTTTGTACAGCTGTTCGCACTTGTTTTCAGGGTCCACATCTTCTATGTTTTCTTGCAAGGACTCCTGTTCCCAGAACTGGGCAAGATCCTGAATGTTGTTGACAATTACATGACAATTGAATGTTTTGTAATTACCACATACTACCCAGCCGAATTGTGTTTGTTGTGCTATGATGGATGACGTGTTTGTTTTTATTAATCCCTCTAGCAATATTTCGGAATATACATCGGCTCCTAAAAGTAAATCTATATCCTGAGGTATGTTGAAATCAGGATCAGCGAGTTGTAAATGTTGTATATGTTCAAAATTACCTTTATTTACTGTTTTACTTGGCAGTTTGTTTGTTATTGCCTTCATAATAAGTGCATTAATGTTAATGTTGAAGTCATTGTAAATCGCTTGGCATTTAAGATGGAGCACTCCTTTACACTTGGTGGTGGCTGAAGCACCAACACCTGACACCACCGCGCTCAACTTGTTTCGTTTTAACTGCAATCTTTGTGCAGCATTTTCTGTAATTAAGCTAACCTGAGAGCCCTGGTCCAATAATGCGCGTAAAATGATCGTAGTTCCATCATAAGCTATTGTTTTGACCTGGGCCGTGGCTAGCAGTACCTCATTTGAGTTGTCATGTGCTAAATGCGTGTTCAATTGTTGACCTACATTAGCCCTGCTGGTTCTCGATTTCGCAACACCAATCGCTTCATGCAAAATGCTGCTATGTGGCTCATCGCAGTGCTTGCACTTTTTTTCCGACGTACATTTTTCGCCGTTATGACTAAATAGGCAATTTAGACATACATGTAGGTTGTTAGCGGTCTTTAACCTTTCTTCTGGTGACATACATAAAAATTCTCTGCAATTATAGAGCCCGTGTTGCTTATTACATTTCGGACAAGTTATAAAGGAATTATTAAATGTTTGCTTGTTATGGAATGTTCTCGGCATGTTCTTTGTTCCCCCTTGAATGGTATGTTGCTGCACCTTAGGCTTGCTGTATGTTGCATTATGAACTGTTTTCGGCTGAATGTTTAACTGTTGTTGAATGTTATGGTTTCGTGGGCGGTTCGGGTTTGTACCCGATTCCATTGACATGAACTTGGTTTCAATGAATTTCAGGAACTCGTTCAATGGTGGCATTTCCCTTGGTTTTTCCATGGATTCATTGAATGACTGGCGTGTGTCCGCGTCCAGCTTTTGCAATAATATGTGAACTACTAAGGGGTCCCAACTAGAAGTGTCGTACTGCAGATTCTTAATAGCCTGAAGGCACTCAATGGTCGTGTCATGCATTCTTTTGAGCAGAGATGCCGTTGGTGTTTGTATGTTGGGTAGACTTAATAAAATGTTTGCCTGGTAGGTAAATAATAGCCTCTTATTATCATACCTCTGTTGAAGAATCTGCCAACTAGCTTCGTAGTTATCAGCACTGATGTTCATGTGCTGTATTAATCGCTCGGGCTCTCCCTTCAATTTCGCTTTCAGATGTTGCATTTTTTGAGCATTTGAGATGAAAGTGTTACGATGCACAATTTCTACGAATAAGTCCTTGAATGTTGTCCACTGGGCATAGCTACCACTGAAAATCGGAAGTTCAATTTTGGGCGTGGATTTTTCCTGATGTTTGCTATCCCAAATCCTTTTGTTTATTTGTTCCTTGCTGAATTCATACAGCCTCTCTAATCTGTTGTAATCACTTTCAAATGCTTGCGTGTTGACCAACATGTTATCGAGTTTCCAATAAGTACTATCTACTTTTTCCCAACGTTGCGTTATTGTCCTCAATTTGTCTTCAAGTTGCCACTTTTCTTTTAAATGTTCAATGTCCATGTTCCGTACTGTTCTCTCAAACGCCTTGATGTTTGACCGCTGCTCATTCATAATAGCTTTAGTCCGTTGGTCCACGACTAACTCGTTCTCATCGCTCTCCTGTTGTTCTGGAACATTCTCTTGGGCACATGACCTTTCTTCTTGTTTTTGTAACTGACTAAACGAAGCAAATTGTTCGTCTTCGATTTTAGTCAATAAGTTTTGTTTCGACTTCATTATAATACACTTCGTTTCTTCGTATATTTGTTCCAGACGCTCGTAAATGCTATTCTCGTAATAAGGTCCAGACTTCTTACCTTCAAACAAGGCTAATTGGATGTCGTTCTTCTTAAACTCACTCCAATACTCCTCCAGCGTTTGAAGTCTGTTGTCATGATATTCAAGAGTGGTTTTGCGTGTAGAACTATCTTTCTTAAAGTTTTCATTAATTCGTTTGATAGCATCAAGATTTGTTGATTGCGAGTTGAGTAAAGCATCGTAAGACGACATTGTTGCCTAACGGTGGTTAGCGCTCACAAATAAATCCAAAATTTCAGAAAGTAAATAATATGGAACGTGCTCACCGGATTCGCTGCTTACGCTTGCTGCTTATACTTCACCCCGATCTGTGTAGCTCTCACTCAATATCACTGTTCACACTGTTTTTAATGTTTTGTTAAATGTTCTGTTTAATGTTCAAATGTTCCCGCGAGTGAAACGTACCACGGCACTGATTCTACTCTTAAGGCTCGAAGGACCAAAATGTAAGGGCAGGAGCCTTTACACTTAATGTTGAATGTTTAATAAAATAAATGTTAATGTTTAAAAAGGTATTTAATACTAAATTGCACTAAAATAAAGTAATAATAAAATAATAGAAAAATGTTATAAAAATGTTATAAAATGTTGAATGTTGCGCGAGCTCGATGCAAACCGAAGACTGACGTTCTTGCGTAAGTGCCGATACTACATTTTATAAATTAACAAAATTAGCAGTATTCTAACTAGGCCAAATTACAATGTGCGGTTGCTAACCGTACACCAAGTTTCATGTTTTCTGACCCACGAAATCAGATTCTGCCATATAAACTTCAAAACCCGCTAAATCATCATTTGGGGGTAGATTCGAAAAACTAATAAAGACAACCTTTATCACTAACTTAGATTACTATTTGTACCAAGTATCAAGAAAATTCGACAAAGGAATCACGTTGTCCCATATAAACTTTGCCCCCTTTTTCACCCCCTTAGGGATAGAATTTCGGCAAATCCTTTCTTATCGGATGCCTACGTCATAGAAAGAACACACCCTCTAAGTTTCATGTCTCTGCGAACAACGGTTTAAGCTGTGCGTTGATCCGTCAGTCAGTCTTTGAGGACAAAACATTTTGTATGTATAGATATGGTAGGCCAATTCTCCTAATTATAAACTGATAACATTCCAATATCATCATCATTAAAATTTCAAAATGTCAAAAATGACTAAACGCAATTGAATTTGTTGTTTGTTGCTTCTTCACGCTCAAACGGCTGGACGGATCTGGATGAAATTTGGCAAAGAGATAGATTATAGTCAGGCATAGAATATATGATACTTTTTATCCCGGTAATATGTTCTCTCGGGATAATTTTTGACTTTATCGCGGGCGAAGCCGCTTGCAAAGCTAGTTTTCTATAAAAACGTTTCGTCATCGAAAAGTTTTAACGATAACGATTTCTTTTTAATATTTAATTATAAATCAATCTGCCTAGCCTTTGTCCAACTATGTCAGGGCCGGCTCCCAGTCTAACAGGATTAAGCTGAGTATTGTTTTACATGTATCCTCCATAACCCAGTAACTGGGCAACACGATACCTCTTGGCAAGACCGATGTCAGATCCCAGGCTTCTGACTACCCGTTACGGCAGTCAAAGACTCAAAGATCTTCAACTTAATGGCTTTGTCAGCGAATTGTGTAACCATGGCTGAATACTGGGCTAAACATAATATTTAATACCTGTGTTGATAAAAAACACGTTAAGAAGAAAAAGAAGATATATTATTGATTATTCTGACTATTACTGGCAAAAATGTTTTCTTTCATTAGTAAGTAATTTTGTTTTTAAATCGTTTGTGAAAAAGTGGCACGCTTGGTTTTCCAACAGATGGAGGGACTTGCGTTATCTAGTTAGATTTATGTCTGTGAGTTCTAAGGAGTAACTTTCACAATAACCATTTTCTCGAAACAAAAGTCGACTACAAAACTTCACAATTTCTCCATTCGTTAAAGAAATATGCATGTTCACTCGTAATCCCTGAGGCGCGACAATCTTTAAAGTTTGAAACGTGAGTCACTTTCAATTCGTGTGCCTGTCAGCAAAGTTTAAGAAACCACAGACATAAATGTAACTAGATAACGCGAGACTACATCTGTATGAAAACCAAGCGTGTCACTTTTTCACACACAATCTAAGAACAATAATTTGTAATTTTATTTTTAGAAAGTAGACGCTATTCTTAACAATTTTCATAAATATTGCGTTCTAGGCAGAATGTACATGGCTCACTCCTATTTACTCAAACTGTATTTTACTGCAACCATAAGCATTGCCATACAACATTACCAGTGGACAACGATGTGGAGGAGTTTTTAGACGCCATATTTTAGTTTAGTTTAATTTTAGTTTTAATTAGTGAGTAGTTTTTGGTTTTAAGTGAATATGATTGTAGTCTTAGTTAATTAATTATTTTATACACTTTTATCTGTGTAAATAAATTATATTTAGACTTTTCCATGTAAACTGTATTCGTTGCAAATAAATGATTTGATTGATTGATTGATTGACAAATATTAATATACTTATCGATAAGGGGAAATGTTTCCATAGTCTCGGCCTACTTGTTTGTATTTTTTACAGCTTAGTACGCGTCATCTAGTTAGACTTATATCTGTGGCAAAAAAAAAAACTTTTTGTTTATTTATTCACAAGATTCGGACTACTAACTCTATAGAAACAGTCGGCATCCCGAGAACTTGGACTTGACTGAAAAACTTTCGGGCTTCGTTTGTTAAATTGACAGAAACACGTGGCATTTACAGGCTTTGGAAAACGATGAAAATACAACCTTTGATGCCGTACGGTATTTCTCATCGGAATAATTACGAACTTGTATAGAATTGTTCTGTTTTGCTTACTTTCGGCTAAAGGCTGTGCATGTATTTCAGTGATTTTTTATTGATTTTTTATTTATTTATTGATTGGTTTGCTGTTATAGTATAAATCATCATCATCATCAATGCTAACCTAATAAAACTCCTTACATAGAAACCTTTTGAGTGTGATTTCATTTCAAACTGATTTAACTTTGACAGCTCAAACGATAAAACTTGGCGAGAAGTCAACCCGATGCCTCACCGTAAATTTTAACCTTTAAATAAATTTATAAGTAGGCTCTTGTAGCAGACAAAGACTGAAACTTCTGGAAATCTAAACAAACTCGACGAAAGCTCTATACGCCCTTCAATAAACTTACAATATTCCATTAGTACTTTATTATAAAATTCAAATTTACTTGCGCGCAACTCGCAGCAATTAATTCCAGAATTTCATACGGTTTCTGTATTTCATAAAGGACCCTCCACCATAATACTCAAACAAAACGATAATCTTCCACTGTTTCTTTTCCATTGCCGTTTTAAGCCAACCTCGTCAGCTCACATCACCTTGACAAGCGGTAATGTATTAACAACATCACGATGCAGTAACATACAAAGATATAACCTAATTGAAGGGGTGGTCCTTAACTTGTGCCGTTCTCAACGTGACTTGGAGGTACAATAAGAGATCTACTTATACGAAGCGAAGGCCGGAGTGGTACAGAGGCACTTTAAAATGAAATTTTCTTTACAGTAGACTGCCAAGATGTCATTAGAGACGGGTTAAGTGCAGTCTGCTGATCCCAAGAGCACGTTATTAGTTCAAAAAAATTCATCTACTTTCATGTGGAGTTTGTACTAGTGTATGCGTGTGAGTTGAGAAGAATCCTTGGCATTTCATGGACAGAATTCTGCAAAAACGCCTCCTTACTCCAAGACCTCAGCATCAAACACCGTCTATCAACATTAGTCCAATCTCGAATACTGAAATTCTTTGGCCATGTTTCGAGGCGAAACAACTACTCCTATAGAGCACCTGGTGGCCAAGGCGGAACGCGTGAGGAAATCCCAACGGAGACCCCCTTACGCCCCTAGCCACCGCAGGAGATGCCATGGGCGTCGGGAGTCGCAATCTAATTCCCGGCCACCGTAGGCTCGGGCTTGCAGACGGCGCGTAATGGGTAGCTCGCCGTCCGATAAGGACCAGGCCCGAGTCGACGGCGCGTAGTGTTCCACGCGTGCCTCAAAGAGATGCCTGTCTGGGTCGCGGATAAATTTTCGCGGGAAACGGGTGGGTTTTAGTCAGTAAAAGTCTGACACGCCCTACCGCTTCCAGAGCGGGAGCAGTCATTTGATGACATACCAGAACAAAAAATAATGTACCAGTTGGTTCAGGGATAAATCCGTGGTTGGAGACTGTTAATAAATGCGTCAGACTGTCATCTAACAGCATCAGATAGGAAGACTCTGCCAAGAGCTTGTTGATGCTTCTTGTCCTGATCGAACACTCATTTAAGGCCACACCTATCATGCTAAAGTTCAGTAAGTTAAGAACCATTGTGAATTCCTTAATTCATATTATGATCTTTCTAAGTTTACCTAACTATCTTGTATAAGTAACATCGCTTAAGAAAAACATTGTGAAGAAGTCTGAAGTGGCCAACTGCAGGCTTATAACGTATCTGGCAATAGCAAAACGATAGGTTGCGATTTTTGCGCAATAATTGCTCTTCAATACTGAAGTTTTAGTGTTTTACCCGACTGCTGAAGGAGGATAATGTGTTTATCAGTCTATGAATGTATGTACGTATGTTTGTTCCTATATGGCGTTCTAGAGACCAAACGCGTTGGCCGATTTTGATGGTTATTACGTCAATCGATTTGTTTTGTGTGGGTCAGAATGGCGGGTGTATTGTTGCAGAAATTAATATTTTATATCTGAAAGGAATGTACCAGCAATGTACTTAAATGTACCTTTAATTAAATTCAATGTACCTCCATGAAACAAGAACAATCACAATTATAAAGTGAGCCGCAGTCCTGACAGTCAGAATGGCGGGTGAATACTGATATGAATGTAATAGATATCTTATGGTTATCTAATATTTACCAGAGGAATGTACCTTCAACGTACCTCATAAAATATAATCTGAAAATACAATGCGACGAGTAATTATCGAGAAAATCAAGACAACAAATTTTGACGCCTGCCACTTTTTTCATAGCAATATGAGTATAGTTGAATTTGCTCATATTGAAAATTTGGAGCTAGGATGCACACATTTTAGCGTTCTACAGTAATGAATATATTATATAATAATATGAAAGGAATGCACCAGCAATGTACTTGAATGTACCTTTAATTAAATTCAATGTACCTCCATGAAACATGAACAATTATAATAATAAAGTAAGCCGCAGTTCTGACAGTCAGAATGATGGTTGATTACTGATAATTTATGTTATATTTACCAGAGTAATGTACCTTCAGCCTACTTCATAAAAATATAATCTGAAAATACAATGCAACGAGTAACTAAAGAGGAAAACAAGAAAAGAAATTTTGACGCCTGCCATTTTTTTCATAGCAATAGGGAATGTCAGTGACTACCGCCGGACCCCGACGCCAAGTAGTCACGCTCAGGGGCAGCTGTACTTTAAGTTCACTCGTGCACTGAACTGCCAGATTTTAATAGGTTTAGAAAAAAAATATGTTTAATATTAACTGATTAACGATCTATTCAATATTAACTAAATTATGACGAGCCAATTTAAGCTCTTTGTTAAAGTAATAAGACGTATATTGCTGTAAAAAATATTCCCCGTGCGGCGCACGGCGAGTGCTCATACAACGTCTATGAGATCCGAGCGAAAACGCTTGACGCGTGAGACAAAGATAGTTCAATAGAAAATATGACCAAAATATGACCACTCTAGGTCGCCACCCCAGCGAACCGAAGATTACCGAGAGCGGGAGAGGTTCGAAATTTACCTTCGGGTCGGGTACCAACATTACGTGGGTGGAAACTGAGGCGGGCGCGGGGTTTGTTTACTTATTAGACACAGTACCGTAAGTAAAAGTGCATTTTATTTCTACAAGCTTTTATTTAATGACTTGGTAGTCAGGGTTTGTTTCCCATTCCAATAAAATATAATTAGAAACCTTTATGTTGATTGGGCGTCGTGGGATTTACTATGATACTTTTTAATATTTTTTGTAAATTGGTTTTTATTGAAAATACATAAGTATATTATTCAATTACAGGATGATCTAGTAGTTAAGTCTATTCTCACTCATGTCCAGAAAATGAAATTAAAATAATTGCATTGAAAGAAAAAGCTGAGCTCAAAGAAACGGTAATAACTTCCGATCGTCCTATACCGCAAATTAAAATATACCTAAGAAACATGATGGACAAAAAAGTGAGATCTTAAATTCTATAACTCTATCAAGTATCAAACATTGCCTAAAATCATTCGGAACCAAAATAAGTTTTTTTTTTTAAATATTCATGAGGTTCATGTAGCAATTAAATATTTTGACTTCTGAATTGCGGATTTTCATGACGAACAAACACGCATTTCGGTATTTTGCTCTTCCGAAAATATATACCAGTTGAAAGATGGTTCAATACATGATTTTTTTATGGACGCAACTTTTAGTAGCTGCCCTAAACCATTCGCACAATTATTCAGTATTCATGGGGACATAGGAAGTACCTACTTCAGAATCAACTCGCGTTAAACCATTTATTTTTGCTTTGATGTCAGACAAAAAAACAAAGTACAAAAAAGTTGGGTTGGATCTACATAAAAATGAATATGAAGATTCTAAGCTAGCAATGCAATCTTTTATGAAATACATATATGGAAGGAATATTGTGGAAAAAAAATATTATACAAATAATTATTATGTCCTTTATTTAATTTAATTTCTTGTTTTATACATTTTTAAATATTAAAAAAAACACATACAAAAAAGAAAAACATTTAAAAATATAAAAAATAGAGGCCCACCGGTATCGGGAACAGGGTCCAAGCTACCGGCGGTCAGGGCTCCAGAGAGAGGAACCTCCTAACAATACGAGCCGTGTCCAGCAATACTGCTTTCTGGATCAGGCCCTTGACCCAGCCGCCTAACGAAAGCCTCCTAAGATGTTGGTCGAGGCTCGTAGCTATTAAGCTATTGGCCGACACGACTATCGGTATAATGATCGTGTCCACATTGTGTCCACATCCCACATGTCGACAACCTCGCGAGCCAAGTCAAGATACTTGATTTGCTAATCTTTCTCGGCTTTCACGAGGTTCCCGTCATGCGGGACGGTAATGTCAACAATCATTGCACGCCTCTCAATTTGGTCCACCACCACTATATCAGGCTTATTGGCTACAATAGTCCTGTCAGTGATGATGGACCGATCCCAGTACAATGTTATATTGCCATTCTCGAGAACTGGGTCGGGCACATACCTGTAGTACGGCACCTCCGATGCCACAAGGGTGTATTTCAGAGCAAGTTGCTGATGGATAATCCTGGCTACCAGGTTGTGCCTATGCAAGTACTCTTCGTTAGCTAGACGAGAACACCCAGAGATAATGTGGCGGATCGATTCACCCGGGTGGTGAAATGCCCGACAGATATCAACCGTGCCATCCTTCACAATAAATCTCCAGTAGTTCTTTTTCATGATAACTTCGTCCATAATTGCATAGACAAAACCTTCGGTTTCCCCAAAGAGGTCACCGAAACGCAGCCAGGCTACGGATGCTGATTGGTCTACACCAGACCCATGTAGGGCCCGGAAAAAGCGTCCGTGAAGCTCCTTACTTTGCCATACCTCCCTGTGGTCGTTAGTGTCAAGCAGTACAGGCTTGCGCCAGTTCTCATTCGCCAAGGAGAGCGGGGTGAGTCCCTTGTCCACTGCTACTACATCTCGATGCATACCCACGTCTGTGTTTAGAAAATATTCCCTGAGATTGCATATCTCGCGGTTGTAGAGGTTTTTGGCATTTAAAAAGCCTCGTCCTCCACACTTCCGCGGGATATACAATCTCATGACCGACGATCGTGGGTGATGCATTCGATATGCAGTCA
The DNA here is from genome assembly GCA_949775005.1 of Orthosia gothica. Taxonomy (NCBI): domain Eukaryota; kingdom Metazoa; phylum Arthropoda; class Insecta; order Lepidoptera; family Noctuidae; genus Orthosia; species Orthosia gothica. The sequence continues at coordinate 38,538,378 of OX459034.1, forward strand.
GCAGTGTACGGACCCGCCTATCCAGGGCGTCAAGTTCCGTTTGAGTCCATTTGAGTATGCCGAAAGAGTACATCAATACTGGCATGACTCAACCTTGTTCCCGCCCGAAAGAAGGCTATTGAATACCTTCTTCAGGTGGCCAAAGAAGCGTTCCTTCAACGATTGCTCCATGTCAGTAGTGCTGATACCTAACGCTTCTGACATACCCAAATACTTATAGGTTTCGTTTGGAGAGAGGGATCTCAGGTTTATGGAATCCGAGAGTTGAATTCCCACGGATTCCACAATCTCCCCTCGTTTTACATGCATGACCGCACATTTGTCTACACCAAACTCCATCCTGATGGCGCTACTAAAAGTTTCAGTTACCTTCAGTGGCTCCATCAGCTGAAGATTGCTGGGGCAGGGACTGAAAGCGGTTACGGTTAAAGGTTAAGATACCTCAAAAAAATATCGGTACCGGTTTGAAATAAAGGTTGAGCTATACCGATACCTTTATAAATAAAGGTTGGGCAAAATTGTTATTTAACCTTTAAACGATTTAGGTACCGAAAAACAAGCGAGACGGCGGGGCGCGGGTGCGAACACGTTAGAACTGTGTACCTACAATGTTTGCTGAACCTACTCTTTTACTCAACTCTTTGTTCGTTGCCGACTGTGTGCCGCGCGATTACATTTTTATTTTGTCGACCGCTGATACTTTGATAGTTCATCAACGTAAATCAGCGTCGGACTGGTACCCAAAAATTACCGGGACTTTTTTTAAACTGCGGCCTACACTAGGCAAAGGCAGAAAATAGGGGTGAATGTTATAATTATTGGAGGCTATGTGAGTTAAATTGAATTATTATTTACTTATGAGTAGGTACACACTTTACTGACATGAAATCAATTAATCTGCCTAGCCTTGTTCCCAACTAAATGTTGGGATCTTCTTTCAGTCTAACTGGATACAGCTAAATACCAGTACTTAACATGAAAGGGCTGCCTATCTGACATCCACAACCCAGTAACTGCATGGGGAATACGATACCCTTATATCAAGACTGGTGTCAGATTATCTGGCATCTGACCACCGATCTGATCTGTCATTTCAAAATGTCAAATAGAGCGGTTGTGGCTGCCAAAGACCTTATACTTCTTACTACGATACGTATCGTCTTTGGTGGCTGCAGTATTTTTGTTTTTTATTGACCTCAAAAGTCACAAACACTTAAGATCAAGAAACTGTTCCATGCTATATAAGTGGCCAGTAATATTCCTACATACATATTCATTCATTTCATCATCTGAGTACTCACTTTTGAGCGTTTTATTTGCGTCGAGAGAGAGTAGAGCATTTCGAGCGCCTGCAAGTCCGTCGCGGTGAAAAGGCAGTGGGTGTTTTGCATAGACTGCTACTCAACTTCGCGGAACCATGGGAAGAAGATCGCCGCCTCTACGCGGTGTCGGGCGATCGATGGTCCTTAATGGGTCGCCTGTTTGGTCAAGCAGACTATCAGGCGTCCGACGCTGCAGGACTAAAAAGCCTGCAGCGGAAAATGGTCATTCGTATCGCACGAGGTTACGGAACGATATCCTTTGAGGCGGCAACACTCATGGCACGCTTTCCTCTGTTAGATATTCTAGCGGATATGAAAGCGAGGGTTTACAACCAAATTCACGTCATCCACCAGAATGGTGATAGCGTTCCAGAAATCGCTGTGTTCAGGCAGAACCGGCAGGAACGGCGACACGCGCTCGAGCGGTGGTGCGAGCGGCTACAGCAGCCGCAATTTTCACACAAGCGCATTGTCGAAGCCGTCCTGCCGCACTTCGAAGCATGGCTGAAAAGATAAGAGCGCATGACCTACAGGCTCATTCAAGTACTGGCGGGCCCTTGAGCGGGGCCAGTTTCCTACTTTGTGGTAATCTGGTCGTCTGGTCCTGCTCAGGAAAGCGGGGCGCCCTGCGGACTGGCCGTCCGCGTACTGGGCCATAGTGCTGTTAGACGAGCTGGGTAAGCTGTTCGAGCGGATTATCGCGGCCCGCCGCGTCAGCCACTTGTACAGAGAGAGGCTGGATTTGGACGAAAGCAAGTTCGGCTTTCAGCATGGGCGCTCCACTATCCACGAAATATCGCAGGTGAGAGTCCTGGCGGAGGAAGCGGTGTCCTGGGATGGGGTGATGTTGGCGGTGTCCTTGGACATTCCCAACGCCTTCAACACCCTGCCCTTTTGTGTTGTGTTCGGAAGGCACTGCGGTATCATCAGGTGCCTCCCTTCCTCCGCTGCATCGTCGGGGCTTATTTGGCGGAGAGGTGTTTCACCTACGTGGGATGTGATGGCGTCGGAAACCAGCACCGCATGTCGTACGGTGTTCCACAAGAATCCGTCTTGAGCCCGCCTCTGTAGAACATTGGATACGACTGGGTGCTGAGGGCCAAACTCCAACCGGGCGTGGACCTGACGATACGCTGGTCACTGCCGAGGGAGTTCGTACAGGGAGGCAGCGTTGCTGGCGACGGCTGTGGTCTCATATGTGGTGAGTCGCATACGTTGCCGTATCGTGCGATTGATTCCCTGTATGGGACCCCGATCTGGGCGACTGACCTGACGGCCGGCAGCGTTGCTGTTTTGCGGAAGCCGCAGAGTCAGAGCCGTCAGAGTCATCAGGAGGTATCGCACGATCTTCTACGAGGCGGCTTGTGTACTAAATTCTGAATGCTCGCCTTGGGATCTGGAGGCAAAGGTACTCGCGTCACTGTATCGGTGGCACACAGCAAGCGCGGGCGCGGGGCGAAGGGCCAATGCAGTTACATATGGAGTTGCGTCGGTCTCAGCTTTGCGAGGTCCTGGTGGCGGAATTCCGCCAGGGACAGGCTTACACACCCTACTGCCGGCCTCGTTACCATCGAGGTGGTCCGGCCTGTGCTCGAGCGCTGGCTCTGGAGGAGGCACGGCTCCTGACGTTTCGGGTGACGCAGGTGCTCTCGGGGCATGTTTGCTTCGGGAAACATCATAAACAGGGAGCTGGACACCCGGTGTCACCACTGCGTCGACGGCCGGGAGGACACGGCGCGGCATACGCTGGCAGAGTGTGCCGTGTGCAGAGGGTGGACAACACCCTCTTCCAGCCCCCTAAATGAGTCCAGGGGCTATGGAATCGGGGACGTACGTCGCCCCCCACAAATCAGGACCCGATGTAGTGGTGCGTAGTGTTCCGCGCCCCGCTTAGACGTCGCGGGGTGCATCCAACACCTCACTCCCCCCAAAACCCGAGGTCGTGGCCCGCAGAGTTGAGCCGGCACTAGCCGGGGGTCGCGGAAGTGAGATGGAACACAGGGCTGGTTTTTAGTCAGTACGAGTCTGACAGACCCTAAACCAAAAACGTACTGACCGGGCACGGTTGCTTCGGTGCCTTGACCTTGACTCTGCACAGAACACGCTCGAGAAGTGCCCAGTGTGGGCCTCGAAGCGGCAGTTTTTAGTCACCAAGATAGGGCGAGACCTGTCTTATTCAGCAGTCGTGCTTGTGAAGGCCATGCTGGCAGAGACAAAAAACTGAAGGGATTTGGCCTCCTTCTATGAGACATTGATGGTCCAGAAGGAGGCCGCCGAGTGGGATCCTGAGAGGGCCGATACCACTCGGAAAAGAAGGCGTCGGGGAGCCAATCGCCCCGATGCCTACAGCGTCGGAAACCTCCCCGCATTATAAGCAGGCGGGACTCCTGGGTCGCGCGTGCTCAGACTGGGTTCTCTGTCCACCCACCAAGTGATCCAGGAAAGACGGTGGCACAGTGACCACGTCCTGCCGTGCACAGCGAGGCTCAGGGGAGACGCTCTTTCAGTCTCCTCACAAATGTGTGACAAAAAAAGAAGGGGCAGAGGAGGCCCACAAATATCCACCATTGCGATTGATCTTGAGCTGCACGCTTCTTGATTATTTATTGTACACCAAAAAACAACATTAAATACATGTGATAATACTCTCGCTCCACGTCATTCCAATGGTCGTCGCTTTTGCCAACATGGTGCGACGCCAGGTTTGACGGGGACGGCCACGCTTTCTTTTCTCTTGGGGATGTCAGTCCAAAGTTTGCTTGGGTATGTGATCGAGACCAATTTGGAGCCTGTGGCCAATCTATCTCCACTTGCGACGCTTGATCTAGCGGTCGATCGGGCTCTCGTGGCATTTCTCCAAAAGCTCTACGTTGGAGATAGTCGCGGGCCAGTAAATTCCGAGAATGCGATCATGCGACGAAGACAGTGGTTGACGAAAACTTTGAATTGGCGTTAGATGTTTTGTTTTGTATCCTTTGTGACCTTCCATGTTTCGCACCCATAGAGCAGCACTCAATCGGTTGCGCATCCAGCTACGCCCAGCTTGGCGTGTACTGAAACGGAACGTTTATTAACTTTTTTTCGCGAAAGTAACGGAATTAACCTACTGGGTTTTCTTTATTTACTTTTTAAATGGATAAATAAAATATTTCACTATGACACTTTTCTTCATCACTGCCCGCGAATGTAATTTCGTGCATAGCGTGACTTTTTAGTAGGTATTTATATAGGTTGTTATAGGTAGGTATTGCGGAACTAACCCAAAATACATATGCCTGTTTCTGGCATAAATATGTGCATGTAGCTTGCATGCCAATATGACATTAAACAATCAGAGGTTATTATGGCACATTGGCCAGCAAGCTATTAGCACACTTGTATACAAGTTACAGGCATGTGTATTTTGCCCTATCATGTTTGCCAATATTGTAATGTTGCTAAATGAACCTATTAGAGTGAAGTAGGTAGTGTAGGTTTTTAACTAATATGCATTTTGGAAAATCGCAGAGAAACGAAACGAAAGAAAGCAGAAAACGTAAGAAAACCTTAGGTAGGCACTCGGCTTAGTCCGGCCACAGTCGTGTCCTTCCGATCGGAAATAAAAACCAATACCGACTAAGTTACAATAACACGACACCGAGTGGCGAGCGGTGCGTCAAAGAAAACCTCTATTTATTAAGGTTTAGGTACTGGTACCGATACATTTATAAAGGTTAAGGTATTGCTTCCGAAATATACCGGTATGCATTTCGAAACTCAAAATTCCGCTACTGAAAAAAATTACGATATCAAAATATTTCGGTAACCCTTATTTAACGGTATGACGTCATACCGAAATTTAAAGGTACCTTAATATTTGGGTAATTCAGTCCCTGTGCTGGGGGCAAAGAGCTTCAGGTCATCCATGTAAAGGAGGTGAGAAATAACCTGACCACCTCTCTTCAGCCGATAGCTTAGTCCTGAATTCTGAAGCAGCATGCTTAGAGGATTCTGGGCCAGGCAAAACCAAAGTGGACTCAAACTATCGCCATGGAATATACCTCGCTCGATCCTTACAGGTTCGCTATTCCTCTGGATATTTCGACATCCTGGATAACGAAGGACTGTGCTCCATTGCCCCATACACGACATCAGGAAGGTGCGTAGAGTTGTATCTATTTTATACAGTTCTAGCACCCTCATGAGCCATGTATGAGGCACCAAGTCATAGGCCTTCTTATAATCTATCCAACATGTCGACAGATATTAGAACCTTATAGACCGTTGGTAAACATGTAATAGGTCTATAATTTTTGGGTTCCGCGGTGCTACCGGACTTATGGAGCAGGTGAGTTATTCCTGTTGTAAGGAACTTGGGTAGCGAACCAGACTCTAAGGCTGCCTGGTACTGAGACGCCAAACGAGCGTGCGACCTTTGTAGCCACTTTATCCAGAAGTTGTGTAGCCCGTCCGGCCTTGGAGATTTCCAGTTTGGCAACGGACGGACTGCACGGGCTACATCTTGGGGGCTGATCGTGATAGCCCCCATTCCTTGTATTGAATCGCACGCTCGTTCGACTTCCTGAGTCCATTCACCTTCGGTGTGACTGACAGGCACCGACCAGATGCTGCGCCAGAATGAACACATAGCATCATCATCCGGCAGGCGCGTATCAGTCACACCTTGGTCGGGTCGCTCCCAAGCCCGATACACCCACCTTTCATTACTTTGGAATGCACGATTCTGGGTGTATCGCTCCACTCTCCGCCTATACCTACGAATACGGTTTGCCTATGTAAACACTTTTTGTTTCAGGAAGTCGAAGCGCTCTGTGACATGGGATATATAGTCTCGGGGGTTGACACCAGTCCCCGAAAACGCCCGTCTCACAAAGCGCATCACTCTTGGGCGATTATTGCCCTCCCTGAAACAAAATAGTTTGCCGATGAGTGCTCTGGCGCCACCAATACGACATTCGATCCTGCACTGCCAAGCCGGTACGGCTGGTTTCGGTCGTGTAGCTCTGTCATCTACAAACTTGACGTGAGCTACACGACATGCCGCTACAGCCGCGCAGTACATGATCGAATGTGTATCAGTGAGGTCTTTGCAGTCATCAAAATAGTTTGACAACTGGGAATCCAGAACAGCCACCAGCGCCATATTTTTGTTATGCATGGGCAAACGAGGTAATCGTGGCCTAAGTTCGGGTGGCATGTAGCGATACTCCCGAATAGCACACTCCAAAGCACTCCTCAATTCCTCATTGTACTGGGTATTTACGTTTTTAACCCTGTCACTACTCTCCTCGTCATCGTGGTTGGACTGTGGTAGCACCACAGCCTGCGACGATGGGGCAGTGACAAGGTTACCCATTTCCGTTCGGAGGCGATCAAGTACAGTATCATCCAACATACGATTACGCTGGATGACCCGCACCTGATCCGAAAGTCGTTGGGCCGAAACGTTGACGGTTAATATTATTAATAATAATTATTATTATTATATACTTTATTAGGGCAGGGCGTAAGATATTATATACCGTACGCTCGACTAATGCGCCACGGAGACGATTGTTATATTAGCATAATGCTCCATATTCCCCGCAACATTGACGAGTGAACTTAAAGTACAGCCGCCCCTGAGCGTGACTACTTGGCTTCGGGGTCCGGTGGTAGTCACGGACATTCCCTATTGCTATGAAAAAAATGGCAGGCGTCAAAATTTCTTTTCGTGTTTTCCTCTTTAGTTACTCGTTGCATTGTATTTTCAGATTATATTTTATGAAGTAGGTTGAAGGTACATTCCTCTGGTAAATCTATCATAAATTATCAGTAATCAACCATCATTCTGACTGTCAGAACTGCGGCTTACTTTATTATTATAATTGTTCATGTTTCATGGAGGTACATTGAATTTAATTAAAGGTACATTCAAGTACATTGCTGGTACATTCCTTTCATATTATTATATAATATATTCATATTACTGTAGAACGCTAAAATGTGTGCATCCTAGCTCCAAATTTTTAATATGAGCAAATTCAACTATACTCATATTGCTATGAAAAAAGTGGCAGGCGTCAAAATTTGTTGTCTTGATTTTCTCGATGATTACTCGTCGCATTGTATTTTCAGATTATATTTTATGAGGTACGTTGAAGGTACATTCCTCTGGTAAATATTAGATAACCATAAGATATCTATTACATTCATATCAGTATTCACCCGCCATTCTGACTGTCAGGACTGCGGCTCACTTTATAATTGTGATTGTTCTTGTTTCATGGAGGTACATTGAATTTAATTAAAGGTACATTTAAGTACATTGCTGGTACATTCCTTTCAGATATAAAATATTCATTTCTGCAACAATACACCCGCCATTCTGACCCACACTTTGTTTTAACCCTGCGATTGTCACTGGCTACATTAAAATTGCAAAATAGAAAAATGGCGGATTTTGGGCGCCATATTGTGGGGGCTTAATTTCTTTTTTTTCTTCCAAACCCATCGTGTGGGGTATCAAAATAAAGGGTTTAAAGAGGTAATTTCAAAAATATACAACACTTTTATGTTTAAATGTACATAATTCGAAAAAAAAATACAAAAAGGTTTTAAATAAAAAAAGTTAAATCAAAAAAACCCGACTGCTTAAAAAGCGAACTAAAAGACGTAAACAAGAAAAAAATATGCTGCGCAGGCGGAGGATACACCAGATTTTGATTAGCCAGCCCGCGAATCTTTCGCTTTTTAAGCAGTCGGGTTTTTTAGGGTTCCGTACCCAAAGGGTAAAAACGGGACCCTATTACTAAGACTCCGCGGTCCGTCTGTCTGTCTGTCTGTCACCAGGCTGTATCTCATGAACCGTGATAGCTTGATGGTTGAAATTTTCACATATGATGTATTTCTGTTGCCGCTATAACAACAAATACTAAAAACAGAATTAAATAAATATTTAAGTGGGGCTCCCATACAACAAACTTGATTCTTTTGCCGTTTTTTTGCGATAATGGTACGGAACCCTTCGTGTGCGAGTCCGACTCGCACTTGGTCGGTTTTTTTTTGATATTTTGATTTAACTTTTTTTGGAGGTTGTTTTCAGAATTAAGTGCAATTGACAAACAGCGAGCGATTAGCAAACGATTGTGTCGGACCTACCATACCTACACTGCAGGTAATGCCGAATTTTATGACATAAAGCGTTTGATCGTGCTATGATTGCTGATTGCTGTTTCTTACATAATAAGCCTGCCAGCCATGTTTGTGCCTTCTCTGTTTGAGAAGAGACTTTTTCCTGCAATGAAACATCCAGTCCTACTTATACTACGAGTATTATAAACGCGAAAGTTTGTGCGGATAGATGTTTTTTTTTTTTATTCGGTAAAGGCTAGCGCTTGACCACTATGTCACCTGATGGTAAGCGATGATGTGGTCGACGGTGGAGCACGCTTGCCTAGAAGTAACCTATTCACTCTTGACTTAAAGACCCCTAGATTGTAACTATCGCGAAACACAGACTCCGGCAGGCAATTCCACTCCTTAGCTGTACGCATAATAAAAGTATTCTCAAAACCTTTAGTGCGTATGGGTGGAATGTCTACCATATACCGATGGCGCTTCGCCGTACGTCTGGTAGTCTGATGATAAAACGGGCTAGGCGAAATTAGATCATGCAATTCCATCGCACACTCCCCGAAATGTAACCGATAAAAAACCGACAAGCTGGCAACTCGGCGACGGTGTTCAGGGCTCTGGAGCTTTGACTTAACCAGTGCTTCATCGCCGATCGTGGATGTATGTATTTTATTTGCTCTTTCACGCAAAACCTACTGAACGGATTGTAATAGGCTATGTTTCAGTATAAAGATATTGCGGGAAGTACCTACTAATCACGTGGGAGGAGCTGCGAGCGGCAGGTAGAATATTATATACTTTGATAGGATTTATTCAATTATTTCCATCCGTAAAGTTATACTAACGTTAATTAAGGCTAAAGTGCTTGCTTTTGATGTTGTGATCCCAGAAAAGAATCGTCTTTATAAAGCCATTCGCTTTCTAAATCTAATCAGAAAATTTCGCCGAGACCGGCAAAGGGATTATCCTAAAAGGGGCAGCGTCCTGCTGCTAATCTGCTCATTTCTGATTTTCTACTATACATACCTATTTACTTTATACCTAAAGGAATGATTAAAAGTTTCCAGATGGATTAGCAGAAAGAATCACAGGACAGAATAAGCACAGATAAAACAGTAATTATCTGTCAAACGCGACTATATTTTGTATGTTAAAGACAATTTAGTTATCAATTATTATTTAATACATTGACATACATACAAATTTACATAGTATAAAATACTTAATTAACAATAACTACCTTTACACACTTAAATAAAAAACTACGAATGCGTATAAAAAGGGCGGGGGTCATTAGCCGTCAAAAAATCGTCCACATCGCTGTCAACGTGAAAAGTGCCCAAAACGCTGGCAGCATTGCTACGTTGGATGGCAATTCCGATTCTCTGGCCGAAGAAAAGCCCAGCCCTCTGGTCACGTGAAGAGTCGACTAACCGTTTGCTTACATATCGAAAAACTCGATGAGCACTCTGACCCCATGGACCCCCAAACGGCTCAAATACGTAGCTTTCAATAAGGTTGTTGTCGTCCGTTTGAGGTTTTCTACAACAGCAGCAACGGCCCCAACACATCCCGCCGTGCTGGGATGAAGATTAAGAAAGAAAAATGGAAAACTGAAGAAAAAATAAAGTGAAGTGGTGAAAGGGTGGGGGATGGAGTAAGAAAATTCAGCCTACCTCATTTCTCTACTTAACTACACTAAATATTCCCTCTATCTCCAGCTTTACTTTATTTTATTTTGTTTTTCCTCTATTCCTTTGCTTCTCACCGTTACTTTATTTCTATTTCCAGTAACCTATCCTGAAACCATGCCTGTGTTGACCCGTAAGGCTACTGCTCAGGACTTAGAAATTAAATTGAGAACAGCACTCCAGGAACTGAAAGACTCACAAAGCCAATGTCGTGAGATGTTGCAAGAAAGAGAGGATTGTGAAGTAGAAGTTGAGAATATTGTATATAAAAACACAATCCTTAAACGGGAGCTAGTTGAACTAAGTCAGCAATACCAGAATGTTGTGGATGAACGCGACCAACTGAGGGTAGTCACGGATGGTTTCAATAACTGCAGTTATCTATATGAGGAGGCCTTAAATAAAGTTAGGGATCTTGAACAAGAACTGATTCAGGCAAATACTCATATTTTAAAATTACAAAAAGAACAGGAGTCAACCCAGGTTGATGAAACTTGCCATTTGTATGATGAACTTATTAAATCTAATTGTAAGCCTGTTTCAATACCTACTATTGATTTAACTGAAGATTCTTTTTTGAATCAGAATTTTTTTAACAAAGTTAGTCATAATAAACTTAAGAAATATGCAAAACTAAATAGACTAATAAGAAATTGTAACAAGTTTAGGAAACAACACAAGTTCTTCATTAAAAATATTCCACTCAGGAAAGAACGTGTTGACCTACTTAATAAATTAAATAATTATGAAATTAAATTAGAAGACAGCAAAAATATCTATGAGATTGACACACACCGCTTACAGACACAAATCCAGGTACTTGAGAACAGACTTAGTTCTCTTTACAATAAATATGTAAATTCAAAATTACAAATAAAAGAACACATTTTGGCCGCAAATGAGTTAGTGTTGTGTCAGTGTAACTGCCAGACAGTCTCAAACCTAGTTGCAGTCCAGCCTGATGCTACGGAGGACCCAGTCCAAGCTGAGAGGGTGCCTCAAGATAGTGTCTTCGTACAAGACATATCTAATATAGTACAGGCTTTGCCTCAAGTAGACCGGCCTGAGAGTGCTGGCTTGTTATTTAGTCATAGTTACGAAGGTTTTCATTCGGTTATGTTTTCGGATGGTGTAGGAAGGGGTTTAGGTAAATTAATAAATGGCAGTCAGCATCATTCCACTTTTAATTATTGCATGCCCGGGTCATCTTACAAGAAAATAATGGAATCTGTGACAAAGAATTTATATAAACCAGATACCAATATAACTGTATTTGTAGGTAATAGTAAAAATGTAAAAAAAGATGACATCACTGAGTATGTAAAAGAGATGTTAAAGTTAAATTGCAATAAAATTATTTTGTGTGCCTTCCCTTACTTAGATAAATTGTCAAATAGACAAAATAATCACATTCACATGCTTAATAAGCATCTGCACTTTCTTGTGAGTCACTATAGTGACAAACTAGTTTTTTTTGACATCAACATTTTTGTTGATAAATTAAAGTCGACAGGCAATACTTTGTATCTGCCTCTTAGGGTAAGACATCAAATAGCTCGGCTATTATCTTATACAATAAACTCAGACATAAGTAGTATGTCGAAGTATCCAACAATTATTGATATTAGTAATAGTACTAATTTAAAGGTGGTAAATACCTTGAATAACGTTAGCAAAGATGCTATTAATATTTATTCTTTAAACTAGTTGATAGGACAAGGGAGGGTACCAATAACAGAATAAATAAGAGTATATCCACCATCAAAAAGGTACCTTCTTGCTCGCAAAAATTTAATTTCAAGAAAAGGTCTGAGCAGAATTCTCTGAAATTATTCCATCAGAATATTCAGGGCTTTTCTTCGAAGCAATTAGAAATCGAACTGTTTTTGGAAAAAACAAGGTTCGAAATTGTTTGTTTTACTGAGCATTGGCTGAAAGATTATGCAATGCTAATCAATTATGAAAATTATACTGTGGGCAGCTGTTTTAACAGAAATATTATGTTGCATGGGGGTTCACTTATATTAATTAAAAAAAATGGTATTAAATCAAAACCCCGTAAAGATATAGTAGACCTATCAGTTGAACATAGTGTTGAACTGTCCTGTGTTGAGTTGGATAAGCATGTCATAGTGTGCGTTTACAGACCCCCTGATTATAAAAACTACTCTATATTCGAGTCAGTAATGGAAGATGTTTTGGCTAAACTTGCAATTGGTAATAAACAAGTAATTGTCTGTGGTGACTTTAATATTAATATTCTAGAAGAAAATTCAGATAGCAGTAGGTTATTAAATCTCTTTAAATCATTTAATTTGTCACATGTATTTATGGAACCAACACGAACTACATTGACTTCTGCTACATGTATTGATAATGTTTTTTGTTGCTGCAACTACTTTGACAAGGCCATTATTAATTATTTGCCTTCGGATCATAGTGGGCTACTGGTGGCCTTTGAGTCCATTATGCTAAAACAACAAGTGCAGATTCAATCCAGACCAATAACATCCGGTAAATTAAATAAATTTAACAGCACTTTAATCAATAAGTTAAGAGATCAGGACCTCACAGTGAATGATGGTAATATTTTGTATGATGAAGTTTTTTCAGTGGTTCAAAAAGATTTCAATTCAATTTTTAAGAAGCAAACTAAAACTATATGCCCTAAGTTTTTATTCAGTGACTGGGCGACTACAGGACTTAGAAAAAGTAGGGAAAGACTTTACGAACTTTACGGCCTTAAGCCTTTTATTAATACTGAAACGTTTAATAAGTATGTTGCTACTTACTCAAGAATTTTTAAAAATACATGTAAGGCAGCTAAGGCCTTGTACATTAGCAATAAGGTTAAATTTGCAGAAAATAAAATCAAGACGGTTTGGCAAATTATAAACAATGAAACGAACAGGAATAAAAGAAATAATAATGATTACACACTTGAGACCACACACGGACTTATTAGAGATAACAAAACAGTTGCTCAAGAGTTTGTAAATTTCTTTACCAACATCCCAATTAAAACTACTGAAACCTTAAATTCTTCGCCCTCGCTAGCTTTTGGATTATTAAACGCGAACGTTTCAGCCTGCCCCAATGAATTTAACTTTTCACATATAAACCCCTTAACAGTAATAAAAGCTTTTAAGCAAATCAAGATAAAACCGACCGAAGATCTATGGGGAATGTCCATCAAAGCTTGTACCTCTATTATTCAGACTATAGCGCCGTACTTAGCTTTGATTTTCAATTTGTGTGTGGATCAAGGAGTCTTTCCGGATCTAATGAAATATAGTAAGGTTATACCACTTTTTAAATCCGGGGACAGTAAAGACACAAATAATTATAGACCAGTATCCGTGTTGCCGGTTTTCAGCAAGGTATTTGAGAAGATAATGCTAAATCAAATGCTCATTCATTTTAATACGAATAACATCTTACATGATAAACAGTATGGTTTCACCAAAGGACGTTGTACAACTGACGCTGGTGTCACCCTATTAAAACACATATTTAATGCGTGGGAAGAGTCGCAGGATGCCATAGGTATCTTCTGCGACCTGTCGAAGGCGTTTGATTGCGTTAATCATGAAACATTACTTCTGAAACTTGAGCATTACGGGCTAGGTCAATCAGCGTTAAGTTTGATTAAATCTTATTTGAGTGATAGACAACAATTAGTTCAAATAAACGGTGTGAATTCGTCGGGGTTAAATGTGAAAATGGGGGTACCCCAGGGCTCAATTTTAGGTCCTTTCTTATTTTTAATATACATAAACGATTTACCCCATTTATTCGAAGGCAAACTAAATATGGTGTTATTTGCTGATGACACATCTTTAGTTTTTAAAGTAAATAGACGTACTTGTCAGGTTGACGACGTAAATAACGCGCTACGGCAGGTTTAGGATTGGTTCACTGCCAATAATTTAGTATTAAATGGTAAAAAAACCAAATGCGTAAAATTTTCGTTACCAAATGTCAAAAGTACTGATTGTGACATTATATTAAACAAGGAGAAGCTCGAATTCGTCGATAAAACGGTTTTCCTGGGGATCACGCTAGACTCAAGGTTACAATGGGGTCCTCATTTAGTATCACTTGCGGGGCGGCTGAGTTCGGCAGCTTATGCTGTCAGAAAGATTCGTCAATTTACTGATGTGGATACCGCTAGGCTAGTCTATTTTAGTTACTTTCATAGTATAATGTCTTACGGTATCTTACTATGGGGAAGGGCTGCAGACATTGAGTCTATTTTTATTCTGCAAAAACGAGCCATCAGAGCGATTTACAATCTTCGCCGCCGTGATTCTCTAAGGGAACTGTTTAAGGACATTAACATCATGACGGTTCCTTGTCAATATATTTATGAAAACATTATGTACGTGAGAAAGAATTTACATCTTTTTAGTAAAAACGGAGACAGACATAATTACATTACTAGAAATAGGGACCAATTAGTTCAACCAGGTTTCAGACTGGCAAAAGTGGCCTCATCTTTCATGGGGTACTGTACAAAATGTTACAATAAAATTCCTCCCCATATTCTAGAACTGAATGAGACGAAATTTAAAAATTGTATAAAACGCACACTATGCAGGCAGGCATATTATAAGTTGGGGGATTATATCACTGATAAAAATGCTTGGCTCAATGCTAGTCCTGCTCCACAACCACTAGGGCGCAAAAACAAATGATATGTTTATGTTTGTGTTGTATAGACTCGATTTCTTTTAGTATTGTATAGCTGCACAGCACGTGTGTGGGTACTATGTACCCAACTGTAAATCTACCATTTGCTATACCTATGTGTCGTTCGTTGACTTGTGTGTGCCCTGGCAGTTGAGTGTGTCATGCTCTCTCAAATGTCTCTCTGATGGTGGCGCGTGTGTTGGATCATTCGGTTCCCTTCATGATGGTTGAGCTGGGTGGTGCCGATTCATGCGTCATGTTCGTGAACGGGCGCCGTCAGTTGGGATTGGTCATAACTCAACTGCTTCGGATGTTGATGTTTTTCTAGTACCTATTGTATAACTGCACAGACATGTGTGAGTACTTTTAATACTTTATACCTTTACATAGTGTAGTGTGTAGTGCTATTCTGGGTGCATTGTCCTCACATATGTGAATTTATTCATGTATATGTACTCATGTACCTAAATATTGTAAAAATCTTTTTTTTTTTTTAAAAGAGTAAGTATGGAGTTTCTTGTGCATTCTTCTCCATAACAAGCTACTTTCCGAATGCACGGTAGAATCATTTTTTTTTTTTTTTAAAGAGTAAGTATGGAGTTTCTTGTGCATTCTTCTCCATAACAAGCTACTTTCCGAATGCACGGTAGAATCAACTTTTATTCCATGTAAATTTAAAAAGTATGGAGTTTCTTGTGCATTCTTCTCCATAACTAGCTACTTTCCGAATGCACGGTAGAATCAACTTGTATTCCATTTAAATTTAAATTGTGACATTCAAAAGTGCCGCTTGGTGGCCCAGTTGAAATAAATATCTTTTGTCTTTTGTCTTTTTGTCTTTAAATAATGGAAAAAGTAGATCTAACGAGGGCTGGAAGGTTGCGTTGATGTGATTGTATGAACGATGATCAATCCGTCTCACCAACCGTAACAATACAGCATCCATAATTAAAATTATCTGGCTATTCACATCACATCACATCATCACCTATGAATTGTTGCCACTGCTGGGACACAGGCCACCTCTCTGTGAGAGGGAATGGGACGTAATCCACTACGCGGGCCCAGTGCGGGTTGGTGGATGTCACATGTCTTCGAATTGTTGGTTCTAAGAAATGCCGGTTTCTTCACGATGTTTTCCTTCACGGTTTTAAGAGCAGTGGTGATGAAATAATTTACACAAAGTAAAGCGCCTGCCTGGGTGCGAACCCACGACGTATAACTTGTAAGTCGCGGCCGATGCCTCTGGGCCACCACTGATCTATTCTACGTCATATCATAACATTATGATTACGCGTTTGTTAAACCACTGCTCATTCAAGTGTAGAACGCATAAAATAAATTAAATACCCTATTGATAATAAGAAGTACCTAATCTCATCTGCGAGAGGAAAGTTGGGAACGAGCTGCAATAACATGTCTGTCATTTGGGATCGTGTTTCTATCTCTTGTTCATCTGATCCCAAGAAACAGCTTGGTTGCAAGAAGAGAACCCTTTATAGATATAAAATGATTTATTTTCGAACAGTTTTGCCGAGGTTTTGCTGTGCAGTGTTGGACGTCTAGATTTTATACCAATAGACTCGCCTCCTGTTACATGGGACTTAACCTTTCATGTGTTTAAGACTTGGATCCACGCAAGACACAATCGCTTTTCTTTTTTTCTGTAACTACGGTTAAACATTTGGGATATAAGTACACAGCTGCCTATAAGTAGGTATACAAGATCTAGGTCAGGGGTCAACAATTACTTTCATTTGGGGTCCATTTCTTAAAATACATACTATGAACGACGGCCCCTGGGCCTCATAATTATTTGATTAAATAATAAACAAATTTAATCAAGAAAAGTAAACTTACCTACCCAAAATCCTACTAATATTATAATGGCAAAGGTTTGTGAATGTGTGTGTCATATTTACAAGTTTTTCAAGTAAATCTAATTCATTTGGAAGAATGTGATGCAAATTCGAAAAGATATGGTTGCCAGCTCTCAGTTAAGCGCAAGCTAGGAGCAATTTACCTGCTAAACCTGGTTACCCATGAATAGCGGCTAACTGAAAGCTAAATGATGGTGCATACGCACCCACAATACAGGAGAAATGCCTGGTATAAGGCAAATTATAAAATCACTTATCCATCCAAACTTTTGCCCTTTGTTCTCATAAGGACAGATTCTCATAAAGACAGATTAGCAGAAGGACAGATTCTTATAAAGACAGTTTCGCATCAAGACAAAGTACAGTCAAGTTGAAAATAATATATATATCGGAGGAAGGTAAATGATTAATAGTTGGGAACGAAGAAATATCGCTTGTAAACTTATTAATTCAGTTTTGTTTAATTGGCAACATTTAGCTTCTGATTCAAATTTCAATTAGATTTTATTCGATTGGTAACACTTAGTTTTCTCCAGTGTCCAATGCTAGTGAAGGATTTGAATCCTAGAGCAAAGTGACACGTGACAGTGACAGACAATTTGGAGGGAAACGCGAAGGCGCGCGGCAGCGCGGGGTTGACTTGAGTAGAGAGAACTGGAGACGGTACCGCGATCAAGTGTGATGAGTGGCATGATTGGTGCCGGTGGAGTTGCGTCTAAAAGTATCTGGCTACTGGCTAGTGAAAAGTGATTACAAACTGGCGCGTCAACTTGCTACTAGAATTGGACAATGGAATATCTCGTGCATGCATAACCCACGATAAGCCCACAAGTACGAGGGTATATGGAAGGAAGCCCTCGTGTTTCCGACATCAGAAGTATGAACCAATGCACGCACAAGGCGATGCTGGATCAAATGAGACGAGTAATGGCTGGCGCACTCTCTTTGATGCGCAAAAATTTGCATGGAAGTACCTACCTACATAGAGAGACGTTTCGCAACTCGTCGGCTACTGGAAAGCGGAGACAGGAATATTATGTTGCCCGAAATCAACCGTATAGTTTGGCCTATACTAGACAATGTGCGAAGTCTAGTTGCAGATAATGTTAATGATGACATCGATGCCCAATCCTGACTAGATACCTACTGGGCAAACGCAACTGTGGTGTACAGATGTACAGGGAAGTATAAACTTAAGTATTCTGACAATAATTAGTACCTATCTAATGCCTTGTGAAGTTTAGCCACAATACCTATTGTTTTTCTTGGTATAAAGTGGCTACAATTTATAATAAATTTCTATTTTCGTTATGATGCTAAAAGAAACTTAGCCAGTTTCATACTGTCAGTGGAACTCGCATGAGAATAAGACGACTTGTGTAAATACAGTGCAAGAGAGCAAACATCCTTAAGCTACAACTTGATTCAACAAAACATTACGCTTGTGTGAAAACTTGCTCATAGACATGAATTTTTCAGGCATTCGTACAATATGCAACAAATAGCATGGACGTCTGAGCCCTTCAACATGGCTGCTGTGGATACCACAAGACCTGTTGTGACCAGCTGTGTGTGGTGATACAAGTGCGGAGCTCAGGTTCCATTTCAAAAGGCAACACATAACCCGCAGCCTACAGCGCTATGAAAGAGGAAATTTAGTGGTGTTATACATGCCACTGCGGTGATCAATCCATTTAATATTTTCTGGTAGCATCTAGGAGTCTGGACTTGTGCATGTGAGCATGGTCGGCACTGCTGCCTGACCCATCCGGGAGTACAGGCTTAAGGTATGTTACTTTGATTGATCTGCATTCAACAATTGCTGCATCTGCATTCAGCTGTACATTTTTGTGGCAGCTGAAGTATGTATTGGGTTTGGATTTACCGAAGTTTTACAATTAATTTTTGCATTCATTGCAATCTATAACTATTGCATTATTTTGTTTCATGGAAATGTGTCATGTAAGTTACAAAAAAAAGAGTAAAAAAAAATTATTCAAACAGCGCTATCTGTGTTATGGTGTTGATACTGTATGTTTCTTTCAATAATCATCGAAAGATTCAGGACCCCATTAGCTGTAATATGCTGCTTGAAATAACTTATTGAATAGGTGCATGAATTTTTTTATGATCAATTAAAAAATTAACAAATCATTTTTACATGGACAGAATGAGAAGTCAGTCCATGTCACGCCATCTATTGATATCCTTGCTTTGTTCGAGCTTTGAAATATTTTGTTTCATCAAGTATTTAATCTTTTTTATTCACCAACAAAATAAACAACAAAACGATTTTCGGAATTTTTTGTTTCTAATGTACTCGGAGCATTGGAACGTGGGGACGAAACGCAAAAAAAAAAAAGAGATTTCATTACATTATTATGTTGTTAGAACAATAATACACGGTTTTGTGACCACTAGTGCTGTCACAAGCATAAACACAGATAATAAATAGGTTGTTGTTTACTGACAATCGAGAAGTAAAGATATTAGCAATCCGTTTTTTTTATATGTTTGAACACTAGGAATTTTAGCCATGCATTTTTTATTAATAGGTGTCACTTCAGATTTACCGTAAATATTACTACCACTGAGTTTGTTGTTGATTTGATCTCCAAGGGAATTTGTGAATATGCTATTTCTTGGAAACAACATACTTTCTAACTGTTCGCATTGGTATTTTCAATACAAGTTTGAATCCAGTTACGGAACGCAAAAAGAAAAATCGTAACAATAGTCGATCTTCAGCATCTTTGACTGATTGGGGTTGTTTTTACAACTAAATTAAAGTATCAGGTATAAGGGAACAATATTTATTTTGTTTACGTTAAATTCACTTATGTTTGTGATATACATTCAATTATTTTTAAATGATATTTTGGTTCATGTCAAAACAGAAAAATCTTATCTCGATTTTCTAGGGTGAAATATCGATTCGCTGGATTGATTCAGTACTGGATATCGATTGAAAAAAAAAACGTTTATTTATTTTTTTGTCCTTAAAATCGATTCGTCGATTAATCGATAACAGAACGTCATCCCTTGCTCATCTCTATAAGACATAAAGACAGTGACAAGTGTCAACATTCGAAAAAGTTTGATGATACAAAACAAATAACTTTGATATGATTTTTATCTTAAAAGTTACTAGATAAAGACTAGATTATTAATAAATCGTTACAAGGTGTGAGTCACTGTGGGGATTAGACTTTTAACTTTTGCATTGTTGCAAAGACATGCAATAACTTTCAGTTAAGAGCTATGTAATCAAGATTATTTTCAAACCGGTGTTAAAGTTTAGTGAAATAGTTTGTTGTTCGACTCGATTTGCAATCTTACAACCTGCAAACATCACGAGGATTAACGTTACTATAGCCTAGACAGTTGGCGTTTAGTTTTGTTGCTACCAACGGTTGAATAAAGGTAAAGTTAATGTCTGTAGTTGTTATATATCGCATTGTAGAGAACTAACCAACTGATAACATGTCATTCTAATGATACCTACAAATAAAAATGATTTAAATTGACTACGGTGAATGACAAGTGCAACTAGACATTTAGATGGTGTCGAGAAGACGTGTTCAGGTATTATGAGATGCTCGAGAGCCAATAACTGTTCCAAGTTGTGGCTGAGGATGAGATAGATGTTCAATTGGCAACATTTTAATTCACATAGAACGGTTTCTCAGTTTCGTGGGTCAGAGAGATGACGGAGTCAAGAGTTTATTCGGCGTTTAAGTTGAAAGTGCATTCTGTGTAGCAAATGTATTTGCTAAAGTTATTGTGAATTGTAGACCACGGATGGGATACTTGGGTTCTATTTGATGTACTTGGTACATGGGTTTTTGTTTTTTTGGAGGAAACTAAGAATGGTTTCGTTGTTCTGTGTTGTTCAACGATGCTTGGCCTCGGTAATCTTGAACATTGTTCAAAAATTTTAATAATTGTATCATCTCTTTAAAATAAAGGTTTGTATTTGTGAATTGTGTGTTGTCATGTAGGAAGTGTAGTACCTACCTAACTTGAATAATAAGTTTGGAATTTAAAGTATACTGTCAGTAATGGCTGTGCTAACTTGTTGAATAGTTGAATAGTCTGTGCTGGTCATTGTGAACATACCTAACGTTATTTTGTGTTATTTCATTCAAGTTGGATAAGATAATGTTAACACAGATGTAAAGTCGGTGATGTGCGGTGCATGATTTAATTTTTAGTTTGCAAAGTTGGTAATGTTTGGTGTTGTAAGTTATTATACCTATCGTACTGAGAGTTTGGTATGCAATCATGAACATAGAATAGAGTTCTTGAGTATGCTTTTGGCTGTGTATGAAATCATGAACATAGAATAGAGTTCTTGAGTATGCTTTTGGCTGTGTATGAAATCCTGAATGTGAGGTTGCCGTTGTATTCAGAATAAAGATTGATACTGATAGTAAAGATTGAAATAACAAATTTCATTTTGGTTTAAAGGTGCTGTTTGGAAGTGAATTGCAATTCTGAATGGTGGCAATTATGAATTAAATGGTGGTGTTGAATTAAAGGCTTTGTTTGTTTCATGATGAGTTAGAGAAAATCTGAAAGATCAAGTACCCATTGACGTAACTGAATGTACTATGGTGAAGACTGATTCAAATCAATCTAGCAATGGTGAGGTCGTGTGCATGGTCAAAGGACTGACTGTGCGGTGAAGAGTAGTCACTGCGGTGACTGCTGTAGCCTAAGATAGGCTGGTGAGTGGTCAGAGATGACTGCTGTAGCCTAAGATGGGCTGTTGAGTGGTCAGAGATGACTGCTGTAGCCTAAGAACGGCTGGTGAGTGGTCAGAGATGACTGCTGTAGCCTAAGATGGGCTGGTGAGTGGTCAGAGATGACTGCTGTAGCCTAAGGTGGGCTGGTGAGTGGTCAAAAGATGACTGCTGTAACCGAGATGGGTTACGAGGCCTGGTCAGGATGACTATGGTTGCAGGATGGTCACAGGGTTGACCATCAGGAGGCACAGCAATTGCTGTGGGACCAAGAAACATTGCTGGATATGTATGGGGGGGAGCCTAGTCCCTCTGGGGCTTCGGTGACCTGTTGTTTAGTGTATGTGGCATGGGTATCTGGCAGTCTTGTTGCTTCGAGAGGACCGGTTGTCTGGGGGAGCCTGGTCCCTCTGGGGCTTTGGTGACCTGTTGTCTGGGGGGAGCCTAGTCTCTCTGGGGCTTTGGTGACCTGTTGTGTGTCTGGGGGAGCCTGGTCCCTCTGGGGCCTCGGTGACCCGTTGTTTGGTGTATGTGGCATGGTATGTTGTGTTGGGTGTTTGAGTGGTTTCTGGCACACTTAGTGCTTTGAGACCGATTTGACGTCTGTTGGGAACCTGGTACCTCTGGTGCTTCGGTAACCGTTTAGAATGTGTTAGTGTTAATATGGTTGTCTAAACGGTGAGGTGTCTGTTTCGAGAGTACGACGATGGTAGGCTGGTAATATAAGGTGTTGATTGAAGGTTTCACGTGGAAGATGTCACGACCACGTAATTTTTTTTTATTTGGTCAGGAGCGGCCGAACTTAACCTATTAGGTACTCAATTTTTTTTTTTTTTTGTTCTCTTGGTTTTTGTTTTTTATCACAATTGAGTAACGATGTTGTTCATCGCTCTACATCAAACGTGGGACCGTTTGAATGTCAAGATGGCCGTATCGGAGGAAGGTAAATGATTAATAGTTGGGAACGAAGAAATATCGCTTGTAAACTTATTAATTCAGTTTTGTTTAATTGGCAACATTTAGCTTCTGATTCAAATTTCAATTAGATTTTATTCGATTGGTAACACTTAGTTTTCTCCAGTGTCCAATGCTAGTGAAGGATTTGAATCCTAGAGCAAAGTGACACGTGACAGTGACAGACAATTTGGAGGGAAACGCGAAGGCGCGCGGCAGCGCGGGGTTGACTTGAGTAGAGAGAACTGGAGACGGTACCGCGATCAAGTGTGATGAGTGGCATGATTGGTGCCGGTGGAGTTGCGTCTAAAAGTATCTGGCTACTGGCTAGTGAAAAGTGATTACAAACTGGCGCGTCAACTTGCTACTAGAATTGGACAATGGAATATCTCGTGCATGCATAACCCACGATAAGCCCACAAGTACGAGGGTATATGGAAGGAAGCCCTCGTGTTTCCGACATATATTATTTTATTTTTTTTACTTTACAAACTAAACCAAAATAAAATTATTTTAATGTAGGTACTAGGTAGGTATATTCAATTCATAAAAAAAAACTTTTTTTTTTTAAACGTACTCACTGTAAGGTTTGGTACGTTTCACATTTTCCAAGTCTCAGTTTTGCGAGGCGGTGTAAGCACTCTATAGCCGATATTTTTTATCGTTTGCGAAATCCAAAATAATGTTCTCAATTTTCCTGTCAACAAAAATGCCAGACTTCCTTCTTTTTTTTAGTGCACAATAATAATCACCACGGATTATTTGATCGGACAGTTTTAGGAATCTTATAATTAATACTTTTTTGCCACCCTTCGATGCCCTTCGATGGCATTCGTGGTTCGAAACACTAAAACATCGCTAGTAATGAGTTTCATTTACTGTTTATTTAAATAGTCTTGAAAAATAAGTTTTCCTCATTACTAGGGCCTAACTTGCATAAACAAAGGTACGCCTCTGGTATAAGCGTTGCTGGCAATAGTGCTAGGGAGAAAAGTTGAGTGTAGGTATTTACGACCCTCTTTAGAAGAACTGAATCCAATTGCTTTTGTCTTCTTCCGAATTGCATTTATAAAATGATAGTAGCAGCCTTTTACTATTAATCCAATATTTATAAAAAAATATTCTCATTCACATAAATGGGATTGTTTGTGTGACGACATCATTCTTATTAATACTCTCACCGCCTGGCCACATAGCCTGCTGCTTTGCAAAACTGTATATATGCGTAGCGGTGAGTGTTATTGGCCTAAAGTAGTGTGTGGAACTGTACCTTTTCTGTCTTTATGCGAAAATGTCCTTATGAGAATCTGTCCTTCTGCTAATCTGTCTTTATGAGAATCTGTCCTTATGCGAACAAAGGACTTTTGCATTTATAATATTAGTAATAATTATTTGATTAAGGTTATTGTGGTTATATAGATATTGCCAGACCTACAGCAATGTATTCTACTGTCAACTTATCAATTCGTATGAAGTTTACCTAATCAAAAACGTAGGCTTGAGTCACGCATTTTATCACGGTTTTTTGCTCCCAAACTGCGATAACAACGTGTGACACAAGCCTGTCACAGTAGGCCGTGCTCGGGGTCTCACGAGTGAAAAGTTTACTTCTAGGCAAGCGTGCTATACCGTCGACCACGTCATCGCTTACCATCAGGTGAGATAGTGGTCAACCGCGTCCGAGAACCTATCAATAATATCAAAAATATAAAAATCTTCAAAGTCTATCCATTAAGGCGCAGATATCCCTCAGTAGCCGATTTTAAAATGAGATTTTAAAAAGAGCACGTCTGAACGGCTAGTCGTAATTTTTATACATTAGGTAATTTTCTTAATAATTTGATCTACGAACATTTTAAATTATATCCGCATTGCATAGTATAATTAATTTATAAAATAACTTTAAAATTACTGACACATACAAAAAAACCGGCCAAGTGTTAGTCGGACTCGCGCACGAAGGGTTCCGTACTTGGTAAATTGCGGTTTACGATTTATGACGTATTAAAAAAAACTACTTACTAGATCTCGTTCAAACCAATTTTCGTTGGCAGTTTACATGGTAATGTACATCATATATTTTTTTCAGTTTTATCATTCTCTGATTTTAGAAGTTACAGGGGGGGGGGGCACACATTTTACCACTTTGGAAGTGTCTCTCGCGCAAACTATTCAGTTTAGATAAAAATGATATTAGAAACCTCAATATCATTTTTGAAGACCTATCCATAGATACCCCACACGTATGGGTTTGATGAAAAAAATATAATAGTTTCTGTTTCAAGTATGGGAACCCCCAAAATTTATTGTCTTTTTTCAATGTTTATATGAAAATCTTAATGCGGTTCACAGAATACATCTACTTACCAAGTTTCAACAGCATAGTTCTTATAGTTTCGGAAAAAAGTGGCTGTGACATACGGACGGACAGACAGACAGACAGACAGACAGACATGACGAATCTATAAGGGTTCCGTTTTTTGCCATTTGGCTACGGAACCCTAAAAACGACAATCGTACCAAAACCGCCGAGAGTATTTTCATAAAAATTACACCATCTCAAAGAAAGTTTAATCTATCTAGTTATTTTGATCTAAGGCTTTTTTTTCTCTTTCCTTCAAAGAATAATAAGGAAAATACCAAAAAAATACAGAATTTTGGGTCGCGCGGGTGTGAAGCGAGTGCGTGTTTTATTCCTTCAAGGTCGTTGGCGACTGTCGTCGTCTTAAATCCCGAGACCTCTACGAGCCTCGGGCAGCACGTCAAGCTGTTGGTCCCGGCTAGAATTTGTAGATCTGAGCCAGTCGTTATACAATAGTGAGAAGCTCTGCAATTTGACAGCCAGTCTCGCCAAGAGGTGTTGTAATAACCCGCAGGGCTATCTACTAAATAAAACGTGATATTTGCGATATACCATGCGTGTTACCCAGTACAGTTACTGGGTAACCTGATAAACCTGCTGTTTATAGTACAGTTACAGTAACGTAGTTGCTACGTCTACAATTCTGGTTTCAGCGGCATCCAGCTAGACTAGAAGTCGACCCCACAGATATAAATCTAACTAGATGACGCGATCGTATGTACTTCGCGTGTCACATGATCGTAATTTGAGCTTTTCATTTAGCATTATCGGCACCGGAAATCCACCGAAATCTAGAAAAATGTATTTTTTATGCCATTATGAGCCGTAAAGACTGAATATTAAAAGTTGGCCGAGGCATTGGAAATGTTTTCTTTCATTGGTAAGTAAATATGTTTTTAAATTGTGTGTGAAATAGTGCCACGCTTGATTTTTATACAGATGGAGGGACTTGCGTTATCTAGTTAGATTTATGTCTGTGGTCGACCCCAACGTTGTTGGAAAAGCCTAAGAAAAATACGGAAGACACGGAGACAAGTAAAAGTCAGTTAAATCATCCCTTCTAAATGATAACAGTGTAGGTTGACCTACATTGAAGTAACCTTGAGTAACACACCCTAAATACTTGACGTACTTATTCCACATTCACGCCTCCTTTGTTTTGGCGTTCAGCCGATTTCCATTAGAATTAGCATACATTTTGCATATACGCACATACATAAATGTAGGTATGTCTTATAGGTATTCTCTGTTTTATATCTGTAGTTATAATCTATATCTATACTAATATTATAATGAGGTATAGTTTGTAAGTTTGTATCGATGTAGGAGGTAATCTCTGGACCTACAGGACCGATTTTGAAAATTCTTTCACCAGTAGAAAGCTACATTATTCCTGAGTGTCATAGGCTATAATATATTAAAAAAGAGATCCTTATCAAGATTGCAATAATGTAACCCACAGAAGCAAAATGTTGCCTGTAAAATTCATTCTTTGGCGTGCGCTGAGAAAACTATTGATGATAAAATTATTAGGTAGGTAGGTAGGGCAGGCAGGGTAGGCAGGATAGGCTAGGTAGGCTGGGTTGGTAGGGTAGGTAGGGTAGGCAGGGTACACAGCGCAGGGTAGGCTGGGTAGGCAGGGTAGGCAGGGTACCCTGTTGACGGGAGCGAAGCCCCGGGGGTCAGCTAGTCTAATATAATCTTCTATAATATAAAAATGAATTGCAAAATGTGTTGGTAAGCGCATAACTCAACAACGCCTGGACCAATTTGGCCAATTCGTTTTTTTAAATGTTCGTTGAAGTTCAAAGATGGTTTTTACGGGGAAAAAATAATCTAATAATTGCCGGAAAAAAAAAACAAAAGTAGCCCTTTTCTTTTTCCCATACAAAAGTTTTCTAACTAAAACGTAGAGTCAATTTGAGCTTTATTGCTATTGTACAAGCAATTTTTGCTTTGTGTAGGGTAGGGTAGTGTAGGGTAGGGTAGGGTAGTGTAGGGTAGGGTAGGGTAGGGTAGTGTAGCGTAGGGTAGGGTAGTGTAGTGTAGGGTAGGGTAGTGTTGTGTAGGGTAGTGTAGGGTAGAGTCAGTTTGAGCTTTATTGCTATTGTATAAGCAATTTTTGCTTTGCGTAGGGTAGGGTAGTGTAGGGTAGGGTAGGGTAGTGTAGGGTAGTGTAGTGTAGGGTAGGGTAGTGTAAGGTAGGGTAGTGTAGGGTAGGGTAGGGTAGTGTAGGATCGGGTAGGGTAGGGTAATGTAGGGTAGGGTAGGGTAGGTAGTGCAAGGTAGGGTAGGTAGGGTAGATAAATGTTTGGTGTTTTTATGGCAAAACAAAGTTTGCCGGGTCAGCTAGTAATATTATAAAGAGGTAAAGTTTGTGAGGTTGTAGGGGGTAATCTCTGGATCTACTGAACCGATTTAGATGAAATTTGGCATGGAGATAGTTTGAGACCCTGGGAAGGATATTGTATAATTGTTTTAATTTTAATGTTTATTTTTGTATTGTCTTATCTTGGTGTACAATAAAGTATATATAAATAAATAAATAAGGATATAGGATTTTGTATTCCCTTGGGATGATAAAACACTTTTTACGCGGGCTAAACCGCGGACAGAAGCTAGTGGGTTAGGTATATGTTTGGTATATCGCCGCCGGAACATGAGAATTTTACGATACTGTTGAACTTTCAAACTAGAGATCATTTCCGACGAAATTACAGTTTTTCCTTTAGTTATTGAAGCCAATTTAATTTAATATGTTGTCAAAATATTGTCTTTACGTTCCTAGTTGCTGTTATGTTTTCTTAAGTAAATAACAACACAGCTTAACATTATTATACAACTCCTCTTGTCGTGTTCTCTGTACAATACTGCACCTTAAGGGACCTTTGTGAGGCTAATGATAACGTTGACCATGTGGCTGAATCCTAGTTAAAATATATTTAATTTTGGAATCATCGGAGGATACATATCTATTCGCGAGCTGGCTGAACAAAACCAGATGTAAGTACTTACCTCCTACTGCACAGCATGATTTTCTTCTTGTTTACGTCTTTTTAGTTCGCTTTTTAAGCAGTCTGGTTTTTTGAGTTTTTAATAAACTTTTTTTAATTACCATTTTTTTTTAGAATGAGGTATATTTAAACATATAAGTGTTATATATTTTTGAAACCACCTCTTAAAACCCTTTATTTTAATACCCCACACGATGGAAGAAAAAATATTTTTACCCACAAAATGGCGCCATAATCCGCCACTTTTTTCTTTTCCAATTTTAATGTAGCCAGTGACACTCGCAGGGTTAAGACGAATCAACTGGCGTAAGAATCATCAAAATCGGCCAACGCGTTTGGTCTCTAGAACGCCACATAGGAACAATACATACATACATAGACTGATAAACACATTACCCTCCTAGGTAAAAACAGGCTGAGGCCGCTAAGTTATGACCAATCCCAACAGATAGCGCCCGTTCACAAACATGACACATGGATCGGCACCACTCACCTATTAATATATCATCTGCCACACAATTCATTTATCGTTTCCTCGATCTTCCTCTACTTATAAAGGTTGTATGAATGAGGACAGTTTTATAACCACTCAAAACTTTACTGACGACCTTGAAAGACTTGATATGACTTTCAGCAACGTGGCTTCCCTATTTTCAGAATACAAGTTACCAACTGAAACTTGGTAATTTAAGAGGAAATGCGGGCAGAGAGCTCCGACTGAATTTCCTTTGTAAAAGTCATAATTTGAGGGTTGGCTCTCGCCTATTTCCTCCTCCATTAATGGACTAGTTTAAAAGATATTCCATAAACTGGAAAAGAAAGATATATACTATGCCCTTATGTTTTTCTTTTTTCATTTATAGGTGTCAAATTTGTACAATAATCCCATGTCGACAGCGTAATTTCGAGCATTTTTAAAAAGGTTCTAGCTTCTAAAGATAATGTTTCTTCAAAAAAGAAAACATAGGGACATAGTATATATCTTACTTTTTAAGTTTATGGAATATCTTTTAAATTGGTCCAATATTGGAGGAGAAAATACGCGAGAACCAAACCTCGAATTAAGACTTTTTACTTAGGATAATTAGTCGGATGTCTGCGACCGCATTTCCTCTTAAGTAGATAATTAAAGTAGCATCAAGCAGCTCTTAAGATAAGGATCAAAAAGCTACTGGATACTGCTTTTCTTGTTGAAGTGGGCACTAACAACTCTTGGACAGTCTCTTCAAAAGCCGGACGATGGACATCCCTAGCCAAGTTTCCAGTTTGCGGCGGCGGCGAAGCGAACAATGCTTCAAGTACTCTTGCAAAACTTCTTTTTTTACTAAAAATATATTTTATACATAAAGAAAAAGCTCAAGTACTTACTTAAAGGTAATAAAAGATTTAATAATTCATGCGACATTAGAGGGTATTAGATATTTATAACATTTACGGACAAGCCTGCCAAATCCTAAAAGGAGCGTTTCAAAATAATTATTAAATATTAACGTTAAAAGCCGGATTTAATACACAACTTAAATATTAACGAGTTTGTAACATAAATAGAGCTGTTTAACTAACAGTCCCCAAAGCTTTGCATACAATATTAAAACTAAATATACCGTATGTTGCTAACCGGTTTTACCAGAAGGTAATCGTAAGGAGACACATTTGGAATATCTAATTCTAAACGCAGCTCAGTCCTCTTGACAACACTTCAAAAACATTCTTGAAATATACCTACTGTCGAACTGAATACTGCAATCAGTATAATAACTCTAATCGGTCAAACGTAATCTGTGTGTGGGCGCCCTTTGATGACATAATATTATCTGTGTACTAAACCGGCTGCCGGCGACCGTATCACTGTCAATATTTTATAAACAGTAAGGTATCCAGCCAGCCACTAGACTATACCATAGCCAGTACCGCGCCAGCCAGCTGCGCCGACGCACGGCTGTCAACAAAACGACGCCATCTTGATTCTATTTTCAAAAATGTCTTTGAGGTTATTCGTGTTTCTGGTCTTCGTCGTCCTTGTTGCCGCCCAAGCCCCGAACCCCACGTTAAGAGTGGCTCATGGCGTCCTTCAGGGTGCTTGGAAGATTTCCACAAAAGGCAGGTCCTTTGCCAGCTTCGAAGGAATTCCTTATGCGCGGGCGCCGATCGGAAAGTTAAGATTTAGGGTAAGTTATTAAGCTAATGTCTTTTATGGCTTTTCTTATTTGAAATCAGCTTGTGATAATCTCGGATTGTATTTTATACACTTGTTCCATGCTAGACTTGTTCAAAACCACCCGGTGTTTGAGCAAAGTGGCCAAAGGGTTCTTGTCTTCCAAACAAGAGGGTGTTAAGAGGGGACTCTAGTTAGACTTTCTCCATACAAACACATTCTGCTGTTTTCTTCGTGGATAATGCCTCTAGAGCAATGATTTTTTTCCATGAAATCTAGGTCTAATTAATACGTGCCTGTATCATTTCCTTTTTTCCAAAATATAATCACAAGAAGAAATATGACAATCCAAAAATCCGAAAAAAATGCCCGTTTTTACCGCCATGTTCCTCAGACATGACTTTCAGACAAAATTTATAAGTTTTTAACAAAAAAGGAAATGATAGGAGCATAGATATACTTTTCCTCTAAATTTTGATATAAGATTTTTTTAGATCAGACCAGTTTTCATGAAGAAAACAGCAGAATACGAAACGTCTTTTAGTCAAAGTTTTTGTAGGTAAAATCAGCCTGAGCTGCAGTTGTCCCTTTCGCACTTTACGGGGTGAGGTTGGAGGTGACGCGACGGCAATAGTTTCTTCAAATACCTATTTTCAAATTCCTGTTGACTAGAGTCCGCTCTTAAGTTCAGACCCTGCCCTTCCAAAACTTTTATGGTAATTGAGTTTACCATAATTTATAGAGGTTAGGAAGTATGGGAAATGCCACAGCCTCCCTACAGAATCCTTATTTATTCGCCTGAGGCAGTAATAAAAAACATAGATTTTATGGGCATTAAAGTTCGCTTCGGAAGTTAAATCGCGGCTGAAAAAAAAATCTGTGGGTATTTTTTTGCGACTTCGCTGCCGCAGCGTAACACACAGGAAACGAGCATATTTTTGGAACAAAATATTGCCTCTCAGTAATAATGTAACCATCTGTGAACGGATCAGTACTACCAAAGATAACCTTGAACAAACAAATTATAGTTTAACCTCTTGCTATTATCAATATGGATACAATATACGTAGGTATAACAACTCTCGAACTATGTAAACAAAACAATATAGTAACTTTGTCACTTTATTAGTTTCCATTAGGTGTTATTACTAAACTACACACTGTTTTTGTATGGTTGACCATGGAAACAAAAGCGTTATCGGCGTCGTATTAATTAATATTGTTCTGATTATTCTTATCCTTGAAAGTTTCATTAAATTAATATTACAAATATATGTCTGTGTGCTTAGATGTTTGTTACTTAATCCCCCAACGCCAACGAAAGAGAAGAAGCCTTAGATCAAATTGTAGATGATTAAATTGTCTTTGAGAGGGTGAAAATTTCATTAAAATAGGCCCGTCGGTTTTGGTGTGATTATCTTTTTTTTTGTCTGTGTTAGACATAACTTTACAAACTAATTACACTATGTTGTACGAATATAACTCATAATATCAAATAACTGAAGTATTCATAGATCAAATTATTAAGAAAATGATCTAATGTAACATATTTTTCCATAAAATTACGACTAGCCGTTTAGACATGATTCTCATTTTAAAATCAGTTACTGAGGGTATCCAGATTTGAATGAAACTTGGCACACGGTAATCTCCCCCCACCCCCCTCCTCCTTAGTCCTGGATATACATTTATTTTATTACATACATACACATAAGTACAGTTAATATTACAGTTGCCCAATTCGATAGTGAAGAAAAAAATATTATAATTACAAATACATCATTTAGCACAACTTATAAATTTCAATGAACACAATCCAATTCAATAAAAAAAATATTAAATTCTTATCATTCGAGCATAGTTGCGGGCAGAAACTAGTCTACGATTCATTTACATACACGTGTTTATATACTCTCGTGGAAATAACATAAATAAACAATCATATAAGCCGTTTACATAACATCTTCTATCGTTAAATATTTAGAATCGCGTATCTTCAATAAATATTAATAGCGACTCGTGAGATACTATATCCATAGTAATATTATAAATGCAAAAGTAACTCTTGTCTGTCTGTCTATTTGTTTGTTTGTATGCACGTGGGCGGAGCCGCTGTCAGAATCAAGTTTTATAGAAATGCTATTATAATAGGTTCTGGTTATCATTTTAATTACGATTTAATAATCTTACCACTAATTAAGACTGGAATGTTATGTCAACAATGATTTCAGTTTAATTGATGTCAATTTATTAAACAATTCCATAATTATCTAGACAAAACAACGCTAATTGCCTTTTCATTTATTACAAGGTTAACGCGCGAAGTGATACCACCAAGCGCGAAAGTAGGTATGCAAACTAAAGTCACCGCCAGATAACAAAAAAGTGAAGGTCGTTAACACCTGTCTACCAACGTATTCCAATATTTCTAAACGATACGAAAAAAATGTAAAGGCAGTATCGCTAACACGATCAAACAAACGTATCGTGGTAAGGAGCGTTCTTGACCCTTTCACTTGGCATTCAGTAATGAGTTAATATCTCATAAAAGCGTGGACTAATTTACATTATTTAAACGGATAAAATGGTTCTACGCCTATACCTTTCATTTGGGACCAAACTTAACAAAATATCACCGTAACACAGGGTCCCAAATCTAACAAAGAAAATTTGGTTCGAATAAATGTCACTAGATGGCGCGATATGCATTGATTTGTTATTGAATTGTGGGTAAAATTAACATTTTCTAGAATTGATCATAAAAATTGCATGTTCTTTTTAAATCAACTTTCCTAAGCACAAAATTAAGAAATATTAGGCTCTTAATTCACATTGCAAAGATAATTGGCGCGATTTAAAATTTCTGAGGCATACCACACGATTTTTTAAATTTGTATGTAACACGTTTTGGTACAATGAAACTGTAAAAACGTGCATAAATTACTCTAAAACAAATGGTCACTGTACTCAAAGAAAATAATAGTCACGAACCGAGAATACCCTTTTACTTGCAAGTCGCTGCTAACAACTCTATAGCCGTGGAACGGAACCGAACGCGATCGAAGTACTTATAAAAATAATCAGTTTAATCACACGAAAAACGCTAGTTACGTCGACACGGTTTCTTTGTATGGAATGAGGCATCTATATGTTAGTATTATATTATCTATGACTATAACAAAAAAACATGTTTTCATGTTACGTAATTATAATTTTTAGTAGAAGTCTGATCAATGACTTTATTTTTTTTGTTATCTGTTGGAGACTAGCTATTTCCCTCGGCTACGCTCACCCCACGTGGCATATCCACACACGATGCATTTATCAGTCTTTCAGCATTATGCTGAGTGGAAGCCTTCTTGTCACAGTCACGACATGCATCTGCTTGTACTTACCTACTCATCATCCTTGTACTGTACTCAAAACTGGTATTTTATTTTAACTTCCTTTACTAACATAATTTAAGTACTTACTAATACTACCGATGGTTTTAATTTAAGGAAAAATCAAAAATTGTATGTCGTTTTTGTGGCGAACAAACACTTTTTCTTTCTTTCTTTCTTTCATTTGCTCTAGAAAGAGCCCACTGACACTCACAGATTGTATTGCTCATCCAGTGTCAAAATGTTCTTAATGTGTTCAGTATTTTCCGAGATTATCTTTTTCAACCCTACAAACAAACAAGCAATTTTTTCTCTTTATATTATTAGTTTACGTACTACAATATTCCTAGTTTATAGTTATTACTAGCTGTCTCCCGTGTCCCCCCACCTACCCTACCTATATACATGGTTGTTGCGTAACTATAACCGTTTACGCAGCGCACGCAACGGTAGCTCTCAAAAGGAATAAAGGAGATTGCCCATACACAGGCTCCTTATCACATATAATGCCGTAAGAACGAGACACAATAGAAAATGTATTGTTTGTCGGGCATCTGGCAGTTAAGGTGTTAAGAGGTATTATGTCTGCGATTTCAATATTATACAAAAATGGGATTTACATTTTGTGTTTTTTCAATCCGTGGCCTTTACTTTACATGTACAGACAACAATAGATCAGGTTCCTTCACTTGGACATATGTATGCACCTTATTCCATTATTATAAGGGTTCATTTCAAGAACAGAAACATCGTTATATCTCGTGAACCCCGAAAACAAAATAAAAATGTTTTCTAATTGTGAATATAACGTGTTTTCTACAATATACTTACAATCAAATTTATCAAGATACAAAAATTTTTTCAAGGGTCCCAAGTTCCCTTACAAAATGGGCATTCTCCTTTGGACCGTTATTACAACATTTTCATTGATGCGCTGCTCCTATTAGTCGTAGCGTGATGTTATATAGATATATAGCCTATAAGCCTTCCTCGATAAATAGGCTAACCAACACACAAATAATTTTACAATGCATGTCCTCGAAAAGAGCGGTTTTCCAAGCAGCCAAACTGTGCGGAAAGTGTCACTTTTTTCACTAGTGCTTTTTACTTTCCTGTATTTTTTTTATTTACGCATAGAGTTTTTATTATTTGAGAAAAGTTTTAAAAATTAGTTATGTACAGATTATCATTCATATAAAAGGTAAAATAAAACTAATTCTTTATTTTAGGCGTTTTTAATTACTCTAGATTTAGATTTTGATCAATAAATTAATTTTAAATATTCATTAAATATGTTTGGCAGAACGTATATTTTGCTCGTGCCTTATTGCGTTACGATGTGACAGCTATTTGCACATGCGCAGTAGATATGCCCGAGGAACTATTAGTTAATCTGTGGATATGCTGAACGCGCTTGAATAAGCCCGCCATTTCATTAATTTCATTTTATTAATTTATTTATTTCCTCCCACAATGCATAGTAAAGTGTTGTATGATACACGTACGTAAGATGTCTGTACTCGTGATGTACTCGTGTCGATTTATCCACTCACTCGCTCCGCTCGCTCGTGAATAAAAATGCCACTCATCGGAAATTACCTACCTTCCGCACTTGTAGCATAAATAACTATTTCAAATCCCAGTCTAGGGGTAGTCCCAGAGATTAGCGCGTTCAAACAAACAAACAATCAAACTCTTCCGCTTTATTATATCACTATATATACTGTGATTTTTAATTTCGTAGACTAAACTGACATTTGGAGGGTTGTCACTTTATCGGTACATAAAAATAGTGTCGTATCCTGACTCTCCTGAGTGATCGAAAGTTATTCGAAAATCGAAGTAGATCGAAAATGAAACCATTTAACGGCAAAAAAAAAGTTTATAAACTTGCGGCCCTTATTTAGTTTCTACTCATTTATGTCAGTCTTCATTTTATTGATCGCATTTATTTTATTGTTGATTTCATATTTAACACAATAACATTTTATGTACTATGTGTATGAATACTGTTATATTTAAATATAATACGTTTATTTATTTATTTAATGCTTAAGGCACATAAACGTACAGAGGCGGATTTAATGCCTAAGGCATTTTCTACCAGTCAACCTTTGGGTGATGGAGAAACAAATAGTGGGTAAGTGCAATTACTATAGTAAAATGGGTTTGAATACAAGGCCTAAATATCAACTATAAATAAATACAATCTAATAATACAATAAATACTAAAACAAATAAAGTAAATACAGATGAAAGTGATATTATGATAGCTACAATCTACGAGTCTTTAAGTCAAGAGTGAATAGGTTACTTCTAGGCAAGCGTGCTTCACCGTCGACCACATCATCGCTTACCATCAGGTGAGATAGTGGTCAAGCGCGAGCCTATAATTTATAAAAAAAAAAAAAAAAAAAAAAGTTGAAATAGACAATGGCGAAAAAAATTATATATTATATTCATAAAACATTTATTTACACCAATTAGTAAAATTGAATAGTCATGTCACATCGATTGGATGAATCACTTATGATTGAGCCTTACCTACAACACTATGCTCCGCGCTTGCAACATTCAAAAAAAAAACATTAGCAGCTGTCAGTTTAGTCTACGAAATTAAAAATCACAGTATAGTTTATTTCCATTTGAAAAAGGTCTTTAGCCTCATAATGATAGATATTCAAGAATAACAAAAAAAAATTTTTTTTTTTGTAATTTTTATTCATGATGACCATAGATACAAGTCTTTCAGTCGGATACATAAATGGGTTTTAACATTCTTCAGTATGCATTAGAATGCGGATGTAACAGATTCTAATGTTTTTTGGAGTATTTGGCAGCAAATTGTATCGAGTCAGTCTTCCCAGTAAGCTTTGCAGAGGCAGTCAATACTACAATAAAATACTCCGCTCCACTATCCCGAGATCGCTTCTGTCAATGATTTCACATATTGTCCAATTGTGTAGACAGTTGAGACACAAAACTACACCAATTTTATATCACAATATCCACTAGGAATCAATTTGCAAATAATATTCACTGAACTTCACTCGACAAAAACCCACATCCATGAATGTTGGCAGCTAATTTTAGATAGAAAATCTTTTGGCATTATAATATACTTGCCAAAAAAGTGACACGTTGTCACATCAAAAGCGAAGAGAAAAACAAAAGGAGACAATATTATTACCGGTAACCTTATATTGCGATCTTGTAACAGTCTGCCAAGTGTTTTAACTACTCTTATCAACTAATTTCATTACGGATAGGTAGTAAAATCCTTGGAGTCCTCTTACCTCTACGTTATTATCCATCGTGGTTTTTATCGAGGCCATTAAAGATTTAGGGCTACAGAAGATAAATTTTCTGCAGGCTAAGTCTTTGAACCACGTGTGACAAGTTGAAATACCTAATATCTTTTTTTATCAATGATACGTTCGCGTAATACCTGGTTGAGAGGTCTGAAAATTTTAGACAAGTTTCGCAAAAATTATTGACCAAAAGTGCGAGGGTAAACAAATCTATTCTAATATTATAAAGCTGAAGAGTTTGTTTGTTGTTTGAACGCGCTAATCTCAAAAACTACTGGTTGGAATTGAAAAATTATTTTTGTGTCGGATAGCCCATTTATCGAGGAAGGTTATAGGCTATATAACATCACGCTACGAACAACAGGAGCGGAGCATAAATGAAAAATGTTGCAAAAACGGGCAAAATTATTCCTTTCTGAGAGTTTCCGTTGCGTGCTCTGCGTAAGCAGTTAAAGTTACGCAACATTCATGTATGTAGGGTAGGTAGGGAAGGGTAGATAGTAGCCTTTTGACGGGAGCGAAGCCACGTGGGAAAGCTAGCAAATAATAATAATAAGTTTAGAAAACACAAATTTTACCTACGAATTCACCCCGTGTCATAACTCATGAGTACCTTTTATCAACTATACTGTTAACTTTCCATCAGTGTAAATAATTTTCGTAACCGGACCAGCAGTACTAGAGAATATCTCCTACTCTTCATAAAATTAAGTTTTGAATACCACTGTAACGTTAGAAACTAAAATGAAACTGCAAATGTTGTTTGCAAACATACCAACCAGCTCTGAGAATAACAATAGATACTTTAATTTAAATAATTTTAAAACAAAGCAACCATTTTCTGTCGTGCGTGGTCTACTGCAGGCTAGCTATAAATTTATATCAATATTGTTCTCGGCTCGGCTCTCGGAGGAGCTCGTGGCTAAATAATAACAGCCGCACGGGTCGATCTGCTTGACGAGGTCGGTCCGTGGATGAGTGACCATTTCAACATACCGAGATTCCTCCGTGCCTCGGAAAGCACGTTAAGCCGTTGGTCCCGGCTATCATTTGAAGACCTTTGACAGTCGTTACGGGTAGTCAGAAGCTTGAGATCTGACACCAGTCTTGCCAAGGGGTATCGTGTTACCCAGTTACTGGGTTGTGGAGGTCAGATAGGCAGTCGCTTCATGTAAAACACTGGTACTCAGCTGAATCCGGTAAGACTGGCAGCCGACCCCAACAACAATTGGGAAAAGGCTAGGTAGATGATTGTTCTCGGCTCGGAATACAAATTAGTTGCAGTGTTCTTATATAAAATGCTACAAAAACTTGAAACTGAAGTGTTCGGTCTAAAATTACGTTGGTTTCATTATTTATTGTACTCCCGGGGAAGATTCAATGTTGGAAAAATATTGCGGACGCGTTATAGTCTGTTTTTCAGGGTCCCGTTTTTTTATCATCATAAAGAAGACCTACTAGGTACTGACCGCGGCTTCGCCCGATTGAAAAGTTTTTTATTATCCCAAGGGTATATTATACCTGGATGAAAGGTATCTTATGACCTAATCCAGGTTCAGGTTTATCAGTATGCCGAGTTTCGTCCAAATCCCTTCGGCCATACAAACGTGAAAGCGTAACAAACAAACTCACAATCGCATATATTTTAGTTAATTTGTCACTTTAAAGAAAAATTCTCTTTTCAAACATAGAAGAACAAGCATTGATCACCAGTTGCTGACAGTGTATTGACGTTTTCTGAGATCACGTCATGAGTTTGATGTTTTCTTTCACCTACAAATTCGTTAAAATAATTTCATCTTACTTAAAGTTTTAATCTAGGGATCTTCAAGTCAAGAGTATATAGGACACTTCTAGGCATGCTTGCATCACCGTCGACCACATCATCGCTTACAATCAGGTGAGATAGTGGTTAAACGTGACGCGAGCCTCTTGATATCAAAAGAAAAAACCGGCCAAGTGCGAGTCGGACTCGCGCACGAAGAGTTCCGTACCACTATAGCAAAAAAACAGCAAGAAAATCACATTTGATGTATGGGAGCCCCAACTAAATATTAATCTTATTCTGTTTTTAGTATTTGTTGTTATAGTGGCAACAGAAATACATCATCTGTGAAAATTTCAACTGTCTAGCTATCACGGTTCATGAGATACAGCCTTGTGACAGACAGACAGACAGACGGACTGCGGAGTCTTAGTAATAGGGTCCCGTTTTTACCCTTTGGGTACGTAATCCTAAAAAAAAATCAAAGTGGGACTCGCTTTACAGATGAAGTTATTTGAAAACATAGGTAACCTGTACCCACCCTCTTACTACATAATCTACAAAGGTTTAAAAAGGTACTTGCAATGTGGGTGTGAAGTCTGAATTTCAAAGGCTTACCTACATATAATATGGGTTATTAAAACACGACTGTGGGTTTATACCTAATTATATGCCATTGCATACACTACTTTATCGTCACTCATACAGTTGAAATAAAATAAAAGTGGAAAAGGAAAAAATTTTCAGTATGGCGGGCAATTTCTATTCTCATTGCACCATGATTGTCAATGTCAATGAGCCCAAGCGCCAATAAATTAAAAAGTAAAAGTGTGCTATAAAAATTAAAATAGTTATTTATGCTACAAGTGCGGAAGGTAGGTGATTTCCGATGAGTGGATATGGCATTTTTATTCACGAGCGAGCGAAGCGAGTGAGTGGATAAATCGACACAAGTCGGAAATCATCTTACGTACGTGTATCATACAACATTTTACTATGCATTGTGCGAAGAAATAAATAAATTAATAAAATGAAATTAATAAAATATCGGGCTTATTCAAGCGCGTTCAGCATATCCACAGATTAACTAATAGTTCCTCGGGCATATCTACTGCGCATGTGCAAATAGCTGTCACATTGTAACGCAATAAGGCACGAGCAAAATATACGTTCTGCCAAAGGCGTTTTTAATTACTCTAGATTTAGATTTTGATCTAAATCTAGAGTAATTAAAAACGCCTAAAATTAAGTATTCGTTTTATTTTACCTTTTATATGAATGATAATCTGTACATAACTAATTTTTAAACTTTTCTCAAATAATAAAAACTCTATGCGTCGGGCTGACGTTGGAGTTAAAATTAAAAAATACAGGAAAGTAAAAAGCACTAGTGAAAAAAAGTGACACTTTCCGCACAGTTTGGCTGCTTGGAAAACCGCTCTTTTCGAGGACATGCATTGTAATAGTTATTTATGCTACAAGTGCGGAAGGTAGGTGATTTCCGATGAGTGGCATTTTTATTCACGAGCGAGCGAAGCGAGTGAGTGGATAAATCGACACAAGTCGAAATCATCTTACGTACGTGTATCATACAATATTTTACTATGCATTGTGCGAGGAAATAAACAAAATTAATAAAATGGCGGGCTTATTCAAGCGCGTTCAACATATCCACAGATTAAATAATAGTTCCTCGGGCATATCTACTGCGCATGTACAAATAGCTGTCACATCGTAACTCAATAAGGCACGAGCAAAATATACGTTCTGCCAAACATATTTAATGAATATTTAAAATTAATTTATTGATCAAAATCTAAATCTAGAGTAATTAAAAACGCCTAAAATAAAGTATTAGTTTTATTTTACCTTTTTTATTAATGATAATCTG
The DNA here is from genome assembly GCA_949775005.1 of Orthosia gothica. Taxonomy (NCBI): domain Eukaryota; kingdom Metazoa; phylum Arthropoda; class Insecta; order Lepidoptera; family Noctuidae; genus Orthosia; species Orthosia gothica. Next base: position 38,578,659 of record OX459034.1, read on the forward strand.
CACATAACTAATTTTTAAAACTTTTCTAAAATAATAAAAACTCTATGCGTCGGGCTGACGTTGGAGTTAAAAATTAAAAAAGTACAGGAAAGTAAAAAGCACTAGTGAAAAAAAGTGACACTTTCCGCACAGTTTGGCTGCTTGGAAAACCGCTCTTTTCGAGGACATGCATTGTAAAGTTATTTTATGATGCAGTTGTTTGAAAATTTAAGGAAAATGTTGAAATGTAATGGTTTCTTTTTTAATTTTACCTATCCATGAATATAAGGTACGTGTTTATGCAATATTTTTTTGAATTCATATTTGGAACATTACGTTGTGAGTGTAGATAATAGTAGATTGTTGCATCGAGCGCAAAGTGAGTTATTAATGCATGAGTGTTATGTTGGTGCCCGAGCGCACGCGAGGGCACTAAATTAACACGAGTGCCTTAATTACTCACTTTAGCGAGGTGCGTAATCTACTTTTCTTTCAACTACCAATCTAACTCTCATCTATTTCCATTTTTTTATACTTTTCTTGCTAAATATGAAGTACCTACCAAAGTTCTACAATGGTACAAAATGCGGGGCATTTTTTTCACCTAATTGGTTTTATACGCCGATTTTTTTTCTCAGCCAGTACTCGTACCACGCCAGTACCTTTTTCGATCTACTGCATATATTTTATGTTAAACTTAATGGAAAACATTAAACCTCTGTGGTAAATTTATATCTAAACTAGTTAACCCCCGCGGCTTCGCTCCCGTCAACTGGCTACCAATCTACCTATCACTACCTACCTACCCTGCCTTCCTTACCTACTCTGCCTACCCTGCCTAGCTTATCCTGCCTACCTGCCTAGCCCAACCTGCCTACCATCCCTACCCTACCTACTCTACTTACTCTACTTTCTCTACCTACTCTACTTACTCTACCTAATCTACTTACTCTACCTTCTCTACCTACTCTACTTACTCTACCTTCTCTACCTACTCTACTTACTCTACCTAATCTACTTACTCTACCTTCTCTACTTACTCTACCTACTCTACCTAATCTACCTTCTCTACTTACTCTACCTTCTCTACCTACTCTACCTAATCTACCTAATCTACTTACTCTACCTTCTCTACCTACTCTACTTACTCTACCTTCTCTACCTACTCTACTTACTCTACCTACTTTAATTACTTTATCTTCTCTACTTACTTTACCTTCTCTACCTTCTCTACCTACTCTTCTTACTCTGCCTACTCTACCTACTCTACCAACTCTAGCTTCTCTACCTACTCTACTTAGTCTATCTTCTCTACCTAATCTACCTACTCTACTTACTCTACATTCTCTACCTACTCTACATACTCTACCTACTCTACCTACTCTACCTAATCTTCTTACTCTACCTTCTCTATCTACTCTACTTACTCTACCTAATCTACTCACTCTACCTTCTCTAACTACTCTAAATACTCTACCTACTCTACCTTCTCTACCTACTCTATACTCTACATACTCTAAACTCTACCTTCTCTATACTCTACCTTCTCTACCTACTCTTCCTACTCTACTTACTCTAGCTTCCTTCTCTACCTTTTCTACCTACTCTACCGTCTCTACCTACTCTACCTACTTTATCTATTCTACCTACCCTAACTACAGTACCTACTCTTTGGCTTTATAATATTAGTTTAGATAAAATATACAAAACAGTGCATTAAAGTAAAACAATGCAACAATGAGATTTCATATAACTTTTCTGCACTGTTTTGGTTCTAAGCAATAAATACGTACTTTGTGATCAGTTTTGTAGTGATTAATGATAATATTACTACGTAGTTGGAAGAAAAAATACTTTAGAAGAAATAGGTTACTTCAATAGCAAAATTCTTTCTGATACCCCGCTTTCCAATCTCAAGCTTTTGTGACTTATTTATTTCACACGCAAGTAAATTAAATTCTTTTATGACAAAGCGATTTTACCCTTTTATTAAATCTCAGACCTTCGAAGTTCGAACATTGTTCCCCAATGTTAACGCAGTACTGGCCGTGCGCCCGCTCGGAGCCAGATTATCAATACGGAACCTCCTTTTGGACAGTTTTTTGCAAAATATTTACATTTGCTATTTCAGTTATGAAAAATTCTAGCCATAATTTTTTTAGTATAATAAAATATTTTTGAGCATCCAAATCGTTTTGGAGGAGTATCCAAAAGAAGTGAAAAACCATCGTGTTGTTAATTATATTTTTTTTCAAACCTTTTAACATAGCCGTTACTATAAGGAGTATGCTTTAGAAAGTAACAGTTTTACGGCACTAAAGCGATGGCCGTGACCTTACGTAAAGCGTGATCACTGCATTGAGATAAGATTTGTTGTTGTTATAAATTTTACCATGATAAAATATTTAAATAAGAAATAATAAGATTGCCGTTTATTTGTTCGACATGTTTTTCTAAAACGTGTTTCAAAAACAACAAAGTTCTCAGAAATATAGTCAAAACTAACTTGATATGGCTGATAAGTTTTTAATCCAATTCCTAATTTATGTGACTTTGGCGAATGACATCGCCTTAAAGGTCAAAGTTGACTGAGTTGAATAAGTAAAACAAAAAATTCTTGGAACAAATCTCTGTCAGTTCAGAGCAAAGCAATCTAATTTGTGTTTTCATTCACTCAATAACTTATTAATGCCTAAGGACTGTTTCTCATTCCTCTATTTCCATTTCATTATCTTCAGCGACAGTTGTCTTTAATAATATTTCGTCTGAAAGCAACCTATCATCCACAATCCCTTCGTGAAATATGTGAAGACATTTTGGTTGCTCGCTCCCGAAAGGGCAAATTGCTTCGAGGCATTTAATCAAATAACTTGGCTTTGGGGAATGTGACAAACTGTCGCGAATTGTGTCTTTTCTCGGTAGTATACGTGACTTATGTCACTGTTAGTTTCTTTACCTGCTGTGTGGCTTGTCATGTTTTTAAAGGCGGAAACACATTACTGTGGCGTGGCGTGGCGTGGCGCATACTGGCGTGGCGCTGAGTGTGCACACTAAGCTGGCGTGTCGTGGCGCGCCCTGGCGCTATTTCTGAATTAGTTTAGTATACAACGAACCTTTGCAACGCGTAGACGTACATAATATTAACTTCGGATTCGGATGATGATTTCGATGAAGACCTTCAATTTATTTCTATGCACCTGCCATGTTATATCTCCACCACCCTTCCACCATCTTGGTTGACTGGTAGAGAATACCTTAAGCTTTAAGTCTGCCTATGTAAGGTACATAGGCAGACTTAAAGCTTAAGGTAAGATGCATGAAATGTTAATAAATAAATAAATTTCTCCTAGCAATTAAACTACTTTAGAGCACAATTTAAAAAAAAACCGGCCTAGTGCGAGTCGAACTCGCGCACGAAGGGTTCCGTACCATTATCACAAAAAACGGCAAAAAAATCACGTTTGTTGTATGGGAGCCCCTCTTAAATATTAATGTTATTCTGTTTTCAGTATTTGTTGTTATAGCGGCAACAGAAATACATCATCTGTGAAAATTTCAACTGTCTAGCTATTACGGTTCATGAGATACAGCCTGGTGACAGACAGACAGACAGACGGACCGCGGAGTCTTAGTAATAGGGTCCCGTTTTTACCCTTTGGGTACGGAACCCTAAAAAAGAAGCCAAGGCAATTTCAAATGTAAAAGTTTGTAGAACAAAAACATAAAAAAATCGGTTTGTTTACATTTTGATTATAATGATAGGCGATTATCTCGGAAACGTGTGGACCGATTTACATGATTCAAACGGATAAAACGGTTTTAGACCAAAACCTTTCATTTGACACTAACTGCATCATGAAATCTCCACAAACAAAAATTTACGTTTTCAAGTTCCTCGCGTAATTATTAATGTATGATATCTCTTATCAATTCTTTAAAATCTATATATATATCAACTTTTAATGTTCAAATTAGGATTCTATATGATTGTACATGTTAGTTGGACATAAAACAAAACAAATACAACACTAATTAGTATCTAACAAGAAAACTGTACGTTGACGTACAAGTTCAATAAGCTCGTCGGTCATTTTTAACACGCAGCATACAAGCGTCCGCTACGAGTTCACGTCATTCACGCGGTGTAGAATAGAAACACATTTACCTGGCGTGTCGTGTCGCGCCAGAGCGGTGGTGGGGGCTATGGCGCAATCGGTCGCGGGCAGTCCGCGCCACGCCAGATCGCGCCACGCTGGGCCACGACACTCAAATGTACCTCTAACCATACTAAATGTATGAAACCGATAGGTATCTGGCGCGACACGCCACGCCACGCCACAGTAATGTGTTTCCGCCTTAACCCCCGACGGAAAAAGAGGGGCTGTTATAAGTTTGACGTGTGTTGCTGTGTGTTTGTCTGTGATGGACCGATTTTGATTTAGTTTTTAGGGTTCCGTTACCCAAAGGGTAAAAACGGGACCCTATTACTAAGACTCCGCGGTCCGTCTGTCTGTCTGTCTGTCTGTCTGTCTGTCACCAGGCTGTATCTCATAAACCGTGATAGCTAGACATTTGAAATTTTCACAGATGATGTATTTCTGTTGCCGCTATAACAACAAATACTGAAAACATAATAAAGTAAATATTTAAGTGGGGCTCCCATACAAGAAACGTGTTTTTTTTTGCTGTTTTAGCGATAATGGTACGGAACCCTTCGTGCGCGAGTACGACTCGCACTGGGCCGGTTTTTTTGTTTGAAAGGTGATTTTGTCGAGAGTGTTATTAGCTTTTTGTAGTTTGAATAAAATCGGTTCAGCCGTTCAAAAGTTATGGGCGTTTTACCCTTTGAATCGGGGGGTTCTCGCAAGATATCGTGTCGTAATTACGTGTTCAATAGATTGACGATCGAAGCGTATTCTACTATGTACGGGATAAATTATGTAGTATGAAATAAAAAAGTGTCGGGGGTTTTTTTAATGTTGAAATTTTTCTTGTGTATTTAGGTAGTTACCCGTATCTTACTAATAATACTTCTTACTATCTTACTAATATTATGAATGCGATAGTTTGGAAGGAAGGAAGTATCTGTGTCACTCAATCACGCTGAAACGGCTGAACGGATCTCGATGAGATTTGGCACAGAGACAGATTGCAGTTTGGAATAGCACATAGGCTGCTGCAGTTTGAGAAGATAAAACACTTTTTCACGCAGGCGAAGCCGCTGGAATAAGCTAGTCTATACTTACTATTACTACTTACTTACTACTTACTTTTTTACTGCTTCAAAGATGTTATTATACTCTAGACGAGTTTCTTAATGACCAATCTTTAAATGTATAATGCTGACATAAAATTTTAATTTTTCTATAATATCTTAATCATATTTTTTTTTCGAATTGAATAGACTTAAAATTTTGACATGAAATGAAATTGATTATGAATAATATAAATTAACTTGCATGCATGTGTTAATACGATCAGGTACTCAAATACATAAATAATTATTTTGTAGTAAATTTATATTTTAATTTAACAGTACCTATTCATGTAATCGTATTTCTTTTTTGAAATTTGTATGTCAATTGGCAAAACATAGCGCACTACCTAATTTTTAAGATCTTGCATGTAATTATTACCTATGTTTTACAAATAAATGATTTTGATTTTGATTTGATTTGATTTATTATAAAGAGGAAGATTTGTGTTTTTGAATTTTTGTATGTAACGAATATACTTAAAAACTACGGGACCTATTTCAAAAATTCTTTCACCGTTGGGAAGCTACACTTTCTTCGGGTGAAATAGGGTACTTTTTATCCCTGAATACCCACGGGAACGGGAACTACACGGGTGAAACCACGAGGCGTCCTAACCGTGAGGCTAGTCATCTATAAAAATTATATGCTGTTCGTTAGTAAGCGCATCATTTGAGAACGGCTGGGTCGATTTAGTAATATTTTTTGGGAAAAAAATTTAGTGTGATTTTTCTATGGCTTTTTTATAGTTATTTACTTATATTATATGTTTTTTTATTATTATATATAGGCTCGCGTTTGACAACTATCTCATCTGATGGTAAGCGATTATGTGGTGGACGGTGAAGCACACTTGCGTAAAAGTAATCTATTCACTTTTGACTTAAAGACCCCCTTAAAGGTCGGAACTTCTGTCGGATCAGAAAGAAACAAAGAAAAAATAACTTATTTGCGCCAAGTAAGGTGAAGCGAAAAGGGACCAAAATTAATAACTTATACAACTTGGAAGATGTGTGTAACATTGCCAAAGTAAGTTTAAAAAGTCATACAAAAGCAGAGAGATTGTATTGAATAGACCGAACATATTTATGAGGCAAATTCAATATCGGTATTCACTTTCGCACTCACGCTTCGTTCGCTCCCAAAATACAGTTGCACACACAACTTTCTTTGCATGACGATGGTTTTAAAAATGAAGGAAATATTGATACTATTTATTGTTTTTGTGACGAAAGAAACTGAAAAAGGAGCAGTTGATAATTTATAATTATAATATATTTATAATGATAAGATCGAAATAAAAAAATATGCACAGGTAAACATTATCTAATTTTAATCCAGCCTCTTCCAAAGTACTAAGTAGCTAGTAAAGTACCAATTATGATTCTACAATAAAACTATTACTCTTACATTATAAAACAATAGCCTAGTACTTTAGAACGTGACTGTACCCATGCACAGACACCCCCACTGTCAGACACTGACATCCCCTCCACTGTCACTCGGCGTTCTTTTTACGTGACGGGGCCTGTATCAGTGTGGCCGAGTATGATATAGATACATCTTTATAGACTAATATCAGTACTAGATCTGTGCAATTGTCATATCGATATTTTATCGAGTGTAGGTTTAGCCCCGATCTACAAATTTTCTCAATTTAATTGTCCCTGACTGGTACCTTTTTTACATTTTCTTCAGAAATTCTTTATTAAGGCGGTACCCCGAGCAAAACGCCGCGCAAGCCGTTTTGTGCTGTTTTTAGTAGTTATCTACTCGTTATTTAAAAAGAAATATCAATTGATAAAAATACATTAAATTACTACATAATATTAATTCTAAAATGGTAGATTTAGTTTTTTTTTAAATGTTGTATATATTTCACTAATCTACTTCCTAAAAAACATAAAAATGAGAAATAATTATTGATATTATGCATCTCCTCGTAAAGTGTTCATTGATTATTTTTTGTACTAACACTAATGGATAGACAATTTAATAACGTTCATTTTTGTAGAATTATTTTTTTCAAAAGACCAAAATTCGATTTTATAAAGATTTTATTCTAAAATCTGGGCGTGTTCAGTACTGTAATTCATGCGCCACCAGTGCCGCTAGACCAATAGGAACGCTCATATCTCATGCCGATTTTTTGGTCAGGGTACCGTCTTAATATTTAAAAAGTGGACGTGTACTCCTATAAAGAGTGAACTTATCGCTCATTGTACAAGTACAATTCCACTCTTTTGTAACTTTTCTGTGCATTACACATTTTGTATAAAATGTTTCAAATAGCTAGCGCAAATACTACATCATGATATTAAAGTGAATTTTTTTGTTATGCTCTCGTACGATACAACTGTACATATAGTATCCATGACTATGTCTTGTGAGTGTTGTAACGTCTCTTACATCAAAACGTAAGTACATAAACGGTCAAACCTCTATCAGCGAATGCATAAAGTTTATTAATTGAATAGCCTAAATGAAACTATACTTCCACGACATAATCTAACTAAGATTACTTTATTCGAGACAGCTTAAGGAATGAATTCCCTGCACGATATGCTAGTTGATAACTCACCTGTGGAAAGTTATCCTTTGATAATTTTCTGTTAATACGCCCATTCTACTCTTGCAATCGATAGTCACAAACGCCATGGTACATGAAGATAATTAATCAACAAAATTATTCCTATTCAAAACGAAACAAACGCTTGAAAACAGCGAAAAACTTTAATTATAGCTGGTATCCGAAAGACTACCACAATGACTCAAAAGTTGTCACTCTGAGATTCAAGATGGTAGCGTTTATCTAAGTTCGTCTCTTTTTTTTCATAGAGTTTTCCTATAAGCAAGAACGAAAGACTGACTGTTTCTTTTTTGTCTTAAATTCGTTAAGTCTATTATATACAGAGTCTCTGTACAAAAGATATCGCAAAGGTATATGAGCAGGATCTGTTTACTGAGTTTTATCGGCGATAAAATAGAGTAAACATACTTATGTTTAATCGATAACCACGGTTGTCTACTGCCGTATATCCTCCTACTGATTAGTATCATAACGATCTCTTGTGATAAACACTTGTGAAATAAGATTCATTTGCCTTAACCCCTAGGTCTATCCTAAGTCATTTCTCAACCCCATTACCTTGTTATTTATTGACCTTAATTGAGGGTAATTTTCCATTGTAATTGGACTAAGTGGATTGCAATAGAGGAAGTTTTGGATAGGAATGAAGAACGTTGTTCTTGCGTAAGGGCCGATTCATTACAATATTGTTTCGGAACGACATAGGACTACCTTTTTATCTAGGTATTCAAAGCGACAGAAACAAGAACAAAATAGATCATTTTGATTAAACAAAACACAATTCGAACAACCAACCTTCGTGCCACACAATTGCGAATACTTATTATTTATCACAGACTCACAGTGGTAACAAACTAATAACCAATCAAATCACGAAACATAGAAAACAGATATCAACAGGGACCCAAAGAGACACATCTCCATTACCATTCGAATAGCCTAAGATCCCACCGCTCATATCTGCAAGTAAGTTTTTGGATCCTTCTTATTTTTCATTACATATTGCCGTGCAACCCTACCGTAATCTATTCTAGTATCTAAATTCATGAAAAAAATAAGTTTTATCGGTTTAGGTCGGTTTAGTTTTAGCGGCAACGGAGGGCACTGTCGTTGTGAGCCAACATGATAGCCCGCAGGTTTTTGCGTTGTTCTGCTGATGTGAAGGTCACGCTTTTTAAAGCTTACTACACATTACTGTACACGTGCAGCCTGTGGGTTGACTATACTGAAAGGGCGTACAGTGCCCTTCGTGTCCAGTACAAAAACGCGCCTTCGGGCGCGTCGCGAGCGAAGACGCGTTTTGTAGTGCATCAGGGATGTTCGCATTTCGCAAAGGCACGCATTGATTGTTTCTACGTTTCTATGCGCAAACGTTGTACGTCCTTGGTGCACCGGGGGTGGGCCAGCCCCAATTCCATCCTAGCAATGATCGCCGACAGACTAGACTGACCTTATATCCGGCATGGCTGTGACAGGCATGTTGCGGTTCCAAGGCCGGTTTTTTTTTTTTATTTTTTTTTTTATTGTAATTTACTTAGTTGGTGTAATATTAATTTATATGTCAATTTTTTAACTAATTTAATTTATTTTTAATGTATCAATTTTTTTTTGTATTGTACTTGATTTTAATGAATGTGACTGTGTGTGCTGGTATTGTTGTTATTATGTTATGATTCTGTGTTGCTTGAAATAATTTGAAATTGATTGAATTCATCAAAAAACCTGCAGATTTTAGGGGTGGGATCTCTTACTACAAAAGCCCAAAGAGGTAAATCTCCATAACTAGTTGAACTAATTCCAAGTTTTGAAGGCAAATTAGTTCTGTTGCTCCTGCCCTATCTAACTTGTGTAGAGTTTGATGAAACAACAGTTTCTTTGGTCTTGGGAAGTTGAGGTTTTAGTTTTCGGTAATATTAAGTATCCATAACTTGATTGATGCGGTCAAGTGGAAAATTGAGTCAAGTATTGTTATTATGGCTCTATTGGGTAGCTTGGAAATTGATCTGCTGTAATAACAGTTGTTTACTGTTCGTCCAGGAAAGTTTTTTTACAATTAGGTACAACTTTACTTATTTATGCCACAGAATATTATAATTGTAGGTTCCGAAGTACTTATACTGCCTAAGACATAGACCGAGACCGCTGAATGCGAGAAGCAAAGTTCCGCTCGATATGGCAACGCTTGGTAAGATATCAAGTCATCCGTCGAAATACCCATTGTGGCGGAAGACAATGGTAATTTCTATTATGTCTGCTAATTAGCGGGTGGTCGATGATGGTACTTTAAAAGAAATGAAAAAAAATAAAGAAAGAAATCCCTCTTAAGGTTCAAGTTGGTAGTCGGCTACCAACTTGAACCTTAAGAGGGATTTCTTTCTTTATTTTTTTTGCTGCTGATGCGTGTAGTCGGCTACACGCATCAGCAGCAGCCGACGTGTCGCTGGGACATATCACAGTGACACGACACAGCTTCATGTCGCTGCAGTCATGATTTCAAAACCGACTGCAGACTTCAGCAGCAGACGGCAGCGCTGTATTCCTATTGGTCCTGAGTGTTCCGTGAAACAAATGTCTGACTACACTCACTCCCTACTGCTCACTACTGATCTGCAATAGGGCGACACGTCGTCGGCGATCGTGCGACGTGTAGTCGGACGACGTGTCGTTGGGTGCGGAAGGTATTTCATAGATATACCTTCATAGAAACTAGTAGTGTTGCTGCGACACATCTTCTGCTGCTGCTGTATGTAGTCAGCAACCAACTTGTACCTTTACTGTCCATAGGTACACTTACAAAAACTAATAACGAAATAGGTATATTTCAAAAAACAGTAACAATATACAATAAAAAGACACAAACAATAAGATACCAGTGACAACACAGAAGAACTTTGAAAGCTGCTTTGAAAATTTATTAGGGTATACCTATATAGCCTATGTCCTTTCCCAGGTCTCAAACTATCTTCATACCAACTTTCATCTAAATCGGTGCAGCGGTTTAAGCGTGAAAAGGTAACAGACAGACAGACAGACAGAGTTACTTTCACATTTATAATATTAGTATGGATTCATTATTGATTTTACCGTCTAACCTCTGCCATTTCCGACAAAGCCTTTGCAAACTATTGTTTCTATTGAACAGGCTTGTTTATCGAAAAATATTTAGATTCAAACAGAAACAATTAAATCTTCAAAGAATAGTTGTTATTGTCAGACACATTCAATTACGTTTTCATTAACTACACACTTTCAATCCCATCAAAGGGAAACTAGAACTCAGTTTCTTAACAAGCTTAATCTATCCCGCTTCAATCCCAAGAATTCCTAGGAACAGCAGATTGCAATAGTGGAATGTTCGAATGCTTGTGCTGTTACCACTCCTAGATAATTCCCTAGTCACTCCTCGGTTCTCGTGAAAACCATTTAAAGTTATCTAAACTTACACTCAGGATCAAGAAGGCAGTCAGACTGTCAGAGCGACGGTCTTTACGAAGTTATGATGCAATTTGCAATATTTATTTAACTTAGACTTTAGGGCTTTAAATTTATTTAACTGTAGAATAGAATAGAATAGAATATACTTTATTGTACACCATTAAAGTTACACATCTATTTTATAAGAAAAACTTAATTATACGGGTACAAAGGCGGTCTTATCGCTGATAGCGATATCTACCAGACAACCTTTGGATGGACTGAAAGAACTTACAATGAAAAAGGTAATATATATATGTTTTAATGAAATAGAAGTACACCACAGACTACCCTGTGGTGTACTGCTATTACATTAAAACATATATATATTCAAAAATATATTGTTATAATAAATACTATCCATAAACTTAAACCACACATATACTATATACTTACATACATAAATAATATTACATGTTAACAAATTCAAAGAAAGGAGGGACAAAAAAAAAGAAAATAATAATGATTAATGAAATTAGATCCAAATATAAACGCGCTAGAGAGAAAGGAAGTGGTTTTTAACTAGGTTCTTAAAAGAAGCCAGTGACTGGGCTTGTCTAACAGGCAACGGCAACTCATTCCACAATCGCACAGTCTGGACCGTAAACGATTTGTCGTAAAACTTAGTGGAATGAGCAGGCATCAAAAGTGTACTCTATATTCAAGTTTTTTTTTAGAGAGGTGTTTATACTTAGGAACAGAAATTTTGGTACTTACAAGACAATCAAAACTTTATAAGAAAACTAACTTACAAACCAAAACACTAAAAGAACAAAAGTAACTTTCGTTACGGAAGTCGTTGCCTTTGGTTCCACCGACTTTCAAAACGAAAGTTATTTTTGCTTTTTTTAGTGTTTTGCTTTGGAAGTCGGTTTTTTTCTTTTTAGGGTTCCGTAGCCAAATGGCAAAAAACGGAACCCTTATAGATTCGTCATGTCTGTCTGTCTGTCTATCCGTATGTCACAGCCACTTTTTTCCGAAACTATAAGAACTATGCTGTTGAAACTTAGTAAGTAGATGTGTTCTGTGAACCGCATTAAGATTTTCACTCAAAAATAGAAAAAGAACAATAAAATTTGGGGGTCCCCATACTTGAAACTGAAACTAAATTTATTTTTTTCCATCAAACCCATACGTGTGGGGTATCTATGGATAGGTCTTCCAAAATGATATTGAGGTTTCTAATATATTTTTTTTCTAAACTGAATATATTGCGCGAGAGACACTTCCATAGTGGTAAAATGTGTGTCCCCCCCTGTAACTTCTAAAATTAGAAAATGATAAAACTAAAAAAAAAATATGATGTACATTACCATGTAAACTACCACCGAAAATTGGTTTGAACGAGATCTAGTATGTAGTTTTTTTTTAATACGTCATAAATCGTGAACCGCAATTTACCAAGTACGGAACCCTTCGTACGCGAGTCCGACTCGCACTTAGCCGGTTTTTTTAAGTTTTTTGTTTTTCTCTTTTTAGTTTTGGTACACTATCACTAAGAAGTGATTAAGTTCTATAGTAAGGTACCGAAAGGATTGACAAAATAGAATAACTCAATTTGCACATTTGTGCTGTTTATCGTTAAGGATTTCGGATATATGTTCCATATCTTGAAAACTGCTGACACGATATTGATGAAAGCTGTACTATTCCCTGAGCTGAGAGATGCCTAATACAATACAAATTACTAGTTTCGGTGAAATGCGTGGACAAACAATACATACAAACAAACAAACATACATAGATACTACTTATGAAATTTGAAATTTGATCGTGTTTAGAAGCCCACATAGAGTAACATATATGTGAATATTGTGCAATTCCAACAATATTACATACATACGTGACGAATGGAAAACCTCCTTTTATAGAAGTCTATAAAAATAACTATGCACATCGACTGTAATCGACCCACTCCCGCCTCACCACGCGGCGCCCCGCGTTTTCCTAGTGCGCCAATAGCGAGATTCAAACATCAGAGTGACGTGACAACACCAAGTGCACAGTTCTTTCGACCGAGTAGTATGTGAGATTTGGCCGAAAAGTTCTGGAATGGCGACCGCGAACCGGAAGACGATGCGTTGGAAGGCCTCCCACTAGGTGGACCGATGACCTGGTTGCGGGAAGGCGCTGGATGCGAGACGCACGTGTTTTTTTTTTTTTTATATTATAGTTCACAAAACTGATGTACAATCACACGAGCAAAAAAAAATGTCTAATCGAAAGTCTGATTGATATCTACTAGATGTGAATCTTTCATGCACATATTCACTAGTGAAACACTTAAAATCTATATAAAAGAAGTAAAATAAAGCCAATATAAAAACAATTAAAAACAATAAAATAAAAATCAATAAAAATTAAATCGGATCACAAATAAAATCAAATAAAATTTAAATTAAATTAATCACAGTGAAACTAGAATTAAATCAGATTAAAATATAAATTAAATTAAATCAAAATACAATTAAAATAAAATAAATCATAATAAAATCAAATAAGTTAAAATTAAATTATTCACAATGATCGGTCAATGTGGACGCCTGGGGGAGGCCTATGTCCAGCAGTGGACGTCTTTCGGCTGAAATGACGATGTGAGATTTGCATCTGACGGGTACAAGAAAAGAACAGGGAATGTCACAAGTTTTCATTTTTCTATTTTTTATTGGCAAGCAAATCTTTATATATAGTAGTTTTATTCCCAATCACACTTTTTTTTTAAGTAAACGTAAGGCGCCAAAAAGACATTTTTGTTTATGGCCGCATCGAAAAGAACCGGGAATGTCCATGACATACCGGAACATACCGGTAAAGAATAGGATAAAATGACATACTTCTAAACTTTTAACTGCGTTTTTCTCAAAATCTTTTTTTTAGGACATTCCCTGTTTTTGCATTTTTTTTATCCTCTATAGGCTTGCGCTTGACCGCTATCTCACCTGATGGTAAGCGATGATGTGGTCGACGGTGAAGCACGCTTGCCTAGAAAAAACCTATTCACTCTTGACTTAAACACCCCAAGATTATACGTATAGCTATCGGGAAACACAGACTCCGGCAGGGAATTCCACTCCTTAGCTGTACACATAATGAAAGTGTTCCCAAAACGTTTTGTGCGTATGGGTGGGATCACAAGCGTTTTTGCTGTTCTGTGGGTGGGATATCCACCATGTACCGGTGACGCATCGCCGTACGTCTGGTAGTCCGATGATGGAACGGGCTGGGCGGAATTAGATCATGCATCGCACACTCCCCGAAATGCTACCGATAAAAAATCGACAAGCCTGTACCTGACTGTACCCTTCAAATATTAAAACCCAGAGTCGATTATAGACTATTTGGCCGAATACTTATCAAATATACCACCACACAAGAATGTAACCTACGCTCGTATTGACGCAGAAAGCAATGGCTGCGCGAATTTACTAAGCGAATGCCGTCTACTAAATCTTGCAAACACTTTTACTTTCCAATGGCTTCTCAAGTTGAATAGAACTTACGATTCGATTCAAAAGATTTATTAGTCACAATGAAGTAGCTTTGAATTGTACGGGCAAGCGATGTGGAGGAATGAAGAATATGTCGTGAGGAATGTTTAGAGTAAAATGTGGATGGTTATAGGGGTTGAAGAAGACCATGGAAACGATACATGGATTGTGTGAAAGATAATAATGAAATAAAGTGATTACTGGGAATGCAAATGTATGAAATAAGACGACGCCCCCAACACCAATTACAATTGGTTTACTAGTTGCTAGTAAACCAACAAACTAGTCCGCCCGCGTGTTGTTAGTACTTCCTTGAATATCTCTGTACAAAGTCTGTGTCTCTGTCCGTGTTCACAGATAATATAATACTAGCATACAGATGCCTCATCCCATACAAAAAAAAACATGCCGACGTAACTAGCGTTTTTCATCTGATTAATCTTGTTATTTTTATAAGTACATCAATCGCGTTCGATCCTGTTTCACGACAATAGATGGTGTTAGGCAACGACTTGCAAGTAAAAGGGTTTAGTAGGTTTGTGAATATTGTTTTCTTTAAATACTGTGAAGGTTCGTTTTATAGTATTTTTTGCACGTCTTTACAGTTTTTTTGCACCAAAATGTGTTACAATGCAAATTTTAACAATCGAGTGGAATGCCTCAGAAATTAAAAAATGCGCACTCTAAATAATCCGTAATCTTTGAAATGTGAATTAAGAGCCCAATATTCCATAATTTTGTCTAAGTAGAGAGTTGATTAAACAAGAACATACAATTTTTATGTTCAATTCCAGAAAATGTTTATTTTACACATAATTCTATTGAATTGTGTGTACATGTCGCGCCATCTAGTGAGATTTATTTGAACCAAATTTTCTTTCTTAGCAATGAGACCCCGTGCCGTGGTATTAGTCTAATGTGTTCTGCTATTTTACTGCAAAGTTTCAGTTTTTTTTAAAGGTCACTTCGGCGATCAAGACGCACTTAACGATGTCTTAATGAAAAATAAACCATCTAGCGGTTTGAAAGATTTTAAGTTATAAAGAATATTACATACAAACAAGATACACACGAAAAACAACCCTTTCCTTGCAGCCGGGTAAATACTGTACTTGCCGTCGACACACTAAAAAGAAGAAAGCAATAGGTACACTTCATTTTTTTTTTGGACCTTTGTTTTATTATCTGTGACTACACCATTCTTTATTTTCTATTCCTCTGCACCAAAGTCCCTTGACCCGTACATCTGACAACACTTCTAGCTGGTCGTCATACACATTCATTAGGTACTATTGTTTCAATCCAGTGAGGACTGAATACATCAGGAATCTCAATGAGCAGTGTGATTGACCTAAAATGGAGATGTGCTGAGCAATGAGGTTGAAAGACGTCTCAGGAATGAAAATCATTTTGCATACTAAAGGGTTTTTCAATAAGGGCGGGTAGAAGTTTAAATGAAATAATACAAGCTGTGTGTGAGGTATTAACAAAATAATTTTTTGATAATTATTTTTTGAAGAATCTGCTCTTCGATTCAATGGAAAAATGGGCCAAGAGGTTCATTGGCAATGAGGCACTGGTCAAGTCAAAGCTTGTCGGTTTTTTATTGGTTGCATTTCGGGGAGTGTGCGATGGAATTGCATGATCTAATTCCGTCTAGCCCGTTTCATCATCGGACTACAAGACGTACGGCGATGCGCCATCAGTACATGGTGGACATCCCACCCATACGCACAAAACGTTTTGGAAATACTTTCATTATGCGTACAGCTAAGGACTGGAATGCCCTGCCGGAGGCTGTGTTTCCCGATAGCTACAACCTCGGGGTCTATAAGTCATGAGTGAATAGGTTACTTGAAGGCAAGCGTGCTACATCGTGGACCACGTCATCGCTTACCATCAGGTGAGATAGTGGTCAAGCGCGTGGCTATCTATAAAAAATGAATAAGAAAAACAGTGCCAACTAATCATGGTGAATACATTTTTATAAATAAGGCCATTTATTTCCTTTGGCCTTTCATCGGTCACTTACAAGCCTGTCAAAACATAGATGTAGGTAAATACATCTCTACTTTCCCTCGGGCGTGTAATGTTATTGTTTTAGGATAGCGCGAATGCACGACTAAAGTCATACACTTTCCTTCACAATGAAGTGTTCCATATTAAATCATAACAGCGTTGAACTATGTAAATTAGCTTAGCACATAATAGAGCAGTTTACTCTTATTCCATTTAGTATTACACAGATAATATAATACTAGCATACAGATGCCTCATCCAGATTTTTGCACGTTTTTACAGTTTTATTGTACCAATTTGTGTAACAATACAAAATAAATAAAACGAGTGGCATGCCTCCGAAATTGAAAACCGCGCCATCTATTGGAATCAATTTTAAACGATCTTTTCAAATAGTCTTTGAACATATGCGTTTTAACTGTAAAATCTTTCGCGAAATAAAAAAGAAGTCTAGAAAAAAAATACAGTTTTTCAAACGATCATCGTCTTCCTGCCCTAGTCCCGGGTTACTTGGGTTCAGCCAATGATATTCTAATAAACAGTTACGTTATACACTCACAAAACAACCGAAAAATGTGTTCCGGCTGCAGCGGCAGCACACACACACTTTTCATTCACCTGACATTTCACTACAAGTCGAAAGGGATGGCTTGATAAAACCAACAAGAAAAAAAGAGACAGCTAGTGTTTGTGACTTGCGTGTGAATGTAAACAAACATTATTCTGACCACAAATGTTTTTTTGTTCTTTTTATAACCTCCAAATATCAGAATATTAGGAAAAAAATTGAAATAAATTAGTAAATTGAGGTATACCTATTGCGTATTTACGTATGGTATGAGATCCCTTCTGTTTAATGTACTTTGGTATCATAATTGGTATACTTTCTAAATACACACGATGGCATTTTTTAAATTTCGTTTTTGTTTTAACAAAGCGTATCGCTCTTCGCCATGCGTGAGATAAACTAAAGACTATACGTCACAATTGTGACGTATTCGAGACTTCACAATGCGCGCACTCATAACATATCTATTTACTAGAATATCATTGGTATTACCACAGATAATTTAATACTAGCATACAGATGCCTCATCCAGATTTTTGCACGTTTTTACAGTTTTATTGTACCAATTTGTGTAAATAAATCGAGTGGCACGCCTCCGAAATTTAAAACCGCGCCATCTATTGGAATCAATTTTAAACGATACGTTCAAATAATCTTTGAACATTTGCGTAATAACTGTAAAATCTTTCTCGAAATGAAAAAGAAGCCTAGAAAAAAAATACGTTTACAGTTTGTAACTGTCATCGTCTTCCTGCCCTGGTCCCGTGTTATTTGGGTTCAGCGCAACACGTTTTCTTCTGCCATTCCATCCTGTCACTGACTGCCTTTTCTTTCATATCGCTGCCCACAAATTCCATCCATCTTTTCTTTGGTTCTCCCTCCACCCCACATTTATATTCATAATTATTTTAGTAACATGCGTTTCATCCCTCCTCATCTAAACAAATGATTCGCTGTCAACTTTTCTGTCACTGGCGCACTTCCAAACTTACTCCACTACTAGCTGAACCCGCGGATTCACTCGCGTCAACTGACTGCCTACCCTACCCTAATTAACTTCCTTAACTTTCTGCCTACCCTCACTACCTACCAATTTTTTTCTAGAGTCATTCTTTCGCGGAGAATCTTACACATACATTCACAAAATGACTTCAAATGCACAACGCCATCTATCGAATATGGAGTTCAACAGTTCAACTGTCCGAGTATCTGAATTCCGTGTGTTGTGATAATTTTACTTCTGGAACACTTTAAATTCATCTAACTAAACACAAACAAAAACTAAGTAACACTTCAAGTTACGCACAATTTTTAGGGTTCCGTACCCAAAGGGTAAAAACGGGACCCTATTACTGAAACTCCGCGGTCCGTCTGTCTGTCTGTCTGTCTGTCTGTCACCAGGCTGTAACTTAAGAACAAGTGATAGCTAGACAGTTGAAATTTTCACAGATGATGCATTTCTGTTGTCGCTATAACCACAAAGTACGTAAGCGGCGGCGCGCCACAGACAGAGGGGCCACTCTCACTTTGACATTTCGGTTTTACAGGGAATATTGGGCAATATTGGACCGAGCTCAGTCGCGGCTGTCATGATTTTTTTGTGCAGGCGTTTTCACGTCATTCATACATTAAGTACTATAACGAGGTTGGTTGCATTGGATGGGTTACCTTTATTATTTGTTACAGACCGAATCTACTTTTTTGTTTTTAATTCTTTCTTTCAATTATTTTTAAGTTATAAAGGTCATTAATCTTTCAAGATGACAAATTAGAAATTCATTAACTAGGATTATAATAAATTATTTTAAGCCCATAGATGAAATTGGGAACTTGTCATAATAATAAGGTTCAAGTCATACAGCTTACAAATATGTTTCCTCCGACTGCACAGCATAATTTTCTTCTTATTTAAGATCATCTTTGGTTTTTTGATTTTATTAGGTACCTGTTTTTCACATTTTTATTTTTGTCGAGCTTTTTACAATTTTTTTTTTTAAGTGGGATCATTATTACACTATTACTACGTATTTGTACTCTCCAATATTCATCTTATGTGGCGTAATATGAAATGTTTCGTGATATTAAATGGATATTTGATGCCCTGTCTACCCTCTAAGGCATGTAAGCATGATATGATGTATGTTTAGACGAATCTATGTATTTATGTTTGTAACTTGGGCAACCTACTCTTTTTTTTAATTCGGTATCAATATAGTAGCAACCCTAGTGAATCTGTCAAGTTTAGCTGTCAATTTTCTAAACGGCGGAGTGGCCCTTCTGTATACTTACTATTTTGTGCTATAACAACAAATACTAAAAACAGAATAAACTAAATAAGTGGGGCTCCCATACAACAAACATGTTTTTTCTGCCGTTTTTTGCGATTATGGTATGGAACCCTTCGTGTGCGAGTCCGACTCGCAATTGGCCGGTTTTTTTTTTATGTATAAAGGTTATCTATATTGGTTTCGTATATTTTACGTGATGCGTGCACAAATAAACAGACAAAAATTCCAAAACTGCTTGAAATGGATCCTGTTGGTTATCTTTTAACACTCTGGCTATTTTTTTTGGAAATATTTTCGATGTACAAAAACGACTTTTCTACATATTTAATATACGTATTGATATTGCTTAATGATGATTACACAGGTGATGATAGCACAAAGTACGTAAGCGGCGGCGCGCATTTTTTATAAGTTTCACGTGTGTTGCTGTGTATCTGTGTATCTGTGTGTCTGTCTGTGGCATCATAGCGCCTAAACGTATGAACCGATTTTGATTTAGTTTTTTTTTTGTTGAAAGTTGATTTTGTCGAGAGTGTTCTTAGCTATGTTTGAATAAAATCGGTTCAGCCGTTCAAAAGTTATGGGCGTTTTACTGTTTGAATCGGGGTGTTTTCGCAAGATAAATGTTACGGGGGTTTTTAAATTTTGAAATTTTACTTGTTTACCAAACCAAATAGAATGTGGTATTGATCATTTGAATTGAGAACGATTTTTACGGCATACGCTAATTATGAAAAAAATGTGCGAAAAACGCAGGAAAATTTCCATTGCGTTCTTAAGGCCCGCTTGCGCCTCCCGTGGGCTATCTTACCGACTCTGAATTAGTAGCTAACACGGCCAATTATGTATTACATATTTGTTTTTAAACCTCGTGTTAGCACTTAACTCTGAGTTAAGTTTTGCTGCAAGTTGGCCTTTAGGTACCTGTATTTCAAAACAATTAATTTAGTATTATGTAGCTCTAAAATATATTCTACACCATATTGTAACCGTAGAGCATAATTTGGAGCTCGTGTTTCACGTAATTTGGAACAATCTGTCTATGCATAATAATAATTAATATTTAATACCCAAAGATTACTACGTTCATTAGACTCCGTCTCGTAAATTACGCTTTATCGAGGATTCGAATTATGAGCTTTATTGTATGTGAGTTTTAAGGCTTCCCCACAATGATACGACGCATTTTCTTAAATATTCTTTTGTAGTTCTAAGCTGCAGGGGCCTTTACTATGACATCTTAAAATCATCGTGATTACTGTGTGAGATAGTGACAGAGCTATGCATGGCGAATATCACTTTCCCTGTTTACCCGACTGCCGAAGGAGGGTAATGTTTATCAGTCTATGTATGATGTATGTTTGTTCCTATGTGGCGTTCCAGAGACCAAACGCGTTAGCCGATTTTGATGATTCGTACGTCAATCGATTCGTCTCAACCCTGAGAGTCACTGGCTACATTAAAATTGAAAAAGAGACCAATTTTTTTTTATCTTCCTATCCCATCTTGTCAACGAACTAAAAAGATGTAAACAAGAAAAAAATCATGCTGTGCAGTCGGAGGATAGATCTGGTTTTGGTAATCCAGCTCGCGAATATGTATCCTCCGACTGCACAGCATGATTTTTTTCTTGGTTACGTCTTTTTAGTTCACTTTTAAGCAGTCGAGTTTTTTTTTTTTTTTTTTTTTAATATAGCGGTATCATGTAATCATCATGACATCGTGTGTGACTGTGTGTGTGTGTGTTTTGTGTGTCTGTGTGTGTGTGTGGGTTTTCTATGTATATTGGTATTGGTTTTTATACATGTCAAAAGCGAGTCGCATCGCTGTCGCATTGTCGCGAGAAATGCGTCTATTATGCGCCTTTAGCATTTAAAAGGAAGAAAAATGAAATCTTTTTCATTAGGCATTAGGTATTATTGCTGAGTACCTACCAACTTTGTATTAATGTGAGAATATTTTTATAAAGAATTTATTTTTGGGAGATAATATCTTTTTTGCGACAGTTTGTTACACGTGTTCGTAATATTAAATGGAAGATGGCAAGGTATTTATTAGAATGGTACTTATTAAAATCTGTCGTCAAGTGGTTTATTTTTGTAACTCCTTTTTAACGACATTACGTTACACGTGTTCGTAAGGAAATATGACAAGATAAATATTGACACCTAATAAAATCTGTCGTCAAGTGGTTTTTTTTAATTTATTTTTTATTTTGATAGGCTTGCGCTTGACCACTATCTCACCTGATGGTAAGCAATGATGTGGACGACGATGAAACACGCTTGTCTAGAAGAAACCTATTCACTCTTGACTTTAAGACTCCCAGGTTGTAGCTATCAGGAAATACAGACTCCGGCAGGGAATTCCATTCTTTTGCTGTGCGCATAATAAAAGTTAAGTTATTAGTATAGATAAGATTTTTGTTTTTTTACGAGTTTGTTATACATACATACATACATAAACTCACGCCTTTTTCCCATGGGGGTAGGCAGAAACTACAGAACGCCACCTGCTACGATCCTTACATACTTCTTTTGCTTCACACACATTCATACATCTAGTCATACACACACGCCGGTTATGGGTACTGCGCACTTGGCCTTTCTGAAGAACATCACCTATAAGGTCTATGTATGTCTTTCTAGGGCGTCCCCTCCTGGCGTTTCCATTCACGTCTGCCTTGTAAATACCTTTCGTAAGTCGACTTTCATTCATCCTCTCAACATGGCCAAACCATCTTAACATACCCTTTTCAATTTTAGTCACTACATCGAGTTTGTTATAATCTAGAAAAACACTGTTTTTATCTGTCTTCGTTTTTCTAGCCTCTGTTTCTGTTTGTCAAATTAAAGGTTAACTGGTTTTTGTGACAGCTGGTTTTATTGTGGCCGGATCGATGCATCCGTGTTCTTCATATGCCTTTATGTAGTATAGTTAATACAACACATTTTCTTACTAATTGCATGCTCTTGGCACGTGCTGCACCGGCCAAGTGCTAGTCTGACTCGCGCACAGAGGGTTCCGTATAAACAGCTACATTTACCAAACTAAATAGGTAACATTTCTAACGTTCATAAACAAGGAAAACACCGAACATTGTCCCTGGCACGACTTTTAACTAATGAACACAAATATTGCTGAATGTATTTTGGATACATTGCAATAGAAAGGATGGAAAAAAAAAACTTATTACCTATCCATTTCCTCTGGTGAAGAAACAAGAGCCGGTTCTTCATGTGAGGAACTGACCTACCACCGACTATCATTAATTGAACTGTAGATTACCTAAACTCGGCTAGTCTCCATCCACGTATATTACCCGTCATTTTCCACGGCCATTAGTCCTACGTCCTCCAATAAGCCTAAGCTACTTATCGCAATAAAGCTAAGCTCGCATTGCAGTTTTTATCCGCACAGGTAAAAACCGCAATGCCTGCTAAGCCTAAGGCTCACTGCTACAGTAATAAACCTATTTATCTGAACATTTTCCTTCGGTTTATTTTTGAGGCAAGACATATAAATAAGTAGAATTCTAAAAAGCAGATAACAAGGAAAGCCTCGAATTCATGGGCTATATTTAGATTTCGAATTATGCAGGGTAAATTACAAAAGGGATCTCAAATTCATCGAATAGACGTATCGCTAACCGCAATCATGCTATAGAATTCCGTTCAACCCTTTGCGGTTCAAATTTCCCTCATAAATAGCTGCGAAATGATCCGACAATTCTATCGACAACTTATCAAAGCTCTGCGCATGTAAATACTAGCTGGCGCCAACGGCTTCTCCCGCGTTGAACTCTAAAATTACGCAACATAAAGCATATTTTTCTACCGATATAAAATGACGCGCGAATTAGACTAAAGCGTCTCCTTTCACAACTAGGTAATCATAGGCTCTGCATATGCAAATATTTCACAGTTATGACGTCAAAGTTCATGACAATACTCCAATCGGGTAGTTGACAAAAATAATATATTTAGTCCGTCAGTTAGATAACCTAAAAGTATTGGAAAAATTACGACAATATAGCGCGTTGAAATATCGTGTGTCGTCACTCGTCACAGTGTGCTAGACTTTATACTGACAAAGTGACGTCACAAACTCCTGAACTTTGATGCGCTTTATCTTTGTTCATTTTTGTTTCTTTGATAATACGGGTCCAATAGTATTTGTAATGTCACTGACGGACTAAATAGAATTATCATTTTTCTACCCAGAAAGCATACCTATTAAATCTCTGTAACTGATTGTTTTGTCTTTCTGTACATACTTCTTTAAAAATCGTTACAAATATTTATCATTTTCAACTCCCTCATCTATTACTGTATTTTTATGAAACTTTACAGCAATATAACTTAGCTAGACATCAGAATAAAATATAGGCTATAGTTTATAAGGTATTTGAGATAGTTTCAGAACTTCACACGAGCGAAGCCGTTGCCATAAGCTAGTTTACAGTTCATGAAGCTCCTCCAATTGTGCAGTCCTCTGTAAATTGATTGCCTTTGTCTGTCCGCCGACCGTGAACCGCGCATCGTTGCAGCTCTGAGCCGAAATAATTGGACGGTTTCGTTACATCATCATCATCATCATCAGCCTATTAATGTTCCCACTGCTGGGACACAGGCCTCCTCTGTTTGAGAGGGAATGGGCCGTAATCCACCACGCGGGCCCAGTGCGGGTTGGTGGATGTCACATGTCTTCGAATTTTTGGTTCTAGGACATGCCGGTTTCCTCACGATGTTTTCCTTCACCGTTTTGAGAGCAGTGGTGAAGAAATAATTTACACAAAGTAAAGCGCCTGCCTGGGCTCGAACCCACGACCTACAACTTGTAAGTCGCGGCCGATACCACTGGGCCACCACTGCTCCATACATGTTTCGTTACATATCTAGTATGTATTCATATTTCCTGGAACTCGTTTGGGAGTACGCAGTGTGGAGGTAGTTAGCACTTGCTTTGGTTACTAAAGGAACCAAGCCCCGATGGTACTGTTCGTGTCTGTTTCTAGGGAGAGGCCAACACATCTCTTCAAAGACAGGTTTTAAAAAGCTGTATTAAGGTTGCTCTAGTCGATCATTCTTCCATACAAACGTAGTCTGCCGATTACTCCACTGTTTGACGGTGTACCTTCAAAATAAAAATGATATCAATTTGTCTCATTATTATCTAGACCAGGGATGGCGAACCTATGGCACGCGTGCCTGTGGTGGCACACGACAAAATATTTTGGGCACGCTAAAATGAGGTTATTTACCATCTAGGTAATTTGCAACAGCAGAAATGACACCAACTCCTACTTTTTTTTTTTTTTTTTTTATAACCTTAGGCTCGCGCTTGACCACAATCTCACCTGATGGTAAGCGATGATGTGGTCGACGGTGAAACACGCTTGCCTAGAAATAACCTATTCACTCTTGACTTAAAGACCCCTAGATTGTAGCTATCGGGAAACACAGACTCCGGCAGGGAATTCCACTCCTTAGCTGTACGCATAATAAAAGTGTTCCCAAAACGTTTTGTGCGTATGGGTGGGATGTTTACCATGTATCGATGGCGCATCGCCGTACGTCTGGTAGTCCAATGATGGAACGGGCTAGGTGGAATTATATCGTGCAATTCCATCGCACACTCCCCGAAATGTAACCGATAAAAAACCGACAGGCTGGCAACTCGGCGACGATGTTCAAGACTCTGGAGCCTTGACTTGACCAGCGCCTCATCGCCGATGAGCCTCTTGGCTCGCTTTTCGATCGACTCTAGTGCGTCAAGCTGGTATTTGGCTGATCCGTCCCAGAGATGAGAACAGTACTCCATGCATGATCGAACTTGCGCTTGATACAAGTTGAGGAGCAGTTCTGGCGTGAAGTACCGTCTCACCTTTGCAAGGATCCCCAGCTTTTTGGCAGCCAGCTGAGCCTATGCCTCAATGTAAGGGCCAAAATTGAGAGTAGATGTCAACGTAACGCCAAGAAGCTCAAGATGGTCAGTTATTGGCACGGTCGCATCTCGGAAAGTTGGATCTGGGTAAAATTGGCTCTTTTTAGCGGAAAAAAGACACGCCCGGGTTTTAGCGGCATTAAACCTGACCAGATTGGTATCGCCCCATTCGGAGACTGCCTGCAAGGACAGGTTCAAGCGCTCCACCATGGCCTCCCGGAGAGGGGTCCGTGGCTTACGCCCCCAGTGGTCGATGCACCTGTGGCCGACGCCCCCGATTCGATAAATTTTATATTATTATTTTTTTGTGCTTTTTCGCTTAGTACAGTAAATGAGAATAGTGTTTCACCGTAATAACGTATCTTTCCTTGTTAAACAAAAGTTATCTATCTAATAGCAGAGAGAATAGATCGCCACTTAACCTTATCCTGACACACCTTTTTCTCCATTAAAAGCATATTTATTATTTACAAACATCCAAGAAATCATAAAGGCTTCATATAAAATGTTAGTGAATGTTGTTAATATACATTTATAATAACTTACCAAATAGACATTAAATGTCACGAGTTGTTTGAAGTTGAAAGATAAAATTTATCTTTCAACTTCAAACAACTCGTCAACCAACTGAGCCAAACAAGTTATTGGTAACAATTAAAAGTCCGTCTTTACAAATTGAAACCAATAAGGAAGTATGAATAGATATTATGTCTTTCTCTTTCACACCAGAGTCAAGTTTTTGAATATTGCAATATGCAACTGATAAGAAATTTTATTTTGTCATTTCAAAATGACGAGCGAAGGTCCTATGCAAGGGCTCGTGCGAAATAATTACAATATAGTTAAAAAAAACTTAATTCAAAAAATCAAAAAACCCGACAGTCGGGTTTTTTGATTTTTTTAATTAAGTTTTGTTATTTATAACTTTTTAGTTAGTTTTTTTTTCAAATTAGATACATTTAAACATATAAGTGTTATATATTTTTGAAATCACCTCTTAAAACCCTTTATTTTGATACCCCACACGATGGGTTTGGAAGAAAAAAAAATTTGGGGCCCCACAATATGGCACCCAAAAGCCGCCATTTTTCTATTGTCCAATTTTAATGTAGCCTATGACACTCGCCGGGTTAAGACGAATCGATTGACGTATGAATTATCAAAATCGGCCAACGCGTTTGGTCTCTGGAACGCCATATAGGAACAAACATACATACATACATACATACATACATACATACATACTTACATACATACATACATACATACATACATAGACTGATAAACACATTACCCTCCTTCGGCAGTCGGGTAAAAATAGACATGGTGGAATAACATTCTTGCCGCTGGATTTGCGTATAATATGTATACCCTGTATACTATTTTTATGTTATAATTTTAAATATGTTATTGTTATAATTGTTTAAGTTTTTGAATTTGATTATTTTTATGCTTAGAAAATTTTAAAACACTTTACTATGTAAAAAGTTAGTTGCTCTGTAGTCATTTTTAAGACTACTATTTAAAATCACTATTATATTTATATTATATTTTATTACATTTGAGACTATTTACTACTACTTATTGTGATTAAGTTAAATGATTCTCTTGATCATAAGTGATGAAGACTGTGATTTTAATTAAAAGAAAATACTAGAAATCTTATTATTATCTTACCTTATAAATAAATGATGAAAAATATCTGAGACTTTCATTTTTCAAAAGATACAACCAATATTAAATTTCTTTGATATAAATATAATTATGGTTTAATATTATACTTAAACTTACAATCAATATACATCTATTTTTTTTGTACAACATTTTTGTGCCTGACAGTAGATTTGATCAAAAACTGCTTTAAAATAAATTAATCGAATCGGGGGCGTCGGCCACAGGTGCATCGACCACTGGGGGCGTAAGCCACGGACCCCCGGAGAGACCGGATCTGAGGCCCGGTAGCACGAGCGTTGGACAAGTATCTCTCAGCAACAGTGCTGTCGTCTGCATACCCAAAGGTGCCGGGTTTAAGCAGTTCGTTAATATGCAGCAAGAATAAAGTTGCTGAGAGTACCGACCCCTGAGGGACCCCGGCATTGATATCCAATTGGTCCGACGAGCAGCCATCGATAACCACTCGAATGGACCGATCTCTCAGGAAGTCTGCAATCCAATCACACAGACCACCGGGCAAACCGAATGAAGGAAGCTTACCAATAAGGCTTCCGTGCCAGACCCTATCAAAAGCCTTCGAGATGTCGAGGGAGACGGCAAGCGCTTCCCCGTGCCTCTCGATGGCCTCACTCCAGATGTGAATGGCATACGCTAGAAGATCCCTAGTAGACCGATTTCGGCGGAAGCCGTATTGGCGGTCACTAAGGATATCGTTAGATTCTAGGTATGCCAGGAGCTTCGTGTTAAGTACACGCTCCATACTCTTACAGAGTATGGACGTTACAGAGATGGGTCTGTAGTTGGCCGGGTCAGCTCGACTACCCTTCTTGGGCACGGGCTGTACGTTAGCTAGCTTCCAAGCATTCGGCACTTTTCCAGTCTCATACGAAAGGCGGAATAGGCGTTATTCAAATACAACATAAAACTGTGAATAAATATTAGGATTGTTGTAAAATTTCTGGGTGCAAATAAAGAATCGGTTAATTCATAGCATTTAGGGTTTTATTTTTTGTCAATTAAGACAAAGTCAAAATTATTTGGTGGCACTTCATTGTCACATAAAAATATATAATTTAAATGGCACGTTTTCTCATAAAGGTTCGCCTCCCCTGATCTAGCCAGTATGGAAACAAAAAAGGAAAAAAAAAAATATGTGAAAGTTATGAGCGTCGAAAGTTCTTTACATTATTACCTCAATGTTAAAATGAAACTTAAATTTGTTTTGAAATACATTTGGGCGGAAATAAATACCATAAGAAGAAGGAAAATTGCAAAACAGTCACCATTCAGGGAAAGATTAGTAGTTCAAAAATGCAAATAATTTTATTTGGAACAGATGCATTTAGTAGTTTTTTCATGATATCCAATTACCAAAGGTCTGTTTATAAAATTTCACGCGCTCGTTTTCGTCCTAAATCATCATCCATTTCGCTGTGAATTTTCAAAAGTGTGTATTCGTACGCGAACTAGCTTCTTACTGCTCATCACAGCATCTATCTACTTTCGCACGTGTTGTCGGATGAGATAGCATGCATTTTAACCCCGTGCACAAAGTAGTTCGTGCCGTCGACTAAGGCAACCTTCAGAGCCCATTTACACCAGGTTACAAGCTCTACTACTAAGCAGGAGGTCCTGAGTTTGATTCCCGGGTTGAGAAAAGTTTTATTAGGTTTTTCCAACTGGAATTTCTCAGCCCGGAGTCTGGACTTGGGCCCGGTTGCCGCTAATAGGCTAGCACCCTATTGCATTGGTCTAATAGGGCATAAATGTAGGTGTACTGACCTCTGCATAACCCTTCGAGGAATACAAACCTGATGTAATGTTGTAATGTTATGAAATTCTAAGAAGTAAAACCATAGAAAATCGCCCTTCGTCCATGTAGTAAACTATCATGTCGGGATACTCCGAAGATAGTAAGCAACCCCATTCTATAATAGTCTTTATATCTCTCATGTTCGGTAAGTAGGTTCTTATTACCTCCAAATGGGGCTTGTAGGTGACTAATTAGCGCTCTAGGGTAATAATGTAGCCAGAAAAGCCCTAGGGCGGTAAGTTATTAAAAAAAAAAAAACACTTCTTTCTTTCAAAAATTTCGCGTAACCATCATACTGGCAATAGACATCATGCATTTAGCCCAATGACCAAAGAGGTCGCTTTGCTATTCAGCCTTGTCTTCGTGTGAGTCTTCACCTTCAATATTGACACAAAAATGGCTACTGCGCAGGGTCTTGCAGCCAATTCAGAGAGACAAAAATCCGTTGTGAGTATTATACAACGCGTGGTCATATTGAACACCTACTTACATATGCTTATTTCTAACTTAAAGTCTAAAACTTCATTTTTTTCTTGTTGTCAGGAACCCCAGCAGATGAAGCCATGGCAAGGAGTGTGGGACGCCACCAGGACTCTATCTGCCTGTCTGCAGTATGATCCATTCATTAAGAAAATTACAGGTAAACTACCATTACTACAGTCTACCAATGCCCTGCTAGGACGAGTCTTCTTTTAAACACACATTCAAACGTGCTTCATTTAAATTACAGTTATAAATAAAAAACTGTAATTTAGTCAAAGTCAAAGTCAAATGTGTTTATTTCAAGTAGGCGATTATGCGGCACTTTTGAACGTTAAAATTTACATTTAATAATAATTTATTCTACCGTGCATTCGGAAATGTAGCTTGTTATGGAGAAGAACGCACAAGAAACTCCATACTTACTCTTTAAAAAAAAAGTTTTATGACAATATTTATATAAGTACATACATTAATAAATTAATATACGTGAGGACGATGTACCCAGCACTACTATACTACATATAGGTATGAGAAAATTACAAGCACTAACAGGTAAATTCCTTTACTTGATAAATAGGAATATGGTTCTCACGTACTTACAACAGAACAGTGTGCGAGTCAATTTTTTAAACAAAAAGAGAAGAAAAAATAAAAATAAAGCGTTACTATAATTATGAATATAATACAAATGAACATCATAAGTTTAGACATTCAAACTACTGTATTTTGTGGTTTAATTCAGGAAATAAATGATTTTCTGAGGCACAAAACCCTGTATACACGTTCCAACCTTTAATACAGGAAATAAATTATTTGATTTAGGGCTCTTTCAATTTGGACGTTTGGTGTCGGACTGCCGCAGGCAGCGGTGCGGCTATCGTACTGCGCAAGACCACTTGATTTTTCCATACAATTTATGCACACACAAACGCGTCCTGTTGTCGTGCGTACGCGGCACCTGGGCGTCTACTCCCTATCTTCGTCGACGAAGTTACGGGCCGTCCGAAATTATTCCGAAACTTCGGAGTGCACCCTACCCCCTAACGATTTCGGGTTATTGAGCTTCGAACGGGATCATGGACAATTTTCGTGAACGAACGACGGATGACGTTAGAGTTGTACTATTTTATCGGTCGATTACCGGTTTTCCTAGTTTGTGGTTTCAAACTTACTAAACAAAATATAATATTATTTTTACGTTAGAAAATGACCATATTTTTAACAATATAATTTTTTTATGTCTATCAATATAGAAATGAATTACTTTTGTCATTTTAGTCCGGAAAGTGGCATTATCCTGTTGATACCATTGCCTTTTTTCTGTTTGACGGCAACTTTCAAATGAAACGTCAAGCAATTCCTAATAAATATCCGGGCAGATTTTAGTTTTCATACTTTTCATTTCATTAATAATTAATTAAAATGACCCCGACCGCTGCAGCAAATTACGCGCAAATTGAGGCCCTTGTCGACTTCATGAGTTCGCTCAAAGCGGCTGTAAGAAAACCTGTGCAAGCACCTTAATTTCAATGGGAATTTGCACAAAGTTCGTGGACCAACGGCAAAGGGTGAGTTTACTACATTACTCGTCAATATTAATATGATTTTGAGGTCTTGTCATCAGTAAAGTGAAAACAATGATAATCAGTCATCTTGCAAATACATGTAGCCCAGTCAGTAGGCGTTACAATCACGAATACATCTGTGCAAATCACGACTACGCCAGCTTTGGCAAAGTCCTTTTTAATTATTTACTGACTGGGCTATTATCTGTAACAGTACTTGTATTGTGTATTTATATATTATACCCTATATGCAATTAAAATTAACCAAATATCAAAATTTTAGGTGTGGGCTGTTAAAAACATTTGGCCAAGAAAGCTGCTGGAGCTGCCAGACGGTCAGCATGTGCTACAGGTTCATTGGGAGGACCAACCCGCTTTCAAACGGAGTTAAAGATCCTATTGATTATTAGATGGAGTTTTGGAAAGCCACAAATCTAGTCAAGAGTCACAACCAGCTTTTCCAATGGTAATACTAATAATTATTAATATGGTAGTAGACTATTTTTTTACTAAATACTAATAAATTACAGATAAACAATCATATATTTTTTGTTGTATCCGTCAATGATATTCAGTTTTTGTTGTACAGGGTCCACCAGTAAGAGAGCCAGCTGCCATCTCACCCACCCATGCTGCAACACTTGCCGAAGGTGGAAGTGCTTATAAGCAAAACTAGGAGAAATGAGATGCTCGATGAAGTAAAGCTGATTATTCTGGAAAAACAAAGTTACCAGCAATATTTTAAGAGTGATAAATAAAAGGAAATTTATGTTTTGATTGTTATACTGTGTTGTTAATTTTATTCAGATTATTAGGTATTTGAGACTGAAGTAGACAAGTAAGAGAAATTAAGGTCCTAGCAATAATTTAAAACTGATAAGTAAAAGGAAAGCCACGTGGATACTTCTACATGTTTTTTTTTTAAATATGAATTATTATAATATCAGGGCAGCGTTATTTCCTTTTTGAGTATCACTGCACATTCTGAGATAGGAGCCTTTTTGGTCTCACATGGGGTTTTATTTTTATTATTGTTTAATTCTCATGTCTCCTGTGCGGGTCACAAATAAATATTTTTCTTTTCTTTTAACATTTTGGCGATTTTCATACTTAAGTAGGGTAAGTCCCATAAAGGTTGTTTTCCTATCAACACTTAATTTCGGTAACTAATCAAGTGTGCAAACTACCAAATTCAAAACTACTTTGTTTATGAAATGAAACGTCTTTTTAACCGACTTACCAAAAAGGAGGAGGTTCTATGTTCAGACTGTATGTTTGTTTTTTTTTTTTTGTGTATGTTCACCGATATCTCCGTCAATAGTGAACCGATTTAAAAAAATCTTATTTTGTTTGAAAGGGTATGTTTAGAAATTGGTCCCATTTATTTGGTGAAGGTCTGATGAAGAACTTCGGCGATATACAACAGAACTCTTCAATAAATAACGGCAAAACTCTCGGGATTGTCCGTTTACTTTTTATACCATTTCATAACATAACATCACGCCAGTACGCTCTAAAGGAGTACGCAGATCTCTTATTTCACCGGATATGATCAAGTTTCATGTTATTCGGGTAATCTATTCTGGCGTTATAGGGGCCTTACTAAACAACTTGCCTATTAGGTAGGTAAAACTAAAAAGGGAAAAATAAACAACTTTTTTGCAAAAAAAAACAACCAGCTTCCAAATGAAAAACTACAAAAGTGAAAAATAACATAATTTTTGGAAGTCGGTGTCCATCATATCGCAAAAAAATTTTTCTTACGAAAGACACCAACTTCCAAAAATTATGTTATTTTTCACTTTTGTAGTTTTTCATTTGGAAGTTGGTAGTATTTTTTTGCATAAAAGTTTTTTATTTGCCTCTTGTAGTTGTATTTTTGTAGTTATTGTATAAGTCATAGTGTTGTTAATTGTTAAATTTATTAAGATTTGAATGGTGAAATAAAAAAATAAATAATAAAAACAATGCTTTTATTGCGACGAGTCAATAATACATAGGTAGGTACATACATAAACTCACGCCCTTTTCCCATGGGGATAGGCAGAAACTACAGAATGCCACCTGCTACAATCCTTTCATACTTTTTTTGCTCACTCACATTCATACATCTAGTCATACACATACCCAATGCATGTTTATTTGTTTTATTCGTGAAGTTGTCTTGTGAGAATGCATAAGTATCTATTTCTTTCTAGCAATTGCACTAATCTGTCTCTCGCTCTTTGCTCTTGCTGAAGAGCTTGATGGGCAGATAATATATTTGTAGACACTTCTCCCCATCTACTGCGCTTAAATTGAAGATCTTCTCGCTGAGGGAAGGTGCTTCTAAGTCTGCCTGATTAAGCATATTGGTTACACAGCAGGCAACGACAATTATACCTGAAAATATAATTAAAATATGCTCTTAAATGTGCTTAGTACATTATTACCTCAATGTCTTAAATAGATGAAAAAAATACTTTTCACCCGTTCAATGCGTTATTAGAAAAACATAGCTATACCCAGTATAAATTGTGACAAATACCAACTGCCCGGTTGTAAATGCAGCTCTCTTGCTACTAAAGGGCATCTTAATCGGCCTTTTAAAATGCCAAAAATATGCTGTATAGTGGACCGAGCATGTTTTTGTATGTTATTGTCTATTGGGGTCATCATGAATTCCCAGTGGGTACCCAAAATTTCTTGTAACACCTGGCAGGCCATATTTTTCATATTTTTTTTTATAATACAACTTTATTTAAGTGCACTCAATCACAGCAGATAACGCATGCTTGACAATTTGTCACATTAATTCTCCGATAATTTTAAGCTGGGAAACTGGGGGTTAGACTTAAAGCATTAGGTTAAATGCTCTAAGTAGGTATAAACACTCTTCAAAGCATAGGTAGTCATTGTCCAAATGGCAGGCTATATTTTATTAAATACCTATGGATAATTGTTTTAGAAAAATGGTACAAGCTTTTAAACTTACTGTCTTTTTATTTATAAGGTTCCTCTCAGCCAAATTCTGTGGCAACCTTAAATACTTTTTTATTAATGAGGGGCTGTTCAGTGAATTTGCGACATGCCGCAGACACCGTGACACTGCTGTTGTGCGATTAGAACGTCACTGCTAAGGCCCACTGCACCTTGGTCACTCCCCCGGGCACAAAAATTAAGAGCAGCGGGAATCTGAAATAAAAGAATAACAACAGTAAAATGGGTGGGACTGATTGGTAATACAGCTCAATAAATTGCAGAATCTTTAATATCCTTACCTTCATTGTTGGATCAACAACACTTCGTCGTAAGTGGTGAGGCAAAAGGTTCCTCACACAAGTCCTCAAATAATTCCCGAGTGAACCTCTATAGGTTCACTCGGGAATTAGTATGCCCGACGTTGAGTTCATAGGGAACTATTTCCCTAGGGAACTATTTCCCTATGAACTCAACGTCGGGCATACTTGCCAACTGGAAGTTTTGGCGCAAATGTCGTCGACGTTGCCTCCGCTCTTCCTGTAGATCTTCTGCGAGCATTAAAAAAGCAGCCATAGTTGGGAATTATATGTTTCGTCTGGTTGACGATAACTATTTTGTTGTCGTAATATCTGACATAACGATCCGTTAAAACAAGTGTCAAATTCAATTTTTCGAACGGATAAAAACGCATAGGGAGTAGGTTCAACTGTCAAATTGTGTTGCCATTCATTCTTCGTTCGGGCCCCGAACGAATCATCCGTCCGTAGGTGATAGGGAGTAGGAAATGCCCGTAACTAAGGTCGAAACTACGGACTTCGTGCTTAGGGAGTAGACGCCCTGCTCCGACACCAAACGTCTAAATTGAAAGAGCTTTTAGACTCAAATAGAGCTTCAAACAATCACTTTTAATTAGATAGTGCATGTTAACGAAGTTACTCACAGTGATTTTACTAACGATTTTATATTGAAACGAATAGGAAAAAACTATTCAAGCTTTCGACTCAAATAGGTACTTAAGAAACGACTAAGTACTTGAATCTCTAGAGCACAATCATTTCAAGAAATACGGGTAGTTTAAATATAAATTTTCCTTCGAGTATTTTACACGACGCCAAGAAATAGATTTCTTGCAGTGCTTTCTCACTAATAAATTTAAACCGTCAGCTCCGCAAATAAATGTCTGTTTCTCACCAAAAAGAACCAATTCCAATAAGTACATTTATTTATATACTTTGTACATATCTGCATTTCGTTTTCAATTTTACGAGTTCATTTCTCAGTATTTGCGCCATTCGTCGTAATTAGCGAATGTAGCCTCCAAATTAAGATACATTGCTGTTTCTGTACTGTGTACTTCTCCTGAGGAAACTTATATTTCGTGTGGACCGTTAAATAGAGAAGAATTGCCAAACTTAAGTGGCAGTGGGCAGGGCACATTGCTCGCAGAACGGATGGCCGATGGGGCAGAACGGTTCTGGAGTGGTGACCGCGAACCCGAAGACGTTGCGTTGGAAGGCTTCCCACCAGGTGGACCGATGACCTGGTGAAGGTTTCGGGGATCCGCTGGTTGCGGGACGCACGGGACCGGTCAATGTGGTGTGGCGACGCTTGGGTGAGGCCTATGTCCAGCAGTGGACGTCTTTCGGCTGATATGATGATGATGTTAAAAAGAAGATAACATTTATTTATTTTACTATTGTTTTCTAACTAAAAACTAATTCTATTCTGCCAATTTTGTTCCAATCTCTTTTCCAACTGAGAATTAATTTTAAGTATCTGTTCTTAAAACAAATTCCAAGTGTAAGCAACTAAATATACTGTTTATTTTAAAAACATAAATAACAATATGTATATGTACTTTTCTAACTATACTATAGATATCTACAAACTGTTAATACCACAAATAATATATATATACTAAACCCATAGACATAAATCTAACTAGATAACGCAAGTCCCTCCATCTGTATGAAAACCAAGCGTGGAACTTTTTCACAAACAATTTAAAAACAAATTTACTTACCAATGAAATAAAACATTTCCAATGCCTCGGCCAACTTTTTCTATACATTCTTTACAGTTCAATATGGCATAGAAAGGCATTTTTCTAGATTTCGGTGGCTTTCCGGTGCCGATAATTCTAAATGAAAAGCTCAGATTACGATCATTGATCATACATATCATCACATACAATCGCGTCATCTAGTTAGATTTATATCTGTGACTAAACCTAACTACATACACAAAGATTAGTCCGAAGTTCAATGTCCAATCTCTTTTATGTGACTGTTATTGACGAGAACTTTGCCACTTACAAGCTGAAACAGCACTGAAAAGCATAAAATGCACTTGCAACCAAGCTACGATTGCTGATTCAGCAAATATTGGCATTCTCTTTGATTTATTAACGCGAGATGCAGTAGAATTGGCAGACGCAGCTGACGGGAATCTTTGATACAAAGAAACTAAAGTTTTATGGTAAACATGTGGATTTGAATAATAACACCGTATTTGAAAAGATAAAAAGTTCTCCATATTTCGGTTAATAAAAGCTATAATAAAGCAGAAGTAATGAATGAATCACAAATCTAATACTATTTAGAAAAATTAATAAAAACGACACATTTTTATCTTGCTACATAATTTATTTAGTAGTACAACAACACGCTTCGATCGACAATCTATTGAACACGTAATTATGACATGAAATCTTGCGAAAACACCCCGATTCAAACACTAAAACGCCGATAAATTTTGAACGGTTGAACGTTCTCGATAAAGACACTGTCCATAAAAAAACTAAACCAAAATCGGTTCATCGTTTTAGAAGCTATGATGCCACAGACAGATACACAAATACACAAACACACGTCAAACTTAAAACAACCCTCTTTTCCCGAGTGGGAATTAAAAATTAATGTTTATTTGTTAGTATTTTATGCGCGGCCATACCATTCATCTGATTGCGATAAAAATTTGTCAACTCAAAGATTAGGTCACAGATAATATAATACTACAGTAGAGGTATAGGCCTGCGGCAGCAATACACTGGCTACTGGCTATACAATACCCAGCTAGTCTTAATATATATAAATCACGTGTCACGTTGTTTGTCCGCGATGGACTCCTAAACTACTTAACCGATTTTAAATTAAATTTGCACACCGTGTGCATTTGATCCAACTTGAATGATAGGATAGCTGAGATAGATAGCTTATCCTGTCTGGTATACCCGAGCTTTACTAAAAGTCATTAAAGAGAAAGCTAAATATCATAACGTTTATAAAAAATACGGGAACCCTAGGGATAAGATTACGTTTGAATGTCTAAGATCGCGTTGCAATAAGTTGATACAAGACTGTTATGCAAACTTTAAAAAGAATATAGCTGAACATCTTCGCACCAATCCTAAGCATGTCTGGAGGTACTTAAAACACAAACGTATAGGTGACAATTATATTCCCAACAAAATGTCTTTAGGTGACACTAGGTTTGCCACAGGTGGTCAGGCAATAAGTGATTTATTTGCCGAGATTTTTCAGTCTATGTATAGAGTAAGTAGTAACACACACCTTTTAACGCCAGTTGAACCCACCCCAGCAACAATAACACTTATAGCCACTGCAAACTTGAAGTTAAGGAAGTCCTTGATTATTTGTCTGCCCTGGACTGCGACAAGGGTCCAGGACCTGATTCAATCCCTTCTCACTTCCTTAAAAAGTGTGCAGCAAACCTGGCTGATCCTCTGACTACAATTTTTAACCACTCATTGTCACAGGGTGTTTTCCCTGATCAATGGAAAATAGCGCACATCACGCCAATTTTTAAATCTGGTAGTGTTGATGATGTTACAAATTATAGACCAGTTTCAATTCTTTCCGCATGTGGTAAAATTATTGAGTCACTCGTTCAGAGAAAAATATTTTCTCATTTAAAACATGTTTTAGATGATAACCAGCACGGATTTCGTACCAAAAAATCAACACTGACTAATCTAGTTGAGTATGTTTCTTATATATTATCTGCATTAGACAACGGTAGTGAAGTTTACGCAATATATACCGACTTTAGAAAAGCCTTCGATTTAGTAGACCATGATTTACTTATTTCTAAATTGAAAGGCATGGGTGTCCATGGGTCGTTGTTGCGTTGGTGCGAGTCATACTTAAGGAATCGCTCGCAACTGGTCTATCTTAAAGGTTTTAAATCTAAACTGTGTTGCATACCATCAGGCGTGCCTGAAGGGTCACATTTGGGACCTTTATTTTTCTTAGTTTTTATAAATGATTTGGGGAGGAAGATTGATTCGGAATATAAACTTTTTGCTGATGATTTAAAGCTATATCGGACTATACACAGCGAATCAGACATAATTCAGCTTCAGCAAGATTTGAATAACGTACACAATTGGTGCTTAGAAAATAAAATGTCATTAAATAAAGCCAAATGCTACTTCATTAAATTTAGCAGAAAAAGGAAAACAGATCAGGTTTGTTATTCAATTAATAACAGTCCCCTCCAAGAAGTGGATACCATTAGGGACCTTGGTGTTTATGTAGATAGTAGTTTAAGTTTTCGGAGTCATTACGATCAAATGATTCGTCGGGCATCTAAATTATCAGGTTTTATCGTGAGAGAAATGAAAATTTTTAGAGAACCGAACCTGACTATTTCCATTTATAACAGCGTTATTCGCAGTATACTGGAATATTGTAGCGCGGTATGGAATCCTTTTTATCAGGTACGTGGGACACTCAGAAAGTTTTGCGAATATAAAAAAAAAAGGTTCTATACGTACATATATTTTTATTAAATCTTTTCAAAGTACTTTCCACCAGCCTCTATACAAAGATTCATGCGCCTAAACCAGTTTTCAAAACACTTTTTCCAGTCCGCCGCAGACACCTCGTTTACAGCCTGCTCGAACGCAGCCAGCGCATCTTCCGGCGACGAAAATTGTATCCCTTTGAGCTGATTTTTTATTTTTGGGAATAAAAAGAAGTCACACGGTGCTAGATCAGGGCTGTAAGGAGGGTGACCCAGGAGTTTGACTGGCGTGCTGTCCAGGAAGTCCCTCGTTTTGAGTGCGGTGTGCGCAGGTGCATTGTCGTGGTGGAGCAGTAGCCCGCGGAGCCCTGTGTTTGGTCGCTTGTTGCTTATAACAGAGAAAACTTCTGGCAAACATTTGGTAGTATACCATTCGGCATTAATGCTTCTTTGATCCCGTAAGGGAATTGATACCAAGTGGCCAGTCAAATTAAAAAAGCTAGCGATCAAAATCTTACCCCCGCTTCTAGATCGCTTCACTTTGGTAGGCGTTGGCTCATTTTGAAACACCCAAACAGTCGACTGGCGCTTGGTTTCTGGGTCGTATTGATAAATCCAGGACTCATCACCTGTAACGATGTCGTAAACACGCCGAGACGAGCCTGCTTCAAATTTGTTAAGCATATCACGGCACCATTCCACCCGGGCCTGCTTCTGAGCATCGGTGAGGTTGTGCGGCACCCAGCGTGATACTATCCTCCTCACGCGAAGATGGCTGTGTAGAATCTCGTGAACGCTTCCCGATCCAATCTTCAATATGTGTTGAATCTCCTGATATGTAATTCGCCTATTGTCTTGGATTAAATTTTTCACTGCTAGCACGTTTTCTTCGGTAACAGCCGTCAAAGGGCGACCGCTTCTTTCGTCATCCCCCAAAGTTGGTCGACCGCGCTTGAATTCGTTATACCAACGATACACGGTTGCCTTGGAAGGGCCTTCATCCATGAATGCCATTTGAAGTCTATCGTACGATTCATCCGGTTTCAGGC
Source organism: Orthosia gothica (assembly GCA_949775005.1). NCBI lineage: Eukaryota > Metazoa > Arthropoda > Insecta > Lepidoptera > Noctuidae > Orthosia > Orthosia gothica. Next base: position 38,618,578 of record OX459034.1, read on the forward strand.
GACACTTGAAATCGTATAAAATCATAGCTCTAAAATGTTCCCGGCGCAGATCCATATTTCAGTGAGACACAATACTTTGAATTAACTCGCAAAAAATGTGGAGGGAAATTTTGAAATTGGAACTTACTTATTTTTACTTATAAATAATCATATTTTCGAAAAACATTATAACTGGCCAGTCTCCCATATATAAAAACTTTTTTTCGCAATACTTTCTGAGGGGCCTGGTACACTCTGATCGGATAGAGCGCGTTCAGAAAAGGTTTTTATATCACCTATGCTACACGCTGCTGAACTCGTACAACTCCAGGTTGAGTTACTATAAAATGAAGTCTTTAAGTGCACGAAGGAAATCTTTGGATTTGATGTTTCTGTATAAATTAATTAATGGTCATATAGATTCGCCCGAACTGCTAGAAAAAGTGAATATTATAGTGTTCCACGTAGTGGTAGCCGCTTAATAAACCCAAAAACTTTCGTCCTGCCTAATAGTCGAACTAATCTGGGTCATTTTTCACCAATCTGCCGCATGCTTTCTCTTGCCAACTCCATTCGTAGCGAAATAGATGTCTTTTCTGGTTCTGTGGCCTCAGTGAGAAGAAAGCTCAGAGACTTAATTGCGTAAATATTTGCATTTATGTTCTAAACTTTTATTTGATTTGTATTTTACTCTCGAGTTATTTTTTATTGATTTCAATCTGTTTGTGATTTGATTTTTATTGAATTTAATTTATTTTTTTGATTTAATTTTTATTTTGACTGTATTATTTTATGCTAGTTTCATTGTGAATAATTTAATTTTAACTTATTTGATTTTATTTTATTTTAATTGTATTTTGATTTAATTTAATTTATATTTTAATCTGATTTAATTCTAGTTTCATTGTGATTAATTTAAATTTGATTTGATTTTATTTGTGATCCGATTTAATTTTTATCGATTTTTATTTTATTGTTCTTTATATTGGCTTTATTTTACTTCTTTTATATAGATTTTAGGTGTTTCACTTGTGAATATGTGCATGTAAGATTCACATCTAGTAGATGTCAATCAGACTTTCGAATAGAATTTTTTTTTTTGCTCGTGTGATTGTACATCAGTTTTGTGAACGTGTTAGTTACACTATTTATAATTCAAGAACGGCTGAATTGATTTGGCTGAAAATTGGTGGGGAGGTAGCTTAGAACCAGGAGACGGACATAGGATAGTAGGGTAGGTGGAGTAGGTAGGGTAGAGTAGGGTAGGTAGGGTAGGTAGGGTAGGTAGGGTAGGGCAGGTAGGGTAGGGTAGGGTAGGGTAGATGAATGTTTGGTGTTTTTATGGCAAAACAAAGTTTGCCGGGTCAGCTAGTATGTAATATAAAAATTCTGGAAAACGGCAACTATTATCACTTCAATAGAAAGGAAATAGAAAATATTCCATTCTTTTGCCTGTCAGTATTGTGTGCATCGATTTTGATACGGTTTTTCTTATAAAGAAAGAAAAGAAAGAAAATATATTTATTTGGCACAGAAAGACACACAACATATTAATACAACAGACAAAAATACAAATAAAGTAAAACTAAAAAAATTATCATTCAGATACATTCCGTGGTAAAAAAAAACGGGTGCTAATTAAGGCAGCTTCTTTAAAATGTCATTCTCGTCTGCAAATATATTTAGTTGTCTAATTAATTAATAGGTCAGCGACAAACTTTTAGCGTCTAATAAATGGTTTATAAGCGACCATATATTGTAAAACAAGCTACTGTTAATATGACGCAACATGGTGATAATTCTTAAGCAACTAAATTTGTGATATGTCTACTCATTGCTAGCTTCTAATAAGTGTATCAACTTCATCTATAAAATAATATCAACGTACTCTAATTTCATAGAGTCACCTTTATTTTTATACTTTAGCATAAGTAATTGATGAGTGAATCTACTATATTTGAACATAAAATTTCCTTATTATTGTCATCAAATAATGGTCAATAAAAGCTATAATTTCATGTATTCGCCTATCTATTTATAATGTTACCATAAGTAATTGACTATTATACCTACCCAAATGAACATACAAAAAATAGGGTGGTATTTAATACTTTAACTGTAATTCCCCTTTTTTCAATCAAAATATTCGAAATTACTACCAAAAATACTGAATTGCACACTAAATTTGCTCATCAAATAAATGAATTATACTATACTGCTAGATCTTTAAAGCTTAACTGTTTTACTGAATAACTATCTGTTAACTAAAAGTAAATCTAATAATTCTTCGAGTGCAACAAAATATTTAAGTTTTAAGGGAGGGGGGGAAACGAAACAAAGTCGACGGAGCCCCGCTGCGCAGGGCTCCTATTTCTGTCTGCAGGGTCTAAAGTAACCTAACATGAAGGAGATGACGGGAGCTGAGTTCGCTCGCTTTGCTCGCTCACTTCAGCTCCCGTCATCTCCTTCGAACCTAACCTATCCGTGTCGGGGTGCCCTAAGCTCCCGAGCTCGCTTCGCTCGCTCTTGGACTAATTCACATTTATTTTATATTTAATTGAATAATTTGTGTGTTGCAAACTTTCACGAAAAAAGAATATGATTTATTAATTTAGTTGTTGAATGAAAAACTTTGATTGCTAATTTTGAGGCTGGAATTTGATTTTATTAGCAGACAGATGTTGAATCTCTAAAATATATAAAGTAGCTCACTTACAACATTAGTCGCTGAGTTATCAAATCAGAAGTAAATATATTTATCGGTAGCTCGGAGTCATATTAATTTACGCTCGTAAATTGACGCTGGTTTTTTGATATTCTGTTGGAGTAGTAAAGATGATGAATTAATATAATTGAAGCTGTTCTATTAACTCGTCGCCCACATATAAAAAAAGACGCTAGGTTGCAGGTGCTAAAGAAAACTTTTGTTGCCGCACATATAATTTCCCAAAAAAAACATCACTCCATTAATAGATTACATCAGCACAAAAAGTGACCCAAGGTTACTTTTAACCTTGGTCCTAGGATACGCATTGCCATACAACTTGGCAATGAAGGCAGTCTTTGGACACAGACAGCGATGCGGAAGAGTTTTTATGGCTACTTTAATTTATTTTTAGGTTTTAGTTTTTGTTAATATAGTCTCAGCTGCTTCCGGATAGATGGGAAACCGAACCCCAACATACGTGGGACACTCAGAAAGTTTTGCGAAACTAAAAAAAATTGTTCTATACGTACATATATTTTTATTAAATCTTTTCAAAGTACTTTCCACCAGCCTCTATACAAAGATTCATGCGCCTAAACCAGTTTTCAAAACACTTTTTCCAGTCCGCCGCAGACACCTCGTTTACAGCCTGCTCGAACGCAGCCAGCGCATCTTCCGGCGACGAAAATTGTATCCCTTTGAGCTGATTTTTTATTTTTGGGAATAAAAAGAAGTCACACGGTGCTAGATCAGGGCTGTAAGGAGGGTGACCCAGGAGTTTGACTGGCGTGCTGTCCAGGAAGTCCCTCGTTTTGAGTGCGGTGTGCGCAGGTGCATTGTCGTGGTGGAGCAGTAGCCCGCGGAGCCCTGTGTTTGGTCGCTTGTTGCTTATAACAGAGAAAACTTCTGGCAAACATTTGGTAGTATACCATTCGGCATTAATGCTTCTTTGATCCCGTAAGGGAATTGATACCAAGTGGCCAGTCAAATTAAAAAAGCTAGCGATCAAAATCTTACCCCCGCTTCTAGATCGCTTCACTTTGGTAGGCGTTGGCTCATTTTGAAACACCCAAACAGTCGACTGGCGCTTGGTTTCTGGGTCGTATTGATAAATCCAGGACTCATCACCTGTAACGATGTCGTAAACACGCCGAGACGAGCCTGCTTCAAATTTGTTAAGCATATCACGGCACCATTCCACCCGGGCCTGCTTCTGAGCATCGGTGAGGTTGTGCGGCACCCAGCGTGATACTATCCTCCTCACGCGAAGATGGCTGTGTAGAATCTCGTGAACGCTTCCCGATCCAATCTTCAATATGTGTTGAATCTCCTGATATGTAATTCGCCTATTGTCTTGGATTAAATTTTTCACTGCTAGCACGTTTTCTTCGGTAACAGCCGTCAAAGGGCGACCGCTTCTTTCGTCATCCCCCAAAGTTGGTCGACCGCGCTTGAATTCGTTATACCAACGATACACGGTTGCCTTGGAAGGGCCTTCATCCATGAATGCCATTTGAAGTCTATCGTACGATTCATCCGGTTTCAGGCGACACTTGAAATCGTATAAAATCATAGCTCTAAAATGTTCCCGGCGCAGATCCATATTTCAGTGAGACACAATACTTTGAATTAACTCGCAAAAAATGTGGAGGGAAATTTTGAAATTGGAACTTACTTATTTTTACTTATAAATAATCATATTTTCGAAAAACATTATAACTGGCCAGTCTCCCATATATAAAAACTTTTTTTCGCAATACTTTCTGAGGGGCCTGGTAGTTGCGAAAAGGCAACGCAGATTGATTGAGTTTTTAACCGACTTCAAAAAGGAGAAGGTTCTCAATTCGACTGTTTTTTTTAAATGTTATCTCAGAACTTTTTACTAGATGAACCGATTTTGATGATTCTTTTTTTATTTAAATTTGATAAAGATGAAGAACTTCGGAGATATACAACAGAACTCTTCAATAAATGGCGGCAAATCTCTTGGGATTGCTGCAATCGCATGTCTGTGTCGCAGCAGGGCTCCGGCGACTTTGTTGCTTCAATAATAATCGTATTTACCTATTCTATATTAAAACCATTGTCAACATTAAAATAATTTTAAAAAACATATTTTATTACCCAGCCCAATAAAAGATGCGCAATATTCAGAAAGCCCGGTCAATGTAATTATTTCAATAGTTTTTATCATATTGCCTTTTTGTGATATTGGACATTTTCAAATTTCCTGGGCATTATTAATTATGCCATTTTAATCACTTGGTCCATAACATTTCATGTGCAATAGATAAAAAATAATAATTAACCATATCGTCTTCTTCACCAGGTAGCGAGAACTGCCTCTACGTGAACGTGTACACTCCCAAGATGAGCCCTGGAGCCAACCTGCCGGTCATGGTGTTCATCCATGGAGGAGCCTTCATGTACGGAGATGGATCACCATACCAACCTGACCACCTCATGGATTGGGATATGGTGGTCGTTACCCTGAACTACAGGCTTGGACCTCTAGGTAAGTCAAATATGAAATTAAGCAAAATTTTTTGCCTGGTGGGCCCGTAAGCTCTTAGAGCAAGGTTACTTTGAGTGTGCGTAAGGGACAGATATACAGACAGGAGCTCGTGGCTAAATAATAACAGCCGCACTGGTCGATCATCAAGGTTAAGCAACGCTTGACGAGGTCGGTCCGTGGATGGGTAACCATTTCAACATACCGAGTTTCCTCCGTGCCTCGAAAAGCACGTTAAACCGTTGATCCTGGCTATCATTTGAAGATCTTTGACAGTCGTTACGGGTAGTCAGAAGCTTGAGATCTGACACCAGTCTTACCAAGGAGTACCGTGTTACCCAGTTGATGGGTTGTGGAGGTCAGATAGGCAGTCGCTCCATGTAAAACACTGGTACTCAGCTAAATCCGGTAAGACTGGAAGCCGACCCGAATATAGTTGAGAAAAAGCTAGGCAGATTGATTGTAAGGGACAGATAAATATGACTTGCATACATCTGTCCCTTTTTTACAGTCGAACTATGATAGTTTTGACACGTCAGGGTCCGGGATCTCTAAGTAGTGTAAAACAAAGTCTCTGTCTGCGTCTGTCGAGATCATTTCTGTTTATCCGCTAACTTCTTCTAATCCACGCTTTCAATAATATAATGTAACAATGCAATGGCACTGGCACTGGTCGAGTCAAAGCTCCTGAGCTTTGAACACCGTCTCCTAGTTGCCAGCTTGTCGGTTTTTTGTCAGTTGCATTTCGGGGACTGTGCGATGGAATTGTATCGTCTAGTGCCGCCAATCCCGTTTCATCATCGGACTACAAGACGTATGGCAATACGCCATCGGTATATGGTGGACATCCCACCCATACGTACTTAACGTTTTGGAAGTACTTATGCGATCAGCTAAGGAGTGGAATTCCTTGACGAGGAGTTTGTGTTACCCGATAGCTACAACCTCGGGGTATTTAAGTCAAGAGTGAATAGGTTACTTCTAGGCAAGTGTCGACCACATCATCGCTTCGCATCGCATCAGGTGAGATAGTGGTAACACGTGAGCCTAAATAAAAAATAATCAAAAAGAAATTGAAAGAGCGATAAAAGAGGGGAACAGTTCTTGTATATAATTGGCCCATGCGAAGCCGGGGCGGGTCGCTAGATTATAATAAAAGACCCACTCAAATTATACTGTCTTGAAAGAATCTTAAAACAACAATTATGAAAATTTTATCATCTTGAAAATATGCTGTATACGTCGTTGACTTATTCAAACATCACTTTAAATAAGATGTTAATTATTATTTTTATATATCTTTTTTTAACCGGTTATCACAAGTCATCATAGGTCATTTATTAAGTAATAATCGATTAAAATTAAAAAAAAACAAACATTAAATAACAATTAATATCTGTAGTATAATCTATATCTATACTAATATTATAAAGAGGTAAAGTTTGTGACGTTGTAGGGGGTAATCTCTGGATCTACTAAACCGATTTTGAAAATTCTTTCAACAGTAGAAAGCTACATTATTCCTGACTGACCTGAGTGTCACAGGTATAAAATATTAAAAAAAAAAATTTGAGATCCTTATAAAAATTGCAATATTGTAACCCAAAGTAGAAAAATGTTGCCTGTAAAATTCATTCTTTGGCGTGCGCTGTGAAAACTATGGATGATATATAAAAAATATTAGGTATGTAGGTAGGGCAGGGTAGGCAGGGTAGGCAGGTTAGGCAGGGTAGGCAGGGTAGCCAGTTGACGGGAGCAAAGCCCCGGGGGTCAGCTAGTAGGTAATGAAGAATAATCAGCAGCCGCAGCCGTGCCGCCGTCTCCTTTATAAAAAAAAACATTTAACATTAATTTAAATACTGATTCGCACATGCTTTATTCAAATTCTCTGAGAATTTAAATTAAGAATCTACTTCTATTTCGTAGGTCAACTGTGCCGATATTACAAACAATTTGGCGGCCACGGAATGTCAAGTTGAATGCTAATCCTGCCTGATCATGAATGATATTTATATCTATGAAGGTGTGTCTATTCCAAAGATACAATCTATATAGAGTACCTATTGCAGTATAATGTCGGCATTAATTTACTGTAAGGAGACGAGGCACATTCTGCAGTCCTATAGCTACAGTGCCACTATCTGAGAAAATCGTATTTTGAGTCATGGACGAAAATTTAAAAATTGCGATGTTAAATTTTTTGATGACTTCGCGTTTGACCACTATATAACCTGCCCCCCTAACCGAGTTACAAACGTTTCGTATCGAATCTCTGTCTACAATCGTTAACGTCTTCTATTTGTATGGTCTGACAACGTGAATTAACGTTTAGATGTGTCATTCCCATACATTGATTCGTTTTCTTCTACCGTTATCGATTGTAGATTGGCAACTTGGCTACAGGTGCTGATGGTAAGCGATGATATGGTCGACGATGGGGTACGCTTGCCTAGAAGTAACCTATTCACTCTTGACTTAAAGACTCCCATGTAACAAAATGGATGCTAATTATATAGAGCCCGAATTTTGTGACCTTGGTCTCACGTGTAGATTACTCTCTGGCACCACAACACTTATTTCAAAAGCAATCTTACCATTTGAAAGGTACGTTATTCGAGATGGTTATAGTCTATATTTTTTTTCTAGTCAACTACTAACAATTATAAACGTAAAAGTTTGTGAGGATGGATGGATGTTTGTTACTCTTTCATGCAAAAACTATTAAACGGATTTTGATGAAACTTTACAGCAGTATGCAGCAGCAGCACTAACAGAATAACATATAGGCTATAATTTATATAGATATTGAGCGAAGTACTGATACCACGCGGGCGGGGCCGCAGGCTGCAGCTAGTAAATCATATGCGAGAGATTCTGGTGTCAAAAAATAGATCTAATTGCCCACTTTCGAACAGAGACATTATTAGCTTAAATCAATTAAAGTAATTGATTTAAACTAACAGTTTGTTATCTTATTAAAAAAAAGTAGGTACTAATATTTTTTTTGTAAACCACCTGTCTAGTTGTATTTCTATTTCAAAATAGCTACATTATTGTAATGTTATTTTTATTAAAAAATGTCATTTTAATTTTTTCCCCTATTATTATTCTTTATTGTACACAAAACATACATAAATAAATACAATAGGACAGCTTATGTACAAAGGCGAGCTTAACCCATAATTGGGTTCTCTTACAGCAAACCTCAGTGTCATAGAAATTGTTTATTGAATGAGGACAGCATACTCAAGTGCACAATAAAACTTCACATTTAAATTCTAACCAACTATATAAACTCAACAAATACGTGTACAGTATACAATGCATAAACATAATACATGTAACTATACAATATAACTAAAATCCTTAATTCATAAATATATAATAATTTTTTTCCTAGTGTGGAGCAGCGTTTTTTTTTTTTTAAATATTGCTTAGATAGATTGATTAAAGGTAAAGGTATCAAAAACTCAAAATCTACAAAATGTGAGATAGTGACAGTGTAGCTATAGGACGGCAGCATTACTGTTTGTGGTGCATCGAGCTATAAAAAGAACATTACAATAATGTGGCTATTTCGAAATGGAAATAAGACTAGACAGGTTGTGAATTCGAGACGGTCACCGATCGAACTGCACATTATTCAACACTATAGCTTCTACCAGCGGCTTCACCTGCGTGAAAAGTCTTTTATGATCCCAAGGTAACATTAAACCGAGATAAAAAGGCCTATAATACTATTCTAGACTATAATCTATCTCTGCGCCAAATTTCATCCACATCCGTTCAACCGTTCTGGCGTGAGTGCGTAACAAACAAACATCCAAACTTTCCGCACTTGCAGCATTTTAGTAAAGACAAAGCGCCTGCCACCGTACCATGACGTATCAAAACTATCATGTTTCGACTGTGATACAATAAAACCCGACTACTGAAACATGCTTGCCTCTCTTGTAACTTATGCATTATCGTGACTTAAGAGGGGACTCTAGTGAGACTTTCTCCATACAAACACATTCTGCTGTTTTCTTCGTGGATAATGCCTCTGGAGCAATGATTTTTTTCCATAAAATCTAGGTCTAATTAATACGTGCCTGTATCATTTCCTTTTTTCCAAAACATAATCACAAAAAGAAATATGACAATACAAAAATCCGAAAAAAATGCCCGTTTTTACCGCCATGTTCAGAAGACTTTCAGACAAAATTTATAAGTTTTAAACAATAAAAATCTTTTTTGCAAAAAAATACTACCGACTTCCAAATGAAAAACTACAAAGTGAAAAATAACTTAACTTTTGGAAGTCGGTGTCTTTCGTAGGTACCATTTTTTTGCGATATGGACACCGACTTCCAAAAGTTAAGTTATTTTTCACTTTGTAGTTTTTCATTTGGAAGTCGGTAGTATTTTTTTGCAAAAAAGATTTTTATTTTTCCCTTTTTAGTTGTACCTACCTAAAATAGGCAAGTTATTTAGTAAGGTACCTATAACGCTAGAATAGATCACCCGAATAACATGATCCTTGAACATAACCAGTGAAATGAGAGATCTGCGTACCCCTTTAGTACGTACTGGCGTGATGTTATGTTATGAAATGGTATATACAATAAACAGACATGCGATTGCAGCAATTCCGAATGATTTGCCGTTATTTATTGAAGAGTTCTGTTGTATATCTCCGAAGTTCTTCATCAGATCTTCACCAAATTAAAATGGGACCAATTTCGAAACATAATCTTTCAAACGAAAAAAGAATTTTCAAAATCGGTCCACAATTGACGGAGATATCGGTGAACATACATAAAAAAAAAAAAAAAAAAAAAAAAACATACAAGAAGTCGAACATAGAACCTCCTCCTTTTTGGTAAGTCGGTTAAAAAAGGAAATGATAGAGGCATAGATATACTTTTCCTCTAAATTTTGATATAAGATTTTTTTAGATCAGACCAGTTTGCATGAAGAAAACAGCAGAATACGAAACGTCTTTTAGTCAAAGTTTTTGTAGGTAAAATCAGCCTGAGCTGCAGTTGTCCCTTTCGCATTTTACGGGGTGAGGTTGGAGGTGAGGCGACGGCAATAGTTTCTTCAAATACCTATTTTTCAAATTCCTGTTGACTAGAGTCCGCTCTTAAGATCCTATGACCCCTAGCTGGGGCAGAGGGCTTCCACAGTAGTCTTCAATCGAGACCGGTCTCGCTCCACGCTATTCCGATACTCGTCGCTTCAGCCAATATGGTGCGTCGCCAGGTTTGACGGGGACGGCCTCGCTTCCTTTTTCCTTGAGAATTCCAATCCAAGGCTTGTTTAGGAATGTGATCGAAATCCCTCCGGAGCGTGTGACCAATCCAACTCCATTTACGCCGCTTGATCTGGCGGTCGATCGGGGTCTCGTGGCATCTCTCCAACAGCTCTACATTAGAGATGATCTCGGGCCAGTAAATTCCGAGGATGCGACGAAGACATCGGTTGACGAAGACCTGGATTTGGCGTGAGATGTCTTTTGTTACCTTCCACGTGATGCACCCGTAGAGCAGCACGGATTTGACATTGGACCCGAAGATTTTGAGTTCAACCCTTCGGGTCAGTTGCCGCAATTGCCACACAGGTTTCAGCTGTGCGGATCGCCAAAGCGCGAGCTACCTTCGCTCGCGCTTTGGCGATCCGTGAAGTGATATCCTCTGCAGTTCCTCCAGTCTCTGACAGCATGCATGCATGCATTATCTAGATACATGTAAAACAACAAACCCTAAACTGAAAAATGTGATGTGGCTCTGCAAAAACCCCAAAATACTTTAAATAAAACATAAGTTCAAAAACTAAAGCCGGACTACTGGAAAATCACGCTCTAAAAATTGTGAAACAAGAAAATATTCTCATCTGAAATTGTTATGTACAAACTATTCCGTAGAGGATAACCGTGGTCGTCGCCACCTACCGTAACAAAACAATACATTCAAAACGTCCTCCTTTTTACCCGACTGCCGAAGGAGGGTAATGTGTTTATCAGTCTATGTATGTATGTATGTATTTTTGTTCCTATATGGCGTTCTAGAAACCAAACACGTTGCCCGATTTTGATGATTCTTACGTCAATCGATCCATCTTAACCATTTTGTTTTTGGTTTGGGAAATCATCCAATGACTTCGCCCGCTCTGGGTGAGGCGGGAGGGCGTGTCAGACTTTTACTGACTAAAACCCACCCGTGTTCCTTCAGTTGCTTGAGCCAGGGCCGCGGTAACTCTTTTTCAAATTTATCCGCGACTCAGACAGGCATCGGCCCTCACGGACCCCGTCAGTTTTGCTGACATCTCTTTGAGGCGCGCGTGGAACACAACGCGCCGTCGACACGGGCCTGGTCCTTACCGGACGGCGAGCTACCCATTACTCGCCGCCCGCAAGCCCACGCCTACGGTGGATCGGCTTGCGACTCCCGACGCCCAGGGCGTCTCCTGCGGTGGCTAGGGGCGTGAGGGCGTCTCCGTTGCGTCCCCCTCACGCGTTCCGCCTCCTCCTTCGCGAGCATTACTGCTTCGCAGAACGAGGAGACAGCTTCCCATACCCTCTCGCTCCGTAACATGGCCTGAACCAGGGCTGGACGCGAGAGGTTGCCACCGCCGATCGCCTCCACGAGGACACGGCGGTGCCCAGCCCAAGCGGGGCAGATCTCCACCGTATGCTCCACGGTGTCCTCCAGGCGATCCACATAATGGTGACACCCGGGCGTTTCCTCCCTCCTAATCCTGAACAGGAAATCCATCTTAACCCTGCGAGTGTCACTGGCTACATTAAAATTGTAAAATAGAAAAATGGCGGATTTCGGGCGCCATATTGTGGGGGCCCAAATTATTATTTTTTTCATCCAAACCCATCGTGTGGGTTATCAAAATGAAGGGTTTAAAGAGGTGATTACAAAAATATATAACACTTATATGTTTAAATGTGCATAATTCAAAAAAAAATAACTAAAAAGTTGTAAATAAAAAAATATTTAAAATAACAAAAAAGTCGGCGAATACATCTTGTTTTGGTCAGCCAGCTCGCGCATATGTATCCTCCGACTGCACAGCATGATTTTCTTTTTGTTTACGTCTTTTTAGTTGGGTTTTTTGTTATTTTGAAATAATTTTTTTTATGGAGTCGGTTAAAAACGAAACAACAATTGCTTACTCATCGTTGGTAATTATGAACACGGAGCTTATTTGCGAAGTTTGTCATAACAACGTATTATCATGTGTAGGTAGGTAGGCACTGTCATATCTCTTACGCACGCAATTATCTCTTCAGCGCTTAATCCATTCGCAGTGAAACTTTACAAACAAAGGCAAAATAAATACCCAACATTACAGAATAAACTTTAATTTCTTTCAAGCGAATCAAGTTCGTAAAACCGGCAGGCTTATTACGTATCTTTTGCAAGAGTAAAACGATAGCAATCAAACGCATTATGTCATAAAAGTCGCCATTACCTGTAGTGTAGGTATGGTAGGTCCTACACAAACGTTTGCTAATCGCTCGCTGTTTGTCAATCAATCAATCTGCCTAGCCTTTTCCCAGCTATGTTGGGGTCGGCTTCCAGTCTAACCGGATTCAGCTGAGCACCAGCGTTTTACATGGAGCGACTGCCTATCTGACCTTCACAACTGGGTAACAGCGGTACCCCTTGGCTAGACTGGTGTCAGATCTCAAGCTTCTGACTACTCGCTCGTTCTTTGTCAAATTCACTTATTTTAAAAAAAAAAACCGCCAACAACTCTAAAACTTTTTTATTGAAGAGCAATTATTGTGCAAAAATCGCTATCGTTTTGCACTTGCAAAAGATACGTAGGCGCCGAACAGTTTAAAGCTGCAAACAAATTATCGGACGCGGCTTACGGACGCGAATGACAGCCGCGACTTATAGAGTATCTAGGTAATGAATGTACATTACATTGTGCAAACTATCGGACGTAAGTCGCGGACGTGACCTTGGGCGTTCGGACGTCTGATAGAGATCTGGCAGCCGCGTCCCATACGAGTGTGCACACATATCAGCCGCGGCTGTAAGTCGCGTCCGTCAGCCGCATCCGATAATTTGTTACCAGCTTAACAGTAGTTAGAAACAAGACACAATAAGTAAAGTCAGTCGAAAATACGGCCCGAAACAAACTCCACAAAACTCATTTATATTTAATCAAAGGTACCACAGAGTACAGAGATGCCTCGGTCGGTTACTTACTAAAATCTGCCCAACTAATTTGAGTAATGGAGACCAATCTTGACGAAGATTAGCCAAGTAGTTACAAACATAGGTGCACTCTCATAGTCCGACGGGTCTGCAATCGGACACGACCGGAGAGAAAACAGTCTTGCGGCGGGATTTCAGAAACCGTAATCGCACACACATTCCCGTTTTCACTTCAAACCTGGTAGTGCTCAGGCCAATATTATGTTTTTACCATCATCGTTATCATCTGCCTGCCCTTGGGGTCAGCGCAACACATTTTCTTCTTCCATACAGTCGTGTCCTTCGTCAAACCATCACTGACTCCCTTTTCTTTCATATCACTCCTCACACAGTCAATCCATCATTCATCATCATCGGTCTCTCCATCCATCTACATTTATATTCATAACTCTTTTAGTAACACATGACATCACATGACATCACATGACCATAACAGGACAAACGGTTTCCTTTCAACTTTTCTGTCACTGGCGCCATTTTTAAACTTCTTCTAATATGCTCATTTCTCTCTTTATCCATTCTCGTCACTCCGCACATCTATCTCAACATTCTCATCTCTGCTACATGCAATCTCTTTTCATCCATCTTTTTCACTGCTCAACATTCTGATCCATACAGTACGACAGGTCTAATCACGGACTTATAAATTTTCCACTTCAACTTGAGTGGCATCCGTGGATCGCAAGTTGTTCCAGTGTGTGGTTACCGTTTACTTCTAAAAATTTGCGGCTCTTGACAAATTTAACTAAGTTTATGACGGCTGGCTGGCACTTACGCTCAGCGTTCATTGTGTGGCCAGCTCCGTGAATCTATCCCATCCCGGGATATTATGTACCCCAGCGACAGTATCTATCAATAGAACAAAATTAAAAGTTTTACGTACATACAAACAATTTTACCTGTTTATAATATCTACTCCAGTAGCTGCCGATTCCGTGCTCTATGCAGGCAACCGTCCCTTATCTCGTGGGGCCAGGGCCGCAGAATAATTCACGAGCCAACCCCAATCATTTTACATAATAGGCAGAACAACAGCGTCCAATAAAAGAAACTGTTTATTTTTGTATTGTACTTTTAATCGGAATATTGGTATTTCTTTCCTGTATACTGTCGCTTCGTAAATGGAATATCTTTTATCCAAAAAAGATAATCCATCTGCCAAGTAGATGGCAGTAATTTCCTTCGATTAGTTACTGTAGCGGATCAATATGATTATTCATTTGTGAACTTGTTGCGTATTACTTGGAGACAGAATGGACAGATGGAGCGTGAAATAAAGGAAAATGTTAGAGATAAACGATGTTCCGGAGCCTATTCAATATCTATATCTATATTCCATATTATTTCTATTTATTTATTTTATTTATTTGGCTCACCAATAATTGAATACACTGATACAAAGATATGAGATAAACACACACACTTATAGACTAGTGTACCAATTTCTTACAGGTAAGCACATCATGCATTAAATTGGGCGATTGACATTGGGCGCATACTTAAAATTAGATGAGTTGGTATACTCATCCAATTTAAAGCAGGCACACATGATTAAGCGATCGACTAAACTCCAGATTAAAATCGAAATCAAATCACATTATATCAAATCAAAGTTAAAACAAAAATTAAAATACAATTAAAACAATATTACTACAAAAATCAAAATACAATTAAAACAAAAATTAAAATCACCTATAAAATCCAAATTAAAAATTTAAATTATAATAACAATAAAATCAAAATTAAATCAAAATTAAAAATCAAAATTAAATTGAGTGCTATAAAATTCAATATTATATCTATATCTATACTAATATTATAAAGAGGAAAGATTTGTATTTTGGTATGTAACGAATAAACTTAAAAACTACTGGACCGATTTCAAAAATTCTTTCACCTTTGGGAAGCTGCACTATCCCCAGGTGACATAGGCTACTTTTTATCCCTGTATTTCTAAGGGAACGTGAACTACGCGGGTAAAACCGCGAGGCGTCCGCTAGTTTCTAATAAAGGCAAAGATGGCCCGGTTTCAAGCATTCAAAATATGATTGAATAAAAGGATCTGATACTTTCCTTAGTCGGCTAATTTCCCCTAAAGATATTTACGCCATAAATCATTATTATTAGTATTTTTCTTGACTTTGACAAAACTCTTACTCAAACTTTTTCCTAATTTTCTTGAAAATGGAGAGAGCATACTGCTTCATTCATCTTATCAATCTTTATCTTACCATCTTATTCCATTTATCTAGGTTTCCTCAGTACTGGCGACGAGACCCTCCCCGGCAACAACGGCCTCAAGGATCAGTCCTTCGCCCTCCACTGGGTCAGGAACAACATCCTCATGTTCGGCGGCAACCCTGACAGCATCACGCTGACTGGCTGCTCTGCTGGAGGCGCCAGCGTTCACTACCATTACCTGTCGCCGCTGTCTAGAGGTAAGTGAGATGCTTAATTGATATTCATCCAGTGGACAAATGCGAACTTACCTCAATGTTGAGTTCTCATAAAGCAAACCTTAGCGTGTCAGAGGGAGATCACATAAGAGGGCAGGATCTAGTGTAAGATTGGTATTTTAATGGCTAAATAGGTTTCTAAGGGCCTAGAAAGAAACGACCGACACGACGCGTATTTTGAAGGCTTACACGAGTTGTTACGGGAAAAGAATTCCTGAACAAACTTGGGGGAGACTTGTCCCATCCCAACTCCCAACAGTATGAAAAACCGGCTAAGTGCGAGTTCGACTCGCGCACGAAGGGTTCCGTCCCATTATCGCAAAAAACGGCAAAAATAGCACGTTAATTGTATGGGAGCCCCCTTAAATATTTATTTTATTCCGTTTTTAGTATTTGTTGTTATAGCGGCAACAGAAATACATAATCTGTGAAAATTTCAACTGTCTAGCTATAACGGTTCATGAGATACAGCCTGGTGACAGACAAACAGACAGAGAGACAGACAGACGGACCGCGGAGTCTTAGTAATAGGGTCCCGTTTTTACCCTTTGGGTACGGAACCCTAAAAACCGGCCAAGTGCGAGTCAAAAGTGTAATGAGGGTATAATAAAAAATAAAAATAAAGTTTATTTTATCTCCACAAATTACATCAAGTACATACATTATACAGCTGTCATTATAATTTTTTATAAGTTTGTAATTTGTGGGCGATCTGGAGTCTATACTAAGCCGAGGCCTGTACTATAGATCTCCAGAAGATATAAAAAAAACCGGCCAAGTGCGAGTCAGACTCGCGCACGAAGGGTTCCGTACCATTATCGCAAAAAATGGCAAAAAAAACAAGTTTGCTGTATGGGAGCCCCACTTAAATATTTATTTTATTGTTTGTTTTGTTTGTTTGTGTTTTATTTTTTGTTATAGCGGCAACAGAAATACATCATCTGTGAACATTTCAACTGTCTAGATATCACGGTTCATCAGATACAGCCTGGTGACAGACAGACAGACGGACCGCGGAGTCTTAGTAATAGGGGCCCGTTTTTACCCTTTGGGTACGGAACCCTAAAAACCGGCCAAGTGCGAGTCAAAAGTGCAATGAGGGTATAATAAAAAATAAAAATAAAGTTTATTTTATCTCCACAAATTACATCAAGTACATACATTATACAGCTGTCATTATAATTTTTTATAAGTTTGTAATTTGTGGGCGATCTGGAGTCTATACTAAGCCGAGGCCTGTTCTATAGATCTCCAGAAGATATAAAAACTGGCTCAGTGAAAGTCGGAATCGCGCACGAAGGGTTCCGTACCACTATCGCAAAAAAATGTCAAAAGCCACGTTTGTTGTATGGGAGCCCCACTTAAATATTTATTTTATTCTATTTTTAGTAATAAAAAAAATACATCATCTGCGAAAATTTCAACTGTCTAGCTATCACGTTTCATGAGATACAGCCTGGTGACAGACAGACGGAAAATGGTGTCTTAGTAATGTTTTTATCCTTTGGGTACGGAACCCTAAAAATAGAGGATTTCCTTAATCAACCTATAACTTTCAAACTGCTGGGCCTGCCTTCTGTCTGAAGGAGCGTGCAGGGGTATCATAATTTCAGCCGAAAGACCTCCACTGCTGGACATAGGCCTGCCCCAGGCGTCGCCACATTGACCGATCCCGTGCGTCTCGCATCCAGCGCCTTCCCGCAACCTTAACCAGGTCATCGGTCCACCTAGTGGGAGGCCTTCCAACGTATCGTCTTACGGTTCGCGGTCGCCATTCCAGAACTTTTCGGCCCCATCGGCCATCTGTTCTGCGAGCAATGTGCCCTGCCCACTGCCACTTAAGTTTGGCAATTCTTCGGGCTATGCAGGGGTATGCTTCTACATATATCGAAACTTGTTGGGCAAGTTACAAAACAAAAATCGTAAGTAAAATGGACTAAGTTTGTCTTCACACAAGCGTCCTAATAAGCACTGATACACACAACGCCCAAAACTACAAAGTCATAGATTTATTTGCAAATAAATACATATGGTAAGCGTAAAAATAGGTCATTTAAATTTAAACTGAAGGAATTATTTTATAGTATAGAAGGAAATCTCAATTGACCAACTGCATAAAGCCCTTCTGAAGCGGACCTTTGGAAGTTCTTTATAATTTGGTTAGGAATCTTGTTATAAATTTTAATACACAAAGCATAGCAACTACGCCTATATGGTTCCATTTCCATTCTAGGATTAATTAGTCTATTAGGATATCTTGTTCTGAACTTTTATCTCCCAGTTTTTCAAACATCTCTGGGTGAGATTTAGTAAATTAACATATTTCCTCAGTATAAATACCAATGTAATGTAAAGTATTATGTAACTATGTATATGTAAATATATGTCAATGTAAGTATTCTAAGTTTCCTAAACATTGGTTTGTAGTGTAGACCTTGTAATGTAGTTGTAGACCAATTTACATCCTATAGGATGTAAATTTCAGCGCGATGAAATCTCTTCCGAGATGCACCGAGTTTACCCTTACCAATATACCATAAGGCAGTAATGAACCAACATATGCATAATAAGCCTGTAAAGTGGCTTGTCTACTTGTTAGGTTAGATATACGCCATAGAAAACACGCAAACTTACGGAGTTTGCCACATATCTTATCAATATGATTAATCCAGGAACATTTCTCATTTTCCAAGAAAAAGCATACTATCTGATTAATGTATATATAAGTGAAATTTAAATCAGCACACAGATCCTCTCTTAAAAGACCCAACTAAAACTTCTTACAAAAGAATCTTATACAAAAGCAAGTGTAAGCAGTATTAAAGCAAATAGTAGTAACAAAACAACTTCGAGCAATAAAACGGATTGATATGGAGAAGAAAACGATACGCAGTCTACCAAACATCGGTTGAACGAACCCAAGCGAGCCACAACTTCGGAACTCGATATACTTAGTCTTACAGGTCACAAACTTCGATCTCCCGTGTCACGGATTTGTAGATAAAAACCAATCACTACCAGATTTCGCTCACGTAGATAAAGCAGTAGATACTAATATATTTATAGAGATAAATCTAGATAGTTATGATCACAGAAATCGAAGACTGCTCTGGAATTGTGAATGAAGCCACCGAACATAAGTTAGGAAATAAAACAGTTTATGGCCCACGACATCTGTAAACTCCGTATGTGTCGTAATGTAGGTAATTTTCTATCGTCAGAGATTATTGTATTTTTGCCCGACTGCCGAAGGAGGGTAATGTGTTTATCAGTCTATGTATGTATGTATGTAAGTATGTATGTATGTTTGTTCCTATATGGCGTTCTAGAAACCAAACGCGTTGGCCGATTTTGATGGATGGTCAATCGATTCGTTTTAACCCTGCGAGTGTCACTGGCTACATTAAAAATGGAAAATAGAAAAATGGCGGCCTTTGGGCGCCATATTGTGGGGGCCCAAATTATGTTTTTCGTCAAAACCCATCTTGTAGGGTACCAAAAAAAGGGCTTTAAGAGGTGATTTCAAAAATGTATAACAATTATATGTTTAAATGTACCTAATTCGAAAAAAATTACAAAAATGTTTTAAATAAAAAAGTTAAATCAAAAAACCCGACTGCTTAAAAAGCGAACTAAAAAGACGTAAACAAGAAGAAAATCATGCTGTGCAGTCAGAGGATACACCAGATTTTGGTCAGCCAGCCCGCGAATATGTATCCTCCTATGTCTTTTTAGTTCGCTTTTTAAGCAGTCTGGTTTTTAATTTTTTTGATTTAACTTTTTTTTCTCCTTATATGCCTTATTTGAAAGTCAAACCAGGGACTTTATACCTGTGACAATCTATGTTAAAATACTTAATTATAATTAAACTTCATCATCATCAGCCCTTATAATGTTCCCACTGCTGGGAAACAGGCCTCCTCTCTGTGAGAGGGTATGGGTAACGTGACCATTTATTTTTTGCGTCAGAGCCGGACACCCGCAGTTTAAAAAAAAATGTTTTGATAGTTTATAGCGTTTATTAGACAATGTGGAACACTTAATAATAAGTAAGTTTAGGCCCACTTCATCAAAAAACTTAACTGAGAGTTACTCGCTAACACAAGGTTTAATTGACATTATTGAATGACAATTGACAACCTGTCAATTTAACCGCGTGTTAGCAACTAACTCTAGAGTCAAGTTGTTCATGCAAAGTGGCCCTTAGTACGTATTAGTTAGGTTACTATATAGCCTTAATCACAGGACTTCTAAGATCTAATTAAGCAATCGCTTTGTTTATGTTTATTCGTAATTATAGACCAAAGTCTGTTCGCGAAACCGGGACATTTTTGCCCTCGCTAGGGACAGCAGGACCGACATCCTGAAAGCGAAACGGGACGTATGGTCACGTTAGGTATGGGCCGTAATCCACCACGCGAGCCCAATGCGGATTGGGCTTCAATTAAACTTGATGCTTACGAAGGATACTCGTTGTTATAGTGCATGGGTAACATAGTAATTAATTATGATTATGAAATTGATTTTTCAATCTCTTACGTACAAAACTTTGAATGACTTTATCGCAGCATGTAAAATGAGAAACGCCATCGGACTTGTTAGACTGCAACGATCTAGTTATCACGGTTATAGACATCATCTGCCTAGCCTTTTCCCAATTGTTGTTGGGGTCGGTAGCGACTGCCTATCTGACCTCCACAACCCAGTTACTAGGTAACACCATACCCTTTGGCAAGACTGGTGTCAGATCTCAGGCTACTGACTACCCGTAACGACTGTCAAAGATCTTCAAATGACAGCCGGGACCAACGGCTTAACGTGCTTTCCGAGGCACGGAAGAAACTCGGTATGTTGAAATGGTCACCCATCCACGGGCCGACCTCGTCAAGCGTTGCTTAACCTGAAAGATCGACCCGTGCGGCTGTTATTATTTAGCCACGAGCTCCTCCTATCTATCACGGTTATAGACGAAGAAGATAAATTGCCGGAATCGATTTAAAGTCCAAAATGTATAAAATTTACATGAAACGAAAAATTGGTGCATTTGTAAAAAGCATAAAACAATATGGACGCAGGGGTCATAGAAAAACGAATGTTAAAACTAAGGATGTTCGATGCCGATTCCGAAAAGTCGGATAAACTTCCGATTGTTCTTAAACCTCGGATTTCGTTTTCGTTGCCGAAACTTTTAGAACGGAGGTTATCGGAGGTCGACGCAAAGCGGCGGCGGCGGCACGCGGCTGCAGTCAACGCGTCATCATTCATCATCATCATTTCAGCCAAAAGACGTCCACTGCTGGACATAGGCCTCCCCCAGGCGTCGCCACATTGACCGATCCCGTGCGTCTCGCATCCAGCGCCTTCCCGCAACCTTAACCAGGTCATCGGTCCACCTAGTGGGAGGCCTTCCAACGTATCGTCTTCCAGTTCGCGGTCGCCACTCCAGAACTTTTCGGCCCCATCGGCCATCCGTTCTGCGAGCAATGTGCCCTGCCCACTGCCACTTAAGTTTGGCAATTCTTCGGGCTATGTCGGTAACTTTGGTTCTCCTGCGGATATCATCATTTCTGACGTGATCACGCAAGGAAATTCCGAGCATAGCCCTCTCCATTGCCCTTTGGGTGACTTTAAGCTTTCTGATAAGGCCCATTGTGAGCGACCACGTCTCGGTCCCATAGGTGATCACTGGCAACACACACTGGTCATAGACTTTTGTCTTGAGACTCTGCGGTAAATTGGACGAGAAGATACCACGCAACTTCCCGAACGCCGCCCAGCCGAGTCGGATTCGACGGTTGACCTCTTTCTCGAAGTTGGACCTACCCAACTGGACCGTTTGTCCCAGGTAAACATAATCGTCTACAACTTCAAGTGTAGAGTCTCCGATCTTGATAGGAGTGGGTGTTACATGGGCGTTCACCATGACCTTGGTTTTGTCCATGTTCATTTTAAGACCCACTCTTTCGGAAGCTCTACTAAGGTCATCGAGCATTTTACTGAGGCTCTCCATGGTCTCAGCCATGATCACTATGTCGTCGGCAAACCGAAGGTGAGTGATGTACTCGCCATTAACGTTGATGCCAAGCCCCTTCCAGTCCAGAACCTTGAAGACGTCCTCCAGCGCAGCAGTGAACAGTTTCGGAGAAATTACGTCTCCCTGTCTTACGCCGCGCTGGAGAAGGATAGGTTTCGAGGTCTGATCCTGAAGACGGACTGACATGGTGGGGTTTTTGTACAGACACTTCAACACCTCAATGTACCGGTAGTCGATCTGGCACCGTTGGAGAGACTGTAGTACAGCCCAAGTCTCGATCGAATCGAAGGCTTTCTCGTAGTCCACAAACGCTAAACAGAGAGGCAAGTTATACTCTTCAGTCTTCTGTATAACCTGCCGCAGCGTATGTATGTGGTCTACGGTGCTAAAGCCTTTTCGGAATCCGGCTTGTTCGGGAGGCTGGAAATCGTCAAACCTGCGCGCGAGACGATTCGTGATGACTCTTGAAAACAACTTGTAAACATGGCTAAGAAGCGAGATGGGCCTATAGTTCTTCAGCCGGGCATTGTCGCCCTTCTTGAAGAAGAGTACCACCACACCCCTGCACCATGCCTGTGGCGTTTTGCCCTCGAGTATGACGGAATCAAAAAGCTTCTGAAGGGCCTTGAGGACCGGTTTTCCACCCGCCTTCAGGAGTTCAGCCGTGATTCCGTCATCACCCGGCGCCTTGTTGTTTTTAAGCTGTTTCAGAGCCATCCTAATCTCGTACAGGCTGACGTCCGGGATATCTTCGGTATAGTGCCGGGTCAATCTAGCTCTTGGGTCGTTTGCTAGATTCGCAACGGGTTTACTGGTTGACGTGTACAACTGCCCATAGAAACTCTCGATCTCCCTCAGAAGCTCCGGTTTGGCGGATACAATCCTGCCATCATCGGTCTTCAGTTTCGTGAGCTGGCTCTGCCCAATAGACAGATCCCTTGAAAACACCTTGGAGCCTTTATTTCGCTCAATCGCGTTTTTAATACGCTCGGTATTAAAGCGGCGGAGGTCTCTTTTCAAGGATTTAGAGATCTGTCTATTGATCTGCCGGTATTTGCACGCCTCATCTGAAGACTGCAGGATCATCTCACGCCTCTCCTTCATAAGCTTGAGGGTATGATCAGAGAGCTTTTTGTTTCTATCTGTACGACGGGTCTTGAAAAACTTAGACCCGACCGTATGGACAGCTTCCACGAACCCGTCGCTGTATTCGTCCACGGAGCTCCCCAGGCACTCGAAACGATTCTGGAGTTCGAGCTGAAAGCTCTCGGGGTTTTGGACCTGGACCTGTGCTGGACGGAGCGTGGACTTCATCAGTCGAGACCTTTCAAGCTTAATATTAATGTTCAATGTGCCTCTTACCATGCGGTGATCGCTCCCGGTTTTTACCGAATTGATCACAGAGACATCATTGAACATTTGCTTCTTGGTTGACATGATGAAGTCGATCTCATTTTTTGTTGCACCATCGGGGCTCTGCCAGGTCCACTTCCTGTGTTCACGCTTTTTGAAGAAGGAGTTCATCATATAGAGGCCCTCCTTCTCCATAAAACTGGCCAGTAGGTGACCCCGGTGGTTCCGTCGTCCAACTCCAAATTGCCCCACTTGCAGCTCATCCTCGTCTCGTTTGCCCAGTTTCGCGTTGAAGTCCCCCATGAAAACGGTGAAGTGAGTTTTGAAACCATGCATGGCTCTGGAGATATCCTCATACATGGTCTCTACCTCGTCGTCGGGGTGTGCCGAGGTTGGGGCGTAGACCTGTATGACCTTCAGCGAATATCTAGAGGATATTCTGAGTATAAGGTACGCCACCCTGGTCGACACACTCTCGATCTTCATTACGTTGTTCACAAGGGACCTGTGGACGATAAACCCGACACCACCTTGGGACTGCCGGTCACCCTCTCGGAAATAGAGCAGGTTACCGGATTTGAGGATTATCGAGTCCTCCCCCTCTCTTCGGACTTCAGATAACCCTATAATGCTCCATCGCAACCTGCTCAATTCCTCTTCGAGCTCGGTGATCTTCTCGTCGGTCCGAAGTGTGCGCGTGTTGTACGTTGCCAGGTCCAGTCGTCGGTGATTGTTGGGGTAGCCGGATCTCGTCCGGAGATTCTTAGCACCCCTTGCCATGCCGTAACCTCGACCGCTACCGTAGTCGAGGGTAGGCGGGCTGCCGGGCACTAGGGGCCATTTTTTATTTGTGCTATTCATAGGGGGGATTTTGCCATAATCGCCACGCTTGGCAGGCGGATTGGCGATCGCAGTATGGTTGTTATAGGAGCACAGAGAACGCTGCTGCCCATTCTCTGGTTTGTCCCTTAGTCGCCTTTTACGACACCCACGGGAAGACATGGGATGGTGAAATTCTTAACGTCCGGCACCATACGGAACGAGTACAAATAGAGATCTCTATTCTAATAATTTCTTTGCAATAGCTACATATCTATATCCTCGATATAACATGAAATTTTTCAACGAAGAAATTAAGGAAAAGCTTGAATCTGAATTGATAATTTTACTTGCTGATGGAAATAAATCTCCAAATAAGGATGCAAATATTGATGTTGCTGCGGAAAAACGGCCAATGTTGGCTTCGCCGTCAGCTGGTACATCTAGCAATATCAAGAGCAATGATGATGATAATAATACCACATC
Source organism: Orthosia gothica (assembly GCA_949775005.1). Taxonomy (NCBI): domain Eukaryota; kingdom Metazoa; phylum Arthropoda; class Insecta; order Lepidoptera; family Noctuidae; genus Orthosia; species Orthosia gothica. The sequence goes on from OX459034.1 coordinate 38,643,149, forward strand.
TGACAAACATGCAGGGGGGTAACCATAAGACTCTAAGAAGGCTCATAAGGCTCTTAGAGCAAGGTTGTTTCGAGTGAGCGTAAGAGACAGATGTATAAGACTTGTATACATCTGTCCCTTTTTCCCAGTCGCACCATGATAGTTTTTTACGTCATGGTACGGTGGCAGTTTTAGACAAATCTACACTAATATTATAAAGAGGAAAGATTTGTTTGTAATGGATAAACTCAAAAACTACTTACCCGATTTTCAAAATTCATTCACCAGGAGAAAGCTACATTATTCTTGAGTAAAATAGGCTATTATTTATCGAAGCGAAGCCGCCGGCAGGGAAAACGTCTTATATGGAAGAGAGTTTACTTAATGAGTACAGTAGTAGAGAAAAACGTATTCCTATCAGTGATGATCCCTTATTATGGTGGCAAGCAAATATAAAAAAAAACAAATACCTTGGGGGTGACTATTTTGATTATTTTGGGTGTGCTTAAGGGACAGATGTATACAATATACATCTGTCCCTTAAGCACACTCAAAATAATCTTACTCTAAGAGTTTATGGTGGACCACTAAACTCGATTGCCCGTCAATATTTGTCGTGTCCACCAAGCTCAGTAGCAAGCGAACAACTTTTTAGTGGTGCTGGCCTAATTTGTGACTCAATGAGAAAATAAAGAAATAAATACTCACCTTCTCGATTCCGTTGCGGGATGGCGCTGGATGCGAAACGCACGGGATCGGTCAATGTGGCGACGCTTGGGGGAGGCCCAGTGAACGTCTTGCGGCTGAAATGATGATGATGATGATAAATGACTGGAAGGAGGTAAAGCTGCGAAGCTTTTATTCAGTATAACTTGCTTCTTTTGGAGCCACTGATTGATTTAATAATCTACTATACACATTTTATTTAATTTACTCTTAATGAAAATTCAATTAAACTATTAATACAGATTACGATTTTAGAAAACTCTTTGTTTTTTACATCGCCTATTCAGGTGTAAGTATTGTTTTTGGGCTGAAATTAAAAAGGCTGATTAACAATGTAAGTATAATTTTATTAAACATGCTTTCTCTTAACACATTTTTCTTTAGCCTCCGCCTCCGATTCTGATTTCGGTTCCGATTCCGATAAGCAAAATTTAAAACCTCCGATTCCGACTTCGCTTCCGATATCAACACTTCCGTAACATCCCTAGTTAGAATAAACAATTTGAAATTCAAAAGCAAACTGCGGCATGCAGCATAGAGTAATTGGCCTCTTTTGTTCAATATGAACGCGTCGAAACCTAGACGTTGTTTATGCCAAACTTTTGCCAAATTTGAAAATGGAAAGAGCGTAGTGCGCCATTCTTCTTGTCATTCTATTTTATTGTCTAACATAATAACGTTTCCCCGAGGTTGTAGGTCGTTTTATTGTTCACAAAACATTGTATTACGTGCATTTATCTTTTTCTTATGTTTATTATGTCGAACATTATTGTTATAGCTGTGGGACATGTTGTATTATTCTGTTCTTATGACAAAAGGCTGGAGGTCTTTGATAGCAAGAACAAGACAAAATGTTTATTTGTATTTTATCTGCCTTGCCTTCTCCCAACTACGTTGAGGTTGACTTCGAGTCTTATCGCATGCATCTGAATACCAGTATTTTCCATGGAGAGACTGCCTATCTGACCTCAACGACCCAGTTACTGAGGAGCACGATACTCCTTGGATAGTAAAAACAAAAGGGCATATTAACACGTTCGTGGGCCTATAAAATTTCATTGGCAGTTGGCACTACGCGGATATCTGATTATAATAGGATATAATTATTCTCAATTTGTATTATATTTATAAGGCCGTTTTGTCATTTACCTTAAATATCTTACTGATGAGTTCGTGCCTTATCGATGGATAAAAGTTCAATTTTCAATTTCAATTTCAATTATTTTTTTTCTTATAGGCCTACATGGGCACTTATATACGTCGACAAAAGGTGCACGGTTCGGGTTGGTCGTTTCCTATGGAGAAGAACCGGCAAGAAACTCCATGGTTACTCTTTTAAAAAAATGGTTTAGTTTTACAATATTTCCATGTTACAGCATTAGTACTTAGATATGTGGGGACAACGTAGGCCCGACAATAAGTCCTATGAAAAACAAAAAAAAAAGATTACAAAGATTAGATTTAAACAAAATAAAATAAAACGAGTTAAAAAGCTAACAAATGTTAACAAGCATCTAGAAGACCTACAATGTTCACACATTTACAAAACAATCGGTAAAGGAATCTATAGAAAAGTAAAATAAAAAAAAGACTAAATCTAACATGTGGCACAAATATTGTTATCAGTGCAGTAACTATTCTCAGCAAAGGGCTATGAAGATGATTGAAAACCATTGTAAAAAGAATAATCAAAAGAAGGAAAAAAAAAACAAAGAATTAATGAGATTGAGAATAGTTAGAGACAACCAAGTTAATCTTTGCCCCAGATTTAAATAACGAATATTTTCAAACCGAAAAGAACGATATTAAAAAGAACATGCATTTAAACATATTTCCGGCAGCCATAACCACCATTTCCAGCCGGGCATAATTTGAAAATACTGCTCAAAACCTAAAACTAACTCTAAAATGGTAATTTGGTAACTAGAAAGAAAACCACTTTCGTAGTTTCAAACCGCATTTCGCAGTTTTAAACAGCTCTAAAATGCGGTAGATGAAAATAATTGCGAAGAAAACTAACGACTTAACATAGTGTGAATGTGAGCATTCTACTTAACAAATAGAAACCTTTGTTCTTGCTAAGTTCATTCACTTGGACCACATCGTTATCTCGACAAATATTACACACTATTAAGGGAATAGTAGAAAACATACAGCGAAACTGTAGTTTCAACATTATAATGAAACTTTGTATCTTTGTAATTACAGGGTGATAAACAAGGCTTGTTTGTGGAGTCAACATGGCGGCTGGTTATATGATATGATGACGTGGGATGAACGTAAAGATGAGTCCATCTATCATCCAAGCGTCTTAAGGGGGTCGGCTAACTAACCGATTTTGGTTGAGTGAGTGTATCATGTTTTGGCGGAACGGTTGACCTTTAAAACTATTTAGTGAGGATACAATTTAAAGCCCTCCCTTGTACATAATAATTTTGTTTAGCTAGAGTGTAATATATCGCACTACGTACACACAAACATGATAAACTCACGCTTTTTTGGGTTCCGTACCCAAAGGGTAAAAACGGGACCTTATTATAAAGAATCCACTGTACATCTGTCTGTCACCAGGCTGTGTTTAAAATTTTCACAGATGATGTATTTCTGTTGCCGTAATAACAGCAAATACTAAAAACAGATTAAAATAAATATTTAAGTGGGGCTCCCACGTTTGTTGTATAAACGTGATCTTTTTGCTGTTGTTTGTTTGCGATAATGGTACGGAACCCTTCGTGCGCAAGTCCGACTCGCACTTGGCCGGTTTTTCTCAAAGCATTAGGCAGAAATTACAGTGCTCGAGCTCCGATACTACTTTTGTTTAATTTGCCTTTTATATGTTAATATCGTACTATGTAAGTGGAAATTATATCAAAATTAAGTGATAAAAGCGTGCCAAGCTTTAAATCCATGCAGTACGTCATATCTAGAAACCCGAGACAGTACCATAAACTTCTATACTCAATCCTGAACAGACAAAACGTTATAAATCACTATTATGTTTATCAAAATGAAGTGTGAAAAGTGTTTTCCAAGAAACAAGAAGAAATTTAAAACTAGAACAAATGATTACCTAGAGGGTAAATCCTAGTCTAGAATAACAGATAGGAATAGAATGTCGTGTTACTGATACTGATACCTTTTTACAAAAACATATTTAAGTGGGTAGTCTTTTTTTTTATACCAAGACCTTTGATTTCCTCGGCAAATCAGCTTTACTAACAAATAAAGATGGATGCGTAAGAAAAAAATATACCACAATCTACATGCTCTTAAATAAAGTCGAATGTCGACTCAAAATCAAAATCATAAATCAAAATCAATAATTTTTATTTCACATAGGCCTACATGGGCACTTATAAAACGTCGACAATGTGCACGGTTCGGGTTGGTCGATTCCTATGGAGAAGAACCGGCAAGAAACTCCATGGTTACTCTTTTAAAAAATTGTTTGGTTTTACAATATTTCCATGTTACAGCAGTACTTCGATGGGGGGACAACGCAGGGCCGATAATAAGTCGTAAGAAACTAAAACAAGAAATGATTATATAATAAATAAACAAAAGATTAAAAAAGTAAAACGAGATAAAATGTTAACAATCTAGAAATCTAGAAGGCCTACAATGTTCACACATTTACAAACCAATCGGTAAAATAATCTATACAAAGTATAACAAGACTAAATTTAACATGTGGCATAAATGTTGTTATCAGTGCTGTAACTATTCTTAGCAAAGGGCTATAAAGATAATTGAAAACCATTGTAAAAAGTCTTATTAAATGAAGAAAAATTAGATTGAGAATAGTTAGAGACATCCACATATTTGTGCCGTTTATGAGTTACCAGGGAAGCCGCATGTGCAGAAGGAGCTAGACTTGAAAATAAAAATTAATACTGTTTGTTGCTAAGCGCATATCCGCTACCTGCTTGGGGCCTTTACTGGGCACTTTGGAACCAACGACATACTCATGAAGATGGGTCTAACCGCGACACCCATGTGCAGGTTGTGTGGGGAACATACGGAACGCATGGAGCACCTTCTGTGCACATGCGATGCACTGGCTGGTAAGCCAATGAGTCTTCTAGGGGTTGGATATCCAAAACCAGAAGACTATAGGCTCATATCTCCTAGTCTCGTTGTAAAACTCATGAAAAGAGTTTTCAACGAGATTGGAGAGGAGTAAGTTATCTAGGGGAACACAATAGATCCCAATCGGTCGAAGTGTCCGAGTTATTTCTCGGCCCCTCCACAAGATAAGATAAGAAGCGCATATCACTTGACAGATTTGGCAATAGAGAGAGACCGAATAAGATTATTAGGAATTGGCCCGCAAAGTTGGAAAATTAAAAAAAAAATGCTTTTGTCCATGGGAGTTTTGTGAGCACTCAGTTCCACCGCTAAATCATCACATTTAACCTCCAAAAATACATATTTACTCAATAAACTCCATCCTTTGCCACCACATAACTGCAATTAGACTAATTGGTACACCACTTTCAATCTCAAACATTCTCTAGAATGAGAACCTTTGACAGATAGACACAGATACAAAAACCATTACCAAATCGTCCCCCATTCGACAATACAGCTTTTCACGGCTTTGAACATCGAAAAAGTCAATCGAATCTCGGACCTACGGGACACCGAAAATCGAAACGTCAGGCCATTTGGATCTTTAAATCGAACGTCAATTGTTTTCGGTTTGCCGGTTGACATGTTTACCGGTTCACACATCGCTGGAGTTAGAAAAAGTTCAAAGAGTTGCTTCTCCACTTTTAAATAAGGATTCCTTTTTGTTGTTTCCATTTCAAAATGTTTTCCACAGACTAACGATTACAGTAATATACAGTCTAGTCTCGCAGACGATTTGCTGGTATCCGGCTTGAATTTGCATTCTATCTTTGAAGTGCTTCAGAGAATTCCAAAATTAAAATTGATTAGGCGACCCTTCTATATAAAAATCAAACATTAAAATATTCTACAGAGTTCTAAATATTCCCACAAAATTGCACTGAAATGAACAATCTCGTCCGCATTTTGCAGTGTGGTTAAGAAAATGCACAAATTACAGAACAATTTCACTAATTTATTATTCAAGTTAAGGAGACTTGGCAACATGCTATTCTGACAGTCTCGTTGAGAAAATACGCAATGTTCTTTATTCGCTTGTTTCCCGTTCCCATGTAACTGGCCACATCTGGCGGATGCCAGCATTTGAATGTACTTATACAGAAAAAAAACTTCTCTTGTTTATTTTAAGTTTTAGCACAAGACAACTGTAGTACGGTTTTATTAAAACTAGAAACATATTTAGCTGAAATGTTCTGGTGTTCGTTTTTTAATTGCAAAAACTAGAGTTCTTTTTTTATTGCGTGTTTTACGCTGTCTATGAGACGGATTTTTAAAAGCTTATATTTATCTTGCAATCTAAGTATGTAAATGTGTTCAGGTCAAATCTTGCAACTGAATTTTAAAACAGTTATCCTCCACCGATTAAGACGAAATTTTGTATACACGTTCAGTTTGGATGACAATGCATGGTTAGCTAAGTGACGTCATTCTAAATCCAATATGGCGGACTAGTTATTTTCTGTGCACTGCCATGACAAGGGTGTCAAATGAAAGGGTTTGCAGAGAAAGAATACGACAAAAACTTGTTTAAAAAAAAGCTAATTAATAATATGAAGCAATAATTGATTGAAAACTCCTTTCGGTTGTGATAGATACTGTGATTTAGTGTATCACTTGAATTCGCTGTAGTGTTTATAAACGTGTGATACTTGTAATTATTGTACCTAAATGTTTCTGTGAACAATTTGTTGGAGTGCCGTTATAAATAAATTACGCAATTAGAGTGCCGGTTAAGTGGACCCAGAATATGTGGAAGACCTCTTCTATTGATAAATTATGAGGTCAGAACGACTATTTAGGAAACTGGATGAAATTAAAAGCCTCTTAATGTTATCCAAAATTCTAGGTCTTTTGAGATCCTAGTTCTTTTGAGTTAGGTACTCTAAAAAAACTCCTGTAGGGCTGTAGTGTATTACTTTCTAATTCTCGATAAACTTCTGGGCTGCCCTGAATTAAGCTGTCCAATGCGCAAGGCACGGATCGGTGCTATATTTACCGACTTTAAAAAAAGGAGGTAATCAATTCGACACGTATGTATGTTTTATTGTTGGATTTGCACAATATTTAAAATATTCAAATATGTTAGACTGTATGGGCTTCTAAACACGTATGCCAAGTTTATGTTTGTTTGTATGTATGTATGTTTGTCCACGCATTTCTCCGAAACGACTTATCGAAACGTGATCATTCTTTTTGTATGAGATTGACTACTGCACCGCAGCCATTGTAGCCAATTACAGGGCGGTCAAGAAGTTTGGCGAGGACTATAACCTGTTATTATTTATACCAGTTATTTTTGCACTTTTTAACCGACTTACCAAAAAGGAGGAGGTTCTATGTTCGACTTTTTGTTTGTTTTTTTTTTGTGTATGTTCACTGATATCTCCGTCAATTGTGGACCGATTTTGAAAATTATTTTTTTGTTTGAAAGAGTATGTTTCGAAATTGGTCCCATTTTAATTTAGTGAAGGTCTAGTGAAGAACTTTGGAGATACACAACAGAACTCTTCAATAAATAACCGCAAAACTCTCGGGATTGCTGCAATCGCTTGTCTGTTTGTTGTTTATACTATTTCATAACATAACATCACGCCAGTACGCTCTAAAGGGGTACGCAGATCTCTTATTTCACCGGTTATGATCAAGTTTCATGTTATTCGTCTAATCTATTCTGGAGTTAAAGGGACCTTAATAAACAACTTGCTTTTAGGTAGGTAAAACTAAAAAGCTAAAAATAAAATAATAAAAATTTGCTAAAAAATACTACCGACTTCCAAATGAAAAACTACAAAGTGAACAATAACTTAACTTTTGGAAGTCGGTGTCCATATCGCAAAAAATGGTACCTACGAAAGACCTTTTTTAGTTTTTTTTTATTAGTGTTTTGCTTTGATAGTTTTTAGGGTTCCGTACCCGAAGGGTAAAAACGGGACCCTATTACTGAGACTCCGCGGTCCGTCTGTCTGTCTGTCTGCCACCAGGCTGTATCTCATGAACCGTGATAGCTAGACAGTTGAAATTTTCACAGGTGATGTATATCTGTTGCCGCTACAACAACAAATACTAAAAACAAAATCAAATAAATATTTAAGGGGGCTTCCATACAACAAACGTAATTTTTTTGCCGTTTTTTACGAAAATGGTACGGAACCCTTCGTGCGCGAGTCCGACTCGCACTTGGCCGGTTTTTTTACTTTTTAGTAGCAGTTTCTTTTTTTCTCTATACAAATCGATGCTGTATCTTTACAACTCGATGCTATGCAAAATTTATCGGTTGATTGGTGATAAAGATAACATTTTTCCTAAAATCCTAAATAGTTGTTAATCTATCCTGAATAGTGCGATATTAATTATGTTAGTTTATCTAAATTACAATGCAGTGGCATACATCATCATCAGCCTATTAATGTTCCCACTGCTGGGACACAGGCCTCCTCTCTGTGAGAGGGAATGGGTCGTAATCCACATCGCGGGCCCAGTGCGGGTTGGTGGATGTCACATGTCTTCGAATTTTTGTTTCTAGGACATGCCGGTTTCCTCACGATGTTTTCCTTCACCGTTTTGAGAGCAGTGGTGAAGGAATAATTTACACAAAGTAAAGTGCCTGCCTGGGCTCGAACCCACGAACTACAACTTGTAAGTCGCGGCCGATACCACTGAGCGACCACTGCTCACTGCTCAATGACATACATAACATCGTACATTAAATTTAAGTGTCACAATTATACCCTTGTATTTTCATTAAGCAATAATTAATCAACACCATATCACTAACTGGCGTTATTGTTACAATGCATATTAATCCATACTAATATTATCTATGCAAAAGTAACTCTGTCTGTCTGTCCGTTTGTTACCTTTGCCCTGCTTAACGGCTACATGGATTTGGATATAACTTGGCACACAGGTAGACCATGATGTTCCAAAAAGCACATAGGATACTTTTTATCATGAGCGTGTATTCCTTGACGCCTACTAAACCACTGAACCAATTTCGATGAAATAAGAATTTTTGTAACAGAATTACGTTACGGCTGTTACAGCCGCACGGGTCGATCATCAAGGTTAAGCAACTCTTGACGAGGTCGGTCCGTGGATGGGTGACCATTTTCAACATACCGAGTTTCCTCCGTGCCTCGGCACCCGGCTGTCATTTGAAGATCTTTGATATTCGTGACGAGTAGTCAGAAGCTTGAGATCTGACACCAGTCTAGCTAAGAGGTATCGTGTTACCCAGTTACAGGGTTGTGGAGGTCAGATAGGCAGTCGCTCCATGTAAAACACTGGTACTCAGCTGAATCCGGTTAGACTGGAAGCCGACCCCGATATAGTAGGGCTCCCTAGCCTTTTCCAACATAATTGGGAAAAGGCTAGGCAGATTGAATTACGTTAAGGGATAATATTCGTCGTTCACGCGGGCGAAACCAATGGTAGAAGCTAGCTAGCAATAAAATATGTAAAAGGTATTTCTTACCAAAGAAAACATATATTTTATTCTGATTTACGAGAGATTCTCACGTCGCACACAATTTACGATAGGTACCTGTGTTATGTAAACGAGTAGGTAAATGTTGCCGAAAAATCTAGGTTACACGAGCGAGACTAGTTTTTGTAGCTAGAATAACAAGCCAGGCTTAGCAGTCATTTTTGTACAAGCCAAACTGTGGCCTAGAAACAAAAACAAAAAAAAACTAAATCCTAGAAGCGATCTAAAAAGATGTACCAAGAAGAAAATCATGCTATGCAGTCGCAGGATACATATTGATGAGCTGGCTGACCAAATCCTTATGTATCCTCCGACTGCACCGCATGATTTTCTTCTTGGTCTTCATCTTTTATTTCACTTCTGAAGCAAATCGTCTGCGAGACTAGACTGTATTTTATTACTGTAATCGTTTCTGTAATCGTCTATGTACTCACAAAGTGGAAAACATTTTGAAATGGAAACAACAAAAAGGAATCCTTATTTAAAAGTGGAGTAGCAACTCTTTGAACTTTTTCTAACTCCAGCGATGTGTGAACCGGTAAACATGTCAACCGGCAAACCGAAAACAATTGACGTTCGATTTAAAGATCCAAATGGGCCGACGTTTCGATTTTTGGTGTCCCGTAGGTTCGAGATTCGATTGAATTTTTCGATGTTCAAAGCCGTGAAAAGCTGTACTGTCGAACGGGGAACGGCTTTTGTATCTGTGTCTATCTGTCAAAGGTTCTCATTTTAGAGAACGTTTGAGATTGAAAGTGGTGTGCCAATTACTCTAATTGCAGATATGTGGTGGCAAAGGATGGACTTTGTTGAGTAAATATGTATTTTTGGAGGTTAAATGTGATGATTTAGCGGTGGAAACTGAGTGCTCACAGAACACCCATGGACTAAAGCATTTTTTTTTAATTTTCCGACTTTGCGGGCAAATTCCTAATAACCTTATTCGGTCTCTCTCTATTGCCAAATCTGTCAAGTGATATGCGCTTAGCAACAAACAGTATTAATTTTTATTTTTAAGGTATATTTTTTTCTTACGCATCCATCTTTATTTGTTAGTAAAGCTGATTTTCCGAGGAAATCAAAGGTCTTGGTAAACAAATATAGACTACCCACGTAGATATGTTTTTGTTAAAAGGTATCAGTAACATGTTGAATGTTACTGATTGATGATTCTATTCTTCCTGTTATTCTATACTAGGCTTTACTCTCTAGGTAAACATTTGTTCTAGTTTTACATTTCTTCTTGTTTCTTGGAAAAAACCTTTCACACTTCATTTTGATAAACATAATGGTGATTTATAACGTTTTGTCTGTTCAGGATTGAGTATAGAAGTTTATGGTACTGTCTCGGGTTTCTAGATATGACGTACTGCATGGATTTAAAGCTTGGCACGCTTTTATCACTTAATTTTGATATCATTTCCACTTACATAGTACGATATTAAGATATAAAAGGCAAATTAAACAAAAGTAGTATCGGAGCTCGAGCACTGTAATTTCTGCCTAATGCTTTGAGAAAAACCGGCCAAGTGCGAGTCGGACTTGCGCACGAAGGGTTCCGTACCAGTATCGCAAAAAACAGCAAAAAGATCACATCGTTCGATCGTTTATACAACAAACGTAGGAGCCCCAATAAAATATTTATTTTATTCTGTTTTTAGTATTTGCTGTTATTACGGCAACAGAAATACTACATCATCTGTGAAAATATTAAACACAGCCTGTTGACAGACAGATGTACAGTGGATTCTTTGTAATAAGGTCCCGTTTTTACCCTTTGGGTACGGAACCCAAAAAAGCGTGAGTTTATCATGTTTGTGTGTACGTAGTGCGATATATTACACTCTAGCTAAACAAAATTATTATGTAGAAGGGAGGGCTTTAAATAGTATCCTAACTTAATAGTTTTAAAGGTCAACCGTTCCGCCCAAACACGATACACTCTCTCAACCAAAATCGGAAGTGTTCGTTATAATGTTGAAATTACAGTTTTTCTGTATGTTTTCTACTATTCCCTTAATAGTGTGCAATATTTGTCGAGATAAGGATGTGGTCCAAGTGAATGAACTTAGCAAGAACAAAGGTTTCTATTTGTTAAGTAGAATGCTCACATTTAGGTACACTACGTTAAGTCGTTACTTTTCTTCGCAATTGTTTTCAGCGGAAGCTTTAACTGAAAATTCTACCGCATTTTAGAGCTGTTTAAAACTGCGAAATGCGGTTTGAAACTACGAAAGTGGTTTTCTAGTTACCAAATTACCATTTTAGAGTTAGTTTTAGGTTTTGAGCAGTATTTTCAAATTATGCCTGGCTGGAAATGGTGGTTATGGCTGCCGGAATAATTATTAAATGCATGTTCTTTTTGATAACGTTCTCGTTCGGTTTATAAAAAGTTCGTTATTTAAATCTGGGGCAAAGATTAACTTTTATCCATCGATAAGGCACGAACTCATCACCAAGGTATTTAAGAGTAAATTACAAAACGGCCTTATAAATATAAATACAAATTGAGCCCATAGCCATATTTCAATGGAACTACGCGGATATCTGAATATAATATTATATTCAGATATCCGCGTAGTTCCATTGAAATTTTATAGGGCCACGAACGTGTTAATATGCCCTTTTGTTTTTATTTTCCTAGGAGTATCTGGGTCACTACCCAGCTACCCAGTAACAGGGTCGTTGAGGTCAGATAGGCAGTCTTTCCATGTTATTCAGATGCATGCGATAAGACTGGAAGTTGACTTCAACATAGTTAGGAGAAGGCAAGGCTAATAAAAAAATAAAAAAACAAATAAACATTTTGTCTTGTATTTGATAGCATGTATTAAATACCGTCAGCCTTTTGTCATAAGAACAGAATAATACAACATGTCCCACAGCTATAACAATAATGTTCAACATAATAAATATAAGAAAAAGAACATATATGCACGTAATACAATGTTTTGTGAACAATAAAACGACCTACAACCTCGGGGAAACGTTATTATGTTAGACAATAAAACAGAATGACAAGAAGAATGGCGCACTACGCTCTTTTCATTTTAAAACCTCTAACGCCACGGCTCTATAGCCGACCAGCAATTATATTGCTCTCACACAACGGTCTCTCTAGGACCCCGGCCTCCGCCAGAATCCACTGGTACGGTCAAACATAATACGGCTGATAGACTCAATTACTCGACATCTTAAGCTTGCTCATCAACATTAAAATCCTTTAAACATCATTATCGACTGGTACATGACCCGCTGGCATCTTCCTCAACCTACAGTGTCCATACTCGTAGGTTTAAGCGTACCTATTTAAAGCTTTCGGTGTATAACGATCACTATCCTGTCATAATCACCTATCGCGGACTTAATACAGGGCCCCTTCAGTTTTCGTACTAAAGTTGCCCACACAACACTATTCATTAGAAAAAGGTCCGACGATCAACAAGTTCAACTAAACAAAGTAATTGTGACAATTCTGTTACTCTTTACCAAAATTCAAAGGCTCAACTCATAAACCCTCTTCAAAAACCCATCGCCACATGGTACGCATGAGGTGCGGTCCAGAATTGGTCTTATGAGTAAACATGTTAATCAGATTTGGTTTCACTACCACTGTCATCAACTATGACGTCTAATCCTCAAGGAACTTGGTGATCGGGTATCCTTCTCACAAGATTCGCGCCTTTCATTCTAAGATCTTGTAACATACCGACTGTTAATATGAGGGGAACAATTAGGCCTGATCATATTTGCTTCTTAATAGCTCGCGTGAAGGACCTTCACGAATAACTCGGATAAATATCGTTTAAACCAGATTATCAACAGTAACCCTTTATTATCGCTCACAAACTCAGTTTTCATGTACGGAAAACGATCGCGAGATCTACTGCTATCATAATATTACTTTGAAAGTAAGCAAATAAATTCAGATCTGAAGACGGTGGTTGTACATCGTTACGCAACAAGATCCGTCCTGAATACACGCAAATGACCAGTACCGTTACTAACTCGATACAATTACGATAGCCCAACGACATCACTAACTCGCTTTGCCACTGAAAATTACTAGTTATTCAGTCATTTTGGATAACTCATCTCCTTCATATGGGATATCTCATCCTAAAGTTCGTACTGAACCAAATGTTGAAACTAGGAAAGCACTAACAAGCCAATAGGTAACTTATTAGCTACTTGCATTTTACTAGGTGTGTCTTAATTACCTAGTGATGGCGCTAGGTATAACCAGTACCAATTTAATGATCAAACATGAACACTTAAATTCGAACCAGCACCTCTTCACTAGAGAACAATCGACCTCACTATCGAAATAACATGGAAGCGACTCACCGAGTATTCTATTCCAAACTTGCGCGCGCTTGTTACGTTCGGCTACGACCTGCGAACTGCTACCATACTACCATGCTACTACTTCTTATCCTCTCAGATGTTGACGCATCAACCTTCGCGCTCAGCATCTGAATCGCTAGCCTCCAGCAGAGGCTTCAGGCTGCGACACAATATGGCATCTGAAACATGAAAAACATTACGAGAGTATATGTTCACACGGTTATCTTAACCATACACAGCTTTGATGAAAATTAACCGGTACACTGCTGTAGTAACCTAAACCAATAAATCTGCCTAGCCTTTTCCCAACAACATTGGGGTCGGCTTCCAGTCCTACTGGATTCAGCTAAGTACCTGTGCTTTACATGGAGCGACTGCCTATCTGACCTCCACAACCCAGTAACTAGGTAACACGGCAACCCCTGGCACGACCGGTGTCAGATCTCAGGCTTCTGACTACCCGCAACGACCGTCAAAGATCCCCAAACGACAGCCGGGACCAACGGCCCATCGTGCCCTCCGAGGCACGGAGGAAACCCGGCACGTTGAAACGGCCACCCATCCACAGACCGACCCCGCCAAGCGTTGCCCAACCTTGACGACCAACCAGCGCGGCTGCCATTATTCAGCCACGTGCTGCCAGTAGTAGTAGTAGTAACCTAAACCTGCAAAATGTCTTATTATGGACACCGAAAGTAAGTGCAGAGTCCCTGTCCAAAACATGAACCACACATTTCAGAGTCCCAAGTGTCCAGGTAGGTATATGGGCTTTAGAGAATCCAATGAATGCCATAGCATTTTAAGTCGTAATTAATGAACCTGGTAGGGTTTACCACATTTTAGATAGTTTGGCCCTCCGACCACAAAAGAAGAATACTATGCTTCTTCTCAAAACTTAGTTAACTCTCACTACATAAAATCAAAATCAAAATCAAAATCAATTTTTTTATTTCACATAGGCCTACATGGGCACGTATAAAACGTCGACAAAAGGTGCACGGTTCGGGTTGGTCGATTCCTATGGAGAAGAACCGGCAAGAAACTCCATGGTTACTCTTTTAAAAAAAAGGTTTGGTTTTACAATATTTCCTTGTTACAGCATTAGTACTTAGATATGTGGGGACAACGTAGGCCCGACAATAAGTCGTAAGAAAACAAAAAAAAAAGATTACATATTATTTAAACAAAAGAAAATAAAACGAGTTAAAAAGTTAACAAGCATCTAGAAGGCCTACAATGTTCACACATTTACAAAATAATCGGTAAAGGAAAAAAAAAAGACTAAATCTAACATGTGGCACAAATATTGTTATCAGTGCTGTAACTATTCTTAGCAAAGGGCTATGAAGATGATTGAAAACTATTGTAAAAAGAATAATCAAAAGAAGAAAAAAAAACAAAGAATTAATGAGATTGAGAATAGTTAGAGACAACCACATATTTGTGCCGTTTATGAGTTACCAGGGAAGCCGCATGCGCAGAAGGAGCTAAACCCAAAATTTTTATCTTCAACGTAGTCCTTAATTTTATAATATGCTTTTTTAACAAGGAGAACATAAAACTATCAAACTACAAAAGTAATCAAAATATTTTGACTGATGTGTAAGGTAGGTTCGTCAGTGTCACTATATCGTTCTACCTTCTAAACAATAATAGTCAGCCAGGGCTAGTCAAAGGTTTATTGCCAGTAGAATAATAACTCTTCAATTTACCCTTAAGTTAAGACATCGTGTGTGGGCAGGTCGGTGGGTACAATCGTGCAAATGAAATCACATAAATTATTCGATACACTGGGGTTTATTCAAATATTCACAGTTACAATCTTGCTTACTAATATTATGGATCGACACTGATTTTACGACGCGTTAGCTCTAAGGCTGTCAGTAGTCAACTGCCATATTCTACTATTATTATTGGCGCCAAAAAAAAAAAAAAAAAGCAAAGCGCGCCAATGCGTAGTTGTTCTTGCCAGATGCCGTGCTTGCGATTTGTTTAAACGTCCGTACTATTGACCAAACCCGACATACACTCGATATGCAGTATATCTGTCAATTCATTCATACACGTCATAATAAAAAAAATAAAAAAAATTGTACTTATATAATAAAATATATATATATATATATATATGCACTCTGTCTGTCTATTCTTTCGTACACGTCATAAAAAAATAAATATATATGGATATTTTTGAAACACTGTCAGGATTCATTATTGTTATTATTTTATAGTTTTTTTCGCGCACGCCGCACGGCTTACAACTTTACAACTACAGCAAAAAGTGTCGTTACAACTTTTGGTCTTAACTTTTTCCGTCTAGCCCCCTTTCGCAACGCGCGATAAGGAACTTCGTTCCAAAACTTCGTTCCAATTACTAAAAAGTAAAATATAGTGCAACCATCTGCAGATAACAGAAGATGGTAATAACACCTAAAAATATGTAATACCATATCATATTAAGTTTACCTACCTATATCTAAACTTATACCTTTAAACGAGAAATTCTTGTATATATTTAAAACAAGCTGACCCGGCAAACTTTGTTTTGCCATAAAAACACCTAACATTTATCTACCCTACCTTACACTACCTACCCTACACTACCCTACCCTACACTACCCTACCCTACACTACCTACAAAAAAAAGAAAAAAAAAATACGTAAAAACCATCTTTGAACTTCAAAGAACATTAAAAAAAAAAGAATTGGCCAAATGGTCCAGGCGTTGTTGAGTTATGCGCTTACCAACACATTTCGCGATCCATTTTTATATTATAGATTATATAATCTGAATCTCGGAAATGGCTCTAACAATTTTCATGAAAAGTAAGCAGGGGGTTTCAGGGGCGATAAATCGATCCCAGGTACTTGTAATTACGCCCCAGAGGGGAGGCCTAGGCCTATATTGTTCACACTGCTAGGACAACTCCCAGCACCTTATGTACCTTATATTCTGGCAATCATATCAGCCGAAAGACGTCCACTGCTGGACATAGGCCTCCCCCAAGCGTCGCCACATTGATCGGTCCCGTGCGTCTCGCAACCAGCGGATCCCCGCAACCTTCACGAGGTCATCGGTCCACCTGGTGGGAGGCCTTCCAACGCAACGTCTTCCGGTTCGCGGTCGCCACTCCAGAACCTTTCTGCCCCATCGGCCATCCGTTCTGCGAGCAATGTGCCCTGCCCACTGCCACTTAAGTTTGGCAATTCTTCGAGCTATGTCGGTAACATTGGTTCTCTTACGGATCTCTACATTTCTGATTCGATCACGCAAGGAAATGCCGAGCATAGCCCTCTCCATTGCCCTTTGAGTGACTGTAAGCTTCCTGATAAGGCCCATTGTAAGCGACCACGTCTCAGAGCCATATGTCATCACTGGCAACACACACTGGTCATAGACTTTTGTCTTGAGACACTGTGGTAAGTTGGACGAGAAGACACCGCGCAACTTCCCGAACGCTGCCCAGCCGAGTCGGATTCGACGGTTTATCTCTCTCTCGAAGTTGGCCCTACCCAACTGGATCGTTTGTCCCAGGTAGACATAATCTTCCACAACTTCGAGTGTAGAGTCTCCAACCTTGATAGGAGTGGGTGTAACATGGGCATTCAACATCACCTTGGTTTTGTCCATGTTCATTTTAAGACCCACTCTTCCGGAAGCTCTACTGAGGTCATCGAGCATTGTATTGAGGCTCTCCATGGTCTCAGCCATGACCACTATGTCGTCGGCAAACCGAAGATGAGTGATGTACTCGCCATTAACATTGATGCCTAGGCCCCTCCAGTCCAGAACCTTGAATACATCCTCCAGCGCAGCAGTGAACAGTTTCGGAGAAATGACATCTCCCTGTCTCACGCCACGCTGGAGAAATATTGGTTTCGAGGTCTGATCCTGAAGACGGACTGACATGGTGGCGTTTCTGTACAAACACTTCAACACCTCAATGTACCGGTAGTCGATCTGGCACCGTTGGAGAGACTGCAGTACAGCCCAAGTCTCGATCGAATCGAAGGCTTTCTCGTAGTCCACAAACGCTAAGCAGAGAGGCAGGTTATACTCTTCGGTCTTCTGTATAACCTGCCGCAGCGTATGTATGTGGTCTACGGTGCTAAAGCCTTTTCGGAATCCGGCTTGTTCGGGAGGCTGGAAATCGTCAAACCTGCGCGCGAGACGATTCGTGATGACTCTTGAAAACAACTTGTAGACATGGCTAAGAAGTGAGATAGGCCTATAGTTCTTCAGCCGGGCATTGTCACCCTTTTTGAAGAAGAGGACCACCACACCCCTGCACCATGCCTGTGGCGTTTTGCCCTCGAGTATGACGGAATCAAACAGCTTCTGAAGGGCCTTAAGGACCGGTTTTCCACCCGCCTTCAGGAGTTCAGCCGTGATTCCGTCGTCACCCGGCGCCTTGTTGTTTTTGAGCTGTTTCAGAGCCATCCTAATCTCGTACAGGCTGACGTCCGGGATATCTTCGGTATAGTGTCGGGTCAATCTAGCTCTTGGGTCGTTTGCTAGATTCGCAACGGGTTTACTGGTTGACGTGTACAACTGCCCATAGAAACTCTCGATCTCCCTCAAAAGCTCCGGTTTGGCGGATACAATCCTGCCATCATCGGTCTTCAGTTTTGTGAGCTGGCTCTGCCCAATAGACAGATCTCTTGCAAAGACCTTGGAGCCCTTATTCCGCTCGATAGCATCTTTAATGCTTTCGGTATTAAAGCGGCGGAGGTCGGTTTTCAAGGACTTTGAGATCCGTCTATTTAGCTGCCGGTATTTCACCGCATCGTCTGAAGACTGCAGGATCATCTCACGCCTTTCCTTCATTAGCTTGAGAGTAGGATCAGAGAGCTTCTTATTTCTATATGTACGGCGGGTCTTGAAAAACTTAGACCCGACCGTATGGACAGCTTCCACGAACCCATCGCTGTATTCGTCCACGGAGCTCCCTAGGCACTCGAAACGATTCTGGAGTTCGAGCTGAAAGCTCTCGGGGTTTTGGATCTGGATCTGTGCATATATTCTGGCAAATAAGACATTAATTCGATAAATATCAGTTAGTAAACTATTTGTGAATCTAAATCCTCAAATCCACATCAACCCTCTTCCAGGTACATTCGCCCGAGGTATAGCCTACAGCGGCTCAGCGCTCACCGAGTGGACGCACTCCATTAAGCCTGCAGAGAAGGCGAAGACCCTGGCCACCATCGTGGGCTGCCCCACCACTACCAACAAGGAGATGGTCGAGTGCCTCAAGTGGAGACCTGCTGAAGTTCTCGTCAACGCGCAGATTGAGATGTTTGTAAGTATTGTTTAATTATTGTATGTATTATTTACATATTTTATTCAAAATGCAATTGGATTCATATGTAGTTTTACCAGAACACTCGGTTTTCCCTCTTCCTCTTCAAAGCAGTCTTATTGTAAGGTCAAACTTTTTTTCAATTGAGAGATTGGTGTGGTCTTGACTTCGATCTGTCCTGAAGAAAATGATGGATGAGGTCTGAAGATGCCGATGAAAAATTTAGTCTAGTTTTGAAAACTGACGGTTTATAAGTGGTGGAGAAGACGCATATTACCGCTAGCAGACAGTCAATTCATCAAGCTAATGGGGCTCTTTTTTTTCGTGGAGATAATCTCATGCATACTCCACTACCACAAGGAGATAGCGCAGTTATGTGAGACTCCAACTCACTTTAATTCCACGGTGTCCTCTTAAACCGCTTATGGCGGGAACACGGGCATAAGCGGTTTAAGAGTCACCGGACCCTCCTCTGGGGAGTACCCCCCACCACCGGCGCACCAGAACACACTGTACGCCGTGACCACCCCAGGAACCAAACCAGCACAAGGGCGCCAGAAGACCACGTGTATGACACCCTTGTTCCCCTTAAGCTAAAGGTGCTCCTAGAAACTAAATAGGGATGTTTCCTGGGTAGAAAAATGATAATTCTATTTAGTCCGTCAGTGAGATTATCAAATAATATTGGACTCGTAGGTATTTTTTGCTTTACTAAATCAATAAAAATTTACAAAGTTAAAGCACAAAAATTTACAAAGTTCAGGAGTGGGGGCTTGTGACGTCACTAAGGCAGTATATAATGTACTAGCGGCGTGACGTTTCGCGATATTTCAACGCATTATATCGTCGTCACTTTATGTTTACGTATCAAAAGAAAAAACACATGTCCAATATTTTTTATTAATCTACCTGACGGACAAAAAACAAAGGC
The DNA here is from genome assembly GCA_949775005.1 of Orthosia gothica. Lineage (NCBI taxonomy): Eukaryota > Metazoa > Arthropoda > Insecta > Lepidoptera > Noctuidae > Orthosia > Orthosia gothica. The sequence goes on from OX459034.1 coordinate 38,663,052, forward strand.
GATATCTTTACCGATTTAATTTCTATATGCAAGGACTGCCTCCACTGATCCTGATTCTTTTCCAGATAACTTCATAGCGAACCTTAACTTTAATTAGTTAAATACTTTTAATTGAACAGCCACTTGATCTGAATGAATTCCAATTTGCATATAGTCAGCAAGCACTCAATTCGTGCTGCAAAATATGGCAACATCAGAATTTATGCTTGAATCAGCCGCAGTATGTTTTAAATATTGGCATCCAGCCAGGATTCTGTTCTCTTGTACTTTACAACTTAATTGTGGGCTATCAGAATCAGTAAAGGTGATAAATATAACGTGTTGGACACCTAAAATGTTTAAAAATCTTTGCCTTTAACTAAAGATGGGGTGATCACTCATCCAATACGTCATAATAATGATTAGTTGTCGGCACGTAACTTGGCAAGGTTTTAGCGTAGTGGGGATAAGTTGGCGCATATTGTGCGAACTGACCAGCCATCATAAAGAGCGAACGGACGTGACGCGATTGGTCAGTCAATCCTTGTGTCAACTGTGCAACCAATCGCGCGCTCAGAACGGTGCTAAACGTCCCCCGCGTCCCGCTTGCTAACCAAAGAGACCTAAAAAACGACTTGTGCGCATGGAACGACTCTTGTCAAGTTACGTGCCGACACCTTATACATCTATTGTTCTTGTGGCAGCGAATTCTCAGACTAATTTCTAGATTTGCAGTCTCTTGATCCAGAAATTACCGGAAATTTCTGGTTGGTCTCTTCGATCATAGGCAAAATCTAAGAACGAGCCGACCAAAACGAAACAACCATTTCTTCAACATACCTTTTTCCTCACTTCTTCAGGAATGGAAAGTGCACATGTTCACGCCGTTCACGCCAGTGGTGGAGGCACCAGGAGTGCGCGAGCCGTTCCTGTCGCAGTACCCGTACCACGCCACGAGGTCTGGTAGCATGATGAACGTGCCCCTCATCACCTCTGTGACCTCTGAAGAAGGACTGTACCCTGCTGCTGGTAAGCGGTAATTCAGTTGGTTGGAAGTAGGGATTCCATGCGTCCGGGTTTCCCCGAATTTGAACTAGTTTAAAAAAAGACTAATTTAAAAGAGCGTCCGGGTGGGGCTTTATCTGTAGTTCGGGTTTTAAAGTCTTCAAATCACCAACCGCAACTTTACACCGATTTCTCCATCAATTGTGTACAGATTTTAAGGAAGGGTGTGATGCCGAATTGGTCCCATTTAAATTTGGTGAAGATCTGATGAAGAAGTTCGAAGATATTAAACGGAACTCTTCAAAACTTACGGTAACTCACCCGAGATTGCATGTCTGTTCCGACTTCCAATTAAAACCGCTACAAAATGAATAATAACTTCAGTTTTGGAAGTCGGTGTCAAAAAACGAAACCATAAACACCAACTGCCGAAATAGAAATTATTTTTACTTTGCAGAATTTTAAATGGAAGTCGGTTATATTTTTTAGAAAAAATGCAACCGTATAGTTTAAAAAAACTTTTTTACAAAAAATCAAACCGACTTCCAGAACAAAAAACTACAAAGCAAAAAATTCGGTGTCTATTGAACCCATTGTTTTCCGTTTTTCGACACCGACTTCGGAAAAGAAATTTATTTTTGCTTTGTAGTTTTTTGTTCTGGAAGTCGGTTTGATCTTTTGTTAAAAAGTTTTTATTTTTCCCTTTTTAGTTTTGGTAGGTACGAGTACCTCCAATTAACATGATTATCATATATGGCCAAAGCACATCTCATGCCAATATGCCCAAACACGACTAGGATACATTGTTTTATTTAAGAGTTCCAGTGCCTACCTTCCGGCTTCATCATCAGATCAGTTCGATGGTGCCATTTTCATCAGTACCATTTATTTATAAGTATTTGCTTCATTATAGTCGGTTAACTATTCGAGATATCTTATGCCCGTGACATACTTAGCATTTAGGAGTTCTTGTGGCCATCTGTGGTCTTCTTCATCAGTTCCACTTCACCAAATGATACTTTCTGAGTGCAAATGATTGCATTGTTGATGAAAATACCAAAATCGCTATATGTTTGCCTATAATATTCGAGGAGTTCCCTCGATTACTCTAGGATTCCATCATCAGATCCTGACCTGATGACTAAGGGACCAATTTGGAGGTATATATACCCTTTCAAATAAACAAAGAATTTTTGAAATTGTTCCAGGCGTCTTGAAGTAATCGGGGAACAATAATAAAAAAAAAATCCGACGAATTGAGAACCTCCTCCTTTTTTTGAAGTCGGTTTAAAAGTTATGAAAATAAATAAAATGTTGATTTAAGTAAGATTGATTTTTTTGTTGCTGACTTAAGTAAACTACTTTACTGAGTAGGTAACTTAGAAAAATACTCTGTCCAAATGTCCGGGTTGCAAGCTTCAAAATCCGACGCTTCTTGTCCTGGTTGGCAGATTTTAGAGCTGGCAACCGTAGTTGGAAGCGTTCCAAATTTAATATAATGTGATTTTTTTATACTTTTTCACTATTTCATTTTCGTCTGTACCTACTTAAGATATATTATGATAGTTGAATGAAACAGCTTATTCAAAGTGTAAACGGTGTTGAAATTGAAAAAATACTTAGTTTTAAAAATTATTTAATCCAGGTTCAGAATTAGTAGAACTCGATTTAAGAATTAATTCTACTTAAATTTAGTTTTATAAGATATTCAATTAGCAATGCTAAAGATTCTGATACAATCCCACTGGAACCATTTCTACATTCCACAACCTCTTCTTTGCCAGCCTACCAGCAGACGCCTGACCTGCTGCCAGACCTGGAAGCCAACTGGAATCAGCTTGCCGCGAACATCTTCGAGTACAACGACACTCTCCCGCTCACCCAGCGCAATGACGTCGCGATGAAGATCAAGCAGCATTACTTGGGAGGCAAGCCGGTCAGCCAGGAGACTTTCCCGCAGCTTGTTCAGGTATAAACTTTTGCTCAATAATTTCAAAGCCTTAATCCTAATTTTAATGTTATATTTGGCCCGATATTCGGCTTTGGCAACACCATTCGCCGACGCAGCCGTCACATGTACAGGTTACAGGGCATAAGGTATAAGGTACAGGAATAAAGAGACGTAGCGTACTCCAAAGAAGAATGGACTAAATATGAAAGGAATAATGAATAAAATCAGAAGTATACGAAGGACAGAGCAAGAGAAGATTGTTAGACGAATGCAGATTCCTAGCGTGTGAAATAGACACAATCTATACTTAATATATATTATTAATATTATATTTATATTAATATTATAATTAATATTATAAAGCTGAAGAGTTTGTTTGTTTGTTTGTTTGTTTGAACGCGCTAATCTCAGGAACTACTGGTTGGAATTGAAAAATTCTTTTTGTGTTGGATAGTCCATTTATCGAGGAAGGTTATAGGCTATATAACATCACGCTACGACCAATAGGAGCAGAGCATAAATGAAAAATATTGCAAAAACGGGCAAAGATATTCCTTTTTGAGAGCTTCCATTGCGTGCGCTGCGTAAACGGTTTAAGTTAAATATTATAAAGCTGAAGAGTTTGTTTGTTTGTTTGTTTGAACGCGCTAATCTCAGGAACTACTGGTTGGAATTGAAAAACTCTTTTTGTGTTGGATAGTCCATTTATCGAGGAAGGTTATAGGCTATATAACATCACGCTACGACCAATAGGAGCGGAGCATAAATGAAAAATATTGCAAAAACGGGCAAAGATATTCCTTTTTGAGAGCTTCCATTGCGTGCGCTGCGTAAACGGTTTAAGTTACACAAATATCATGTATAATGGAAATGTTCCTCTTTAAAAGTTCTACAAAAAAGTCCGCGACAGCATATGTCTATCTTTTAAGATTGACTCACAATAGCAACTTTTATGTTCTAAATTTTAATTAGATCGCCGCTGCCGGTAGAAACAAAAGTTGGTTACATTCGTATAGTAGTATTTTATTCAACGAGTTGGTAGGTAGGTAGGGTAGTGTAGGGTAGGGTAGGGTAGTGTAGGGTAGGATAGTGTAGGGTAGGGTAGTTAAGTGTAGGGTAGGGTAGTGTAGGGTAGGGTAGGGTAGGGTAGGGTAGTGTAGGGTCGGGTAGTGTAGGGTAGGGTAGGGTAGGGTAGGGTAGGGTAGGGTAGGGTAGGGTAGTGTAGGGTAGGGTAGTGTAGGGTCGGGTAGGGTAGGGTAGGGTAGGTAGTGTAAGGTAGGGTAGGTAGGGTAGATAAATGTTTGGTCTTTTTATGGCAAAACAAAGTTTGCTGGGTCAGTTAGTAATATTATAAAGCTGAAGAGTTTGTTTGTTTGTTTCTTTGTTTGAACGCGCTAATCTCAGGAACTACTGGTTGGAATTAAAAAAAAACCTTTTTGTGTTGGATAGTCCATTTATCGAGGAAGGTTATAGGCTATATAACATCACGCTACGACCAACAGGAGCGGAGGATAATTGAAAAATGTTGCGAAAACGGGCAAAAATATTTATTTTTGTGACTAAACGGTTTTAGTTACGCAAAAATCATGTATGTAGGGTAGGTAGGGTAGATGGGTAGGTAGGTAGCCAGATGACGGGAGCGAAGCCGCGTGGGACAGCTAGTTGAGAGATAAAAAGAGTAGAGAGAAAAGCGTGGTCAAAACACGCAAATTTGGCCTCTGCCTAATTGGCATCAACTTGAGTGAAGCTATCAAATGGTGGGTTTTTGTTTTGTCGAAGTGTTGACGGAACCCATTTCTGTAATGAAGGATGAATGAAGGTAATTTCAGTGGTCTACAGAAGTCCATAGTCAAAGTTCTGAAAAAGACAAAGCAAAGGATTTCCTGATAAAACAGCACTGCACTTTACTGCGAAAAATACTAGGATAAATTATAAAAGAATATATAAAAATGTAACTAATAATCAAATAATTTTTCGCAAAGCATCTGTCCTTTTGCTCGGTTAATAAGCATACAATATTCTTTCGATTATTTTCGACTAGCTGTTGCCCGCAACTTCGTCTGCGAAGCCATTAGTAATTCGAATAGCTTATTTTTTATATCGCAGCATAATATTGTGAGTTTTCCATACAAACTTCTACCCCTCTTTCCACCCCCTTAAGTAAGATTTCCGGGCTAAAAACTGTGCTCTGTCCTGCCCAGCGTCTCAAAATATCTCCGAACCAATTTGCATCTAAATCGGTTCAACGGTTTAAGCGTGAAAAGGTAGACAGAGAGACAGACAGAGTTACTTTCACATTTATAATATTAACTCCGCCCCCGACTTCGTTCGTGTGATGGCAACCAAAAATAAGCTGCTATTAATCCTGAGACTAACGGTGCAGTTCGGTAGTTCCAAATCGATGTTGAGGTCCCCATCCTAGTGCCATTTGATTCTTCAAAGAAACTTTGACACCACTAAATCGTCTTCTGGGGGTAAATCCGAAAAACTAATAATGCCATCCTTTATTATTTTGCCAAAGGAATAAGATTTTTATACAAATAAATGTCTCTCTGTTAACCCATTAAAAACTTTGAATTTCCAAAAATCTCTCCTGAGTGCTCCCCAACGTCATAAAAAGAAGCTATGTGCAGTAAAAGTAAACAAAAATCTTTACCACCCTGAAGTCGTATTTTATGGGTAGTTTCGAAAAACTAATTAATGAAAACCTTTATTGTTTATTTAGGTTGGTATTTATGTCAAGTTTCATGTTTATTAACCCAAGAAATCAGATTATTCAAAAAAAACGGCCAAGTGCGAGTCGGACTCGCGCACGAAGGGTTCCGTAACATTTTCGTAAAAAAAGGCAAAAAAATCACGTTTATTGTATGGGAGCCCCCCTTAAATATTTATTTTATTTTGTTTTTAGTATTTGTTGTTGTAGCGGCAACAGATATACATCACCTGTGAAAATTTCAACTGTCTAGCTATCACAGTTCATGAGATACAGCCTGGTGACAGACAGACAGACAGACAGACGGACCGCGGAGTCTCAGTAATAGGGTCCCGTTTTTACCCTTTGGGTACGGAACCCTAAAAATTAACATCCCCTAAATCGTCTTTTGGGGGTATTTTAAAAAAACTAACAATGAAAGCCTTTATTGTTTATTTAGATTGGTATTTATGTCAAGTTTTAAGTTTATTAACTGAAGTAATAAGATTCTTCAAAAAAACTTAAACACCTCTAAATCGCCTTTTGGGGATAGTTTCAAATAATAATAATAGCAACCTTTATAATTCATTTAGGATGGTATTTATGTCAAATTTATTGTTTATTCACCCAAGACATAAAATTCTTCAAAAAAATTAACATCACCTAAGTCGTCTTTTGGGGGTAGTTTCAAAAAATAATAAGAGCAACCTTTATTATTAATTTAGGTTAGTATATTAGTGACACGTTTATTGACCCAAGAAATCAGATTCTTCAAAAAAAATAACATCCCCTTAATCATCTTTTGGGGGTAGTTTTGAAAAACTAACAATGGAAGTCTTTATTGTTTATTTAGATTAGTATTTATGTCAAGTTTCAAGTTTATTAACTGAAAGAAAGAAAACTTTATTTGTCAAACATGCGTTTACATGACTAATCAGACATGCATGGTATTGAATTATTCTTCTGAAGTAATAAGATTCTTCAAAAACACTGTAATACCTCCTAAATCGTCTTTTTTGGGTAGTTGCAAAAAACTAATGATAACAATCTTTATTGTTTATTTAGGATGGAATTTATGCCAAGTTTCAAGCTTATTCACAAAAGAAATCAGATTCTTCAAAAAAACTAACATCCCCTAAATCTTTTTTTGGGGGTAGTTTTAAAAAAAAAAAATAGCGACCTTTATTATTCATTTAGGTTAGTATTTGTGGCAAGTTTCATGTTTATTCACCCAAGAAATCACATTCTTCAAAAACACTGTAATATCTCCTAATTCGTCTTTTGGGGGTAGTTGCAAAAAACTAATAATGACAACCTTTATTGTTTATTTAGGATGGTATTTATGTAAAGTTTCATGTTTATTCACCCAAGAAATCAGATTCTTAAAAAAAAAACAACATCCCCTTAATCATCTTTTGGGGGTAGTTTCGAAAAACTAACAATGAAAGTCTTTATTGTCTATTTAGATAATTAGATTCATCAAAAAAAAAAAACACCCCTAAATCGTCTTTTGGGGGTAGTTTCAAAAAAATAATAGCAACCTTTATTGTTCATTTAGGTTAGTATTTGTGGCAAGTTTCAAGTTTATTGCCCCTTAATATCAGATTTTTTAAAAACACTGTAATACCTCCTAAATCGTCTTTTGGGGGTAGTTGCAAAAAACTAATGATGACAACCTTTATTGTTTATTTAGGATGGTATTTATGTCAAGTTTCATGTTTATTCACCCAAGAAATCAGATTCTTCAAAAAATTTAACATCCCCTGAATCATCTTTTGGGGGTAGTTACGAAAAACTATCAATGAAAGCCTTTATTGTCTATTTAGATAAGTAGATTCTTCAAAAAAAAAAAAACTCCCCTAAATCGTCTTTTGGGGGTAGTTTCAAAAAATAATAATAGCAACCTTTATTGTTCATTTAAGTTTATTGACCCAAGAAATCAGATTTTTCCAAAACACTGTAATATTTCCTAAATCGTCTTTTGGGGGTAGTTGAAAAAAACTAATAATGACAACCTTTATTGTTTATTTAGGATGGTATTTATGTCAAGTTTCATGTTTATTCAGCCAAGAAATCAGAATCTTCAAAAAAAATTACATCCCCTGAATCATCTTTTGGGGGTAGTTTAAAAAAACAACAATGAAAGCCTTTATTGTTTATTTAGATTGGTATTAATGTAAAGTTTCAAGTTTATTAACTGAAATAATAAGATTCTTCAAAAAAAATTAACTCCCCTAAATCGTCTTTTGGGGGTAGTTTCAAAAAAGAATAGTAGCAACCTTTATTATTCATTTAGATAAGTATTTGTGGCATGTTTCAAGTTTATTGATCAAAGAAATCTGATTTTTCCATACAAACTTCAACACCCCCTAAATCATCATTTGGGGGTAGTTTCGAAAAACTAAAAATGTCAATCTTTATCATTTACTTACATCATCATTTACTCATTTACTATTTGTGCTAAGTTTCAAGAATTTTGGTCGAAGGAATTAGATTTTTCATACAAACTTTAAACCCCCTTTTTACCCCCTTAGGGGTAGAATTTCCAAAAATCCTTTCTTAGTGCACACTTACGTCACTTGAAGAACCTTTCTGCCAAATTTCATGCTTCTAGGCTTAGCAGTTTTGGCTGTGCGTTGATTGATCAGTCAGTCAGTCAGTCAGTCAGTCAGTCACCTTTCGCTTTTATAGATATAGAAGAAGATAGAAGATGTATGCAATGGTAATACATTCCATCTATCGAATATAACAACCATCATCAAAAAATTGCCTGAAACTTGAAACTTCTTCTTCTCCTCGTGTCAGGATGTGGCCACCTCTGATGTCAGAGTTAATTAAGCCGCCTCTGGGAACCCCACAGGCTTCTGACTTGGATTTTTCAGATTTTCGATAACTATATAAGTCCAGGTTTCCTCACGATTTTTCTTTCAACGTTGTCTGTGATGTCCGAGATAAATTTAAAAAGTACATATGAGTTTGAAAAAGACACATTGGTTCTTGCCTGGATTTCGCGACCTCAAGCATGATAGGCGAGGTCTTAGCCACTGGGCCACCACGACATAAACTTGAAACTAGACGCAAGTAGTTTAATTTTTTTTTTTTTTTTTTTTATATAAAAACGTTGCCCCACACTAGGAATTTCTTCCTGTATCGTGGGTGCGTTTACAAACATATAAACTCACATACACAACACCCAGAGCAGGAACAACTATCTGTAGGTCATACAAATATTTGTTCCGTGCGGGAATCGAACCCGCGACACGCAGCGCAGCAGTCAATCGCTCAACCACTGCGCCAACCGTGCGCCCAATTACGTACAACTCTAGAATTTCACATTTCACAAATTACGTAGGCAACTCTAGAATTTCAGTTTAGTAGGTCGTCACCTTCGTCCCATAACTAAGTCTGATTAATAGTAACCATTCCCGTTCCGAACAGATGATTCACATGATAATCCGGAAATGTCCGGAATCCATTGAATTAATGCCTATTGATCTACGACCATCTTGTAATCTAATAGCTAGCTATCAACGTGAGCTTCTATCTTATTGATTCCGTACACTCAAAGACCGTTGATGTGTTTTTTTTTTGTTTTTACCCGACTGCCGAAGGAGGGTAATGTGTTTATCAGTCTATGTATGTATGTATGTTTGTTCCTATATGGCGTTCCAGAGACCAAACGCGTTGGCCGATTTTGATGATTTATACGTTAATCGATTCGTCTTAACCCTGCGAGTGTCATAGGCTACATTAAAATTGGACAATAGAAAAATGGCAGATTTTGGGTGCCATATTGTGGGGTCCCAAAGAGGCGATTTCAACCATATATTACACTTATATGTTTAAATGTATCTAATTCGAAAAAAACTTAACTAAAAAGTTATAAATAAAAAAAGTTAAATTAAAAATCCGACTGCTTCAAAAGCAAACTAAAAAGTCGTAAACAAGGAAAAATCATACTGTGCAGGCGTAGGGTACACCAGATTTTGGTCAACCAGCCCGCGAATATGTATCCTCTGACTGCACAGCATGATTTTTTCCTTGTTTACGACTTTTTAGTTTGCTTTTAAAGCAGTCGGGTTTTTTGATTTTTTGATTTAACTTTTTTTCTGGTTTGTTGAAAATACAAAAACCGCCCAAGAGCGTGTCGGACTTCACACATTTAGGGTTCCGTACCAAACCGCAACATTAAGTTGGTTTTAATAGGAAAAATTTGGAAATTTCAAAGAAAAATCTGATTTATCAATATATTGGTATTTGTTAGTTTAATATACTTACGTAATAATAAACATTATCACCAAAGCTCATGTTCATATGTAAATGGGAAGTTTAAAAAAAATTAAATTAAATTTTGCAAAAAAGTTGACTTTGGCGGCTTCTCATTCCTTTGTTTTTCAATATTTTATAAAACAAAAAATACATTATGTATCTACTCAACTAGCTTTAAACAACGATACCCCACTCGATGGGTTAGGTCATAATATTTTATTTACGGCCCCTTTAGCTGTATCGGAGTATTCAGAGTCCCCCTAAAAAACATAAAAAACTGTTTTGACAATTTGTATGGCTTTGGGAGTAACTATTAAGTAATCTGTGCTTTGGGTCAACAAGATTTAAGACTTATACTGTGCAAATTTGAATGCTCTGGCGCTAAGCTTTACAGGCTGTATAACCTGTGTGGCAAACGACGGACAGACAGACACGTGAGCGTCAGCAATAGGAGTCCGTTTGGACCCTTCGGGTACGGAACCCTAAAAACTATTGTATACTAAACTATATAAATAATTAAAAATCCTAAAACTAAACACCCACGCGGTAAAATCTAAAGTAACAGAGTGGCTAGAGAAGGACTATGCCTACACGGAGTCCCTACTTACATACATCATCTCTCATGCACCGCGATTTCTATAACATACACAAATTTAAACATGCGCGCACAACAACCTTATCAAACATGCTCACCTTCCACTACATACACACACACCCTCACACACATACACATATTCACAACTATAAAAGAGTGTGCAGCGGTGTAATGGTGTTGTTTGCTGATGAGGTGCTGGTAGCGTTGGTGCCAAGGAAGATTAAATAAAACGGCGGACTATTAGACTCACGTGTGTATTCAACCAGTGACACAGTAGGAAGGGAAGGGTGTTGCCACCGCTCACAAAGATTTACATTTTTTAATGTTGGTGTTGCAATAATAGAATATCCAACAAAGAGTCACATAATTTATTGCGGCGGTAGAACGACACTGATCATTAATTGTTGTAACATTTATAGTGTATAGGAATTTTGTGGCCATTCACTGTTTATCAAAATACAGGTTATCACCTAGTTAGAGAGGCAGGGAATTAAAATTTTAGTACAAATTTTACAACAAACCTAGTGAAAACTATATAACTGTCTGCCCATTGATTTTTGTGAAACTATCTGTAATTTTTGATGAATAAACATTATTATTATTATTGTATTGATGTTATAGGGAGCTAAGCTTGCCGCAGAAAGAGCATTTTGTTCAAAAATGTATATTTAGTACCAGTAAATGTTCTTCGTCGTGGTCGTGTCCTCAGATGTCGTGTCTTGTCGCTGGAACACCAGTAATTCTGAGTATGTTATTGTCAAATTACTTTTGGTTGTATGTATTGGGTCACAGAAGGCAGGATAGGAAGTCGTGCATAGCTTGCGACTCGGCTCCACATGTTCCGATTGCCTGATTCCGTCAAGGTCCTATTTTACTAGGTTGGAGTTACTCCTTCCTATTCGGGTTCTGAGACAGTTTAGACACTTCATAGTGGGCTACAGAAGGCCTCGCTTGGACATAGTAATGAGTTAGAGGGGGAAAAGTACCCACAGTTTGGAATCAAATAAAACAGCTCACTATATTAGGACCCATTAATATTTATGCAAATTTTTATCCGTGGTGCTAGGCAACTAGGCATATACCAGTTGTTTGTTCTGTCTCCTGCTTGGTATAGAGAGAAGTAGAAATTTGAATTTTTCCTACTACTCCGTTATTCTTTTCTGATTAATTTCGTTGCGGGATCCAAGACAGTTAAATTCATTCACCGGGACTTCGTCGAGCTTCATTGCCTCGGCGCTTTTCTGGTGTTCGCCACTGTTGTACACCTTTTGTTGACGTTTTATAAGTGCCCATATAGGCCTATATGAAATAAAAAAGTCGATTTTGATTTTTGATTTTGTTGATTCTGACTTTCAGGAGTCTCAGTGGTTTGGGAATAGTGCGGTGCGAATGTCCTAATTTGCCACAGTTTTCAGCGGTCAGTTTTCCTTACAGGGAAACTGCCGATTTTAGGAATCTGTGTTTGCTTTACAGTCTTTGCCAGGTTGGTGTTACACCTTCCTACTTGGGTACTGAGACGGTTCAGGGACTATAATTTATTTCTGCTTCTTTGCTCAAAGATCTTGTCACGGTGTACCGATGGCACTTATTTTATTCCAAAATAACTTTTCTGACGTAAAAATATACTAGAATTATTTAGATATACGTCGTCTATTATACTTTTAGAGATACAATTTACATATGTGAAGTAAGGTAATCATAATTGGGCCCGTGTATGAGAGCTTACAAAGGCCCGTAGGCGGTTACTGTAACATTTATGTCGGTAACCCTGGTTCTCTTGCGGATCTCTACATTTCTGATTCGATCACGCAAGGAAACTCCGAGCAAAGGTCTTGGGTGACTGTAAGCTTTCTGATGAGGCCCATTGTGAGCGACCACGTCTCAGAGCCATCCATCACTGGCAACACACACTGGTCATAGACTTTCGTCTTTCGGATTGGATCTTTTTACTATATTGTATTTTTGGATTGGAACAGCTCTGTAGTGGAATACAGACTATATTGAAAGGTTTTTACTCGAAAACTGAACAAATCTGAAAATAGATCTGAACCTAACATATTACTTCAGTTATTCTTACCAATACGTTCTATCCCACAGGCTCTAAGCGACCGTCTGTTCGTGGCGGACGTGGGTAAGACAGCGCAGCTCCACGCGGCCAAGTCCGGCCAGCCCACCTACGTGTACCGGTACGCCTTCCGCGGAGAGACCAGCCTCTCCAACTTGATGGCTCACAATAACGAAAATTACGGTAAGTGTCCTTGCCATAAATATGTATGAGGAACAGGGTACAAAATGCCCCATGAAAGAAGGGAGTATCCTCCAGATGGGTATTGGTGTAGTGGATAACTGCTCAATGGTTATGTCTAGACTTCTGTATCCTGTCCAACTGAGAGTTGGGAACGCGATGTTGATAAGTGTGTGTCCAGTCAATCTGCGTAGCCTTTTCCCAACTATGTTGGGGTCGGCTTCCAGTCTTACCGGATTCAGCTGAGTACCAGTGTTTTACCGGATTCAGCTGAGTACATGGAGCGACTGCCTATCTGACCTCCACAACCCAGTAACTGATTAACACGGTACCCCTTGCCTAGACTAGTGTCAGATCTCAAGCTTCTGACCACTCGTAACGACTATCAAAGATCTTCAAATGACAGCCGGGACCAACGGCTTAACGTGCTTTCCAAGGCGCGGAGGAAACTCGGTATGTTGAAAATGGTCACCCATCCGCGGACCGACCTCGTCAATCGTTGCTTAACCTTGATGATCGACCCGTGCGGCTGTTATTATTTAGCCTCGAACTACTCTCTCGTTGATAAGTGTGCGTTGCAGTAGGGAATTTATAAAAAGAATACCGAACGGCTCGAGTTGATACGGAGTTATAGTTCTCGTCAAACTTCTTGGCCACCCTGAAGTTGACTACAATGGTTGCGCAGTAGTAAAACAGCCCCGTTATGTGCCTTGCGCATCGGAAAGCCAACTTCAGGGCGGCCCCGAAGTTTGGCGAGAACTATATTCCGTTTCCAAGTTGATATGTGTGCGTCAACTTTTCCCCGTATACTACTAGCGTACTGGGCAAGTCCAGTGCAAACGACTCCCGCGTTGAGGCATTCAGCTAAAAAAAGCTTTCCACAACTTGCTTTTGAATAGAGCTTGTTCTTTGTTCTAACTGGAGTTGGACGCATTCAACTGCGACTGAATTTATTGTCAGGTTTATTAAACTTGTTATTTACAAATGGTGCAGTACTTCTTCTCTAGGGTGTTTAAGCAGATATTAAAACAAAGACCTCATTACGCAAATCTGGGCTAGCAGGTGGCGCTTCTTAATTATACAGTAAATAAAACAAGTTTATAAAAGCGCGGTAAAATTTTTGTTTTTTTTCCTATATATTTTTGTGTCTAAACGTAAAGTTAAGTACCTAATAACAATGCAAAAACGTAAACAAAACTTACACATGAGAATTTCAAACACAGGATAACTTCAAAGTCACCTAAACCATAGACAATCTAAACATAACGGCATTTCTTTTTGCTCCTTGATGCAGACTGCTACCTACCGGGATAAATTAGCAGGAAGGTTCCCAGCTATCACGCACAGGACAGATCAGTGTGGCGACGCTTGGGGGAGGACTATGACCAGCAGTGGACGTCTTTTGGCGTAGGTTCCCTATTACATACTTAGATAGTAACTTTTGCCTTTGATATGTTTCCAGGTGTGAGCCACGCTGACGACATCATGCGGATGTTCAAATTCCCCGGCGTGGCCACCACCAGCCCGGAGGATGTCACCATGACTGACGGACTCATCAACATGGTTTACTCCTTCTCTACTACAGGGTAAGGTCTATTTTACAGTGACTTGTTGCCCGTAGATTATACATTGATATCGTAAGGTTCCTCATGTAGGTACCCATGATGAGATGCCAGATGATGGCATGGCTGAAACTCGAGGACTTCAGATTAAACAATTTGTTGTTGGGGTCTTCTGTTAGCAAAATTTTAATAATCATGCCCTGCTGGAGTCTGTGTTTCCCAACAGCTACAACCTTGGGGTTTTTAAGTCAAGAGTGAATAGGTTACTTCTAGCCACTGTTGACCGCATCATGGCTTACCATCAGGCGAGATAGTGGTCAAACGTGAGCCTAAATAAAAAATTAATAAAAACCGGCCAAGTGTGAGTCGGACTCGCGCACAGAGAGAAGTATTTGATATGAATTTCAATTTAATACCTCTACGCGTTCATGAGGGGTAGCAAGTTTAAAATTATTAAAAATATTTTTATCATATGATGTAACTAAAATTTTACGGTTTTCGCAATTATTCCTTTATCTGTGCTATAACACGTTGCTTCGTACCAAATTTCAAGATTCTGAGTTCACGGGAAGTACCCGGTAGGTTTTGATTCCCTTGCGAGTGTCGAAAATTTGCGGCATAAACGGCTGTATCTTTTGATTGCGTTGGCATAGTAAGTTGATTTTTGTTGATTTTTTCACAACTTTAAGGGGCAGTAGACCTCAGTATTTGATATAAATTTCAGCTTGAGACCTCCACGCCTTCCTGAGAAAAAGGAGCTTGAAAGACAGACGGACGGACAACAAAGTGATCCTATAAAGGTTCCGTTTTTTCCCCTCGAGGTACGGAACCCTAAAAATATTAATGGGTCTGCGCAGTTCACTGTACCATACCATGACCGTGCTATGAACGTATCAGGCAAGGAAAGCAACTTGACCCACAGCCTAATCGGCAAGGCAAAGGTATGAATAATATTGACCAATCACATGCGAGGTGAAAGACGCGATGTGTATTTCCGTATATGTGATTGGACGATCGACTATGCCCAGAACGTATCAACAGAGTGTATCAATTGGAAATTTGTTGACGCTCTGTGTTTGTGATTGCGCATGGCAATCAGGTTGCTTCCTACTCTGTGGGACTGAAGACCGTTGTTTGTTGACAAAGCGTTTTGCGAATACTTTCATTGTACGCACAGCTAAGGAGTGGAATTCCCTGCCAGAGTCTTTGTTTCCTGATAGCTACAACCTTGGGGTCTTTAAGTCAAGAGTGAATAGGTTACTTCTAGGCAAGCGTGCTTCACCGTCGACCACATCATCACTTACCATCAGGCGAGATAGTGGTCAAACGCGAGCCTATAGATAAAAAAAAAAAAAAAAACTTAACCTACCTACTCAATCTGCATTCAGAACGACTATCCAATAGGTTCCTAATAGGGATAGCATATTTTTCTCTAAATGCGAGTTATTTTTGGCGACTAGTTTCTAGTTCAAGAGTTGTGTTGAAGCCCTGTTGTTTTTTTTTTAGATTGCAAGCAAAGGGTTATGTTTTTCGCGCGTGTCTTGTATGTTTGTTTGTGCCTAATATTCTTTATTACCTCATATATATCAAACCGCTAGATTGATTTACTAAATTAAAACATTGTTAGATACGTCTTGACTCTTGACCGGCCAAGTGTTCTTAGATAAGTGACATTAAAACAAAAACATGGCGGAGTTTGGACGCCATCTTTTTGTTCAAACCCATCGCCTGGGGTATCAAAATAAAGGATTTTAGGAGCTGGTTAATTTAAAAATCAAAAACCCGATTGCTTAAGAAGCTAACTAAAAAGATGTAAACAAGAAGAAAATCATGCTGTGCAATCGGATTGTTTTTTTTTTTAAGTTAACTTTTTTGTACTGAACTGTGTTATAAAAATAAATAAAAATTTAAACGCTCTAAGAACTCAGAAGTTTAAAAGTTATCTATCCAACGCCGGAGAAACTTCTGAGTTTTATTCTACCAACCTATCTACAGTTTAGAATACATGTATGTAGGTATATCATTTAGAAAATCATGTAAGCCATCATTATTTTGTATTGCATTTTTGTCACCATTCTGGAAGTTTTCCGAACTGTTCAGCTTTCAGACAAACGAAATGCGGCTAAATAAATAAAAATACCCTACTTATATCTATTTTACATGTAACTGCGCAAATCAGTATTTAGGACGACGACAGTCGCAAACGATCTCGAGGGAACAAAACGCGCAACCGTTTCACACCCGCACGTCCCAAAATTCAGTAGTGTAGCCTTAACGTTTGTGTGCAGGTTGTGTGGGCAACATACGGAACGCATGGAGCACCTTCTGTGCACATGCGATGCACTGGCTGGTAAGCGAATGAGTCTCCTAGGGGTTGGATATCCAAAACCAGAAGAATATAGGCTCATATCTCCTAGTCTTGTTGTAAAACTCATGAAAAGGGTTTTCAACGAGATTAGGGAGGAGTAAAGTATCTAGGGGAACACAATAGATCCCAATGGGTCGAAGTGTCCGAGTTATTTTTCGGCCCCTCCACAAGATAAGATAAGATAACGTTAGTGTGGGGACTCACCCTTAATTAAGTGCGGCGACGGGAAACGACACCCCCGCCTATTGACCAGTGGACCAAGTATATAAATAATTAAAAAAATCAAAAAACCCGACTGCTTCAAAAGCGAACTAAAAAGTCGTAAACAAGGAAAAAATCATGCTGTGCAGTCGGAGGATACATATTCGCCGGCTGGCTGACCAAAATCTGGTGTATCCTCCGCCTGCACAGCATGATTTTTTCCTTGTTTACGACTTTTTAGTTCGCTTTTGAAGCAGTCGGGTTTTTTGATTTTTTTAATTAAGTTTTTTTATTTATAACTTTTTAGTTAGTTTTTTCGAATTAGATACATTTAAACATATAAGTGTTATATATTTTTGAAATCACCTCTTAAAACCCTTTATTTTGATACCCCACACGAAGGGTTTGGAAGAAAAAAAAAAAATTGGGCCCCCACAATATGGCACCCAAAATCCGCCATTTTTCTATTATCCAATTTTAATGTAGCCTATGACACTCGCAGGGTTAAGACGCATCGATTGACGTACGAATCATCAAAATCGGCCAACGCGTTTGGTATCTGGAACGCCACATAGGAACAAACACACATACATACATACATACTTACATACATACATAGACTGATAAACACATTACCCTCCTTCGGCAGTCGGGTAAAAAGTACTCTGTGGGACCAAGCGACGCGAGAGAGTACGTCACGCTCGCGATACGCTCGTACAATAGTTTACTTTTACCTGTTTGTGCCCTTTAGACTGTGTTTATGTACTTCTATTAGATACATTTTCACTGTTGACGTGCGTTAGAATTTATTTAAAGACCCAACACACCCTGAGAAGAAGAATGTTCCTACAGTAGTTTTTACTACGTCTTTAAAAAAAAGCTTTAGATAAAAATTTATGTCGCATCACGGCTAACCGAGAGATGCAAACCATCGGGAAGTCAGGATATATTCCCTTAGGTTAAGACATCGTGTGTGGGCAGGTCGGTGGTTACAATCGTGAAAATGAAATCACACAAAATATTCGATACACTGGGTTTATTCAAAAAGTCACAGTTACAATCCTGCTTACTAATAATACGGATCGACACTAATTCTACGACGTATTAGCTCAAACGCGATCAGTCAGTAGTCAACTGCCGTTTTCTGTTGTCCCCACCACGCAAGTGGTAAGAAAAAGCGCGCTAAACCATAATTGTTCTTGATTTGCCACCAGGTGGCATGCTTGTGATTTGTTTTTACGTCCGTACTATTGACTAAACCCTAAACTAAACCCGACATGTAAATAATTCAATTGTCTTTCAGATGGTGAAAATTTCATTAATGTACTCCCGGCGGTTTTGGTGCGATTGTCGTTTTTTTGTCCGTGTTAGACATAACTTTACAAATTAATTACACTAAGTAATAATACACTTAAGACTCAAAATTTTCTTAGAACAAATAATAAAAAAATGGTCATAGATAACATATATTTTTCCAAAAAATTACGACTTACCGTTTACATGTGATTCTCATTTTTCAATCACCTACTGAGGGGTATTTGCGCCTCCGGGCGAAAAATATACTGAACGGGCGACTATTATACGAAGTAAGTAAAAATTTATCCGGTTTGAGTAATACCTTTTAGGAGGTTTTTGTGAGCTGCGGTAACAATATTTTTACTTACTTTAATTGTATTTGGGGTTCTTGAAAACAATATTAGGGCTATTTTAGCATATTATTCTTTTGAAAATTGCTGAACAACCATCGATGTGACATCGCTGTGCAGCGCGGAAGTTCGTGTGTATTCGTGTTTACAACGAATTAGTCCAATTATATATAATGTATTATATATAGTATAATAGCGACCCGAAGCGAGCTCGGGAGCTTAGAGAACCCCTACACGGATAGGTTAGGTTCGAAGGGGATGACGGGAGCTAAGTTTGCTCGCTTTGCTCGCTCACTTCAGCTCCCGTCATCTCCATTATGTTAGGTTACTTTAGACCCTGCAGACAGCAAGAGGAGCAAAAGGATTCCGTCGACAAACTTTTATTTTCAAGTCACATTTGTATTCGCCTACTGTTTGTCGCTTATTTAGTATTTCAGTAATCCATTTGCAGTATTTTTACACCTTTAATTTGAATTTATTTGCACTCGTTTAACCGCTTGTATGCCAACATTCGAGACACAATGAAAAAGCCATTGTGTCTCGCTTAGATCTGCGTTCCGGCATAAAAAATAAAAATAAAAAATAAAAATAGCCTTTATTCACGGACTTTTACAGTTAATTTTAAATTTTTTCTTTACTAACTCAAGACTGTTTTTTTTTAGTCAGGTTGTCCTTTGACATAGGCCTCCTCCAGGTCATGCCACTTTTTACGGTGCCTTGCCGATCTCCTCCACCCCTGTGGGAGATCGTCCTCCCACCTCTTTTGTTGCCTGCCCCTGCGCCTTTTCCCGTCGCGTGGGTACCACTCAATTACGCTTCTCGTCCACTTTTCTATTCTATTTCGCACTGTGTGGTCCGTCCATCTCCACTTTAGTCTCTTGACTCTATTGGTTACGTCCGCCACCCCCGTTTTTTTCGTATGTCTACAAGTCGACACTTGTCTTTGATGCGGATTCCAAGCATGCTCCTCTCCATACCTTGTTGGCAGACTTTTAATTTTTGTATGCTTGATTTCGTTAAGGACCATGTTTGGCATCCATATGTGAGTACTGGCAGAATGCAACTGTCATAGACCTTTTTCTTTTCACGAATTGGTATGGACTTGCTCTTCACGACTTCTTTGAGGGACCAGTAGCGGGACCAGGTGTTGTTTACCCTTCTTTGTATTTCTTTAGGCATTAGGTGTTGAGGAGATATTAGGTGTCCCAGGTATATGTACTCTTCTACATATTCGACCTCTTGTTCTTCTATTGCTATTGTTTCTCGGGTGCTGTTGGTAATTACTTTTGTTTTAGAGAAGTTGATAGTGAGACCCACCTTGGCACTAGCATCGGATAGTAGTTTTAGCATTGCTTGTAATATTTGTGGTTCTTCTGCAAATATTACAATGTCATCAGCAAATCTCAGATGGTTTAGCATTTTGCCGTTAATGTTTAATCCGATGTTATCCCATTTTAATTCCCTGAAGACGTCCTCCAAGACTGCAGCGAATAGTTTGGGCGATAGCGGGTCACCCTGTCGCACTCCCTTTTCAATTTTAAATTCGCCTCCTACGGTTTCAAGCTGTATTCGGGCCGTGCTTCTTTTGTATATTTGCCTGATGATGTTTATATACTTGGCGTGAACTCCTTGTTTCCCGAGTGCATTGTATATGGAGCAGTGATATAGGGAGTCGAAGGCTTTGTTGTAGTCTACGAACAAGATATAGTAGGACTTTCCGTATTCGTTATACTTTTCGATGACCTGTTTCACGACATGTATGTGATCGACTATAGAGAAATCGCTTCTAAAACCGGCTTGCTCTATTGGTTGCTGTTCGTCCAGGGGTTTCGTGATCCTTCCCAGTACTATCTTGGCGAAAATCTTATAGAGATTGGACATCATACTTATTGGTCGATAGTTATCTATTCTGTTCTTGTCTCCTTTTTTGTGTATGAGAACTATAGTAGATTTAGTCCACTGAATTGGTATATATTCGTTGTTAAGTATTTCGTTGAAGAATTGTGTAAGTGTCTGCAGGATAACATCGACTAGTTCTTTTAGTAGTTCGTTGGTTATTTTGTCGTCTCCTGGTGCTTTATAGCTTTTCTGTGTGTTTATTTTAGGCAATAAACACACAGAAAAGCGTTCCGGCATACAAGAGGTTAAATACTATCCTTTGTTATCCAATTCCGCCTCAACGGCTCAATGGATTAAGATGAAACGTACGCGGCTGGGCTGTGAGCTGGATTAGGACAATAAAGGATACTCTTGACCCCGGTGGTATCTGCATTCCTAAGGGATAATCTTCGACTTCCATGCGGACTCAGCTGCTGGATAGATACATTTAAGTGCTTTAGGTACACATAACATGTAATGTTTAAAGTTACCATTTATCACCTCAAATCAAAAATCGATTCTAAGATAATTGAACTTACATACTTAGATTGTGTTTATTTCTATGATAAGATATTTTTGTCAGAAGAACACGTTTCGATTACTCGATTAGATACAATAACATCGTTATTTTCTTTGAATGATTTCTCTATTTAAGATATCGGTATATTAATAAACGTTATGAGTATAAAGGTCGTCAAATATATTTCAAAGTTAATTCAAATTACCCATAAACCCAGAAATGTAATATTCTTATTTTTTACAATACCTACCGTCTATGCGCATCTGTACCTACTTGAAATTGCTTAAGTTTTGTTTTATATTTTATTTATCCTCGTAAGTGATTTGTAATCTTTGAGAAATAAAGAATTTTAAACCGTAAATATATTTTATTGCAAATAGAAACAGTAAGCATAAAACAAACGTTCAAAATAACCCTCAGGCTGTCAATTTCTGAATTTAGTTTTCTCAGAGATCGGTGATTTTTGTGAAACATTTTGTAAACTAAACTGTTTTATCAATATTTGATCATGTATGAGGGACAGAGAGTGCAAAAAAAGAATGGATTAAGAGAGGAATAATATGAAAGAGAAGGGAGACTACGAAAGCGTGACGGTTGGGGCTTTAGTATTATATTATCTGTGTTTGGGGCAAGAGCACAGACATGATGAAGGTCTGTTTCAGAAGCTGTCGCAAGCGCGAATATTGTTTATGGTTCTATTTAACCCCCGACAGAAAAAGAGGGTTGTTGTAAGTTTGACATCTGTACATGTGTATTTGTGTCTTGTCCGTTCTTCTCCACGTTGCCTTTTTTTCCGAACGGATGGTAATCACTTATTATGGTAATCACTTATTATGATCCAGCCCTAGTTGTCCCCCCAGCGACGCCCTGAGCCGAGGTTCGACCCCACAGGGGGTAGCCCTCAGTGGTGGTCGCTTAGGTTTAGCTTTTTGTGCCTGGCTGGAGGCTATATAGCTTAGTCTCCACAGCATTGCCCGGTTAAGCAGAAGACAATCACTGTGATTGACCTGCGAGAAGCAACGCATAAAAAAGTGTGTTTGTGTATCGGTCTGAGGCATCATAGCTTCTCAACGGATGAACCGATTTTGATATCGCTTTTTTTGTTTGAAATGTTACTCTATCGAGGGTGTTCTTAGCTGTGATTGATGAAAACCGGTTGAACCGTCTAAAGTAATGGCCGTTTTACTGTTTGAACCGGAGTGTTTTCGCAAGATATCATGTCATAATTACGTGTTCGATTTTCGATCGAAGCGTGTCTACTACTAGATAAATTATATAGCATGAAATAAAAATGTGTCGGCGTTTTTGTTTTTTAATTTTACTTGTTATTTAGGTTTTTCATTCCTACAACCAGGCCTACAGTCTGCATTTGGCATTTGACTTTACCCCTGTTACAAGAACTGTATAGCAGGCTGAATCGGGTGACTAGGCAGACATCTCTACCTACCCCATCAAAGAAATACAGATAACACGGTACCTATAAATTGTAACACCTATTTTTTGTTTACAGAGTCCCGAAACTGAACAACAATGGACCCGCATGGGAACCAGTGAAGCCAGGATCTCCTGAACTGAATTACTTGGATATCCTCTCTCCAACTAAGATGGAAATGAAGTCCTCCAACGATTTTGGCCAGAAAGCCTTCTGGGACAGCTTAGGTTTCAACGAAAATGAAAACTATCGTGTCTACCTTAAGGACGAACTTTAAAATTGATACTCTTTTTATTTCAAATATTTTATTAAATTGTTTTTTTATTATATATTTGCGTTTTGAGAACAAATTAAAAATAAAGACTTAACTAGCCATAGATCCTATTGTCTTTTCTTTTTTACCTGCCGAAGTCAATACAGCGCCCAATAAAAATAATCTAATTTCTTTTTCCCTTTTGAAATTATTTAAACCAAAATGTATAAATAACTCGAACTTTTGTTGTCGAATTTCATTAATATACCCAATTAAATTATTTTCTTTCGCGCGGCTGATTGAGTGAGGCGACGATGGCACGGATCAGATTTTTTTTGGGCGACGGTCTTGGTAAATATTTTTTTATTTACGTAACATTGAGCCAAGGTAAACATCGATTCTGCCGACACAGCTGCCATAAATTTTATATTTACGCGGGAATCGCGACAAGAAATGCCACCCGTGCCTTCCGAAATGTTCGATATGATCTATCGACAGTATCGACGCGACATTGGACAAACAATGTTATATGAAGGATTCTGAGCTATTTTGTTAGAATGGCTTTTATTCTAGAATAGAAAAGATGGGCCAAAATATAGGCTACAGGTTTTCTCGATATCTATTACTTACTTCTTACTTATAATATTATAAATGTGAGAGTTAAGATGGATGGATGGATGTATGTTTCTTACTCAATCACGCCAGAACGGCTGAACGTGTCTAGATGAAATTTGGCACAGAGATAGATTATGGTGCGAAATAGCACATAGGCTAATTCCTATCCCGGTACAATGTTCCCTTGGGATGATAAAACACTTTTCATGGGGCGATACCGCTGACAAAAGCTAGTAGTTTAATAATATTGAACCCTTGTCGCAAAACTTCGATTTTATTTTAGCAAAAATGTAATTATTGAACTGTCCGACGTAATATCGGAATTCCTAAGCCATCGGAATGTGATTTGATGTAGGTTCGAAATTAATAAAGCTACGCTTACGTAAGTCTTCTTGCTATATATCAGACTAGCTTGCCGCCCTCGGCTCCGCCCGCGTTGTATTTGTACTACGCCCAATAGTTTTTATAAATTATAGCCGAGGTATGTGTTATTGCTAAGTTTGTGTTGTGGCACATTGCTCGCTGAACGGATGGCCGATGTGGCAGAAAGATTCTGGAGTGGCGACCGCGAACCGGAAGACCTTGTCAAGTCAAGTCAAATGTGTTTATTTCAAGTAGGCCATTATGTGGCACTTTTGTTTTTATTAAAATTTACATTTAATAAAAATTGATTCTACCGTGCATTCGGCAATGTAGCTTGTTATGGAGAAGAACGCACAAGAAACTCCATACTTACTCTTTAAAAAAAAAAGTTTTATATAATATTTATATAAGTGCATACATTAATAAATTCATATACGTGAGGACGAAGACGAGGTCTTGTGTTGGAAGGCCTCCCACCAGGTGGACCGATGACCTGGTGAAGGTTGCGGGGATCAGCTGGATGCGAGACGCATGGGACCGGTTAATGTGGCGACGCTTGGGGGAGGCCTATGCCTATGGGCTATGAGACTTGGACAGTGGACGTCTTTCGGCTGATATGATGATGTAAACTTTCATCAAAATCCGTTCAGTAGTTTTTGCGTGAAAGAATAGAGTTTTACAAACAACCAGCCATCCTCACCAACTTTCACGTTTTTAATAGTAGGATGGTGGGTAAGTAGATCATATTCATATAGTTCAATGTACCAGGGTCCACCTACTGTTTCTGACGTCATTCATCATTAGTATAGCCTCGCTTCAACTAGTTTGAGGTCTGTTTTCAGATATTTCTAGTACCTAGTAACGCCTGGATGATTTTTCTCGTAGTTATATTATTCACAGTGGATCTTTGTGTCTCTGAAGTTGGTTCTGTCAACTATTGCACACGAAACAGATTAACTGCATAGAGTAAGCGAGATAGGATGATGAGACAAATATAAGCGAGTGAAAGTGACAGTTATACAATGCTATCTTCACTTTCAATATTGACACAAAATTAGCTACTGCGCAGGCTCTTGCAGCCAATTCAGAGACACAAAGATCCGTTGTGATTATTATACCGTGATCGAGAAAGCATTTAAAGTTTGTTTGGTTTGGGAATCGAAACCAGAACTCGAAGCTTAAAATATTGCCTATTATTAGCTGCTGTGCTGATTGAGCATTTAGTTAGGTATAGACTCACCTAAAGGATAGACTTAAGTATCCCCACATTGTCAGGTTCAAGGTTGTCAAGCCAGGTAAGCCGTAACCGTTTTAAATAATTATATGTAGTAGGTATGTACAAAACACACAAATACACTCTGAAAACGAAAGAAGTTGAGTTTTTGGGAAAGAAACAGATTGTTTCCTTTGCCGAATTTACTTACACAATTAGGCTGCAGTTGTAGGTCGTGGATTCGAACCCAGATAGGTGCTTTACTTTGTGTAAATTATTTCATCACCACTGCTATCAAAAACGATGGGAAACCGGCTTAACCTAGAACCAAAATTCGAAGACATGTGACTTCCACCAATCCGCACTGGGCCCGCGTGGTGGATTACGACCCATTCCCTCTTACATTGAGGAGGCCTGTGTCCAAGCAGTGGGAACATTAATAGGCTGATGATGAAGTATTTATCTACTTAGTCAAACCTTTGTCCTGAAGATGTAACTCCCGGGTTCTAGAACCGCGTACTTATGCTCTCCACGGCAAGACAGTGGATTATCCTTGCGAAAGAGATTGGCGACTCACGATCTACAATTAGCCACAAACTCATCAATAAATCTGCCTTGCCTTTTCCCAACCCATGTTGGGGTCGGCTCCCAGTCTAACTTAGTCACTCCCAGTCTTATTTAGTTGAGTATTGATCAGCATTTTACATGAAGTGAATGAATTGGGTAGAAATATACCTTGGCAAGACTGGTGTCAGATCTCAAGCTTCTGACTACCCGTAACGACTGTCAGAGATCTTCAAATGACAGCCGTGACCAACGGCATAACGTGCTTTCAGAGGCACGGAGAGAAATCTCGCTATGTAAAACGGTCACCCATCCACGGACCGACTTCGGCAAACCTCGCTTAACCTTGCAGATCGACCCGTGCGGCTGTTATTATTTCGCCACAAACTCTTCATAGATATTAATTGAAAGCCCTCATTTCTTGGAACTACGAGTATAGGTAGGCTGGGTCACAATTATATGCAGTAGGTATTTAATTTATTATATTTAACTCATTCTGACCACAGATTACTTAATAGTTACTACGTCTGACTACGTATTTTTGATCTTTGCATGTGGTACGACTGAATACCTAAATAACTCGAACAGCAGCCTAATTGTGTAAGTAAATTCGGCAACGGAAACAATCCAAAAACAAACACATACACAAAAAAGTTGAATCTTTATTCAACTTTTTTGTGTATGTGTGTGTCAGGCCGCGGTCGACCTCCAAACTAGCAGTCTAGGTAACTAGGTTCCTATTTACTATTCTGGGTATACATAATCTGTCTGTGTACACAATTCAACGTAGGAGCCTACCTACATACATACCTATATAATTATTATCCAATCGCATTACCTTGAGAGGCACTAGGAAATGTTTTCGTATGGGTTGAGCAAAAAAATATGCCAGTCGTCGTATTTAAGATCCGTACAAGATATGGGCAAAAGTCGGCAAAACAACTGCCATTGGAGTTTGAACTATGAGACTTTGACCGCTTATCGGAATGTCGATGTGCGATTAGTCACTCACCACCCCCAGTGTTAGCCCCACTGCCGAAAGAGGGGCAGTCGGGTAAAAAAGGGTTAGGGGTCATTCAGCCACCTATGGAACTAGGACCAGGGATCAGTTGCCCTTTTAAAAATATTATAATGGAAAACTGGGCCGACATCTGTTTTGAACATTATGTTTTTGTGTTTTAGATAGATGTTTAATACTATAAGCACTTATACCCAAACTACGAGGAGGCCAGTATCATGTACACGTATTTGCGGGCCTAGAATCATAAGCGGTAGAGACTAACAGCCAGCCCCAGCGTTGCTACCGGAGAGGGCAACACTGGGGGTGGCGAGTGGGACTAACCGTTTAACTTTTTTAGGACAGGACAGGTAGGTAGGATTAGGACTCATTTTTACAGGTATAACTTAGTTAGTTAGGTATCAAAATTATGTATTGCAGTCTGAACTACTCCTTACCAGCTTAAATGGAACTGATCGAATATGCTGACAACTTTTTCGCATGTATCTAACGCTAGGTAGATGCAGGCTTAGGCTCTAAGGCTTTTATGCTTAAAAAAGCTTTTTCCTATAGACTCTTGCTGAGGATTAGAGCGTAGGCCGTGGCACGTACCTATACGTATAATATAGCCGGTCTTAACAAAAGACCACGTATGCGTTTAAGATTCCACAATGCATTCAATATGTGTCGTCATCCCGCCAGTTGTATCTATAACAATAATGATTCACATATGAATCATATTATCGTGTATTCTTTCTAAAAATAGATTCGTAACCGAAGCTTGGCAGACGAGCCAATCAGACTAGCCGGCCAGACACATCGATATTAATTTAGGTGTCTGACACAAACAACATTATTATTAGTATTTTAATAGAAGTTAAACTTAATAAAAAAAAAATGTACATATAAATTTTTCGATAGCTTTATCATGTCATATAGAAAGTTTTCCATAAATAAAAAAACCTTTTACAAAAAAATACTACCGACTTCCAATTATAAAACTACAAAGTGAAAAATAACTTTATTTTTAGAATTCCAATACCAATCCGGTATCAATTTTTTACGTTATGGCCACCGACATATTATAAACAGACATGCGATTGCAGCAATCCCGAGAGATTTGCCGTTATTTATTGAAGAGTTCTGCGTGCGAAGTTCTTCATCAGATCTTCACCAAATTAAAATGGAACCAATTTCGGAACATACTCTTTTAAATAAAAGCATTGAGGTAATAATGTAGTACGTAGTACATATTATCTCAATGAATAAAAGAGGAATTTTCAAAATCGGTCCTCAATTGACGGCGATGTGTATATCCGGCGTGTGTGAATGACTAGATGAATGAATGTGTGTGAAGCAAAAGAAGTATGTAAGGATCGTAGCAGGTGGCGATCTGAAGTTTCTGCCAACCCTACCCTACCTATACATGTAATTGACGGAGATATCGGTGAACATAGATAAAAAAAAAACATACATGAAGTCGAACATAGAACCTCCTCTTTTTTGGTAAGTTGGTTAAAAAGAAGCTAGGAACATCGGTTTGAATGGGATATCCCACAAGAGCTGCCGAAAGTGGAAAATGGTAGGTTTGTGTTATTAATAAAACATAGGATTGAAAATACAAATTTATTTCGAAGCAACACTGAAAATAGTTTAATTAGAGTACATACAAATCACAAATGAAACCCACTTGATGGTTACTAAACTACCCATAACAACCCATCCATAATATCAAAATCATTTATTATGGAAAACACACTATACCATAAACACGAAGTAGGAAA
Source organism: Orthosia gothica (assembly GCA_949775005.1). Taxonomy (NCBI): domain Eukaryota; kingdom Metazoa; phylum Arthropoda; class Insecta; order Lepidoptera; family Noctuidae; genus Orthosia; species Orthosia gothica. The sequence goes on from OX459034.1 coordinate 38,691,184, forward strand.
CAAACTACCCACTAAATACTCGAATGTGGGTAGAATGACAAGATTGACACCTGTCAAAAGTTCATTGAACTATCGCAAACAGATCACGCGCACAGGTGTCCTTAAATACTACTCCATGTTTGTGGTTAACCACAAAAAAATCTTCATGACTAACAATCCAAATGAAACATGGATACAAAGATACACTTGAATTAGATGATGAAAAGTACAATATTATTGTGAAACAATTAACACTTTCAGCAGTAGTGTATCATTATCTTATAGAGAGGGCAGCCAATCTGCACTTTTTCGTTTCTTTTAGAAACTGTGCCAAGAACTCTGACAGTTAAATGATGTAACATAATGTAAATACTTTGTTATTCACATATTGTGCACATTGCTAGATGACTCATCATTTATTATTAGTAAAATAAACAGGTATTACATAGACAGTGTACTTTGAACTTTGATCGCAAATAGTTTTTCTACCATACCTGTTATACTGGCCAACAAAACCAATATTTGCATAAAGTCAAGTTAAAATGTGTGTGGACGAGGGTATATAGTTAAAAAAAAACAAGAATTTTATGATTTCTTCTGACAATCACCAGCAAACTGATTTATATTACACTTTTGCACTGCTTGTCTTTTTAAACAAAAATAATAAAACAAATAAATTAACAATTCAGACTTTTTGTTACACAAATCAACTTAGTACTTACATCATTTTTTATGTTCATACAAAAATACTTTTCAGGAAGTACTGTGTGCACAAAAAGTGCTTCAGAAAAGCAGTAAAATATATATAATCCTGCTAACACACTCAACAATTATATAAATATTATTTATCAACCATCTGATTTGCACACCTTATTAAATTGAAATGCAATCAAAAATTTGATTAACAGCATTCAAATAGAAACGTCACTTCTTACGAAACAGATAATATTGAAGCTACTCCTATTTCACCATTATTACAATTAGGTGTGTAGTTACCACAAAAATAAATGCAAAACATTGCTCTTAATGCCTTATTAGTTTCTAGTTAGTTCTAATAATTATGTGGACACTAGAATTCCAAATAGATTAGTTTTAAGAGAATTATTAGAAGTAAACAACATTCTCTGATGATAATTTTAGTAAATACCTTATAAAAAAAGTAAGGCAAATTATTCACAGATAGATCTAGAAATTACTGGAATCACAGTTGCAACTATGCATATATTTGTTAGAAAGATAGCAAAAATCTTTACAAGTTGTTCATTAAGCATTCAATAGTGATGTGAAGACTTGATAAAAGATTAATGGACTTTATACATCACTAGATTTATCTTCAGACCACGAGTTATACAATTTTGAAGAATCTATTCATCCTTCTTGGAGTCACCACTGCTGGCCACTGTCAGCTTCTTTTGCAGTTTGCTGTGCTCCTCAGCAAGCCTGTCATACTCCTTAGAGAGGCTCTCAGCCTGTGACTTCACAGCTTCCTTGTCCTTCTTCTCTCTGGTCAAGTCCTTCTCTAGTGTATTGATTTGATTCTTGAGCTCCTCAAGTTCCTTCTTGGACTTCTCGTCGCCAGCGCCGGCCTGGTCGAGCAGCGTCCTGGCGGTGACTGTTGCGCTCTGCGCTTGACGGAAGTTAGCCTCAGACTGCGCCAACAGAGTCGCCAACTGCGAGATTAGCTGCACCAACCGGCGAATAACGACCAGCAAGAATAGCGCAAAACCAGAGATGTAGAAGTTCCTTTGGGCACGGAATAGCCTCATGTTACCTTGCATCTCCGCATCCAAGTGCTGGTGGTCCGTAGACTCGATGTTTGAGTACTTCTGCATCTCGCGGATGGCATCGAGGAGGCATAATACCAGCACGCCGATCAAAATTAAGAAGTAAATAGAAGCTTGACCACTTATGTAAGCGAGGAATTTTGATTTGAAAAACCTCTGCCATTTTGATGGACTTGCGATCGGCAATGTCAAGAGAAGCACGATGGCTATTTCGGCGTACAAGAACGTCGCGATGATTGTCCACTGTAAACTCATTGTGGCACTTTACAAACTTTACTCTTACAAAAACAATTAACAGCTGCTATACTGGCAGCAGCACAACACAATACAGAATCCGCTAAATCAAAACTCAATGTGGTTTTTATATTAAAAATAATCGGTGACTAACAGTGGAAAATGTAAATGACTTACGCGAAAACAGAAAAATAATGACGTGTCGTTCTAAAGTCTAGCCGAGCTAAAGCGGCCCACACATCCCACGACTATAGTTGACAAAACGAAACCCGTTTATCATTTATTTGTTTTATATGTGAGCAATAGCACCTGTTGTTTCATGATAATCTTTTTACAGATACTTATAAAAACACTAATTTTATTACCACACCACAATGCGTAATTATTTTTTCCAGCTTCAGCTTCAATTAGCAAAGTGAAAAGCACAACATTTAAAATGATGGTGAATGGCTCGCATTAGCCCGTAGCCGCATTACATTACAGCTGTGGTTAGTTTCCGAACGAAACAAGTGACCCGGAAATGTTGCGTTTATTTCACGACGAAAACATGTAACGTTCCAACTTCCACATTACGTTACAATCTTTTGCTGGTCATCTTTCATTTGTATTAAGCCGATCCCATACATACAACGTTCAGCAGTAAATTAATAATGATGCCAATTTTAATGAAATTATTCAATACACAAAAATATTGGAAAATCATGAAATGACATTTTTTATGTTTGTAGTCCACAGCGTATGGATGCTTATTTTGCAAATAAAAAGAAACGCTTCTGTCAGACATGACTGCTCGTCCCGTTGTCGAGTGACGTCATTTTACGTAAAAATAATTATTCAATTCAATTATATTATCCTATTGGAAATTAAATAAACATTAAAATAGATCACTATAACCATGGCTGATCCTAAATACGAAAATCTGCCGGGCATAGTGAGTAAATCATGTCCAGACTTAGAAAAATATTGATTTTGCTTTGTGGACGTTGTGGTGCTCAATTTTTATTTTTCTCAGGCGTACGACCAACCTGATGTGTATGAAACCGGTGATTTGCCGGAAGCCGACCAACCTGATCCTTCTGAGGAGGAAGAAAACGAATGCATTGAACAATTACACTTATCCGTGAAAGATTCTTTCAACAAGTTCAAAGGAAGATTTTTAACTGGCGCAGTGGACTTTTCTGATAGACTAAGCAGAAAATCTAGAATTGGGTACAGGTATTCAGTAAATCCCGTATTTTATGTCCAATTCTCAAACCAAATCCATACTTAAAAATATTTTAAAAAAAATAAAAGAAAGATACAATGACACAAACTCATACAGCCTATGCCAAATAAGTCATAAAACCTCGTTACTAATAGTTTTACGTATACTAGGGCTGGTGAGTGGGAGTTGGCAGCTGAAGGTGAACCAGAGACACCTCTGGAACGCTACAACAGGCTCCGTTGTGAGTTCTCAGAGTTACTTGAACAAGTTGCAGAACAACAGAATAAATCCACTGAGAGTGAAAAGGTAAATATCCAATATCTGACCTTCATTTTGTAAGTAACATAAGGACAAAGACAGGAAGAAGATAATAATATTAATGTTTTAGAAACACATCATTGAAAATTGCATGATTCATTGTGGAATATATATTTCATATACCTGTCTCATCTCATTATAGTTTAGTAGGTATAATGATTTTTCAAACAACTTAAGTGAAGAGGCTCTTATGTTGCAACAGCATATTTGTTATAAACAACATAATTTCATCATTGTATCAGACACAACAATGACTCATTAATTTAAATATTGATTTGAAAGGATAACATTGCATCATGCCTGCATTTTGCTAGTTATATTTAAGTTCCATTAACTGGTGTGCTTGGAAATAATACTTAGTACATACTTAAACCCACACCTTTTTCCCATGGGGGTAGGCAGAAAGTAAAGCAGCCGAATTGCGCAAGTAAAATAGGCAAAGCTAGGGGTTTGACCGCTACCAATCACATGCAAGATGAATAAGGCGATTTGGATTTCCATCTGTGTGATTGGTCGATTAGTAGCGGTCAAACCCTTTGCGTTGCTGTATTCACTTACGCAATAAGGCTGCAGAACGCCACCTGCTAAGTTCCTTACATACTTCTTTTGCTTCACTAACATTCATAAATCTAGTCATATACACACGCCGGTTATGAGTACTGCACACTTGGCCTTTCTGAAGAACATCACCAATAAGGGTCTATGTATGTATTTCTAGGGAGTCCCCTCTTGTCGTTTCCAATCATACTTAGTACTTCATATTTAATCTCTTTCTTTCAGGATGAGTACACCAAACTGGCAGTTCAAATCAACTCAACCAAGAAATTACTGGAAGAATTAAAACTGGAGGAGGGCGAACAAATTGACCCTAAGGCTGAGAAACTAAAGTAAGATCTTTAATATTTATTCAGATAAGTACTAGTTGTGTTGGATTTTTATGGTTCCGTACCTAAAAGGTAAAAACGGTGCATCTGTCTGTCCCAGGCTGTACCTCATGAACCGTGATAGCTAGACAGTTGAAAGTTTCACAGATGATGTATTTCTGTTGCCGCTATAACAACAAATACTAAAAACTGAATAAAATAATTACCCAAGGGGGGCTCCAATACAACAAACGTGTTTTTTTTGCCGTTTTTTGCGATACTGGTACGGAACCCGTCGTGCGCGAGTCCGGCTCGCACTTGGCCGGTTTTTTATCTGTCTTTATGCTGAATTTTATGATGATTTACAAACTTTCACATTAGCATGGAGTCCCAGCGCTAAGAAAGAAAATTTGGTTCAATTAAATATCACTAGATGGCGCAATATGCATCGATTTGTGTGAAGGAATATAAGGAAGAAGGAGTAGGTGTAGGAGAATTGAATTGTGTGTGTAAAATTAACATTTTCTAGAATTGATCATAAAATTGTATGTTCTTGTTTATTCAACTCTCCTAAGCTCAAAATTATGGAATATTGGGTACTTCACATTTCAAAGATTATTTGAACGGATTATTTAAAATTGATTCCAATAGAGTGTAAGTAGTTAGGTTTAGTATAAGTTTGTATATTTTACTTTTGTTTAGTGTTTAAGTATGTACAAATTTTACACCTTTGTTTTACATATAATAAATATGTTGATTTTTACAAAACTAAAAAAAAAAAAAATCCAATAGATGGCGTAGTTTTATATTTCTGAGGTATGCCACTTGATTTTTTAAATTTGTATTGTAACTCATTTTGATACAATGCAACTGTAAAACTTAAAAAAAAGACTTTAAAACTATTAATTGTACACCGTATTTAAAGACAAAAATTGTTACAAACTGAGAAAGCCCTTCTACTTGCAACTTGCTGCTAAAACCATCTATAGCCGTGGAACGGAACCGAACATGAAATAATCAGACGAAAAACGCACGTCGGCACGGTTTATTTGTATGTGATAGAATATTATTATCTGTGACATTAGTAATATTTATAGAAAGAATTTCAGCGTAATCTCAAGAAATTTATGTTTTGTTATAAATTAAAAAAATAAACAAACTTCAAAAACAGAATACTTATAAAACTTTTTTGTGAAAAAGATTTTATTTCATTCTTTTTAGTTTTAGTACACTAAAAAGTTAGCAAGTTCTATAGTAAGGTACCTAAGGAACTGGCAAAATACCCTAAAAAAGAATAGTTACGATCCGATAAGTAGGTTCGGAGAAATGCGTGGACAAAACATACATACATACAAACTAAAAACACAAAAATTGGCACACGTGTTTAGAAGCCCATATAGAGTAACATAATAATATGTGAATATTGTGTAATTCCAACAATATTACATTACATAGATTTTGAATTGATTACCTCCGTTTTTATGAAGTCGGTAAAAAAGGATTCATCATGAGTAATACCACCCTTCTGTGATTGAGAAACACTCTAATTACACATAAACAAAATATACTGAAATTGTTTTAAAAGGACTCTTAACTCACCCTGTTGAATGAAAATAACAGACTGGATAATTTTTTCAGGGAATACTTATCAAGTTCCAATAAGAAGAAACAAGGAGAGGTGATGACGACTCACTTGAAACTGAAGCCTGAAGTGAACCTAGCTTACACCACCAGGATAGCACAGCTTGAACACAGGTAGGTATTGCCTGCAAGAGCCTGCGCAATAGCTATTTTTGTGTCAATATTGAAAGTGAAGATAACATTGTATAACTGTCTCTTTCACTCGCATACGTTTCCCTCATCATCCTTATCTCGCTTACTCTATGCAGTTAATCTGTTTCTTGCGCAATAGTTGACAGAGCTAACTTCAGAGACACAAAGATCCGCTGTGAATATTATAGTGCCGTAAAACCTCTCTCTCTCCTTAGTATTGGCTAAGTTAAAAGGTTTGAAAAAGATAAAAAAATATGATTGATTATTGTACATTATATATATATATATATATACATGGTTTTTTCGTGTAACTAATAGTTTTGCTTTAAAAATTTTTATTAACAACACGATATTTTTCCGCTACTTTTGGATACTCCTGCAAAACGACTTGGATGTTTAAAAATATTTTTGCACAGAAAAATTGATGACTAGAATTTTTAAATAACTGAAATAGCATATGTAAATCAAAGAATATTTTGCAAACAAACTGTCCAAAAGGAGGTTCAATAATGATTTTCTAGCGCCGAGCGGTCGCACGACCGGTACTGCGTTACCTTTGGGGAATACATATATATGCCTTAATATACACACTAAAGAAACCATGACCTGGAATGAAACCACATCATGACATCTGCCTTTAAAATTTGTAACTATGTTGATATACGATAACAGTAACAAATCTATGAATATCTTGGTTATTTTTGTGAGTTTCGGTGGTTTCCCCTAAAAGGCTGGCTCTCATAACCAGAGATCGGAATAGGTAGAGCCTAATGTACCTAAAGTTCGGTTATAACACATAACTTATTACATCTTTCAAGGAATATTTTGATTTCTATATTATTAATATTAACCTTGTAAGCGTGGTGTTCACAGGTTACACAAACTGGAACAGGCAGCAGGTGTCAGAGATGAGGAGGCATTCAGGAGATTGCAGGCAGCTACAGGACAGGTCGGTAAAAATATTCATACCATGATGTATTTAAAGTCCCATTTTAAGGTATTCCATGTAGATATTTCTGCCATAAATGGTATGATTGTGTCAAGGCAAGCTTGATTAATGGTTACGTGACCTTTTACATAATGTTGAGAAAAGATAACCTTTAAATGCAAGCATAACAAAAAACAGGAAAAAAAAATTGCCGGAACGGTCACACTACTGGGACAAAGTCCTTCCAGGAACTTCTTGTCCTGCTTCTCCTCAAATTAGCCCGTTTAGATCATGGCGCCGCCTTTGTCTGGGTTGTTTTTTTTTTTTTATACATTATAGGCTCGCGCTTGACCACTATCTCACCTGATGGTAAGCGATGATGTGGTCGACGGTGAAGCACGCTTGCCTAGAAGTAACCTATTCACTCTTGACTTAAAGACTCCTAGATTGTAGCTATCGGGAAACACAGACTCCGGCAGGGAATTCCACTCCTTGGCTGTACGCATAATGAAAGTATTTCCAAAACGTTTAATGCGTATGGGTGGTATGTCTACCATGTAGCGATGGCGCATCGCCGTACGTCTCGTAGTCCGATGATGAAACGGGCTTGGTGGAATTAGATCATGCAATTCCATCGCACACTCCCCGAAATGCAACCGATAAAAGACCGACAAGCTGGTTTTGGCGGCACCTTTCATCTATAGGCAACTACTGTATGGAAACTCCCCTAATATGGTGGCTTTTTTTTAAATAATTTCTTGTATATTTGTTCCCCAGGCGACACTATGCGGCGCGGCGGCGTCGCTAGCAGCGCAGACGTCCCTGCTGCGCGCCGGCGAGCTGGCGGCGGCCGAGGCTCGCGTGACGTCACTGCTCACCAACGTGGAGGCGCTGAAGACCGCCGTCAAACCCGCTGACCCGGAGCTGGACGCTAAGGTACACTTCCATGCACCTTTAAGATGTTTCTGAACGACAGGAGAGTTGCAATTTCATGTGACACGCAGTTATGGCGCGTTTACATTAGATCAGCCACCGTAAACGGCGATCGTACCCATTTACACTAGTCGGTGACCGAATACGGGCCGTGGTCGAATACGGCTAACTAAAAACCCGTTAACACTAGTCGGTGACCGAATACGGGCCGTGGCCGAATACGGCTAACTAAAAACCCGTTAACACTAGTCGGTGACCGAATACGGGCCGTGGTCGAATACGGCTAACTAAAAACCCGTTAACACTAGTCGGTGACCGAATACGGGCCGTGTTCGAATACGGCTAACTAAAAACCCGTTAACACTAGTCGGTGACCGAATACGGGCCGTGGTCGAATACGGCTAACTAAAAACCCGTTTACACTAGTCGGTAACTGAATACGGCTAACTAAAACCCGTTTACACTAGTCGGTGACCGAATACGGGCCGTGGTCGAATACGGCTAACTAAAAATCCGTTTTCACTAGTCGGTAACTGAATACGGGCCGTGAACGAATACGGCTTACAAAACCCGTTTACACTAGTCGGTGACCGAATACGGCTAACTAATAAACCGTTTACACTAGTCGGTAACCGAATACGGGCCGTTGTCGAATACGGCTAACTAAAAACTCGTTTACACTAGTTGGTATCCGAATATGGGCCGTGAACGAATACGGCTAACTAAAAAACCGTTTACACTAGTCGGTGACCGAATACGGCTAACTAAAAACCCGTTTACTCTAGTCGGTGACCGAATACGGGCTACAACCGAATCGGTCAAAATGACAAATCGATGCATATCGCGCCATCTAGTGATATTTATTGAAACCAAACTCTCTTAGCGTCGGGACATTTCATACTGACTTAGCGTCAAAGTCAAGTCTTTTCATAAAATCGTATAACAATGTTTTCAGGTGAACGAGCTATACAAACTACTGAAGCAAATAGATGGTATATCACATTCCGAGATCCTGGAGCGCATGGAGGCTCTGGAAGCCTTACATAACCAGGGTGAGTACTATTTCTGGTAAATATCAACATGGTGTACTTTGAAAAAAAAACGAAAATTGTTAATGATCAAACCTGAGTAAAGTATAAATCATAATTATAAACATTAAGGGCCGACTTCACCAATGCAACTAATCGCGATTAGTTCAACCACAGATAATATAATACTAGCATACAGATGCCTCATCCCATACAAAGAGCCAACGTAACTAGCGTTTTTCATCTGATTAATCTTGTTATTTTTTTAAGTACATCAATCGCGTTCGATCACGTTTCACGACAATAGATGGTGTTAGGCAGCGACTTGCAAGTAAAAGGCTTTAGTAGATTTGTGAATATTGTTTTCTTTAAATACAGTGAAGGTTCGTTTGATAGTATTTTTTACACGTCTTTACAGTTTTTTGCACCAAAATGTATTACAATGCAAATTTTAACAATCGAGTGGAATGCCTCAGTAATTTAAAAATGCGCCATCTATTGCCATCAATTTTAAATAATCCGTTCCAATAATCTTTGAAATGTGAATTAAGAGCCCAATATTCCATAATTTTGTACTTAAAAGAGTTGATTAAACAAGAACATACAATTTTTATGTTCAATTCCAGAAAATGTTTATTAAACACATGTACACATAATTCTATTGAATTGTGTGTACATGTCGCGCCATCTAGTGAGATTTATTTGAACCAAATTTTATTTCTTAGCAATGAGACCCCGTGGTTCAACTAAACTCAGTTTATGCAAATACAGCTTTCTGATTGGTAGTTTCTCAGCTGTCTCAACCAATCAGAATGCTGTATTTGCATAAACTGAGTTTAGTTGAACACATTGCGCTTAGTTTCATTGGTGAAATTGGCCCTAAATCCTCTGTTGTAAGGAATTAACTCGGAATACTTTTCTTCTTGCTTCTTGGTCCCTATTTATGATGCAAGGTCTTATCAGGTCTTTTACTTTTTTAGTGTTCGCCTCTTCGTCATTCAAAATACAGTTAATTAAGCTGATATGCATAATAAGAATAACATAGTTTTCTAAATAACTAGCTGTCCCACGCGGCTTCGCTCCCGTCAACTGGCTACCTACCCATCTACCCTACCTACCCTACATACATGATTGTTGAGTAACTTTAACCGTTTACGCAGCGCACGCAACGGAAGCTCTCCAAAAGAATAAATTTGCCCCGTTTTTAGAACATTTTTCATTTATGCTCCGCTCGTATTGGTCGTAGCGTGATGTTATATAGCCTATAATCTTCCTTGATAAATGGACTATCCAATACAAAAATAATTTTTTAATTCCAAGCAGCAATGCCTGAGATTAGCGCGTTTAAACAAACTCTTCAGATTTATAATATAAGTATAGATACTGCAAACAATTTAACGTAAACTAAGCTAAGTTAGGAATTACCTGTTTCATTATCATCATCAGCCTGTGGCAGTCCTCTGCTGGACATAGGCCTCTCCAATGGGGATTTGAACGCAAGCTAAGCGTAGATGTCGCTGGCGGTGCAATGGCTGCTGTCAAATCATTTTTGCTTTGTTTACATCACGTTTTTCTGTTATTTTGTTTGTGTTTAAACCGTTATATCTATAGTTATATCGTTATTGATAATATGTATTATCCCTGGAAGCTTAAGGAGTTGAAAGATGAACTAATCAAATGAGGAGCAAGGATAACTTATTGAGAAGCAGACTTTTATATAATAAAATATTTTTCATCGGTGATATGTTCTAAGCTCGTGGCTAAATAATAACAGCCGCACTGGTCGATCATCAAGGTTAAGCAACGCTTGACGAGGTCGGTCCGAGGATGGGTGACCATTTCAACATACCGAGTTTCCTCCGTGCCACGGAAAGCACGTTAAGCCGTTGGTCCCGGCTGTCATTTGAAGATCTTTGTCAGTCGTTACGGCTAGTCAGAAGCTTGAGATCTGACACCAGTCTAACCAAGGGGTACCGTGTTACCCAGTTACCGGGTTGTGGAGGTCAGATAGGCAGTCGCTCCATGTAAAACACTGGTACTCAGCTGAATCCGGTAAGACTGAAAGCCGACCCCAATATAGTTGGGAAAAGGCTAGGCAGATTGATTGATATGTTCTAAAGAACAATGGCAGGTGCCCATATATTTTTTTAGCTGAGATTAAATTCCTACGTCTTTAAATGAAAAATATCTGGTTTAACTCAGGGTGATGTTCTGAATGAGTTTATGCAATAATTTTTGTTCGAGAATGTCGAGAATAATAGATATTCAGTCATAAACTTTTGTAGGTTATGTCTGGGTAACTTTTAATAATGTGTTTAATAGGTAATATTATTAAATTTCGTGGAAGTAAAAGGGGAATATCGCATTAGCATTTCCCTTACCTAATTATTTCAGCATGAAATGTATAATATACTCTTTGGAAAGAGTATATTTATTTAAACTAAGCTACTTTGACGTTTATCAAAAGGTCGTCGTCCTCGTCAACAACCAAGCTATATTTTTTAAACTTGGATACTAGTCTTTTTGCCAATCATTAATTAAAAGTAATTCATTTATTTCTACTACACTACAATATTCTTACCTACCTGCGAGGAACATCTATACTTAGACATAAACTGTATTGTTAACTCATTTACTGCAATAAATACATGAATTATATTATTAATTAATATAGTTACTACTTGTCACTTAGCAGATAAAATATATAATGGCAACACTAAGCTAAAGAAATTAAGTATAAAATCAAATAACTTTTTTTTATTATGTTTTTTTTTTAACCGTTTTGAACCAGCCCAATAATATATTTTTAAAATGTAGACAATTAATACAACGTCTTTCGTATATAACTCACTTTCAGACGCTCAAATTTAAGTCAGCTAAAATCTAGCCATTGTTCTTTGGTTTTTTTTTGATGTAACTAGTTATTTCTTACTCATGGTAGGAAAATTTACAAAAAAATGAGAGAAAATTACTTTAATGTGTTGGTATTCTTTACGTTTTAGGTTAGAAGCATTATTTTATTTTTGGCAATCTAACCCTCAAGCTTCTAAAGGCCAAGCAAATGATAGTCCTGCTGTCGAATATTAATATTAATAGCTCCACTATTTTGCCGAAGATTACCAAGCAACATAATCAGAGTTACTTTGAATTTTCAACAGCCAGTCACATCAGATATAGTTGTCGGCACATAACTTGGCAAGAGTGGTGAGATGCGCACAAGTCGTTGGTTAGGTCTCTTTGGTTACCCGCGCGGGACATTTAGCACCGGTCCGAGCGCGCGATTGGTTGGTTAGTTGAAACAAGGATCGACTAACTTAACTTGAAAAACAGATAAACACACAAAACAACTTAAACAGATTGTTTCCTTTCGCGAATTCACTTACACAATTAGGCTGCCGTTCGCTCTATAAGATGTTTGGTCAAATCGATCACTGTGCGCGAACTTACCCCCACTACGCGAAAACCTTGCCAAGTTACGTGCCGACAACTATAACCAGCGATTACGTTAACAGCCCGATAATTGAGTGTTGAGAATCCGGGGGTTATTAGTATAGTTTACCAATTTCAAGCTTGAATAAAGATTTTATTATTATTGTAACGTTTCTATTTTTCTGATCACAGCGAGCAACTTCGGCAAATCCCTGACGGAACTGGAAACCCTTCAGAACACGATAGCCAGCGGGGTTCAAAACAACAAGGAGTTGCTGCAGGGGGTTCAGGAAGTGTTCGCGCACAACGTGGAGAGTGTTCACAAGGAGATCAAGAAGTTAGACGAGAGGATTGGCAAGCTGGCCGCCGCGTGATGAGGGGGGAATGTGTTGTTAGGGTGTCGAGTGGCTTGTCGGTAAAAGTGGGCTTAAGATACTTAAATCGCCTGTAGAATCGATTTTTTTCGCTTGGTGACTCGATTTTCTGTAATTCAACGTTTATTCTGATTGTAAACGTTTTATTTATATTTAATGAATACATATATTTTAATTATTTTATGAGGCTTATTTTAAAAACGCTGTTTTTTTTATTGTACAATAAATGAGGTTGGTTGACCCTATTTATACAAATGCTGTCAAACCGCCACTTTTATACGTCAAGTAAAAGGAATCAGCACCTGTAGCCAAGTTACCAAACTACAATCGGTAACGTTAGTAAGAAACGAATTAATGTATGCGAATAAACACATCTGAACGTTAAGTCACGTGGTCAGACCATACAAATAGAAGGCGTTAACGATTGTAGACAGAGATTCGGTACGAAACGTTTGTAACGAGCTAGGGGGGCTGAATATTGAATAAATTGGCGCAAAGTTGCTTGAAAATGTTATTTTTTTTAATATATTTTATTTTAGCCTTTTCGTTACCTATCTGTAAGTTACACGAAAGCACGATCGCCAAGTTGTTAAATTCTAAGTTGATTTTGCATAATTTTATATAATCAAACTAATAATGCCTTGCTAAATAATTGTTTAATTCTAATCATTCCAAAACATCGACAAACCAAACGATTCTCTAACAATACTCGATGATTAAAAATCTATTTGGACAATGGACATCAATGCTCTCGAATTATTTAACGTTATAATGCAATTATTTGAGATTATTATTTGCTCATTAAAACGTGCTATACTGCTGTTACCGCTAATTCTAATAAATTGCACGATTCTGAATGGATTGACCATAACCAATATTCCGTTTTGTCAATCGCTGTCCGTTGCTGGGGTCGTACTACGATGTGTCAATGCAATCATGATTCCGTTGTGAAACAATGGTGGTGCTATTCCGCCTGCATAGCTCCTTCATTGATGGTGCTATTCCTCCTGCATAGCTCCTTCATTGATGGTGCTATTCCTCCTGCATAGCTCCTTCATTGATGCTGCTATTCCTCCTGCATAGCTCCTTCATTGATGGTGCTATTCGTCCTGCATAGCTCCTTCATTGATGGTGGTATTCCGCCTGCATAGCTCCTTCATTGATGCTGCTATTCCTCCTTCATAGCTCCTTCATTGATGGTGGTATTCCTCCTGCATAGCTCCTTCATTGATGGTGCTATTCGTCCTGCATAGCTCCTTCATTGATGGTGGTATTCCGCCTGCATAGCTTCTTCATTGATGGTGCTATTCCGCCTGCATAGCTCCTTCATTGATGGTGCTATTCCTCCTGCATAGCTCCTTCATTGATGGTGCTATTCCTCCTGCATAGCTCCTTCATTGATGGTGCTATTCCGCCTGCATAGCTCCTTCATTGATGGTGCTATTCGTCCTGCATAGCTCCTTCATTGATGATGCTATTCCGCCTGCATAGCTCCTTCATTGATGGTGCTATTCCTCCTGCATAGCTCCTTCATTGATGGTGCTATTCCTCCTGCATAGCTCCTTCATTGATGGTGCTATTCCGCCTGCATAGCTCCTTCATTGATGGTGCTATTCGTCCTGCATAGCTCCTTCATTGATGATGCTATTCCGCCTGCATAGCTCCTTCATTGATGGTGCTATTCCTCCTGCATAGCTCCTTCATTGATGGTGCTATTCCTCTTGCATAGCTCCTTCATTGATGGTGATATTCCTCCTGCATAGCTCCTTCATTGATGGTGCTATTCCTCTTGCATAGCTCCTTCATTGATGGTGCTATTCCGCCTGCATAGCTCCTTCATTGATGGTGCTATTCCTCCTGCATAGCTCCTTCATTGATGGTGCTATTCCTCCTGCATAGCTCCTTCATTGATGGTGCTATTCCTCCTGCATAGCTCCTTCATTGATGGTGCTATTCCTCCTGCATAGCTCCTTCATTGATGGTGCTATTCCTCCTGCATAGCTCCTTCATTGATGGTGCTATTCCTCCTGCATAGCTCCTTCATTGATGGTGCTATTCCTCCTGCATAGCTCCTTCATTGTCTTCATTGTCACAGGTACCATGATGATTTTAAGACATCACAGGTGATGATAATTTCTTTTGGTTATTTACAGCATGCAATACCTACAGAGCTTTTTTGAAGTCCAATTCATATCTGAGAAGTGAATTTCAATTAATCTATTAACCAGTGATTCTTATTTTGCAGTTGTATTATATGCAAATGTTCGGCATTTATATTTTGTCTACAATAATTTTATTTCCAATGTGGAGCATTCATCATAATAACTAAGGGCCGATTTCACTAATAAAACTAATAGCGACTAGTTCAACTAAACTCAGTTTATGCAAATATTGCGTTCTGATTGGTAGTTTCTTAGCGGTCTCCACCAATCAGAAGGCTGTATTTGCTTAAACTGAGTTTCTTGTCTGCCAGACTAATCGCGATTAGTTTCATTGGTGAAATCGGCCCTAACTCTTGTATCGTTCGTTATCTATAAGAATAGACTGCTTAAGATAATTATATAATTTATTTAAATAAATCGATTATGTAGCTACTTATTGTTTCATTCGAGATGAAGATTAATCCCCGATATAAATACTAAAACTACTATAGGTTTTGGAAACACTTTCATTATGCGAACAGCTAAGGAGTTACATTCCCTGCAGGAAGCTGTGTTTCCCGATAGCTACAACCTCGGGGTTTTTAAGTCTAAGAGTGAATAGGTTTCTTCTAGGCAAGTGTTTTACACCGTCGACCACATCATCGCTCACCATCAGGTGAGATAGTGGTCAAGTGCGAGCCTATCAATAATAAAATTTTAAAAAATCTAATGAGGAAGTGATATTAACATTTTTAACTAAATCCAAAGCTAGTAGCTAAATAAAAAGTCCCACGGTTCGATCTTCAAGGT
Organism: Orthosia gothica; assembly: GCA_949775005.1. Lineage (NCBI taxonomy): Eukaryota > Metazoa > Arthropoda > Insecta > Lepidoptera > Noctuidae > Orthosia > Orthosia gothica. The sequence goes on from OX459034.1 coordinate 38,706,982, forward strand.
AAAGCAACGCTTGCCAAGGTCAGTCTGTGGATGGGTAATCATCTGTTACATATTGACCCTCCCTCCGAAAATACGATGCCGTAGATCCAGGCTGTCAATTTGTAAAACTGACAACACATCACATCCATCACCAAGGAGTACAGTGTAAGGGCTCGTTCACACAGAATATCCGTATTACCAGAATCGTTCGTAAAGTGTGCTGGTGCGCTGGTGATTACTTCCCAGAGGAGGGACCGGTGACGGACAGCCGCGGCGTGTGCAAACGTGTGCCCGTGTTCCCGCCATAAGCGGCACAGGAGGACGCCGTGGAGTTTTAGTGGGTTGGACTCCCACATAACTGCGCTATCTCCCCGTGGTAGCGCGGGGGACGCGGGCTAACTTATGCAAGCGCTTTATCTCCACTGCTCTCAATAAGGAATTGGTGAAGTTATTCGTGGAAACCGGCATGTCACCCAAAAGATATGGCATCCTCCGCAGTTTGCCATTCACAGCAGGGATGCAAAGCATTTAGTATTCATATTAATTATCTAGCTTCTGCCAGCGGCTTCGCCCGCGTGGATAGTGTTTTATCATCTTAAACACCAACATTATAAAATAACGGGATAAAAGTAGCCTATGTGCTATACCAAACTAGTTTATATCTGTGCCAAATTTCATCCAGATCTATTCAGCCTTTCTGGCGTGATTGAGTACAAACATACATCCAAACTTTCACTCGTTCCACTAGAATCCCCTATTTCAGTCCCCCAGGGGATTCTACAGCACTCAATGTTCCACTACGATCCCCTATGCAGGGGATTCTATAAATACTAATTAGTTATATTCCTTTAAAGTCCCTTCTAAATAAAAAAGCCACCTATAAAATAACAATATGTAATACATAGAATTTAAAATCGGTCCACAGAGGGCCAATGAAGAAATTTTTTTTTTTTTTTAAAGGCTTTCGATTTTTTTCAATGTTTAACTTATTTAAGATAATCGCAAAATATAAAAAAAACCTTTTCTACTTAAAAAACTAGGTCATCGGTCCTTTTAGTGGGAAGCCTTCCAACGCATCGTCTTCCGGTTCGCATTGGCAGGACACATTGCTGCTCGCAGAACGGATGGCCGATGGGGCCGAAAAGTTTTGGAATGACGACCGCGAACCGGAAGATGATGCGTTTGAAGGCCTCCCACTAAAAGGACCAATGACCTAGTTTTTTTTTTAAGTAGAAAAAGTTAAACATTGAAAAAAACCGTACGCCTTAGATGGGACTCGAACCCAACGTCACCGAGACGCTGCGCTAGTCGAACTTGCGAAATTCTTCAACGCTTTTGGTGCTTTTTTTTCAACATCTAACTTGTTTTAAAAAAAAAAAAATTTACGTCATTGTAATCCTCTCTGTAGACCGATTTTTAATTCTATGTATTACATATTGTTATTTTATAGGTGGCTTTTTTATTTAGAAGGGACTTTAAAGGAAAATAACTTATTAGTAGTTAAAGAATCCCCTGCATAGGGGATCGTAGTGGAACATTGAGTGCTGTAGAATCCCCTGGGGGACTGAAATAGGGGATTCTAGTGGAACGAGTGCAAACTTTCGCATTTGTAATATTTTACTTGCAACCCGCCCCGACTTTCGCACTGGTAGTAGAGGATTTACTAGGCGTTTTTTTATTGTAGGGTCCCACTATACCTTAACCCTTCCTCAAGAATCACTGTATATTGGTGAAAAGCCGTAGTTTTAGTTTATCGCAAACACAGACAGACGAGCTTAACCTAGGCTCTGCACCTGGGTGAAGCACGGGGACTTAAGGTCCCGGCCTCCAACTGATGACGATATTGTGCAGTGATGCTTTTATCCCGGCAATCATACTTACGGCAATGGCATCGAAGTGAAAGAAGTTTGTATGGTATATTATTAATTTCTGAAGGCGGGGCCGCCTTACAATATTATTGCGCGTTATAAAAATGCTAATGCTGCGCAGACGAAGTCGCGGGCATTAGCTAGTACAAAATAAAACAACCAGCTGTATTACAGAAGTAACGTTTTATTTTTTTATTTACTTAGAACCTAAGCTTCTGGAAGAACCACTTGTTCTTGCCGCTCTTGTATCTCTCTTCGAAGCGCACTCTCGTGTTGAAACGGAGCTTCTTGCGCTTCGCGGGGTCTTTGAGGTCTTTCGCGCTGAACTTCTCAAAGCTGAAGTCAACAGAGTAGCGGGTGGGCATAAGGTGATTGTAGTTGACAACCTGAAAAGAGGTAAATAGAAATTTAGTAAGTGCATGTAATAGTGAACTGCTGCAGAACAACATATAACTTTTTTTATCAAATCCATGCAAAATGACATACAGTGAATGTTTGCTTATTTGTCTTGGACACATAAATAACTTTGAATCGATGAGAGAATAATGTGTCATTCTCTGTCATAAGAATGAAACAAAACATCAAACTTTTCAATTCCAATAATTTCACTATTTATTTGGGGTAAACATCTCACCAAACTTCTTGGCAGCCCTGAAGTTGCCTACAATAGCTGCGCAGTAGTAAATCTCATACAAAAACAGCACCATTTCGTGCCTTGAGCTTCGGAAAACCAACTATAAGGCAGCCTAGAAGTTCGGCAAGCACTATAGGCAGCATGACTTCTCCCACACATCTCTTTTTGCACCATGTCAATTTTCTTTTATAATTCACACTCAAAACTGTCCTCACATGTTACAACACAATGCATAAGTTCTTGCCTGGATTCCCCGAATGGATAATATAATATCCATTCTATGAGATTGTTATTTCTTAGGAAAATTTTGGAAATTGAGAAGCCAGAAAACAACAGCCTTCCCAGAGTATTGTATTGCCCAGTTACTGATAGTGGAGGTCAGATAACCACACCATGTGAAATACCGGTCTTTAGCCACATCCAGTTACATTGAAAGCAGAACCTGACATAGTTGAGCAAAAGCTAGATATAGTTCTCGCTAAACATCTGGGCCGCCCTGAAGTTGGCATTCTGATGGGCGAGGCACTGATTGGTGCTCTTTTTGTATGATATTTACTACTGCACAGCCATTGTACCCATCTTCAGGGCAGCCAAGAAGTTTGGGAATCATTAGAATGAAATTCATCAGCTGCTGTTAGTACACAACATGTAGTAAAATGTAAGTAATCATAACTTTTAGTTACTACAGTAAATACATATAAACAATACAAATAACCACATGTGATGATAGGGAATAGTCGGTTTCATCAGTTATCAATCCCAAAACATTCACCAGGTTGTAAAGTAAATTAACTGCTTTGGGGTTAGGTTAGAATGCACTGATATATTTGTGGTTTGGTGATGAACGTATCTTATCACTAAAACATCAACACTAACGAGGTTAAAGTAAATTAAAAGTACAACTCACCTTCACGAAGGGCTTTACTTTGGAGCGCTTGTGAATCTTGTTCTTGCCCATCCTCTTGTGCACTTTACGGGGATACCTGTCGATGCCGGCGACGAAAGCGTGTCCGTAGGGCTTGTCTGAGGTGCCCTCGTCGTAGTTCTTCACCACGATCGCCTTGCGGCCCGCGTACCGGCCACTGAGGACCAGCACCACTTTCCCTGGTTTCATAATCTTACCCATTTTGGGTGGATCTGGAAACAACAAAACTAACCTTCAAAACCTGTGTTTTTGTCTATTTGTCAGTAATTCACAGCAAGGATCCCTATCAACAGTGACGTGTATCGATATTATCACTCAACACGAAGAGGCAGTGTGAGTATTCACTAAAGAATATGCACAAATAACATGATAACCACCACAAACTCTGTGTACAACACGAACTTAAGTTACCTATATTTACGATAAATTATCAGTAATATCAAAAAATAAAGTCACTAATATGTCGTGGGGACAACTATTTTCATTTACAAAAAGTATTTCGTTCGATTTATTCCCTCATTTCACAGATTTTTAAGGATATTTTTAAAAACGTTTCCAAAACTCACATTCCCTTTACCCGTCGACTGAAAAAGAAACTGTGTTGCTATTGCAAAATAAAATCTAGGTTTGACAGTGACATTTAAAATTTTTAGGTCGCGTTCATTTCATTGTCAAAAATGTTAATCAAAGAACTTGCATCGAGTGTTCGTCGGTTAAATCAACGCTATTTAATTATATTTATCGGCTATTAAAAAATAGCCAATCTTTGAGGCGTTGTCTTAAACTTCTTCACACAGTCGGAATAACCGCCCGCCCGACCAAGGTGCCTTTGGTGAGTAAACCAACTGGTGCGTTTATTCTAAACGATTGCGTTATTGACATAACTTTAGTTTGTTTTATTCGCCAGCATTCATAAAAACAAGGGATGGCGTCTCATAACCTTTTAAAATATCAGATAGTTGGAGTGGCTATATCTCTTCTTTATGCAAGCGAAGATAAAGAAAAGAAAATGGACGCTGAGCCACCGTCCTCAATTTGCCCTTGGTCGCAAGCGTATACCTCCCAAGTCCCAACCAATGTTGTTGGAAGGTCAGCTCAAGGTCATGATGTGCTGAGTTGAATTGGGTGTTGGTTCCGACTGTATAGCTGACCTTTTAATAAAAAGCTAATTTGTACGAAAAATCGGATCGTGTAATCGTGTCGACAGAGGGAGAGCCGATCGAAAAATCGTGACGATCGCGTATTAACACGATTATCGTTATTAAGAGGCCTTTTCCCCGCTATTCATTTCATCTGGCTAATAAATAAAACAAGACAGTCCAATTTAAAACACAGGTACTAAATAAAAAATAACACCTTGGCTAATGAAATGAACAAGCTCATAATATTCGTAATTAGTCGATTTAATTACGGTTTTTAACAATTGGGAAAGAGTCGGTTTTTAACTCCTTTAAATTAATATAATGGCGCCAATTTGAACTTGATTAGTTGAGTCTCGAGTATAAACTTGTCCTCTGTTATGCGGACCATCGGGCACTCCACTTTATTTGCGTCATGCGTATGGAGCTAACCTTTGAAAGCAAGCGAAGTGTGGTGATTAATGCTCGTGCCTTCTCAGTAAAGTCGAACGCGCACCTGTCCGCGCCGCAGTCATCGCATTTTCTCTTGGCCCCGCGCTATCTGCGCCGTACGCATTGTATCCACTTCTGTACATCTTGAACTATATTTTCATACGGATACGGATCACGTTGCCGCGCCGCCCGCCGAGTCTGATGACGTCATCCGCACGCGCTGGTGGAATCCGTATACCTACAGCATTTTGCTGAAATGCGGCTCGTGCGGCGCGGATAGGTGCGCGAGGCTTCATACGATTTCATATAAAGATTTATAAAATGCGATGACTGCGGCGCGTGCGGCGAGTGCGGTGCGTCTAAGTGCGCGTTCACCTTAAGAGAAGGGCCTTCGCGCCCTTCGCCCTGCGGGACAGTGGGATAGTAAAGTGGTTGGTATTATTATTTGTATGGAGCTCGTGAATCGTATGTTCGCCTCCAAAAGTGTTGTGTTGTGTTAAAAAAAAAAATTATACCTAGTGCTATTCGCTAAAGAATCCTTTCTTTTGGCTTTGCCAAATTTGGAACAGTCCAAATAAGGCGGGCGACCATTGCCAATCAATGACCCAAGAGCGCCTTGAGGGAAATTAAAACAAGTAAGTTGATTAATTGAGTTTAATATCAATAAAATAAGAAAATTATTTACACAAATTTTATCAAAATACAAAAATAAAACACTGTCACATACATATAGGTAATAACGCTTGAGGAGGTACTATTATAATTACACATTAGTCTTAGGTATGTTGCAGCGCAGCTGTATTTCAAACCTATTATATCCTTAAATAAATATTTTCGGATGTAGGGAAATGTCGACAAAAAAAAAACAATCTTTTGTACATTTTGTACACTTATATCGTGTGGTATTTTGGTATAAAAGCACTTTCACTTGTGTAAAAAAAATAAAGTCTATCGAAACTAACAGTATATTAAATACAAAGAACTTTTCTGTAGCACGAATCAATTTCGACGTTACGTATCATAATAATTTAGAATCAGAAATATTAGTTTGAAACTTACCTAATATTTTTACCAAAGTATGCATGCTTTGATTAAATCAAAACGTACCTACTAACGTCTCAATTATTCGTGCTATGGCTACATTTCTTAATTACTACAAAACAACTTGCTTTCATACCCAAATACCATACAACTTTAATTCAAAAAATTACCTCTAACTAGAATAGTCTTTCTAAGATATTTATGGACATAATATCTGGACTTTTTAGACAACTCAGGTTTCAATCGACAAAATTAGGTACTATAACCATGTGTATTGTCATCTCGACAGAGTTAATATAGCACTAAGGGCCGATTTCTGAATTGAGTATCCGGAGTAATTTTGTGTCAAACTTTGTCAGCTTTTCAGGATAAAGAGTACAGGCTAACCAACTTAACTGTGAATTATGAGTGGCGCTGTTCGTCACCATTTCACCAAAAAATAAACAAAAACCAATCTTATGTCCCATTCAAAATCTAAGTTCCAAAAAGGTCCGTTTCACAGATAAGTTGGTCAGGCTGTACAGTTTGACAAATATTCAACTTCAAATGCACAATTCAGAAATCGGGGGTATAAGTGAAAATTTAAGTACTCACAATCAAACTAATGTGAAAACGATAACTACATTAAAATAAATATGAGAGACGGAATGTGCAGTGATGAGAGGCAGACAAATGAATGAAAAAGAACTAAAACGTTCACTAGTAGGCCGTTCAACAAAACCTTTGCTACGTATTAAGAAAAATACGCTGCTGATATGTTTACAGGTAGTTTAAAAAACATTGTGTTTACTGGCACCGAAACTAAACAGTGTTGTTTTGTTATTACTGTAACTGTATCATTCACAAAAAATAACTATTACACAAGTTCTATACAAAATTCTCCTTAGATATTTCTTTTACATATTTCTCATGAATATTTACATACTTAACCCTTAATAAATAGAAGACAGTTATTGTATTTTTTTTCTATACACGTAAAAACGTATCACTCTCAAAACGTCTTGGTAACACTGAACAGCGTTCGCAAACCAAACTCGTGTAACAAAAACTAGTGATACGCTTTATATACTTTGATATTTATAATATGATAGATATTTATATTTATTTATGTACATAATGTAATCTCAACTGACTAACTTCTATTTTAGCGTCAGTACATCTCGTGTAATTTAGAATAATATATTCTTTTATAAATTACAATTAGTATAAGTACAGTTTATCCTGGGCAAAATAGGAATTCGCAAAGTTGAGATCCGTTTTTTACATTGAAAACAAAATGGCGAAATATTATTAAATTTCGCTGGTTGAATTTAGCCGTGTAATGATTTGCGGCAGCTATACTGCAGACAAAGTCAATGTAGAGTAAGGGACTGTCGCACTACATTCGGAAAAACATTACTTAACAGATTAAATCAAAACAAAAACAAATTCTCATTGATGTATTAAAAAGAGGAAGATACGTTACGCGCTAACATCGCGATCAGAAAACCTGGGCTCGGCGCACGAGTACATGCACCGAAACTCACACATCTGTGTTCAGTGTCATCAACAGTCCCAAACCTACAGTTACCGATAGACAAGGACAGAGATAGGAGACGGCGCTGTAGTGCGAGTGAAATCGCGCTAGCCGCCGAATGTTGTCCGAATGCTAAATGAATGAAATGACATTGCAATATGTGCGTATAGTGTCTCTTACGCATTTTTGTAATATCTATCTCGCTCTCACAAATATGGCGAACAAACATTAAATATTATTGTAATTTTTTTGACTGTAGTTACGAGTGGTCAGTGATCCCGTGTGACTTATTTTTCTTTCTGGTATTATTTAAACAATGTTTAGCTATACAAGAAGTCATTTTGATGCGTATTTATTGCAAAAAATTATAAAAAACACTGAAATTATTGAGCTGTGGGATCAACCATGTGCCGTGCGAGACTGAGTGCCCGCTGCGGACATACACTTAGATTAGTAGGACCAAGCGCTGTGAGCAGTCCCGTATCTACCTCTTTTTAATACATCATTGCAAATTCTATACTTTTTTTTTACTTAGCGTGTATTCTCCCACTCCCGGGCAAAGGCCTCTCCCCACTCTTTCCTTACTCGTTAGAATTTGTATATGTCAGATACCGACCGTTTTTATCACTGACCGGCGGCAGAATAAAGATTCAACTTTTTTGTGTATGTGTGTGTTTTTGGGAAAGAACCAGATTGTTTCCTTTGCCGAATTCACTTACACAATTAGGCTGCGGTACTTACACCGATCGGGGAGAATCGGTCTCCGATAAATGTGTGCAACTGATTTTTTTTGCCCAAGTTTTGCCAGAGAAAATACTTAGGACCCATTTCACCAATGTAACTAATCGCGATTAGTTGTACCAATTACAGCGTTCTAATTGGTAGTTTCGTAAAGCGGTCTCAACCAATCAGAAAGCAGTATTTGCAAAACCTGAGTTAAGTTGAACTAATCTCGGTTCATTTCGTTGGGGAAATCGGCCCATAGCTATAGGATGTCGTGGGACAGGTGGGCAACTTAAAATAAATTAGTAAGGTGACTTAAATACTGCATAGAATTTGTCTGAAATATAGAATAACTCCTGTAGAACCGTAACTGACGCAAAAAGGTTATCGTGTGCTTCAAACGTTCCCACAGGATCTGCAGCGATGGCCATACGATCAAATTAATATTCGCAAACTCAAGCAACCGCCATCTGGTGAGTCGATTTAGAACTAGCAACATGTCAAATAAAACATAAAAACAGTCAATTGCATTGTTCATAAAATTTCAGCTGCCATGATAATACTATCATTTTGTCCTTTGCAGTTGCTTGAGATTACGACATTTTACGATATATTATATTTAATCATAAGTAACTTTAGTGCGGTGTTCACACAACAATCAATCCACATTTTCAAACACGCAGATATGATTTTTATTTTTATGTTAATACAAACGCGGGTAGTTTTAGACATAAGAAGTTATCACCATGTTGCTTTCCGCAAACAGGCACGAAGCCGCGTCACTTCCTGCTCGGTAGCGTAACGTTCCACAACGTATTCTAATCATTTGTCACTAATCATAATATAGGAAAGTATTATATCACTAGATTACAAGAATTAAATAGACTTGACGTTTTCAAGAAAGTCAAACTATAGCGGTAGGAGGGTAGTAAGAGATAGTAAATTTGTATACAGAAACGTAGTCGTACCACAACAAAATTCAGGAAGTTTTATGTTTCCCACATCGAAGATCAAAATCAATAAATCAATGAACGAGACGCGTGCTCTAAGCTATCTGTGACTACAGAATATTTGGCACATTATTATCTCACACGTCGTGCATTTTTTACTTTGAAAAAACCGTCATTGTTTATTTTTGTCAAATCGTTTCGCTTTCTCCTATATTGGGAAGAATTAATTCGTAAGATACACATCTGCGTCCAAATGTACAGTTCACAATAATACTTTTTGTATAAAAACGTCAAGTAAAAAACGCACGCTGCGACATTTTCTAAACCTCGCTGCGCCCGCAGAAAGTTCAACTAAAAAAATTGAGGCAGATTAACGAATCAGTCAATTCCGTAACCTCCGACTATCTGACACGTCGACTTTAACCTAAAGGAAAAACGTACAACAGCTCCTTGAAAAACAATTTTTATAAATATATTTTTTACACAATAATTGAGACACTCGGGTGCTGATACATTTACTTTTTTTTATATACTTTCATATAATTATTATGTCATCTCAGAATCACAACACTGGGGGGACTATGTACACTCTCTCGACAGTTCACAATTAAATATAGGTCAACGTTACAAATCGCTCACAAATATACATAGATACAAAAGTGTAGGTTCCTTACGAGGCAGCCTCGTCTCACACGGAGATCTCGTAGTTACAGTCGTAGACCGAGGCGCGGTCGGGCGGGTCGGGCGGCGGCGCGCGGGCCTCCAGCTGGTCCTGCACCTCCAGCGCGCGCACGAACGACAGCGGCCGCGCCGGCGCCCCGCCCGCGCGCCGCCGCGCCAGTGGGGACGCCGCCACGCCCACCACGCCCGGCGGGAACACCGCCACGCCGCCGCGCGGCACCAGCGGGTGCGGCGCGTGGTTGGCGAGCGCGTGCGCGGCGTGCGGCGCGACGTGCGGCGCGTGCGCCAGCTGCGGGTGCGGCGGCCGCTCGGCCCACAGGTAGTTGCCGCGCTGCGGGCTGGCCGCCAGCTCGCGGATGTCGTCGGCCGTGGGGCGGTGCGCGGGCGGCTCGGGGCGCAGCAGCTCGCCCTCGGACAGGAAGCGGCGCTGCGGGGACGCGCGGCCGCCCACGCCGATGAAGTCGGGGCGGCGCGGCTGCGTCGGCGTGCCCGGGTTGGACCTGTCAGGCGCGGCGCTCACGTCAGGGGTTTAATCGCGCGAGCTCGTCCGAGCCCTCGCTATCGTTATCGTACGGCCTACGGACAGAAGGAGAAGGGAGCTGCGGGGCGAAGCGTTTGCACGTGCGATCGTGCGACCGGCGCCGCCGCCCTCGGACTGTGCACGCTCAGAACGTGACGCGCGCCGCGTTGGTCGACGCGCACTCTCGCGTCTCTCCGAGCGAGACGCCAGAGGCGGACGATTCACCGCGGGCGTGCGTTACAAAGTATCGGTCGGTTATTTACATCAATGATCACAAGACCGTACCGCAATCCCGACTACGTTCCAAATGTCACAATTATATATAAAAACTAATCTACGTATAACCATGAGCATATAACACGTGTTTGGGATCAGAGTAGAGTCATCGTTAGGAGAAGATGACCGGGTTCTGAACGCGGAGAACTTTGGGTCCGGAGGCGGCGACCCCGCCTGCTACGGTTGCGGGGAGCATGCCAACGCCACATGCCACAACTATGTTACACTATCATATCATACACACTACTACTACAGTAACTACTGCATGCTTATCCTGGTGAAATAACTATTTATAGCTAAATTCATTCTCTGGTGAAATGTATTTTAAATTGTATTTTCTAATCAATAAAGTGTAGTCATAGTAAATAATATAAACGAGTTTCCAATCATTTTAAATAAGTAAATATAATAAAGTGCAGCAAAAAGTAATGTGCTTATCATTTCATCAGGATAAAACAAAAAAAAAAAACACCGGTAAGCAACGTCACGACATATACAATGGCTTTGTACATTTATGAAAACAGACCATTTAGATCTTGAAATGAAGAGTAATTCAAGCTTAGGTGCTTATATAATAGACTTTCTAAAAACGAAGAATTCCTAATAAATTCTATACAAAATACCAACAATTGGGATAAAAATCATAATAAATAGCAAAAATAGTATTGCAATATAAATAAAAATGCTAACTTATGACGTTGGAGCGACGTAAAAATATAAACAAGTAAGAGTGAATTTGACTAGCAATCGTTCGTTTACCATGGAGCATAACGTGTCTATGATCATAAGTCGACCATAGACAGGCGTTGGTAGCCGTTATCAGCCATTGTATAGTGTGTCGAGCTACGCCTGCGTCCCGTGTCACAACAGCTTGCAAATAAAAAGAAATGTATATATTTTGTGGTATACATGTTTTTGGGTAAATTCTGTCCTTAGTTTTTTAAGTAGCATTCAATCCTAGTTTTGGTTGACTTCAGGCAAAGATTGAATAGTTTAAGCCAGGCCAGTAAGTACTTTAAAATACAAATTAATCTTCCAGACAGAATTCCCATTATAACCGAGTTACACCATCTTTTAAGTTTTATAACAATAGCTAAAAAAACATGTGCAGCGTAAAAAATATACCATTCAAGGTCATTTGGTCCCCCTCCCTATTTTTACATTAAAAAAAGAAATAGTAGAATTCTGTAGGTTATTTTACCATACTCCACATATTGCCAAAATACAAAAAAAATATATAATAAAGATAGGTCATAAAGGTTGAACATGCAAATTATTTAAAATACGGTGTAACTGATTATTGAATTAATTATCTTACAAAAAACAATTGAGTATACAGAAAACCATGCCAAAGAAAAACAGCTTTGTTCAAAAACACGATTTTATACAAAGCAAAAAGAAAAACGTTTTAAATACTTTCAGATAATTTATGCGCGCATTATTTACAATGTTACTACGACGCATTAAAAGTCCAAAAGTACGCCACTAAAAGTACATATTAGTCAAAAATATAAAAATAAAACAATCAAAGGCAAATCCAGAAAAAAACCTATCGATTAGGTATTTTTAATATTTTTTTTAGCAAAAACAAACCGAAAAGTGCAGAGCCATGTCAAAAAAAATATATACAAAAGTAAGTTTATGAATTAGTGGATATTTTTATTGTAGCTCTAAATCAAAGATTTTACAAAACTTACTTTTGGGAATCTGGAATCTAGAAGAAGAAATAGTTAGAGAGAATGCTTGATACTACGCGATGTGTTTTTCTAAGAAGATTTCTAGGGATGGTCGAAACTATGTGTCAAAAAATATATGGAAAAAAGGTAGGTTCTTGGTTTAAAATGCAGCTAAAAGTGAGAGGAGAAGTCCTAAAAATATCCACAAATTCGTTGTAAAGAAAAATGGCATAAACACACAAACACACACGAGAGCAAACAACGACAGTAAACGAATTACCGTTGACACGTCGGCTCTATGCGTTAGGTCCACCTGCCGCAGTAAGCGGTAAATCACAAAGTTTATATTTGTCCAACAAGCTATGAGACCACAAATATTTTGGTATACTCGTCGATATAGATTCATTTTGAATCCTTACTTAAAAGGTCGCTGCTTTTCGTCAGGATGAATAAGAAAACTTGCAACAAGTTCTCGCAATCAATTTAGTATCGAAGTTGACTATTTATCAAACTCCAGAACACATGCCAAACTTTGGCATTAAAGTTCGGTTTGACACGTTCACATCAACAAATACTCAAATCAGAAACTGGCCCTATATCGTTCTCCCAAAGTAGGAGTATTTCAGTTTGAAACAAATTATAGATACTATACAGTGTAAGAGAGACAGTAGTGAAGACCGATGAGGGAGATTTGGATGGCCAGTACCGGGACAGTGCCGATTAAGAAAAATAAGGTGTGCCCATCTGTATACGTTGAAAAAAATCATGTAGGGACAGGAGAAATTAAAGATGGTTACAGCCACTGACTGAGGGCACACCATAGATAAGAAAAATCCACTAATGTTTATTTTTATTTTGTTTGTGGTCTCACTGCATTTTATTTTTCTTCGTTTATTTACAATCCCAGTTAAAATACGTAATACATATTCAACTATGGAGAAAAATAAGTATTAAATTATATTTTTGTGGCACAGGAGGGTAGACTGAGATGAGTTTTCTTGGATTTACAATAATGTTCTTAATTATTCTTCTTCTTATCGATGATTCCAAAATTAAATATATTTTGTCCAGAATTCAGCCACGCCCAACAGCGTTAATTATCAATCAGCATTATTTGTACTGAAGACTGAAAAACAATCTGTTTTATAACACAGATACGTGCGTGTTCTATGTGAAATAATAAGTTTGCAGAAAAAAATGTGACGTGTGTCACCGAATTGTATTTAATTGTATTTTAGATACCTTAAACCTTCTGGAATATGTAAATTATTTTACATCTCTCTTGTTCGGTAAGTAGGTTCTTATTACCTCCGAATGGGGCTTGTAGGTGACTAATTGGCGCTCTAGGATAATAATGTAGCTAGAAAAGCCCTAGGGCGGTAAGTTATTAAAAAAAAACACTTCTTTCTTTCAAAAAGTTCGCGTACATCAAACCATCATACTGGCAATAGACATCATGCATTCAGCCCAATGACCAAAGAGGTCGCTTTGCTATTCAGCCTTGTCATCGTGTGAGTATAATAGTCATCAATTTTAAATATAGAACGGCGAAGCTCAATTTCGTTCTTGAAAAAAAAATATTTTTTTAAAGTTTTATTCTTGTAATGCCGGTTTTTTTTCTACTTACCTCACAATCGAGATGTAAAGCAGAATAGTCTGCTCGGGTGTAAGCACCAATTGCACCCTCGAACAATAGGCAGGCGCCTAAATATCTTGGGCTGCAATTGATGCCTTACAGCCGAGCAGACTATTCTGCTTTACTAATCTACTATTAAGTTAAAAATACAACAATCTCAGACTACCCACAACTTGGCCACATTTTAAATATATGTATTAGTAAGCAACCCTCACATCTTACAAAGCTAAATATACACCAATGATAATAAATATCGACAGTTAATAGTGTTCCCAAACTCAGTTACCTCTAATACGTGAATGCAAAACATTGTACATGCAAATAAACACTGAATCAAATCAAAAACGTATAAGCACAATACAGACTACTTACAGAAGTAGAACTTTGATAGACAGAATAAAATTACTACCGCTATAAAATTGGTTTACCGGTTTTTGGTATTTTACGGTTTTGTTTATCGTTCTAAAAATGGCTGATTCAAAATTATACTTCTGTTTTGAGCCGTACCGTGGTTTTAAGCGATGCATTCCCGGTTTAGGTAGAAGGGGATCAAAACCATTTCTGTTAACGATGGGAACAGGCCATGATACAATGGGAAATAATATAAATACCTATTTAACCATTATGGGAACATTTTCTCTTCTCAATAAAATCAGCCAATTAGGTAATCCTTTATCGAAATTTTGATCTAGTAACATTTAAGTAAAGTATTACAGTGAAAAAATCAATTTTGTTAACCTTGAATTCGAGGGTAGTTGTAGATTCTTTGAAATAAAATTGCGGAAACTGAAAGGACATTGTCAAAACTGGATCCTTATTAATATTTTATAATCATTTCTCAAACAAAAGGTTTCATTTATTGTATTTTTTTGACGTTTTAGTGTCATGTCCGCATGCTTTCGCACCCGAAATTTTCCAAGGACACTAATATTTTTACAATAAAAACACTCGTAGCTTGCTTGCACGAAACAAGCGACGAGGAACAATGGCCAAACAGAACGAGGGCAATAGTATATATTATTCCGTCGCCACTTTCTTGTTCGGCTACCGCTCCTGACGACTCATTTCGTGCCCGCAGGCTTACTGTGGCAACAACAACCACATTTCAATAAAGTTGCCACTTCAAAAATATATTCACAAACACCAATATTCTATGACCATTATTTTATCTTTCAGTCTCCGCTGCTCCGGTTATACTTGAGGGTACATACCTTCTGACCGGACTGCTGACTGCGAGTGGCGTGGGGACCCCTAACGCCTTGATTCGCTGTTGCATGGTGGGCGAAGGCCGGGCTCCTCCGTTGGAGCCCGCGTCGTATCGAACTGGCTCCATTACCACCCGGTAGCCAGACGTCGTGGTGCCACCGTGGCTGGAACGTTGAGTTCACACCATTACATTTTGATCGTTTTAATCCCGTGGAGGGTCGATCCGGTCACAAAATAGAAAGTAAGTATACAGAAGGACAACTCCCGCTGTCCTCGACAATTTTTACCTAAACTTGCCGGAGTCACTAGGGTTGCTACTACATTGATTCTAAATTAAAAATCCTGCCAAGTGCGAGTCTGACTTGCACACAGAGGGTTCCGGATAAACAGCTACATTCAACAAAAGAAATAGGTAACATTAGTAACGTTCATAAACAATGAAAGCACCGAACATTGCTACGGGGCACCTGTTTGGGCTGATAGGGCCACCATAGGGGCGGTATGTAAATTACTTCAAAGTCGAACGCTGACTTTGAAGCTAGCTTTGATATTCTTATGCAAAGCATACAGGACGGTTAGTACTGAGACCTTACCAGTACTTGCTGGCATAATTCCGGTCGACCTTGAAGTGCAGCGACTTGCTGCAATGTACTATTCCGTACGAGAGACCATGGACGCGGAGTGACCGTGAGAATTGACATCTAGGAGGAACTTTTATCCGAATCCCAATCTAGGTAGGATAATTCCATCAAGGGCCGACACCTCGACCAATTATTTTCATCATTTTGCGAGCGGCTGGCCAGCACGTGGACGTGGCTGGAGCTGGACTGTATTGCCCAATTTCTCACAGGGCATGGTAACTTTAAAAGTAAATTATTTTACTTCAAAGTCTTTGCCTCGCCTTTATATCAGTTTTCTACATCTGACTGCGAACTGCCTATAGACAGCTTTAAACAATTTGCACTTAATATACAACTTATATTTTGAAGAATGATTACCTGGTATTTCTCGAGAGCGGGCTGAGTCGTGGATAATGGTGCGGCCTCGGCGGTAGATGATGGTGCTGTTCAGGCGGGAACAGGTTCGCGGCGGAGCCCCGTCGCTGCATGGAGGGGGGCGTAGGCTCGCAGTCTGCAGACTGCGATGCGCCCGGCCCGTCCAGCTCGCCCTCCGCCTCCTCGCGCCCCGGAGACAGCTGCGAGGGCGCCGCCCACACCAACTTTACACTCTAGCTCTTACTCACTCTCCGTGAGAGGGTTTATGGGGGACGAGGGGTATTACCCCCTCAGTTTGATCACGGGTAGCACAGTTTGTCATCAAAATATTACTTGAAAATGTATGAATTGTAGATTGGTATTTTGGGCATTTCCCTCCCATCCATTGCCAGACTCTTTAGTCAAAAGTAATCACAACCAGAGAGTAAGATCAGGTACAGAATGAAATAGAAAAAGTTTTATAATAAATGGACACACGACCACATTGAACATTCATTGAACAAAACAATAATATTATTAGTTTAAGTTTAACAGCGCCATTGCTTTATGCGTTAGTTTCAATAAGCGTGTGAATGTGAGACATTGACTTCATAAGCTCTAGACAATGTGTCATTATTAAGCGATGGCGATGGACAAAATTTAAAGTGAAAGCCTCTTTCCTGATGGCGCAATGTAATTCGATTTATATCACACCGATAAGCGATTTTTACTAAGGGGGCAACCCCCCTTATAAATAGTCCGGTCAATTTAGATTTCCGAGGGTACAAAAAATCGCACCCAGCTGAAACTTGGTAGGATTGTTCAAAACACCATCACAAATGAAATCTAAAAAGTCCTTATCGATCCGACGCCTAGAAATAAATTTACTCGGGGTCAAAGGTCACAAAAACGGGGTTTTCGCAATTTTCAGCAAAACGTAAGTTTTATCATAAAATTCGCCCAGATAAAAATTGTAGATCAGATAATTATCTATGAAATTGGCTAAATACTTTTTTCCCAAGAGCCACCGTTTTTAAGATACAACGATTCTAGAAGTTGAAAGAGTTGTAATCGTCATAATATGCAAACGTTTCCACAAACACATAAAAAAAAACGCGCTATTTTTATTAGCGCGTTATTTTTTTTTTATTTTTTTTATTAGCGCGTTTTTTTAATGTGGTTTTCCCGGTAGGCCTATTTCACGGATCTGTTGTTCTGTTGTTGCCTATTGTTGGATTCTAAGATAAAGCAGGTATACGACCCTAGCCACGCAAACAATTGAATAGGAGAAATATGTTGCTCAAGGTTACACCGGTGGCTCTTAGGAAAAAAAAGTATTTAGATGTTTTTATAGATTTTGATCTACAATTTTATCTGCGCTAATTTTATGACAAAACTAACCGTTTTGCTAAAAATCGCGTTAAACCCGTTTTTGTGACCTTTGACCCCGAGTAAAAATATTTTTCCAGGTATCGGATCGATGAGGACTTTTAGATTTCATTTATAATGGTGTTTTGAACAATCCTACCAATTTTCAGCTGGGTGCGAATTTTTGTAACTTCTCTCCTATTTTTTGGTCTAATTTGACCGGACTATTAGTAAAACAGATATATGATAGTGTAAAATACACCCCTGAGCGAAACTGCAAGTTTGTTTACATGGACGCAATGTGATGCAATTTGACCGATACGCACTTGAATTTTCTTAGGAAATATGTGCACGATATCGCCTATCGACGAAATTCAAATTGCGTCGCACCATCAGGAAAGGATCTAAGGGATCGATCACGACACTGATACTTCGATAGCGCTCGACAATCCCATTCATATTTACTTTTTTTTTTCGATTTGCTATTGCGGCATTTTCGTCGTTATAATGTCACTTGTCCAGAGCATCAAGACAGAAGATTTATCAGTGAGATATAGAGATAAGACTAATTAAATATGTAACATAATATATTTTATAAAATACATACATAGTTATATTAAACTTAGAAGTAAGTATTTATGTGATTAGTGTTTGAATTTTTGGAAAAGTCGGAACTATTTTTGAAAAAATTCTAATAATAAAAATATCCTAAAATATCTAAACATGGCTAGTTTTCTAATTAATTTATCTATACTAGGAATTAGTGTTGCCTTACTATCGATTGCCTATCGATAGGTTGTTGACTTGTTGTTACTATCGTGATCTCTAAAATAGTCACAATATCGTTAGCCCTATCGATAGTATTATCGATACTATCACTATTATAGTATATTTTACTGCAATCACTGTCGATACTATCGATGTAGTAAAAGTATCGATACTATCACTATTATGGTGTGTTTTACTGCAATCACTGTCGATACTATCGATGTAGTAAAAGTATCGATAGTATCGACAGTGATTGCAGTAAAACACATCATAATAGTTATAGTATCGATACTATCGATAGTATCAATACCCTTTATCAATGGTATCGCTCAAAATATTGATAGTATCGTTACTACCACTATTATGATGTGTTTTACTGCAATCACTGTCGATACTATCGATGTAGTAAAAGTATCGATAGTATCGACAGTGATTGCAGTAAAACACACCATACAAAATACAAAAAAAAAAAAAAACAAAATAGTTTATTGCTTCATAAGTTTACAAAATAAAGTTTAGTGTTTGGAGCTTCCCTTTAAGCAAGTAATGCCTGTGTTGGGAGGCTCCGCTCCTCCATAGCAAAGCAATACATATTAAGAAAACTAGGTATTAATAGATACAAAAATATGAAATACATAACAGAATTTACTTATTAAATAAGTTACCATTTAATGAAAATCTTGCTTGCAAGTGTGTGCTCAATGTTATGTAAGGTCATTGTTGTATATTACCATACCATAATACTGATACTATCGATACTATCTATACCCTTTATCAATAGTATCGCTCAATTTCTTGGATAGTATCAATAGTATTGTAAAATTTCAATACTATCGATAGGGCAACTATCGATAGTTAGGCAACACTACTAGGAATCAGATCGCCTATTTCTAAATATTCTAAAGCTTAATTTATTCCGACTTCAACCAATATGGTTTACTTTCACAGTGCACAAATACCAAAAACATATTTCCAAAAAAACTATATTTGTTGCAAACCACGAGCGCGCTTCATGAGACTTATGTCATTGACATAAGGTTTAAATTGGAAAGAGACGCACGTTCAGGCAATACAAAAAGGCTCCGTCCTAGTACAAAGCGATACTAATTCATTTGTAAGACCAAACCGAACGCGTCGTTGCACCGACAGAGGGCGCTTTTCGGTTTTGCCGAACAATTGAACGGCACAGCGGTTTCTATGGGGATGACGCCTAATAATTGAAAAAAAAAAACAATCCCATGAAATCAAAAATAATTTCAGTAAAATTAAAGTGCAGAAAGAAAACATTGAAATCTACAAAAAAGATTGACATTGTGCATTATAAAAGTGAGACCAAATAACATGAAAACCACGGCATTAGTAAGTTGTTAACCGTAGATTTTTAGTACAGTACCATCACCATGAAATTTACCTTTAAAGTTTGAGAAACATTAGTAGAGAGCCAGACATATCATGTCTTCAATTCACGTAAACAAAGTTATTAACAAAAATGTGCAAGTGCTAATTTCGACCTTATGTTTGTGAATTGAAGGTATGTAATTCGCTCTACAAGCATGATAACTAGATGATGCTACTGCTTTACTCGGATGAAACAAGCTGACTTGTCGTTTAGTGAAGCGTGTGGTGACATAAGGGCAAAAATACACAAGCCGTGTGTGCGCAAGTAGCTTTTAGTTAGCTTGCATGCCATTTTGACATTAACCGATCAGAAGTTATTGCAAAATGGGATGCAAGTTTCTTGCACACTTATGTATATAGATGTCTGTAACTTTCATAAAAGTGCGCAAGTTACTTTTAGTTAGCTTGCATGCCATTTTGACATTAACCGATCAGAAGTTATTGCAAAATGGGATGCAAGTTTCTTGCACACTTTTATTCAAGTTACAGGCATGTGTATTTTCCCCCTAAAGCAAGACGATATATTTAAAATGGTTAGAAATGAGAAATGAAAATTATTTAGGTTATGTGTTAGTGAAAATGTAATGGAAATCTTCAGATTTAGTTAGTCTACTTTTAATATTTAAAAAGAAAAGAAAAAGATATTGTATCCTACCCACATTTTCTATTATGAGATGACAAATACAATAAATATCATAATGTGACCACATTAAAATATATAAATACACCCAATTCTTTAAATGTAAGTATATCGCCCTCGTACAAGTCTGGTAGTTCTCATTGACTTTCATCACAGGAGAGTTTTAAATAACAAATTTGACCAAGTGCTGATATCTAGGTCTCTTTAAAGCCTTTTCCAAATAGTTTTTCAGGATATTTCGGGCACCAAAGTCATTATCCGGAACACTGAGGCCCGAGAATTTGGAAGACATTGACCATTAAACATTTTTACATTTAGAATCATGATGAATTTCATTGAACCCATCCCTTTCCCTCGTCAAGTTAGGTCCACATTTGTGTCATTTCACGCAACTACCTTGTCAGATACGCGTGGCATAAACAGTAGCATCAGAAACAAAGTTGCACAACATTGTTTCAGCAACCTATTTGTGTTTTATTATTATACTAGCTGACCCCCGCGGTTTCGCTCCCGTGACCTGGCTACCTACCTTCCCCACCTGCCTTACCTACCCTACCCTACCTACCTACCAATTTGTTTAAACTATTTATTTGAATAAGAATTAATACTACAATACGAATGTAACCATATTTTGTTTCTACCGGCGATCTAATTCAAATTTAGAACATAAAAGCTGCTATTGTGACTTAACTATGATAGCTGGATATATTCTCAAGCAGACTTTTTACCCCTACAACGTCACAAACTCACAAATTTTATCTCTATGATATTAGTATAGATTATTAATATACCTATTTGTGGGAAATATTGTTGCTGGCCACATGGGATGCTGTATATTCTTTACATAGTAGTATATAAGTTTTACTTTTGCTTTTTCAAAAATTTTTTCCATGGTTCACGCAAATAAACTTTTTTTTCCTTACTATGTTGCTAACAGCATTCTTATATTCTGCATACATGACAAACTAAAGATTTTAACATTTCGCATCATCATATTTTGTAAAAATCAATGTAGTCCAAAATTATTTTCGGTATGTACTTGGCTTGACCGTTTTTTGCCAAACGTAACTGACATGGTCACAACGTGCGTTAAAATATCACCAATCACATTTGCTCGAAAAAAAACTCGCTCACCAGTCAGTTCATAGCTTAGCTTAGCTTAGCAATGACAGCAAAGCGTCTGGCTCTCACCTTGTTATAGTGTGCGTGCGGTCCCACGGGTCGGTGCGCGGTGCCGTTGTCCGCCGTGTACGTCTTTACCTGGTGCTGCGTGTCAGTCGCGATCGTGGATATCGCCGACGCAGAGTGGTTGCCTCCCGGCATCGCTTCCCGCCGCTTCTTACCACCTTTGTAGATGTACTTTGACGGTCGGACTAGACTGTAAATGATATTGCGTCTTATTAACTTTATTTTAAGGGTTATTTTACATTGCTTTGTAAAAAGAGGAACTTTGTTTTTTTTGCAGTTTGGTCTTTATCTTCACAGCGTGTGTAACATAAAATATTGTCATGAGATCAAAAATCTACTAGAATTTACGATTCATCGGTTGTTTTAGGCAGTTTGCTTGACGTCTAGACCCTCGTGAGACAGTTGGCGAGTAGCAAAGTGAAACAAACGGATGCATTAGACACAGGCCACATAGAAATGGCGTCGGGCGCGGACATAGCACGGGCGGCTTCCTATTCCATTAAAATTTTATACAAAATGCATGGAAATAAAGCTCAATTTGATCAGGCGCGGGCGCCAAAATCACGTCCGAGCAACGACATACCGTGTGTCCTAAATTGCGCTTTATTGCCATGCATTTTGTATGAAATTTGAATGGAATAGGAAGCCGCCCGTGACATGTCCGCGCCCGACGCCATTTCTATGTGGCCTGCGCCTTAGGGCCGATTTCACCAATGATACTAATCGCGATTAGTTCAACTAAACTCAGTTTACGCAACAGCGGCGTTCTGATTGGTAGTTTTTCAGCAGTCTCAACCAATCAGAATCCTGTATTTGCGTAAACTGAGTTTAGTTGAACAAATCGCGATTAACATACTTGGTGAAATCGGTTCTTAGACGCTAGGCGTTAAGCAAGCCACCTGTCAATGCATTTTCGACCTTACTAAAGTAGCTAAATTAACGACTTTTGTACGTATTATCCTAAGCTACCAATATGATTGATTCCTACCTAAACGTTACAACAAAGCAGGATTTGCATCTTCTTATTCTGGTGAGTGGTGCAAATAATTTGTTGACCGTTTTCGATAGTAATTGATTCTTTTGGTATTTTGAATCTGGAAATAGGTATCAGTAGAACTGAATGAGAACTAATTACTCTATGTTGGAATAATTACAAAATCAATCGACTCGATTGAATATCTACATGAGATGATGTGACTAGATACATTTTCTAACTATCTCGAGTCGATCAGAACCCAGGGTTCTGTCATACTTATCTACAATCCAAAACGAAATGTAGAAAGCAAACCTCAGAAGGCGCGACAGTCAAAATAATGTTTCTTTTTTCTCAGAAGTGTCTTTGGCTTGAAGCTTTACAAGTAGTGCGTGCCTGAGAAGAAAAGCGTATGATTCGCTCTTGGCTATTGCAATAGTTTGAATGGTACAAGAGGATTGACTGACACACCATCTGATATCTTGAAGGATACAGAAAATATCCAGAAAACTGTGCCTTATATTGGTGGCTTTTTTCACTTAATTATTTAGAAGGGGACATTTGGGGGTGACATAAAGTACCAGCCAGCGATCAGCTCACTTTGATTATGGCTTACTTACTCTCACAAAGGTGAAACCTTTATCCCAGCAATGGGCACAGCATAGAATTCATTATATTATGCTATACAGTTATATCAATTTTATTTGATCGCAAGTAATATAGCAGCAGTAACAAAACTTAACTTTAACAACTAAGATAATTCTCCGCACATGAAGCGGAATTCATTCGCGAAATTCTTTTGTGTTTTGTTTCTCAGATGTATATACTCTATAAAAAATGGTCACTTACCTAGGATACTGCGGTCCAAACTGCGCATAACAGCAGTTGTACCAGCACCCCTTCGAGAAGGGGTTGTAGCCGCCGGTGAACTTCCCCGTCACCTGTTCGTTCGTCGTGCGCCCCCGGGACACAAGCACCATGTGGAACCCCGTCAGACCGAATATCGGTATCGCTAGGAGTGCGATTATCCCCATTATTACCATTCTGAGATTATGCAGTTAAGGATTCGTAGATTGTACTGGAATTAGTTTAAAAGTTGAATTGAATTTTAAACTTTATTATTAGTGGCATTAAGTGCAAAATCGTGCGAATATTGATGAAGACATCAAATAGTTTAAGCAAGCTTTTAAGACACTGATAATAAGGTTCATTTTACGATATGTACAATATTTGACGTGAAGATATTGTAAAATGATCCTTACGCGAGTCTGGTTTTTTGAAACTAGGATTTCAAAGTATACGTTGGCTTGGCACATACAAAACATAAGGGCACGAGGCCTTAATTAAACAAAAAAGTCTAATTTAAATAAAAGCTGATTGAATCTATATTCAATCATCTTTTACAGTACATATCTGCCTTATTCTACGGGAGATACAGGCATGATGTTCTTTGCGAGATGCGTAAATAAATTACAAGTCCCTGGACGACCCAAGCTCTGCTCGGGTGAAAATAGAGAAAATTTCCAAAAAGAAAAAAAAAAAACAAATAAAAAAACTAACGAAACGAAAACCAAACCTCTCCATAGCTGGGATTCGAACCCGCAACCTTCGACGAAGTGGACCATTATCATTGGGCTATTCAGACGTCAGCAGTGGCGGCGAAATAACGAACCATATTGCGCGGGCTCATCTTTTTGCGTGCTTTTTCGCAGCCAGATCGATTTTTATCAAAATCGTTAGAGCCGTTTTCGAGAACTAGATTACAAATATATATATACAAATATTGCTCGTTTAATAGTACAGGTTAAGCAGATTACATAAAAAGGATACGACACAATGGGCTCGACCTGCGTCAAAGTTTTGTTATTATTCATGATATAATATAAACTGAGGCCGAATATGCTCAGCATGTGTATGGACAATGATATTAAGAAGAAAAAGAAGAATCTGTAGTTCCGCCGCCCGATGCAGTTGTTCACCCACGGACAGTGGTGGTCGAATGTCTGGAACGAAGGAAATTTAAAAAGTTAAATAAAAATATTCTTTGGTTATGTATTTTGTAAGCGACGCGACCGACCGGTCGCTTACAATGGGCCTTATCAGAAAGCTTACAGTCACTCAAAGGGCAATGGAGAGGGCTATGCTCGGAGTTTCCTTGCGTGATCGAATCAGAAACGTAGAGATCCGCAAGAGAACCAGGGTTACCGATATAGCCCGAAGAATTGCCAAACTTAAGTGGCAGTGGGCAGGGCACATTGCTCGCAGAACGGATGGCCGATGGGGCAGAAAGGTTCTGGAATGGCGACCGCGAACCGGAAGACGTTGCGTTGGAAGGCCTCCCACCAGATGGACCGATGACCTGGTGAAGGTTGCGGGGATCCGCTGGTTACGAGATGCACGGGACCGGTCAATGTGGCGACGCTTGGGGGAGGCCTATGTCCAGCAGTGGACGTCTTTCGGCTGATATGATGAAGATGATGTATTTTAACCGACTTTCCAAAAAGGAGGAGTTGCTATGTTCGGCTTTATGTTTTATTTTTAGGGTTCCGTACCCAAAGGGTAAAAACGGGACTCTATTACTAAGACTCCACGATCTGTCTGTCTGTCACCAGGCTGTATCTCATGAACCGTGATAGCTAGACAGTTGAAATTTTCACAGGTGATGTATCTCTTTTGCTGCTATAACAACTGAGTATGAACCACAAAATATTTAAGTGGTCCCATACAACAACCTTGATTTTATGACCGTTTTTTTGCGATAATGGTACGGAACCCTTCGTGCGCGAGTCTGACTCGCACTTGGCCAGTTTCTTTGTCTATGTTCACCGATATATCCATCAATTATGGACCGATTTTGAAAATGCTTGTTCTCGAATTAGTTCCATTTTAGTTTGGTGAAGATCTGATGGAGAACTTCGGAGATTTACAATAGAACTCTTCAATAAATGACGGCAATTCTCTCAGGATTGCTGCAATCGCATGTCTGTTTATTGTTTATACCATTTCATAACATAACGTCACGCCAGTACACTCTAAAGGAGTACGCAGATGTGTACAGTTTCCTTGGTAAAGATAAAGATAATTTATTTGTCCAAACATGAGTTCACATACAGTAGGCATGCAGGATGTTATTTTTTTTTACACTGGTACACTCTCATTTCACCGGTTATGTTCAAGTTTCATGATATTCGGGTAATCTATTCTGGTATTATAGATACCTAACTAAAAAACATGCCTATTTATTTATTTTTTTCACTTTTTATTTATACAACTAAAAATAATAAAAATAAACGTTTTTACAAAAAAATACTACCGACTTTCAAATAAAACACTACAAAGTTTAAATAACTTTCTTTTTGGAAGTCGGTGTCCATAACGAAAAAAATTGGTACCTATCAAAGACACCAACTACCAAAAAGAAAGTAATTTTTTCACTTTGTAGTGTTTTTATTTGAAAGTCCGTATTTTTGTCCGTGTCTTTCATTTTTGTCTGGATTAATTTTTGAACGGTGTTTCGAACAAGTTTTAGGATATACTCTTTTCAAGGGTCAAAAAACACATTAATCTGTAAATACCAAATGTTTAGGATAACATTTTCAACTTTTGGTATAATTATTTCACGGCTGTTTATTGTGGTTCAGCTGGTCTTACAGCACAAATGCAACGATAAAATTGAGCACCTTAAGGCCCGGACTCCACCAAAGCGGAGATGTGCGGAAAGTGCAACTGAGCGCAGGCGAGATGTGTGAATAACGAAATTCTATTGGTTGGTTTCGTCTCCGCTTTGGACTTCTCCGCACATCTCCGCTTTGGTGGAGTCCCGGCCTTATACTGTTTTTTGTTTAGATGCAATCTTAATAAATAAAAATTATTATGTAAAAATCTTTAGATGTTTGATTTGATTACTCTTGCTTGACCAGATTGAAATCAGTCAGTAGTAGAGCAAGCAGAAGCGAATTCATGAAATAGAGTTGTTTCACCACAATTATAATCCCCGGCACTTAAATTGGCAAGAGGCGATAGATGCGCAGAAGTAGTTTTTTAGGTCTCTTTGGTAGAGAAGCGGGGCGCTGGGAACGTTCCGAGAGCGCGATTGGTTGGTCAGTTGACACAAGGATCGACTGACCAATCGCGTCGCGTCCACGTTCCTTTCGCTCTATATGGTGGTTGGCTGTATTGGTAACTTGCCCCCACTACGCCAAATCCTTGCCAAATTACAAGCCGGGGAGTATAGACAGTGTCTTGCACCACTTTTTATTTTTAGAAAAATCGCTGGGAAGTAGAGAAGGGCGTTTTGGAGGACTGTCTTAAAGGTACTTAAAACAGTCTCTTCTCTTTTTTGGAAGTTACAATTTAGCCGATTTTCAGCCCAATTTCAATAAATGAATTTTGATTTTTCAGCTCATAAAGTGTCCCAAACATACTCACTTCTATGCAATGATTGCAAACCGAACAGTGTGAGCACCGCGGCGGTCGATAGAACTTGCATGTGACGCACCATTTCATCCGCACCGTGATACCATTGATCTCCACGCTGCGATACAGAGGCGCTCGAAAGTCATCCTCGCGATCCTCGTCAGGTGGAGCTGAGAAAAACAAAAAAAAAACATAAGAAACGTGACTCAACGTCTATCTGCCGAAGAGGTTGGCAGATCGCAGATTCACGGTTACTGTGCACCACGCTGGAATGCGAAACCACTCCCGCCTACCCGCGTTTGCCTCAAGCGTCAATAGGGAGACTCTAACCTCAGTGTGACGTCACAGCGCCAGTTGATCAGTTATTTGGACCGAGGAGTAACATGGGTTTCGAGTATACACCGACAATCATGAAAAGCATGTATAGTAGTTACAGCGGATCTTTGTGTCTCTGAAGCTGGCTCTGCCAACCATTGTGCATGAAACAGTATATCATCGAGTATACTGCATAGAGTAAGCGAGATAGGACGATGCGACAAACGTTAGCGAGTGAAAGAGACAGTTATACAATGCTATCTTCACCTTCAATATTGACACAAATATAGCTGCTGCACAGGGTCACAGTAAAAATATACAAACAGTATAGAAACTACCTACAAACGCTCGAAACGGCACACTAACACAAACTTACACAACTTCCAACGTTTGTAGGTAGTTTCCATACTGTTTGTATATTTTTACTGTGGTATAGTACACCAGGGCCTCCAGTCTCGACATAGCTAACGATCGTTACGCTAGCTAACATTCGTTAACTCTTACCACAAAATAGTAAGTATACAGAAGGGCCACTCCCGCCGTTTGGAAAATTGACAGCTTAACTTGACAGATTCACTAGGGTTGTAGTGTTCGTGATATTAAATGGATATTTCATGCCTTGTCTACCCTCTAAGGCATGTAAGCATGATATGATGTATGTTTAGACGAATCTATATATTTATGTTTGTAACTTGGGCAACCTACCCTTTTTTTTTAATTCGGAATCAATATACGTGGGACACTCAGAAAGTTTTGCGAAACTAAAAAAAATTGTTCTATACGTACATATATTTTTATTAAATCTTTTCAAAGTACTTTCCACCAGCCTCTATACAAAGATTCATGCGCCTAAACCAGTTTTCAAAACACTTTTTCCAGTCCGCCGCAGACACCTCGTTTACAGCCTGCTCGAACGCAGCCAGCGCATCTTCCGGCGACGAAAATTGTATCCCTTTGAGCTGATTTTTTATTTTTGGGAATAAAAAGAAGTCACACGGTGCTAGATCAGGGCTGTAAGGAGGGTGACCCAGGAGTTTGACTGGCGTGCTGTCCAGGAAGTCCCTCGTTTTGAGTGCGGTGTGCGCAGGTGCATTGTCGTGGTGGAGCAGTAGCCCGCGGAGCCCTGTGTTTGGTCGCTTGTTGCTTATAACAGAGAAAACTTCTGGCAAACATTTGGTAGTATACCATTCGGCATTAATGCTTCTTAGATCCCGTAAGGGAATTGATACCAAGTGGCCAGTCAAATTAAAAAAGCTAGCGATCAAAATCTTACCCCCGCTTCTAGATCGCTTCACTTTGGTAGGCGTTGGCTCATTTTGAAACACCCAAACAGTCGACTGGCGCTTGGTTTCTGGGTCGTATTGATAAATCCAGGACTCATCACCTGTAACGATGTCGTAAACACGCCGAGACGAGCCTGCTTCAAATTTGTTAAGCATATCACGGCACCATTCCACCCGGGCCTGCTTCTGAGCATCGGTGAGGTTGTGCGGCACCCAGCGTGATACTATCCTCCTCACGCGAAGATGGCTGTGTAGAATCTCGTGAACGCTTCCCGATCCAATCTTCAATATGTGTTGAATCTCCTGATATGTAATTCGCCTATTGTCTTGGATTAAATTTTTCACTGCTAGCACGTTTTCTTCGGTAACAGCCGTCAAAGGGCGACCGCTTCTTTCGTCATCCCCCAAAGTTGGTCGACCGCGCTTGAATTCGTTATACCAACGATACACGGTTGCCTTGGAAGGGCCTTCATCCATGAATGCCATTTGAAGTCTATCGTACGATTCATCCGGTTTCAGGCGACACTTGAAATCGTATAAAATCATAGCTCTAAAATGTTCCCGGCGCAGATCCATATTTCAGTGAGACACAATACTTTGAATTAACTCGCAAAAAATGTGGAGGGAAATTTTGAAATTGGAACTTACTTATTTTTACTTATAAATAATCATATTTTCGAAAAACATTATAACTGGCCAGTCTCCCATATATAAAAACTTTTTTTCGCAATACTTTCTGAGGGGCCTGGTAGTAGCAACCCTAGTGAATCTGTCAAGTTTAGCTGTCAATTTTCCAAACGGCGGGAGTGGCCCTTCTGTATACTTACTATTTTGTGGTAAGAGTTAACGAATGTTAGCTAACGTAACGATCGTTAGCTATGTCGAGACTGCAGGCCCAGGCCATTTTATAAATCACGTACCTATTCGGACGCAAAATTATTTGCAACTGTAAAAAATACCTACCTTATCTTATTACACTACCTACTGCGTTAAGCAAAGGTAATACATAAGACTCGAAGCATTTTGTGCCAAAGACAATTAAGCTGGGGACGGAATTCCTAATATAAAAAATGCCTTAAATAAAAGTAAGGACGAGAATGTTCCCAATTTATAAGGATCATTACGTAATTAGATAATTTTCGGTGGACGAAGAAAGGTTCAGTTTCTAGTCGGCTGGTTTTTACGAGGGTTATTTTTAAGAAATAGGGTCTCTTCTGACGTAGTACCTTACCTTCCCTATTAATTAACGTCTCTAATATTATAGTTATATTTGTAAATGGAAATTCGAAGCCATTATGTAAGTATTTGAATCATACGCGATTTGATTCAAACTCGAAAAGGTCAGAAGTACTATAAGGGTCAAAAGTGCAGTCACACTCTACAAAACGGAAAAGGCATTTTTTTTTTGTAGGCAGCAGAATTTAAACTTTTCGCGGTTAGTAGGAATAGTCTATACTTTAATTTCTATAAAAAATATTAAATCGGTTGTGTATAATTTAACTTCGTCTACAAAAACTAGCCATTTGAGTTTTGGGAGAGTATGACTGCACTTTTGACCCTTGACTGTACCTACACCAACTTTTGTTGTATAAAATTCAATATGAATTTTAACATTTAGCTACTATAGTTACGTCATATTTTCATGTAACAGATATTATCAGACAAATAAGTTTAAAAATTAATGACTAACAATATTAAAAGGTCATTAATAAACCATTACAGCGGAGTTTGAGTCACGACGTTAAATCTTGTTTATGTTAAGACCCATTTTCAAATGTACTTACTTTTCATATATTAGCTATGATTAGAGTATCAAGTTGCCACATAATTTTACCTACCATACTATGATTGTGTACCTGCCTATAGGGACATGAAAAAGGTATCGATACTTTGTGGTAACACGTACATGTCCATTCGATACCGATACTTTTGTACTCGATACTTTGCAATCAGTACTTTTACTCAATGAGTACTTTTTGGAAAGTATCGCATCGCATAAGAAATAAAGTTTGAAATGAGTAATCTTAGAAATTACCCATTTAAAACTTTTTATGTTTATGGTTCTGGCAACGCCATTTAGTTCACTCGTTCTGAACCTTCTGGAAACTTAAATTTATATGCCTAAAGTACTAATTAATTTAATTTTGTTTAATTTTTTTAAATTTAAAGTTTCAGTTGTATTTTTCTATTATTGTATTAAATTTGTGTTTTTCCATGTCCTGCCCTACTGAAGTTAAACTGACGTTATTTACTGACTGATATTGACCTATGCTCTATGCGAATTAGGGGCCCTAAGAAAAGTAGTCGATTCCTTTAAGAATCGATACTTTTGTTTCGATACTTTTATGAGTACGATATTTTTTTTCGTTACTACTCATGAGTACAGTATCGATACTTTCTATTCGATACCGTGTCCGTACCTACCAAATACCTGTTTTTATTTTTATAAATGCTTCTTGCGTTAGCTAGCGTTGTCAAAGAATACGTATCCTAATAGCCACATACTACTTGCTAATCGATTTTTGCGATTTCGTCATTCACCTGCATCAAATATCCCTTTTCGCATTACTATAGAATCACGTCACAAGGGCATTCACATTATAACCACAGATAAGATAGTGTTTCAGCATGAAAAAATCAGTACAGATACCTACACACATGGCCTATAAAAAACCTAATTTGGTCTACTAAGCCTCGATTCGCTTGCTTTGCGTAAACAAGTTTCTCGCTAGGATAATATTTGTCTATGACGGTGTTTAGTTTAAATAGATGGTTTTGCCTTGAGAAGGGTAGGTAGAAACATCGACTAGAAGTTTTACTAGGCGTATTACGCCTTGGAGCAGGTTTTGCGAGACGATACTGTGACGAGGTCCTTCCTTGCATACTCTTACGATCACTTATTACTGGCAACCTTTTTATAGCAGGCCACATCATCATTTACTTTTCACATTATCATTCGATTTTCAATTCAAATTCAGAACGCCACATTCTTCCCGCCATGCACTCTCAAGCTGGAAACAAATTATCGGACGCGGCTGATGGACGCGGCTGATATGTGTGCACAGTCGTATGGGACGCGGCTGCCAGATCTCTATCAGACGTCCGAACGCCCAAGGTCACGTCCGCGACTTACGTCCGATAGTTTGCACAATGTAATGTACATTCATTACCTAGATACTCTACAAGTCGTGGCTATCAGTCGCGTCCGTAAGCCGTTGTAACGTTGTACTCGGCTGCTAACGCATCTGAATCTGAGTAGAAAAAAATAGGAAATAAAAAGTACCTAATTGCGCTTGCAGCTGATGTTTTTAACTGGCAATACTGCAATGAGTAATTAAATACTGTCGCAGACTCCGCGCACGGAACTGTTTTGTTGAATGTTGGTAGTTGACTTCCCTCTCAATAGGTATGACTGACGCTCGCGGACTTCCTGCGGTTCGAGAACGGTCAGTCCAGTCAGTCTCGACCGGCGTTCACTTGACACTACGCAGCAGAGAGTGACAGTGTCGGAATAGGCTAATCATACCTCTGCCACCTTCTTATAGTCACGTAGAAAGAAATATTTCTTGCATTACCTGCACATTACCGTGGACAATAGAAAATTAATTAATCTCAGTGTAACCCCAAATTGGGTGAGTGTTGCAAAACCTATATTATCTAGATATAAGTGATCATTGCATGACTTGCTAAAATTTCGCTATTCGTAAATTTTGTAATAATACCTACTTCAGACACTTGAATCTTGAACCGTTGATTCACATAAATTGCGCTGGTGTATCAACGGTGATTGTTAATTTAAACACCATATTTTAACTTTTATGTTTTCACCGAATGACCGTAACATAGGTGTAACGGGTCATGACGGTTAAATAATCTTCATCCTTTCATCTATTATTTTCCTTGTTCAAGTAGTATTGGTGAGTGGTAGTAAGTCAATGGAAGTAATTGTTTTGTAAAATTCTGTTAATCATTATTGTTATAAAATTTTCCATCTACCTCACATCACTAGATGTTATCATTTTATAATTCATCATGCTTTTAAATTGTACCACGCTGCTTAGACTGCTTCATCTTGATGGCTAATTGATGCTAGATCACCGCTTTCCACCGTAGATTCCATGTTCGACGGTTGTCAGGATGTTGCAGTCAGTGGTACGAATTCGGTCATTTTCTAAAATGCCTAATTCGGGATATTCCAGGGTTCTTCTATACCGGACAATCCTCCGTGTTGCTACAAGGGCTGAGGCTGGACCACCCTACGTGCTACCCTCCGATACGAAGATCGACCTACCTACCTGGCTGCCACCAGTCACCTACGTTCTGGAACTACAGGATAGTGGTTTTCTTTCGGCGGTCTAGAACCTAACACGCGCTCGATATCGAGAACTCACACCAGTCTCTTGCTGGGTTTCTATTTTTTATTTTATATAATATTTTTTTAAATAAATTTTTGTATCTACCCTCTCTTCGAGAGTTTAATTTACCTGCCTGGCCCCTAACCGTTACAGTGGCGCCCATACTAGTGGTAGATATCGAGTCGTGTTTGGTTTTTTTCTGCTAGGCATTTCTTTTAGTTTTCTTGGTGCTGGCTGTCTATTTCAGTAGTGTTAGTGTAATACCATGTTTACAAGTTGCCAAAAGTGATAATTCTTACTGCTCTCGCGTATCATTTTGATAAAATAAACTATAAAAATCTTAAACTACCCACAATTTTATTTCTAATGCACGTTTTGGTAGCTTGCGTATTTGATTTTGTTCTGTTACTCTGTTTGTGTTTAACTATTTATATTCCGTATATGTGAATTTTGCAACACACACCTCTCGGGTAAATTGTGAAATTGTACTGTTGTTTTTTTTTGTCTCTTTTTCTTTTGAAATATAACGAATATGTCCTATCACATAAAATTGTTATCGTTAGAATTGGCGGATTCGTCGGGCAAATCTATCGGCCAATGGCATATTAAAGATATGAAGTTAACCAATTACAAGGAATAAATACTTATTACTAAACTTATTACTAAACATACAAACAATATGAAAAAAAAACAGCTTAATGCAAATCATTGACTATAACTACCCAACTATGATTATTCTATCAAATAACTAAATAATACTTATAATCAAATAAAAAACCAACAAATTACCAACCCAAACTTACGTACTGCTAAAACCGTCTACCTACATATAACCAAATTTTAACAGCTCGTATTATTATTTATTTAAATTTAAAATTATATAATTATTAGTCTATACAAACAGTATTCATAGGAAGATGATCTATAATGACATTGATTCCTATAGTACTATTATTACTATCGGTCCTACAACCATAGTACGAAAGCAATCATGGCTCTACCCCATTGATTTCTTTTCCCAATACCAATGGCCCTACACCATAAGTATTCTACAGAGTAGTTCAACTCTAAATAAGCGTGAACATTAGCATCCTAGTTAAATTATCAATAAAGAATTGGTTGTATGTAGACTGCTCAGTAAATAACAAAAAAAAAAAAAAACACTTGATTCGCGGGAGTGTTTTGTACTGAATTTTAAACGGGACACTTCAAATGTTAGAATGCGGTAACACCGGAACTAAGGTGTTACTGCCGATCAAATGATGAATGAGTGGAGTGTGAAGAATGAAAGGGGAAAGAACGAATGAGCAACGTTGATCAAGTGTCTTCAGAAGCAGTAGAGGCGGATTTTATTTAGGAAAAATCCTACGCTAACAAGGGGGGTACTGTAACGTTGTACTCGGCTGCTAACGCATCTGAATCTGAGTAGAAAAAAATAGGAAATAAAAAGTACCTAATTGCGCTTGCAGCTGATGTTTTTAACTGGCAATACTGCAATGAGTAATTAAATACTGTCGCAGACTCCGCGCACGGAACTGTTTTGTTGAATGTTGGTAGTTGACTTCCTTCTCAATAGGTATGACTGACGCTCGCGGACTTCCTGCGGTTCGAGAACGGTCAGTCCAGTCAGTCTCGACCGGCGTTCACTTGACACTACGCAGCAGAGAGTGACAGTGTCGGAATAGGCTAATCATACCTCTGCCACCTTCTTATAGTCACGTAGAAAGAAATATTTCTTGCATTACCTGCACATTACCGTGGACAATAGAAAATTAATTAATCTCAGTGTAACCCCAAATTGGGTGAGTGTTGCAAAACCTATATTATCTAGATATAAGTGATCATTGCATGACTTGCTAAAATTTCGCTATTCGTAAATTTTGTAATAATACCTACTTCAGACACTTGAATCTTGAACCGTTGATTCACATAAATTGCGCTGGTGTATCAACGGTGATTGTTAATTTAAACACCATATTTTAACTTTTATGTTTTCACCGAATGACCGTAACATAGGTGTAACGGGTCATGACGGTTAAATAATCTTCATCCTTTCATCTATTATTTTCCTTGTTCAAGTAGTATTGGTGAGTGGTAGTAAGTCAATGGAAGTAATTGTTTTGTAAAATTCTGTTAATCATTATTGTTATAAAATTTTCCATCTACCTCACATCACTAGATGTTATCATTTTATAATTCATCATGCTTTTAAATTGTACCACGCTGCTTAGACTGCTTCATCTTGATGGCTAATTGATGCTAGATCACCGCTTTCCACCGTAGATTCCATGTTCGACGGTTGTCAGGATGTTGCAGTCAGTGGTACGAATTCGGTCATTTTCTAAAATGCCTAATTCGGGATATTCCAGGGTTCTTCTATACCGGACAATCCTCCGTGTTGCTACAAGGGCTGAGGCTGGACCACCCTACGTGCTACCCTCCGATACGAAGATCGACCTACCTACCTGGCTGCCACCAGTCACCTACGTTCTGGAACTACAGGATAGTGGTTTTCTTTCGGCGGTCTAGAACCTAACACGCGCTCGATATCGAGAACTCACACCAGTCTCTTGCTGGGTTTCTATTTTTTATTTTATATAATATTTTTTTAAATAAATTTTTGTATCTACCCTCTCTTCGAGAGTTTAATTTACCTGCCTGGCCCCTAACCGTTACACCGTGTCCGATAATTTGTTTCCAGCTTCATTCCGCCCAGTCGCCACTTCATCTTTAGAGCCTGCAGAGGCTTGTCACTGTCTGTGACCTTGACCATCGTCTTATAATCTTGTGATAATCTTCTAAAAACGCTGTGTGACAATACTATACTTTGTGTATTCTTTTAATAATTCCGGCGGTAAAGAAATATTCCCCAGTGTTTTCGCTGTGTCTGCTTTCACAAACAATTGATAACGTGGTCCGGTGAGGTTCCCTCAAACACGAGCTAGCTGACAAGAGGGCAGCGGGCCTACCGGTACAATACTACCTATTATATTTATAAAATAGTATAAAACAAAGCCACTGTCCGCGTCTGTCCACGGAATTTCTGCTTCTCCGTAACTTCTTCTAACTTTGCCACATTCAGGGAGTTTGCAGATCACAGACAAAACACATTGACTTTCTTATACCAGTCTGGAACACTCCAAGAAATGTCTGAGGTCTACGTTTAAAGCACGGGAATGCATTTGGAATATGAGCAGGGGGCAAATTTGCTACCTGCTTGGGGCCTTTACTGGCCACATTGGAACATACGGAACGCATAGAGCACCTTCTGTGCACATGCGATGCACTGGCTGGTAAGCGAATGAGTCTCCTATGGGTTGGATATACAATACCAGAAGACTATAGGCTCATATCTCCTAGTCTCGTTGTAAAACTCATGAAGAGAGTTTTGAACGAGATTGGGGAAGAGACGGTTATCTAGGGGACCACAAAAGATCCCAATGGGTCGAAGTGTCCGAGTTATTTCTCGGCCCCTCCACAAAATAAGATAACTTCTTCTAAACCACGCAACGGATTTTTATACGGTTTTTACTTATAGAAAGAGAAGATAAATGGGGAAGGATTTTTAATAAAATATGTCTCATGCGAAGCCGGGACGGGTCGCTTGCATTCAATATTTTTTCCATAAATTACCTTGACCTTCTCAGTTATTCTGATTAAAAATCATTTTCATCCACGTTTTACCTTAAATTTATCATACGGATACCAAACGCAATTCATTATAACGAAAAATTGAAATGGGATTAAAAATTAGGGCTTGTCGATATTATCAAATTAGTCATTACACCGAAACATTATCAGAAGATAAACTAAAATTAACCGTAACTAATGATTTACAAAATAGAGATAGTGTTACTAGAAGAAGGGAGATAGCCAGTACATTCATATTTTAAAGTATGAAAATATGGAAATAGCAGAAGTATGTAAGAGTAAAGGGATTTTGCTGATGGTGCGACGCAATTTAAATTGATAGGCGATATCGCGCATGTATTTTTAACTGACTTCAAAAAGGAGGAGGTTCTCTAGTGGATGTCACATGTCTTCGAATTTTTGGATTTTAGACGATGTTTTCCTTCACCGTTTTGAGAAAAGTCGTGATGAAATAAATTTACACAAAGTAAAGCACCCGCCTGGGTTCGAAACCACGGCATACAACTTGTAAGTCGCGGCCGTTAACACTGGGCCACCACTGCTCTCTCATCTTGGACATGTCGGTCTTCTCACGACGTGCTCCTTCACCATTGTTAGAAAAACCGGCCAAGTGCGAGTCAGACTTCGCACATCTAGGTTTCCGTACCAAAGAAACAACCGGATTTATCAATTTGGAATTTGTTAGTTAAATATACGTAATAATAAACATTATCACCAAATTATTTTATAGATCGGTTTTGCCTGCTCTCTCCAAAATCTTGGAGAAGATCCTGAACAAATGTCTTAGAATTTTTTTAAATAAATATCATCTTCTATCGGATAGTCAATATGGCTTCCGGACCGGAATCTCGACAGAGGATGCTGTACTTGATCTAACTCAATACATCGCGACTAATCTTGACGGGAAAATGAAATGTCTAGGGATATTCCTGGACCTCTCGAAGGCGTTCGACACAGTTTCTGTTCCCCTACTTATCTCAAAGTTGAACTTCTCTCTCAGAAATCGAAAGCAGCAGGTAAAAATTGATACGTACCTTAGCAGTGAGAGAACAATGTCATATGGCGTGCCTCAGGGTAGTATTCTGGGGCCTTTGCTGTTACTCATATACGTAAATGACCTCTGCAATATGTGTCACCCAATTGTAAAATTTATTCATATGCGGATGATACCGCTATTCTTGTCTGTGGACGTACCTGGGACATTGTAAAGTCCAATGCTGAATCGGCATTGGCTAAGGTTATGGCTTGGCTCAACGCAAATTTGCTCACACTTAACGTTCAAAAAACAGTTTACGTCCCTTTTGCTATTAGGCGTAACACCTCACCGCCCTGCTCATTCCTTATAACAGCTCATACTTGTCCTAACCCCTCTGCCTCCTGTCGATGTCCAGCGCTCACTCGAAACGACAGCGTTAGGTACTTGGGTCCGTACGCAAAATACGCGCTTGGACGTGGAGTTGCGGACACCAGCCCGTCTTAACCTAACCTAGGTACTTGGGTGTCAAAATAGACGACGGACTACGATGGGATGAACAACTTGACGCCCTCGTCACTAGAACCGTGCGACTTATCCATATTTTTAAGTCATTAAGAGAGTCTGCAAACCGTGGTACGCTGAAAATGGTTTACCTTGCATTGTGTCAATCGATCCTAGGCTATTGCATTTCCGTGTGGGGCGGTGCTACAAAGACCAACTTTCTGAGACTTGAACGTGCCCAGAGAGCGATACTTAAAGTTATGACCCGGAAACCATTCAGATACCCAACTACGAAGTTATACTCGGACTGCAAGGTATTAACAGTTCGACAACTCTATGTGCTTAAATCCACCCTTAGAACACATTCCAAAATACCCACTACCAAAACTAACAAACGAGAGACGAGGATCCCATCCACGTTTACACAGCATAAAAGCACGTTTGCAAGGCATCAACATTTCACACTATGCACCCATATATACAATCAAATTCACAAACAACTCTGCAGCATACAAGACCTAAACAGACACACACTTAAATGTAAAGTCACTGAGTGGCTACTACACCAGGACTATTCCAACACGGAATCGTTACTCACCTACCTCTCTTAGATAAATGATTAACACCCCAAACATAAAAAATCACACACCACTCCACAGCCCAGTATTCACCCTATACACACTTTACTTTATTTTATTATATTATATTTTATTAATTTTTACTTTATCTGTTATTTTTGTTATTACTTAATTAATTAATACATACATACATAAACTCACGCCTTTTTCCCATGGGGGTAGGCAGAAACTACAGAACGCCACCTGCTACGATCCTTACATACTTCTTTTGCTTCACACACATTCATACATCTAGTCATACACACACGCCGGTTATGGGTACTGCGCACTTGGCCTTTCTGAAGAACATCACCTATAAGGTCTATGTATGTCTTTCTATATTCTTTAATTAATTAATCTTATTATTTAATAGTTTATTGTTAATGAATTTTGATTGCGACGACTATGACCTACCACCAATTGTAAAATGATTGCTAATATTGTATAAAATCCTACCTGAATACTGTCTCTCAAGATACAGGTTGCCCTAGTTTGAGAGGCAGGGTTCATTACTTAAAATGGTTGCAATGAAATAATTCTTGCAATATAGCTGTACGTTAACTGTAATGTAACCTTTCTTTTTGCACCAATAAACATTTTATTATTTATTATTATTATTATTATAGGTCAAGTTAAAAAATTCTTCGAAACAAAATTGTGTGACAGACGACGGACAGACAGACAGACGGACACGTGAGTGACAGCAATAGGGCTCCGTTTGGACCCTTCGGGTATGGAACCGTAAAAATGGTGATGGACTAACCTTTTCCCCAGAAACTGTGTATTGTATTTTCATTTCAGGATATAAGTTAACCTATGGCCATCAAAGACAGTGTATCTTTCAATCAGTGTATGTATGCCCATAATCTTGAACAAACACATTATAAATACTTTCTAAAGATAGCTAAGGAATATATATGAAAAAATAATCTTACCTTTTGGTATAACTCCCGGGTCCATGAAAGTGGCCAGGGTAAAATTGGCCAAAACAAAAAACGTTATGAAGCCTTGGTACGCGGGTACCCATGGGTGCTTGTGAAGGTAGTATTGACACCTGAAATAGATAATACAAAATCTTATGAGTATAAAAAAGAGGAGGGGAAGAACTCGGGCATCAAAACATTCGTCCACAGCGCTGTCAATGGGAAAAGTGTCCAAAAAACTGGCAGCATTGCATTGCCACGTTCGTTTTTCTTTTTTTTTCTTTTTATTAAACATCAAATCTTATTGGTTCATGTTTGAACTTGGAATAGATAAAATGCCCTTATGCTAGCAATAAGGTTACAAGGCGCAATACATATTTAAAATTGGCGAGTGAGTGAATATTGGAGTGGGTCACGTGACTTATAGATTGATGCCCAGGTGGTAAATAATAATATTCTTATTAATAATCTAAAGGTGGCATATTGTATGGTGGATTATTGCATTGATATTGGAGTGTAAATCATTGTTGCGAAGTTCATTACCGCGATGTACGCTACTGCGAAAGTTTAATAACGCGACGTTCGTTGTCGCGAAAGTTCTTTACTGCGATGTAGGTTACTGCGAAAGTTTACTATCGCGACGTTCGTTGTCGCGAAAGTTCTTTACTGCGATGTACGTTACTGCGAAAGTTTACCATTGCGACGTACGTTTTTGCGAAAGTTCTTTACTGCGATGTACGTTACTGCGAAAGTTTACCATTGCGACGTACGTTGTCGCGAAAGTTTACCATTGCGACGTACCTTGTCGCGAAAGTTCTTTACTGCGATGTACGTTACTGCGCAAGTTTACCATTGCAACGTACGTTGTCGCGAAAGTTCTTTACTGTGACGATTGCAGTTTCGATAACACGCTATTAGATTTAGATCATCTAGGAGGGTTGCTGATACTGGTGATAATGGAAATATTATATTGTTGGACATGACTAACAAATGAGCACAAATTGTAAGCAAATTTAATTATAATTGAACCGGTATAATAAAATATCCCGATTCATGTTAGCTCATTGAGGAAAAAATATGATTCATTGAGGTCTGCGAATAAATGTCAGAAATAAATAGGTGACTATACTCCATTTGCGATAAAATTAGACATTTAAATCAGGCATTTTACAGCCCGTTCAACCGATTTTGACTTCTATTGCGTTGGTGATAAGACAAATGGTAGCTGTAGTAGTTTGTAGGATTATAGGTGAATAATGTGTCGAAAGGACAGGTCATACAGCCGTGATTGTCTATAAACTCCAGGCCTGTCGCTATGGAAGGTACAAACGATTGATTAGCATAGATAAATTTTACCCATTTTTGTTTATTTTAATATTATCATATTTTATTAACTAGCGGACGCCTCGCGGTTTCACCTGCTTAGTTCACGTTACGTCACGTTCCCGTGCGTATACAGGGATAAAAAGTAGCCTATGTCACCTGGGGATAGTGTAGCTTCCCAACGGTGAAATATTTTTGAAATCGGTCCAGTAGTTTTTAAGTTTATTAGTTACATACAAAAATACAAATCTTTCCTCTTTGTAATATTATTATTATTAAAGTATATAGAAGGAAAGCTTCACAAATACTAATGGACCTTGGTAATACAAGTTCTACACGATCTTGGTGTTGTCGTAAATTGCTCGATGTTTCTAAGATGACATCTTTATCTGCAATTGCCAAGAATTGGAGAATTAATTGCCAGTGAAGTGCAGCTTAAAAGGGCAATAGATAGATTTCCCCGCGGGCAGACCTACGTACTATGTCCGCTGGACCACTCTACTATAAAATAGGTCTACCTAAGTCTGTTCAAAGCTTGACCATCGCATTCAGATAGATCTGTAGGAAGTAGGTCCAAGTTTTGTTATATCTCTAC
Source organism: Orthosia gothica (assembly GCA_949775005.1). NCBI lineage: Eukaryota > Metazoa > Arthropoda > Insecta > Lepidoptera > Noctuidae > Orthosia > Orthosia gothica. The sequence continues at coordinate 38,748,448 of OX459034.1, forward strand.
TTTACTTAATAGATACTGCACAGCTACCGATGTTGCCATGGAAGTGGCAAAATTTTGAGCCAACAAGTAAAATTTCAATTTTTTTAGGGTTCCGTACCCAAAGGGTAAAAACGGGACCCTATTACGGAGACTCCGCGGTCCGTCTGTCTGTCTGTCTGTCTGTCTGTCTGTCTGTCTGTCTGTCTGTCTGTCACCAGGCTATATCTCATGAACCGTGATAGCTAGACAGTTGAAATTTTCACAGGTGGTGTATATCTGTTGCCGCTACAACAACAAATACTAAAAACAAAATAAAATAAATATTTAAGGGGGCTCCCATACAATAAACGTGATTTTTTTGCCGTTTTTACGAAAATGGTACGGAACCCTTCGTGCGCGAGTCCGACTCGCACTTGGCCGGTTTTTTAAAAACCCCCGACACATTTATCTTGCGAAAACACCCCGATTCAAACAGTAAAACGTCCATAACTTTTGAACGGCTGAATCGATTTTATTCAAACATAGCTAAGAATACTCTCGACAAAATCACCTTTCAAACAAGAAAAACTAAATCAAAATCGGTTCATCCGTTTAGGCGCTATGATGACAGACACACAGATACACAGCAACACACGTGAAACTTATAACACCCCTCTTTTTCCGGCGGGGGTTAAAAAAAACACTATCGCGATCGTGGCAGTGACACAAAGAAATAGAAGACCACTTGATGTCGCCTATTTGAAGTCGCTTTAACATAAGATATGGCCTGATGGCCAAGAGCCTCGACGACCATCTGTCGAGGCTGTCATTGGGCGGTTGGATCAAGGGTCTGATACAGAAGGCAGTACTCCTCGATACGGCTCGCATTGTGAGGAGGTTCCTTTCTCTGGAGCCCCGCCGGTAGCTTGGACCCTGTTCCCGATACCGGTTGGCCTCTATTTTTTATATTTTTAAATGTTTTTAAGTTTTCTTTTTTTTTTAATATTTAAAAATGTATTGAATAAGAAAGAAGAATAAACAGAACATAGTCCTCCGTTTTACACACTAGTGATAATGGAAATTCTAAGCAAACGGTTAAACCTTAGAAGTTGTTGAGATAAAAGATTAGCTACGTAAGAGGGATCAAGATTGAAGATTTATCCACTTATTGCTTATAAGGGCACTTCAAACAGTAGAATTTATGTATTGCTCACTTGTGAAAGAAACAAATTGTGATTGTGTTCTCACAGTTTCAAATATACATCTAGTTAATGGGTTTTCCCATAAGGAAAGAATTCATAATAATGTGTATTTGAGCTGTTAATGAAAATTATTATTACAAATACATACATTTGTCAAAACATAATTATATTCACACAGATTTCCAAGTAAATTAATTACAGAATGTATCAACAACTGTGACTATTGTTTGCATTTCCTATTGTTGGAATAAGGACCTAGCTAATAGGTGCAGTTTCCTGTGTGGATGACCCTCGAGATAGATTAAAAACTTTTAGTAGCAAGTTATTAATTTTACATACACCACATCTATACTAATACTAGCTGGCCAGGCAAACTTTGTTATGCCATAAAACCACCAAACATTATCCACCCTACCCTACCCTACCTACACTACCTATGTAGGTAAGGTATTTTTTTCTTCTAAAAATAACAAACACAACAAAAAAAGAGCGAAATCGGTCCAGCCGTTCACGCGTGATGCCGTGACCAAGGGAATAGGGATTCATTTATATATATATCTATACCAATATTATAAAGAGGAAAGATTTTTTTGTTTGTTTGTTTGTACCGAATAGGCTCCGAAACTACTGGACCGATTTAAAAAATTCTTTCACCAATAGAAAGCTACATTATTCCTGAGTAACATAGGCTATTTTTTAATCCCGATAACGGGTCCTTTGGGGTGGCCCACGGGAGCGAAGCCGCGGGGAACAGCTATAGATAGATTATAATAAAGAGGAAAGATTTGTATTTTTGTATGTAACAAATAAACTTAAAAACTACTGGACCGATTTCAAAAATTCTTTCACCGTTGGGAAGCTCCACTATCCCCGGGTGACCTAGGCTACTTTTTATCCCTGTATGCCTACGGGAGCGGGAACTACGCGGGTGAAACCGCGAGTCGTCCGCTAGTTAATAATAATTTGAACTTGACTTTTGATCTTGATGGTATGTTTAATTATTTACATTATCATTGCTTGTACACTTTTTGCATGTATAAAGCCTAGGTCTTAAACCTTAAGATTGAGAAGGTCAGGGGCCTTACTATGACGTATTAAAGCCATCATTGTTTAATTTTGAGAGAAAAACAGCTATACAAGGCGAATAGCACTATGACTTTTTCACAATGGAACATACAACCCAGTTTTATGAATGAATATTACTTAATATGAAGCCAAAGGAGTCTGTAAGGAACACAGTAGGTGGTGTTCTGTAGTTTCTTCCTACCCACTTGAGAAAAACATTTGAGTTTATGTATGTACCTACTAACTGTCCCCCGCGGCTTCGCTCCAGTCAACTGTCTTCCTACCTACCCAACTCTATCCTAACAACCCTACCCTACCTACCAACCTACTCTACCCTACGACCCTACCTACTCTACCTTACGCTACCAATTTTTTTTCCATAAATTAGTCTATGACCCTTCTCAGTGTGCTTCGCTTTTTCTCCATCTATATCTATCACCTTGCCAAATTTAATTGTATTCCGTTCAGTGGTTTAGGCGTGAAAAGGTAGCAGACAGACAGACAGTTACTTTCGAATTTATAATATTACTATGTATGTAACATTAGAAGGAATTAAAATGGACTCTAACTAAACAAAAGTCTGGTATTGCAATTGCAAGCAAAAACCTAAAAGACGAATCCCAGACTATAAAATATTTAAAAGTATGTCAGGACAAACCAGACAGATAACAAACATTCTAACACTATAATTAAGAAGCTAAACTAATGCCAACATAACATTATGTTTACCCACGGGAAATACTTGAACCAAACTACGGTAAACATACGAGAATAAATCTGCAATCAATATGTTTGTGTTAACTGATTTCACACATACTAGTTCTAAACATACATTAAATTACCGCCTCTTTTGAGAAGGCTACGATGGGCGGCCGACTACAGATAATATATGAGAAGGGCAATGTTTAGTGGTCACAGGACTTTTGTTTCAACAATGCTTTTAGAGTTATGAGAAAATTAAAACAATGCCATCATAAATATAGAGTTTCAATGCATAGGGAAGTCCTAACGTTCTTCTTTAATAAATAAATAAAAAATATGCCACAACCTTTTGGATCTCCCCTCGAATGAGCATAAGGCTTTGAACATATGAAGGTTGTTAATTATCGCATAGGAACTACTAAGCTAAAAAAGTATCCTGTGTCTATTAGGTCATTATGTCATGGTCCAACCATGTGCTAAGTTTCAACCAAATTCAAACATACAATTTCAAAAACATACCGATTCTCACATTTTGAAATATTGCAGCATTTTAAGTTATCATTGGATAAATTAACTTAATTTATATCTTCCTTAACTTTAACGTATTGTAATATAAAGTTTATCATCTGTCACAAGTCCAGTCAAGTGAGAAAAAACAGTATCAGATAGTTTATTTCCCTACTGTCAACTAAATCAACACATCATCGCTTACCATCGGGCGAGATAGTGGTCAAACGCAAGCCTATTGTTAAATAAATAAACCAAAAAATATTTAATTGAAATAATCATAATTACTTTCATCAACTACTTTATTGGTGTTACACCAATTAAGTGTAAACTTAACCTGGTTTTTTGCATCAAGTGAGCAAAAAATCAAGTCATGGACGGTTGCATTATTACTGGTAACTTAACACAGGTTAAACAAGTTTTTCAACGTAGGTCAGGGTTTACAGGGTAATGTGTAATCATGCAATTGTTACATAAATATACTGCGGGTCCTATCATTTCAAACACCAAATTTTGAAAATACTATACTGCATACATAAGCACTGATTGCCAAGATACAGGTTTTTACCTAGTCTGGCAATGAGGAGTTAATTTTGGTTAGAAGGCTCTTACATGTTATGTTTTTAGTATTAAAACCGTAGTAGGCTAAGTTCTGATTTTGTCCAATAAACATTACCATACCATATATATAAACTGATGCCACCTGCTACAATAATAACATACTCCTATTAGATCTTATGATCGTATATGCATTCCATTTGCGAGTACTATAACTGATCTTTCTCAAGAATATCAACAATAATGTTAGTGTACGTCCTTCTAGGCTATCCTGCCGTTTCCGCTGACATCTAACCACACAATGTCAAATGATATTTCTTTAACAAAGTGGTCCTATGGCTAACAAAATTAAATCTTAAAACTTAACTTTTAAAGACACAGTATAATGAAACATTAATCAAAATATCACTGAGATTTAATACTATTATTTTACTACCTATATTAATTAACAGTGTATCAACAGCTATAATTGGCATATACAGTTAGGTATCTGGTTTTAAACTGTGCCAACATACCACAGGTATGTTATGAGATAGGGTTGCTCCGAATTGTGTCAGTAATACACACAAGATAGTGTTTTTATAACGAACCAATGTATTTAAAATATAGAAGAATGGAATTATTACAAATCTTACCTATGAGCACACTATTGCCTATAGAAAATGTAGCTATATATTTTATACTTACTACAAATTATTTCTCTTTAATCGCCAGTAGTTTTGAAATATAATGAAAAATTATCTAAAACTCCTACCATACATGAAAGTACATCAAAGTCCCATAATAAAGTTGCTTTAAAAGTACAAGGTGCACTTTTTATTAGCTTTAAGGTAAACAAATCATAAAAAGACCTGCATTCAAGTATAAAGTTGTATAAAACAGTTCGGGAGCACAGTGTAAACTTTTTTTTCTTATAAGAACTGACAACATTACAAAGAGGTAACTTTAGCTGGATCTTACATAATAGGTGCATGCATAAACTTTACCTTAAATGTCATTAAACTAACCTATTGGCTTTTGAGGTCACACAACATGAACTCTTTAAAAAAACAGATGTCTACTATCATAGATAGAATTCACTGATTAAATACATGCTGTATGTGTTAACCAAAACTACCTATAAATATGTTGATTCTTTATAAATAATGGGTGTAAATGTAATCATCATGCTGTAATATTTACAAAGAGATAACATCAATGAAACATGTAATTCTTGTTACAACCTGTCTCCTATTATAATAGGTACTTGTAATAATTTACATATCTATGTAAACAACAGGAAAATTTTCTACAAAAGTTAGTGAGAAGCCGACACTGGCACAGGGAACCTAATGTAAGGTTGACTGACTCATATCTATCATACCATGAGACATCTTTTGTTTATACAGATTTGGAAACCACACAGGAAGTACCTGGCCATTGACACGACAACACACCACTGGTTACTCACTTCGAGAAACACTAATTACGATATGGATTAATGTAAATATGATATATAATTACTTGAAACATGGCTCCTTCATCATCTTTAAGGTTCTGATAAAAATACTCTTACCGTTACCGCCACAGGCATTGCACAGGGGTATAATCCACACACAGTCACACAGGGCAACTTCACAGCCCCAAGATATTAATAGAAACAATTCAACAATCTCATGTGAAAGTTGTCAAACCGAAAATGAGAATTTACAGACGATCGACGACATTGTATACTTACGGGAAATAAAAAAACAGGGATGTTGTGCCCAATAAGAGAGTCCAGGCGAACGTCGCGGGGATGTATCTCGTTTTGAGGTCGCATTTGGGCATATTGTGTCAATTTTATTTCCCTAAAAGAAAATTATCTCAGTTTTATTCACTACAGATCAACATGGCCGCACCTATTAATCTGACAGAAACAGTGTGGCAACAGTGAATTTTAGGGATGTATTTATTGTTAATTTAATAACCGGTAATAAAATTAAAAAAACATAGAATTGTGGTTTTTGGTCAGTGGGTCGTCTTAGCGGCGGAGTTTTAGGAGTTGGACAGGGGTACTATGAGCAGCAAAGCAAACAAAAAAAAAATTTTGGACATCAATTTTCATATTTTTTTTTTTTTAAGATATCCCCAATTTTATTGCGGTACCGGGTTGACCTTGACCATAACAATCATTTAGGTACGTTCTAAGAAGCATAGCCCTACGACGCACCATTTCCGAATTGGCCATTACTACTCAACTATCTAAGCAACAAAGTTGACGTAGCCCCGCTGCGCGGGGCTCCTATTCCTGTCTGCAAGGTCTAAAGTAACCTAACATGAAGAAGATAACCTATCCGTGTGGGGGTGCCCTAAGCTCCCGAGCTCACTTAGTTCGCTCTTGGATTAATTCATTAACCATAATTATCAAATTGCTAGCTACCATTTTGGAAATATAGAGCGTTTTATGCAAAATAAAATAAAATTCGGAGGCCCATAATTTGGAAACAGTGGGTCATAGGGCTATGCTTCTCAAAACCTAAATGGTTTGTATGGTCAAGGTTAAGCCGAAACTGCAATAAAATTGGAAAACTTCCGAAAAAAAAAACGATATTTTTTCTAAGTCCTCGTGCCATAGTAATGCAACCTGGTTTTTACGATGTCTCAACAGCAACACCTTTGCGCCATGCCATGCCATCGCATCTTCTTAACACAGTTACTGGGGCGGCTGCCACAAGTGTTAAAAATCTCAAACGGAGCAAGAATAACAACCATAAGAGCCAAAACGCTCTAAATGGCCCATTGGATCCAAAATGCTCATCGGGTTTTTCGGCACATCAGCAAGCAGTTAGAAAACTGTTAGTAACTGTTTCTGGTTTAGGTATTTAATAGTTACCGATTATAGTTATATAACATACGCTAACTACGCCCCTTGATGTTGTTGGACTCGTTGGTGTAACCAAGATGTACACACAATTTTTGAGCAAGATGTCAAAAAAAAACTGTATACACTTCATAAAAAATAGCTTGCTTGATCACTGCGAGAGCTGTCAGTATCAATATAGGAACCTTAGATAAAGTACCTATAGATTTAACCATAAAATGAGCTTGATTGATAGAGCGAGATCGCTAATTGGCAGCCCCATGTAAATAATAAGGACAAAAGATATTTTTTTGTCTTTGTCACCATGGCCGGCTTTTGTTGTTTGTCAAACGCTAATATCATGGCAGGTTTGACGAACTAACTCGGTCGTGTTTGATTTTTTTGTGATTTCACGGGATTACGGGTGTTTATTGAGACAAGAAATTGGGTTATTTATAGATAATAAGTGTCAGTGCGATGGTGGGTTGAAGTGTTCTAGGCTGTAAAAGCCAAAGTGTTATTGTTATTTGTTGTTTCATGTGCGGCCACGCCATGGCTCCATCTATAGGTACTTTATCTAAGACAGTAACAATAGGGCTTGACAGGCTAACAATAACGTAGAGTGTGCGCTAGATAAGTCTGCGCGCGGCCAAAATCGGAACTAATCGTTTGTCATTTATGTCAGGTGTCAAAAGAGTGTGTTGTATTCCGTGTTTTTATTTGTTTCCGAGGTAAATAATCGCCATCATCAGGGATGTTTTCATGAAGTGAACAAGACAATAATGGGTACCGGTGGTACCGTTTTACAAAGATAGAGCCCGCGTTGCTTATTTGACAGGTAACTTTTAGGGATACCACAATACTAAAATTTCCCTAAATTTTCGTACTACCGGTGCCCGACAGTATTGGTTTTTGGGTGGTACTTAAATATACCAGCGGGACAGGACTGGCATCATGTAATAATTAATGCATCATTTTTATTTTATTTTTGGCGTTTCTGTACGCACCGTTACCCAAATAACTCAAGAGGGTTATGTGGCAGCAGCTTCTTCAAAAATTGTTGAAGAAGAAATTAAAAAGAATTGAAATTGAAGGTATTAGCCACTGCACGACCATTGTTAGACCAAATTTAACAGTAGGTACTACTAAGGATTCAATAAAAGATTTACAAAAATTTCATGATGCTTTTTTTCATCGTATTCTATGCAAGTAGAAAAATCTAGTAATTAATTATGCTTAACTAAAATTAGGTTTCGAGCAATGAAAAATTACTATTGATTAAATGAAGGAAAAAGATCAGTTTTGCGGGCAACATTAAGCACACCACCCGTCGCGCGCAGACATATCGTGCGCGCACTCTAAAAATAATGTATACGTCAGTTTGACATATGTCGCAGAGATCAAGCTATCTTGTATGAAGTATAGTATCTAGGATTAGCACGCACTGCGGTTTTTATTCGCACGATTGTTTACAGCACATTTTGCAACACATGGAATTTGTATGAAGCTGCACGTATAGCGGTTAAAAAATCACGTGGAAATAATACCGCAGGAATGAATCCGTGTTTTGCCATTGAATCCACCGCACCGCGGCACGGATTAAAGGGCGAATATTTTGACCATTATGAAATGGTAGAAAGAAACCAAAATCGCGCGGAACATTATACGCAGTGCGTGTTCATCTGTGGCAAACACGGATTTCTCTCGGTATTATATCCACGCGATGTTTTTACCGCAATGTGTACAGCTCATGTACAGCTTCATAAAGTTCCATGTGTTGCAGAATATGCAGGAAAAAATAAGAAAGCGGAAAAAAATCTTGCGAATAAAAACCACAGTGCGTGCTACACTGTGGTTTTTATTTGCACGATTTTTATCCTCTTTCTTATTTTTTAGTCTTATGATTCAGTCTTATTCAGTACGCAAATAAAAATTCGCACGAATCAAATCCGCGCGACTAAAAATCGTAATATGTGTTAAACATAACCAGAAAACTTAAAAACCGTACTCTTGCAGATAACATACAAACTAGATTTTTTAGAATAGTCACATTTTTTTTCTTTTAACGTTATTCTTCGATACATTCAGTCATTCATTAAAAATTGAAAAACTGTTGTCATTTGTTAAAATTATTTTTACGTCGCGGTAATTGGTCAACAATCTAATGACAGTTGATTACTTTGTATTTCATTGGCCCGTTAGTTCGCCTCTGGAGACTCGCGGATAAAAATGGCCGTAATGTTGTCTTGACGTGCTTCTGTGGTGTGATACTTTGTCGTAAATCTTTTCTGGATTTTTTTTATCAAAGAACATAATATTTTTTTTTCATAAAAGTGTCGACTAACTGATCGATCAAGTGTGACAATGTCTAATGGTACAAGTCCGAGTGTGATAAGTTTTCTGAGACAGTACAGGTTCCAGAAGAAACCGAACGATCCTGCTGGACCCAGCAGTCCAGTCACAGTCACCTCGGCTTCTTCAGGTTCTTGTGAGTAAAAAAGTTCTATTCGTAGGACAAGGTCATTGCGAAGGTAGCACGTGCTTGTCTTTGCTTCACTATTAACCACGAGGAGTTACTACCACGTTCAGTGACCCGTGTTTCCAAATTTTAATTTCTGTACCGGTTTTTTAGCTAAATAATAATCCTGACATGACTATGAAAATGCGGGTTTATACCTGTATTTAGGTGCATCTCTTCATTGCTCATTTCCTCTTTACCTTGTGGTTATTTTTCAGGACTGTTAGTAATTTAACAACAAGCTTATTGTTTGCATTATATCATCACGCTATAACCAAAGGGAACAAGTCTGACCTTCATCTCTTATCAAGCCTGTTAGCATGGTTATTTAATAACTCTTCCACAACATTGATTTGAACCTGTCTCTGTTTAACTAGTATTTGGTCTGAACAAGGCAAGCAAGGTCTTTAAATATGTTAACTTCCTAATATATTTAAAAAAAAATGCTATGTTTAGGTAAAAGCTAAGGTAAAGGCAGTTGATTATTGTACGAAATATTTCATCTTGTGAGATACTACTCAATAATGCATAATGCTTGATAGAAAGCAAATTACTTGTATTCTTTCTACTAAGCAATAAAAGAACTTTTAAAACAGTCTTATCTAATTAAAAAAAAGAAACATTCAATGTAAAAGGACTTTTTCTTTCTGCTTGGATGTTCAAATTAAAATCAAGTTCCAAGTTTTATTTAATCAATACAATTTACAAAGTTTTAAAATTGGTTACCCAAACTAGGTAAGCCTGTATCTTGGGTACCATAAAACGGGGTTAAATTTATTAATTTTGAAAATGACATGGCTACATACTTCAATTACCTATATTTTGAAAAATATGAAAACAATTCTGTGGTGGCGACTATACTTGAAGTTTAATATTCTCTTATAAAAATTATATATTTTTCCATAGTCTGGGCGAAAATTAAAAAAACAAGCCTATCAACGTTAAAATAAAAAACCCGACTACTGAAAACTCACACTCTAAAATGTATGAAACAAGAAAATATTCTCATCTGTAATGGTTTTGTACAAACTATTTGATATGTATTTGGCAACTTACATGTAAAACATATTTTATTGTATTTCATACATATCTGCAAAGTAGCATAGAGATCAAAGAAAAAAAAAACATATATTTTTATTTGTTTTCTTGCAATGACAAGAATATTTACTTTTTTAAGTATTATATTATTTTATTTTAACTATTGTGAATGTGAAGACTATGTGGATCATTATTTTGTTTTTAATTTATCTTTTTGAGTAGTTTATGTGGCCTACCAGAATGTCCTTTCTTTGGTATTGTTCGTCAAATTGTTGAGCTCCTTAAATTCTGAGTTGAGCTGCTCGGTTATTGACAAATGCGTGCACTGACTGGACAGGTCCACTCAATCTGGCTGGTTCTTTCCTCAAACAAAAGACCATTTCAGACATCAGTCTAGGTACATGGTCTTCACATGATCGAACCAAGATTTTGTCAGGACTTTAAAAGAGACTGACCTCTGAGTTTGTGCTTTGTTTCGGCCTTTCTTCTCAGAGTAGTCAGATAGGAAACGCCAACCTCATCTAGCTTAAAAAAAAATATGTTAGACATGTAAAAGCATTTGTACAAACCAACTTACAGAAATAAAATCATTTATCATTTAAAGCTTCCTATTCACAAAAAACCCTCTTAGCAAAATGTCCCATAGCAAAATATCCCATGATGTAACACAACAAGTAACATTGAAATTAAAGTATTAGGGACAGTCAACTGTTTGATGATGCTGTTAAAAAAACTTTTTTTCAAAAAATTACAACCAACTTCCAAATAAAAATACTACAAAGTGAAAAATAACTACAATTTCGGAAGTTGGTGTTCCTGTTTTCGCTTCTTCGTATTTTGACACCGCCTTCCGAAATTAAAGTTATTTTTCATTTTGTAGTATTTTTATTTGGAAGTTAGTGGTATTTAAAAAAATAAAACTTTCCTATATGTTCAAAAATCCATCTACTCAACAGCATAAACATGAAATTAATACTTTTGAGTTTTCAAAATGATATGGTAGGAGTGTGCTTTGTGGTGTCTAAACAGATACGCAATTTTGGTGCAGGTCTGAAGCATTTGATGAAATAATAAACTTCTAGTGCAGGGTTGCACTAGAAGGGGCTTGCCATCATGTGGCCCTGTTATGAAAGAGTGACTGGAGAGACGGCATGGCTCCTTACTATCATGCTGACACAGGCTATCCGACATGGTGCATTTCAAGCACTAAGACCTCGTTGAAGAACGCCTTGATTCCTGAAGCCTAATTGCGTAAGTGAATTCAGCAAGGCAAAGGGTTTTGACCCCATTAATCGACCATTCGCATACGACGGAAATACATATCGAGTCTTGTCTTTCATCTCACATCAACATGCGATTTGTATATTGATGGAGTCTTTTCCGATTGCCTTTGCCTTGCCGAATTCACACACGAAATTAGACTGCGGTTGTGGTTTAGTCTATGGTCGGAAGCAACACCGCGTCGTATCCCATCGCCTTCTGCATAGAAGCGATGATCACAAAGGAGGCGATTGAAAGAGAGCGAGAGGATGCGACCTCTCGCTTTCCTTAATTACCCGCTTTAATTAACCTACCTTTCCAAAACAGACAAACTTGGGGAATCAGTTGTCTTAACTCTCACACAAAAAGACACCTTTCATAAAAAAAAAAACTAAATCAAAATCGTTCATCCGTTTAGAAGCTATGATGCCACAAATACATATACACATGTCAAACTTATAACACCACTCTTTTTCCGTCGGGGGTTTATAAAACATGAGGTTTACACTCTTGTGAGAGACATACATTTTCTGCTCAAACAATCATTATATATTTTCTTGTAAAGACTGACTGACTGTAATTGCAACCTGCACCCTAATTGTGTAACTTTAAACAATGGCGCACGCGTTCTTTGCTTGTATGCATTGCTTCATATGCTCAACAATCCATCTCTTTGACAGCGTATAACTCGCAATGAATACTGTTGAGTAGTCAAAATGAAAGGAAGCGCGCGTGCTTCGTACTGACAAAACAGAGTGTCTACTCCCTAAGCACGAAGTCCGTAGTTTCGGCCTTTACTCAGTATCACCTACGGACGGACGATTGCTAAGAATGAATAACAACACAATTTGACAGTTGTACCTACTCGACCGATGTGCCGTAACTTCGTTGACGGAGACAGGGAGTGAACCCCCTGATACCCCCACATGGCACATATTGGTCGCCCTTAACCTTCACTATGATGCAACTGAAATGTGAATAAAAGTTGTTGCTGCTTGCGCAAGATAAGACGAAACTGTATAGGTACATTTCGTGTTGAATTACAATAATCAGCACGAAACTTATTATTTTTAAACGACATATAAAACCTTTGCAAACTGCCAATATTTCTAACGTAGCATGTATTTTTTCCAGACAACCAAACTCAGAACAACAAAATCAGGATGGCGGCTCCACACACAGTAGTAGTAAATAAGACGTCCAATGGACCCGTAGTAGTGAATAAGACGGCCAATGGGCCCATTGTCTACAAACGGATACGGTTACAAAGTTCAGATTCTGATGATGCAGCCACTCCTGCTAAAAAGCCGACCCCAGCCCCAGCCCCTACTGTTGAACTCACCACTGCTGTTAAAGAGAGAAGATTTAGAAATATGCTACAAATGTTCCCTGATATATCTCCTTTGGTGAGTGTTTTCAGATGTCCATCCATATTAAGGTTGAACTAGTCGACGGCACGAACTATTTTGTGCGCGGTGTTAAACGATGCATGGTATCTTATCCGACAACACGTGCGAAAGAAATAGATGCTGTGATGAGCAGTAAGAAGCTTGTTCGTGTACGAATTAGCAATTTTGCAAGTTTGTAGCGAAATGGATGATGATTTAGGACGAACTGAGCGCGCGATTTTTATAAACAGGACTTTGGGAGTCTAGATATCATGAAAAAACTACTAAATGTATATTTTCAAAATAAAATTATTTGCATTGTTGAATTACTAATCTATCCCTGTATGGACGCCGTTTTGAAATTTTCCTTCGTCTTGTGGTATTTATTTCCGCCCAACGATGCGTTAAAATTAGTGTTGAAATATGGAACTTTCGGCGCTCATAACTTTCAAATATAGTATTTTTTTACATTTTTGTTTCCATACAGGACTAGATAATGCTGAGACAAATTGATATCATTTTTTATTTTGAACCTACATCGTCAAACAGTGGAATACTCTCTAGACTACGTTTGTATTGGAAGAATTTTCGACTAGTGTAACCTTAAAACTAATGTTATAAATGCGAAAGTAACTCTTGTTTGTCTGTTTGAATTTCTCACATGAGTATAAAAAATAAACAGTCATGGTATAATTTTCGGCATTCAAGCTCCTAAAGCCAGTAGCAGAAAATGGTGGTTTAATAAAAAAAAATTGTTATGAAAAATATTTTGGCATGGAATTCATAATAATTATTCCTGATCGGTCCAAAAGCACTCAGGCAGGGAGTGAAACTCCTGAATGCTACTATAGGCCGCCAATTACACAAAAATCGCGTTTGCTAAATGTTCTATCACCAATAGTTTAGTCCATTAATACTTGCTCTATTCTCCACAGTTCGTAAAAAACACACTAGCAAAACACGGCTGGAATGAAGAGCGTTCCAGAGACGAGCTGCTGATGCATGACCCAGAGACCAACGACAAAGGTTCCACCTCCACTTTCTTCGGCGCCAAAGCCGGTTCGTCAGGGTCTCAAACTATGCAGCGTCCCTACACCAACATGGGTCTCGTCAGGGTGACTAGTGGTCCTAAGACAACTGTGGTGGTGCGAAAACCCCTGGAGGCTAAGGGTGGGCGGACGAGAAGAGGAAGTAGCGGCAGTGAGGATGACGACTATGGTGTCAGGAAAGGGAAAGATGATAGGGTTTATGATAGGTAAGTGTTCTAATGATTTTCAACGATAAAGTCCAATACAGTAAAGTTATTATATTCGTCACAAGAAGCAGCTTGAACAAGCTTTGAGGAAAGATCCTATGCCCATAATGGCTTCATCGACACTATTTACAAAACAGTGAGACTTATGGAACAAATATCTTACATTCCTGAGAGCTTGCTCTTGCCAAAAGGCCTGCGCTGTAAATCTCATATTCACGAGAGCTTGCACCTGCGATAAGGCCTGTGCAGTAAATCACACATTCACGAGGGTTTGCAAGTACAATGAGGCCTGCGCAGTAAATCTCACATTCACGAGAGCTTGCACTTGCAATAAGGCTTGCGCAGTAAATCTCACATTCACGAGAGCTTGCACTTGCCATAAGGCCTGCGCAGTAAATCTCACATTCACGAGAGCTTGCACGTGCCATAAGGCCTGCGCAGTAAATCTCACATTCACGAGAGCTTGCACGTGCCATAAGGCCTGCGCAGTAAATCTCACATTCACGAGAGCTTGCACTTGCACTTGCAATAAGGCCTGCGCAGTAAATCTCACATTCACGAGAGCTTGCACTTGCAATAAGGCCTGCGCAGTAAATCTCACATTCACGAGAGCTTGCACGTGCCATAAGGCCTGCGCAGTAAATCTCACATTCACGAGAGCTTGCACCTGCGATAAGGCCTGTGCAGTAAATCACACATTCACGAGGGTTTGCAAGTACAATGAGGCCTGCGCAGTAAATCTCACATTCACGAGAGCTTGCACGTGCCATAAGGCCTGCGCAGTAAATCTCACATTCACGAGAGCTTGCACTTGCACTTGCAATAAGGCCTGCGCAGTAAATCTCACATTCACGAGAGCTTGCACTTGCAATAAGGCCTGCGCAGTAAATCTCACATTCACGAGAGCTTGCACCTGCGATAAGGCCTGTGCAGTAAATCACACATTCACGAGGGTTTGCAAGTACAATGAGGCCTGCGCAGTAAATCTCACATTCACGAGAGCTTGCACGTGCCATAAGGCCTGCGCAGTAAATCTCACATTCACGAGAGCTTGCACGTGCCATAAGGCCTGCACTGTAAATCTCATATTCACGAGAGCTTGCACCTGCGATAAGGCCTGTGCAGTAAATCACACATTCACGAGGGTTTGCAAGTACAATGAGGCCTGCGCAGTAAATCTCACATTCACGAGAGCTTGCACTTGCAATAAGGCTTGCGCAGTAAATCTCACATTCACGAGAGCTTGCACTTGCCATAAGGCCTGCGCAGTAAATCTCACATTCACGAGAGCTTGCACTTGCAATAAGGCCTGCGCAGTAAATCTCACATTCACGAGAGCTTGCACTTGCCATAAGGCCTGCGCAGTAAATCTCACATTCACGAGACCTTGCACTTGCAATAAGGCCTGCGCAGTAAATCTCACATTCACGAGAGCTTGCACTTGCAATAAGGCCTGCGCAGTAAATCTCACATTCACGAGAGCTTGCACTTGCCATAAGGCCTGCGCAGTAAATCTCACATTCACGAGACCTTGCACTTGCAATAAGGCCTGCGCAGTAAATCTCACATTCACGAGAGCTTGCACTTGCAATAAAGCCTGCGCAGTAAATCTCACATTCACGAGAGCTTGCACTTGCCATAAGGCCCGCGCAGTAAATCTCACATTCACGAGAGCTTGCACGTGCCATAAGGCCTGCGCAGTAAATCTCACATTCACGAGAGCTTGCACTTGCAATAAGGCCTGCGCAGGAAATCTCACATTCACGAGAGCTTACACTTGCAATAAGGCCTGCGCAGTAAATCTCACATTCACGAGAGCTTGCACTTGCCATAAGGCCCGCGCAGTAAATCTCACATTCACGAGAGCTTGCACGTGCCATAAGGCCTGCGCAGTAAATCTCACATTCACGAGAGCTTACACTTGCAATAAGGCCTGCGCAGTAAATCTCACATTCACGAGAGCTTGCACTTGCCATAAGGCCTGCGCAGTAAATCTCACATTCACGAGAGCTTGCACTTGCCATAACGCCTGCGCAGTAAATCTCACATTCACGAGAGCTTGCACTTGCAATAAGGCCTGCGCAGTAAATCTCACACTCGCGCTTTTATTTCGATGATTGAACTTAAGAATGTCAATAAATTTTATATAGTAAGTCAATGCCATGCTAAAACACAAAAGCTGTAGTCAATTTAATTTCGTCATTTCTATCCTGTATAACATTATATATACCATAATTTTTCAGTGAGGATTCAGACAACGAGGTTACGGATGACCTCATTGGCGACAAGAAGAAAGTCTTTGAGTTCCTCAACAACAGCAACATGAATGAGCTATCGCTGCTCAGTGGATGCTCGCAGAAGAAGGCAGAGGCTATCATATCTCAGAGGCCTTTCAAGGGATGGGTGGATATGGTAAGTTATTATAGAAGTCTTTTAGTCACTAAAATAACCAATATAATAAAGCGCGTTTATACAGCCAAGAAGCAGGCAGATATTTAGAAGGATTAATAGCCAATTGTATTCCTGGTGGAACGAATCAGCTGGAAGTCATAGGGGAGGTTTTGGCCAGCTCTAAAATTATGCAGGTTGTCTGTAACTTCAGCAAGCATTTATTTAAGTTGAGAGATCGAGATCCACAAGACTGGTCGTTGTGGCGACACTTGGTAGCGGCTGGAAGTGGATGTCTTTCGGTTGTAAAGAAGATGATGCACTATCTTATCACTATTATTTCATTCGCTCACTAAAAATATATTCTTGACCAGCTCAACACAATCTTACTTATCTGTCAACAGGTAGAAAAATTCAACAGCAACAAGATGCTAAGCACAGAGCTCCTGAACTCTACACAGGAGTTGCTGACGACCAGGAACAATATCCAGCGGCTGATGAAGAAGTGTATTGGGTTAGCTACACAGTTGGAGTCCGCTGTGGCCGCTGGGGCTGGTAGGCTGACACAACCTGCTATATTACATGAAAGGTAAGATACTATTCCAATTTTGAATTTACCAAGGTTTTTATGATATTACTTTGTGGGACCATTGGATGGTGTGACTGGATTTTATTGGAGCATTCTTCTTCTTTCGTGTCAATAAACTCAAACCATTCAGATTTTGTCCAACCTGTATGTAGCTACTCGGACAGCCCTGTCATTTTTGCTACATTCTAATACCATAAAGTGCAGGTGGTCGGACATGAAGGGTAGACAAGGAGGTGGGCCATATATTGCGAAGGAGCCCCACACTGGCACTGTGTTTTGGATGGGTCTATGATTCTCCATTTGGCCAGGTTGTTTCTACAGCGGCCAACCTGGGTCCGCAATAGGTTTAGGGATTTCCAGATTGGCCACTGTAGATCGTTTCCAGGGGGCAGATGCTCTAGCATTGAATCTATTGATATTTAATGGAATTTTGATGGCCATTTTTAGAAAAATATTCGTATGTTAAGGTCTCCACCAGATAACAAAATTATAATTACGTAACTTGTAAACATGAATTTTTGTTTATTGAGATATTTTGGTCATAAATGAAAGGTATAGGCGTAGAACCATTTTATTCGTTTAAATCATGTAAATCGGTTCACGCGTTTATGAGACATCTCAATACTGAATGCCAAGTGAAAAGGTATCAGACGCCCCTTACCACGATACGTTTGTTTTGATCGTGTTAGCGACACTGCCTTTAATTTTTTTTTCGTATCGTTATGAAACATTGGAATACATTGGTAGACAAGTGTTAATGACAATTGTTTTCTTTTCTGGCGGTGACTCTTAGTAATACATTCCATTTAAAGAGATGATATTTCTTAATTTTTATCCAAGATCTGCAACAGTTCTTCTGGTCTAAATAGCTACACCATTCCTGCTTATTATTTTGAAGCTTTTTCTTGTACCATTAATTAGAAATTTAGACAATCTGACATCAACTCACTTATTTCTCATTGAGGTAAAAACGCCCACTGCTACGATTCATACGTTATCTTCAACCAGTTGTGATCAGAGCTGGGCAAAATACATGCTTTGCTTTGATTAAAATACAAATTATAAAATACTATCTTGCATGTATTTAAAATACAAAAAGAAAATATTTGTAAGTTGTGTATTTGAAATAATGTAAAATACAGTGTTTGAACTAATTTTATTTAAAACATAATAACTACAAAGTACCTCACCGTCAGGTATTTGAAATACCAATTACAAGTTAAATTTTTAAGAAGAAATTGAATTACAAATACGTATTTGTATTTCAATTACGTATTTGAATTACCTGTAATTTCTGCCTAACCCTGGTTGTAAATACTACGCACCTGACCTCTCTGAAGAACATTATATTTAATATACTACAAAACCTCTTTACAGCCTTACCCTCGCCCCATACCAGCTGGTAGGACTTAACTGGCTAGCCGTCCTACACAAGCAAGGAGTCTCCGGTATCTTAGCTGACGAGATGGGGCTCGGAAAGACGGTGCAGGTCATCGCTTTCCTAGCACATCTGAAGGAGACCGGACAGGCTAAGGGCACTCACTTGGTGGTGGTGCCCGCTTCTACACTTGGTGAGTACCTTGTAATCTCGAAATAATGACTGAAAGAAATTACTCTTTCTGATTATGATTTCTATAGTCTGTATTTCCTAGATGGAGGTGTATAATTTACTTTGATTTGACTTCCATTATGCCAGTTAAGCTTATTATAGAAATAAATATTTTTACTAGTTGCTTGTAGATTTAAAATGGCTAAACTCGTGACTGTTTGTATGGATATGTTTCGGCTTACAGAATAATATATACATTAGATTTCTCTCCCCATCCTTCCGACCAATTTATATATAAAGAATCTTACCTAATAGCAAAGATATTATAATATTAGCATAGAGATGCCTTATCCCATACAAAGAAACCGTGCGGATGTAACTAGCGTTTTTTACCTGATTATGCTGATTATTTTCTTCGATCGCGTTCGGTTCCGTTCCACGGCTATTGATGGTGTTAGCAGCGACTTGCAAATAATAGTGTTTTCTCGATTCGTGATTGTTTTTTTCTTTAAATACAGTGACGATTTGTTTTATAGTATTTTTTGCACGTCTTTACAATTTAATTTTACTAAAATGTGTTACAATACAAATGAAAAAAAACGTGTGACATGCCTCAGAAATTTAAAACGGCGCCATCTATTGGTAATATTGGCATCTATTTTAAATGATCCGATATTCCTTAATTGTGTGCTTAAGAGAGTTGTTTAAACAAGAACATAAAAAAATTATGTTCAATTCTAGAAAATGGTAAAGGAGATTGCCCATACACAGGTCCCTTATGAGGTATCGTGTCTGCGATTTCAATATTATACAAAAATAGGATTTATATTTTGTGTTATTTTCCATCTGTGTCCTTTACGTTATATGTACAGACAACAACAGATCAGGTTCCTTCACTTGGACATTTGTATGCACCTTATAGCATTGTAATAAGGGTTCATTTCAAGAACAGAAACATCGTTATATCTCGTGAACCCTGCAAAATAAATAAAAAATGATTTCTAATTATGAATATAACATGTTTTTTCTACAATATACAACCAAATTCATCAAGATACAACCATTTTTCCAAAGGGGCCCAAGTTCCCTTACAAAATGGGCATTCTCCTTTTACACACAATTCAATAACAAATCGATGCATATCGTGCCATCTAGTGACATTGTTAGCGCTGGGACCCGCGCTAATAGAAAGAGTTTTATCATATCGCTGTTCTGTCATTTCAGATAACTGGAGCAGCGAGCTAGCCCGCTGGTGCCCAGCACTCAACGTCAGCAAGTACTACGGGCATCCGGAAGACCGCCGACAACTGCGCATACAGTACGCTAGAGGATTGGCTGATATCGACATTGTTCTTACCACGTGAGTCTGGCTTATCATTGTTAACTGAAGGATGTAGCTATTTTACTTAAGGTTATCCTAGTCGACCGTTCTACCATATAAACGTAGTCTGGCGATTACTCCACTGTTTGACGGTGTAAGTTAAAAAAAAAAAAAAAAAACAATTGGTCTTATCATTATCTAGCCCTGTATGGAAAAAAAAAAAACTTATGAGCGTCTAAAGTTCCATATTTTAACACTAATTTTAACGCATCTTTGGGCGCAAATAAATACCATAAGAAGGAATATTGCAATACAGGGATAGATTTGTAGTTCAACAATGCAAATAATTTAATTTTGAACAGATGCGTTTAGTAGTTTTTTCATGATATCCATATTCCCAAAGGTCTGTTTATAAAATTTCGCGCGCGCAAATCATCATCCATTTCGCTACAAATTAGCAAAAGTGTGTATTCGTACGTGAACTAGCTTCTTACCGCTCATCACAGCATCTATCTCTTTCGCATGTGATTGTCGGATGTGATAGCATACATTTTAACCCCGCGCACAAAATAGTTCATGCCGTCGACTAGAGCAACCTTAAGATCCTATGTCCCTTATTGTTGTTCTCTGTGTATTTTTACCCGACTGCCGAAGGAGGGTAATGTGTTTATCAGTCTATGTATGTATGTATGTATGTTTGTTCCTATATGGCGTTCCAGAGACCAAACGCGTTGGCCGATTTTGATGATTCATACGTCAATCGATGCGTCTTAACCCTGCGAGTGTCATAGGCTACATTAAAATTGGATAATAGAAAAATGGCGGTTTTTGGGTGCCCTATTGTGGGGGCCCAAATTTTTTTTTTCTTCCAAACCCATCGTGTGGGGTATCAAAATAAAGGGTTTTAAGAGGTGCTTTCAAAAATATAAAACACTTCTAAAAAGTTATAAATAAAAAAACTTAATACAAAAAATCAAAAATCCCGACTGAACTAAAAAGTCGTAAACAAGGAAAAAATCATGCTGTGCAGGCGGAGGACACATATTCGCGGGCTGGCTGACCAAAATCTGGTGTATCCTCCGCCTGCACAACATGATTTTTTCCTTGTTTACGACTTTTTAGTTCGCTTTTGAAGCAGTCGGGTTTTTTTTTTATTTTTTGATTATAACCACATATGGGACTAAGGATCCTATGTCTTGGATCATATGGGGCTGAGGCAGAGAGCGTCCACAATTATTGTCCTCAATATTGAGCGGTCTTGAGAGTTACTTCATGCCGTTGCTCGAGCCTTCAGCCAATACGCTGCGACATCCAGGTTAGACGAAGATGTCCACGCTTTCTCTTCGGCGGTCATAGGCTTCTATCTAAAATATCTGTGTGACAAAATGAATGTATAACAAGAACTAAGACTTTTAGTTGCCTCATGGTATATCACTTTATTACTGGACATCAGTGTGCGAGAAAAGGAGCTCGTGGCTAAATAATAACAGCCGCACGGGTCGATCTTCAAGGTTAAGCAACGCTTGACGAGGTCGGTCCGTGGATGGGTGACCATTTCAACATACCGAGTTTCCTCCGTGCGTCGGAAAGCACGTTAAGCCGTTGGTCCCGGCTGTCATTTGAAGAACTTTGACAGTCGTTACGGGTTTTTTATTTTTATTGGGACAATCCTACCGCAGTATTCCCAAACCACTACAACTCGTTACGGGTAGTCAGAAGCTTGAGATCTGACACCAGTCTTGCCAAGGGGTATCGTGTTACCCAGTTACTGGGTTGTGGAGGTCAGTCAGGAGTACAGTCGCTCCATGTAAAACACTGGTACTCAGCTGAATCCGGTAAGACTGGAAGCCAACCTCAAAATAATTGGGAAAAGGCTAGGCAGATGATGAGTGTGCGAGAAAATTGTAGCAAGATTCAAGGCACACTGTAAAGTTATGTGAATTCTTTCGTCTTATAAAACCATGTTATATCTTGCCAGGTCCAGTCGTCAACGTTTAATGGGGTAGAGCCGGATCTCATCCGGGGATTCTTCGCATCTCACCGTAACCTCGACGTAGTGACCGTAGTCGAGGGTAGGCAGGCTGTGGGGCAATAGGGGCCATTTTATTTTGCGGTCCTCAACTTTGTCATAATCTTCACGAATAGCGATCGCAGTGTGGTTGTTAAAATTCACAGAGAATGCTGCTGCCCATTCTCTGGTAAGTCCCTTGGTCCACGGGAAGATATGAGATGGTAGTATTCTTTACCTCCAACGAACCAATAATATTAGGGATGTTTCCAGGGTAAAAAAATGATAATTCTATTTAGTCCGCCAGTGAGATTATCAAATAATATTGGACACGTATTTTTTTGCTTTACCAAATCAATAAAAATTGACAAAGTTAAAGCGCATCGAAGTGGGGGCTTGTGACGTCACTAAGGCAGTATAAAGTGTACTAACGGCGTGACGTCACACGATACTTCAACGCATAATATCGTTGTCACTTTATGTTTAAGTGTCGAAAGTAAAAATACGTGTCGAATATTTTTACTGATGGACAAAAAATAAATTTTCAGTAAACTAACCTATTCCAGTAATCCGAGCCTAAATACAGTGTAAAGCTAATGTCGACATGTCCCGTATGTTTCCAGGTACACGATGGTGAACAGCTGTCCAGAAGAGCGCAAGATGTTCCGCATCACGCCTATGCACTACGTCATCTATGATGAGGCTCACATGCTGAAGAACATGTCCACGCAGAGATACGACAACCTCCTTAAGATTAAGGTAAATTTTATATCTTCTTGTTGCTGTTAGGACAGTATTACAGATTTTGTACGCCCATAACGACGCCACTACTACCGTTGGCGTGCATAAGATACAGTAAGCAAGTTAGGAAGTGGAGCATAGTTTGCGACTCACCAGCTCCACATACCCTGCTGCATGTTCGTCAAGGGGGCTACAATATATGTAAAAGTAGACCATGGCAGGTGAGACCCTGCGAGAAGATGAGCGCTTAGTCTTCTTCTTCTCTTCGTGTGAGGATGTGGCCACCTCTGGTGTCCAGAGTTAGCCAGGCCTTTGACTTGGCCAGGCCTTGTCCAGGGCCTGCAGTCTCGACATAGCTAACGATCGTTACGCTAGCTAAAATTCGTTAACTCTTACCACAAAATAGTAAGTATACAGAAGGGCCACTCCCGCCGTTTGGAAAATTGACAGCTAAACTTGACAGATTCACTAGGGTTGCTACTATATTGATTCCGAATTTAAAAAAAAGGGTAAGTTGCCCAAGTTACAAACATAAATACATAGATTCGTCTAAACATACATCATATCATGCTTACATGCCTTAGAGGGTAGACAGGGCATCAAATATCCATTTAATATCACGAACACTACAACCCTAGTGAATCTGTCAAGTTTAGCTGTCAATTTTCCAAACGGCGGGAGTGGCCCTTCTGTATACTTACTATTTTGTGGTAAGAGTTAACGAATGTTAGCTAGCGTAACGATCGTTAGCTATGTCGAGACTGCAGGCCCTGGTTTCCTCACGATGTTTTTCTTCACCATGCCAGTAATATTCCTTCATACATACTGATAGATCTCATTATCTGAGTACTCGCTTTCGAGCGTTTTATTCGCGTGAACATTCGAATGCGAGCCGTTTTTATGCGAAAATCGTTGCGACGTCTACACCGGCCGAAATTCGCGCTTGTGGGTAAGCTTTGTAACGCTCGGCTCAACATCCACACCACTCGAATATTCGACGTCGAATGCTCATTACACGTGAATGCTCTCAGTGAGGACGTTCCTTGAGATAAACTTAGAAAAGTATATTTGTGCCCCTGTTCAGAATATAACACACATGCTGTAGTACCAAAAGTGCCCATACACCTGCACTTTGGAGGTACTTAATGAACGCCACTGACGATGCTATTGGCGTGGCTGCCTACTGATCCTAAACTACCGAAAAGAAAAGGAAGAATTTGGAAAAGTCACATTAGTACTTGGCCGGATTTGAACCCACGACCTCAAGCACGTGAGGCGAGGTCTTAGCTACTGAGCCACCACGACAAGCGCTTAGTGATAAAAAGTGAGTACCTAGGTGGAGGAAGAGGTACTAAAATCGAAAATAATAAAGCTGCTGGAATTGCAGCTTTTCTTCCTCGTCCTTGAGGCACTCAAACCAGATAAAAGCGATCAAAAAAGGAGGAGGTTCTATGTTCAACTTCATGTTTGATTTTTTTTGTGTATATGCACCGATTTCTCCGTCAATTGTGGACCGATTTTGAAATTATTTTTTTTGTTTAAAAGAGTTTGTGTCCAAATTGGTCACATTTTAATTTGGTGAAGATCTGATGAAGAACTTCTGAGATATACAACAGAACTCTTCAATAAATGACGGCAAATCTCTCGGGATTGGTGCAATCGCAAGTCTGTCACGCCAGTACGCTCTAAAGAGGTACGGTAGATGTGTACAGTTCTCCTTGGTACACTGTCATTTCACCGGTTATGTTCAGGTTTAATGATATTCGAGTAATCTATCTATTAGGTACAACTAAAAAGTAAAAATAACTTTATTACAGTGAAAACTAACTTTCTTTTTGGAAGTCGGTGACTTTCGCAGGTACCAAGTTTTTACATTATGGACACCGACTTCCATAGTATTTTTTTGTAAAAATTATTTTTATTTTTCAAGTGAAGGAATTGCTTCAACAGTTTGAGAAGTCGAAAGCAGTCAGTGTGTCTTGTAAGCAATTGACAACTAATAAAGACAATGTGATTACTTGCAGCTTGAAATGGTGAAAAGTGTTTATCAAATTGACCAACGACGTATACCGAAACATCATGTGAAATCAATCTTACCCTGATAATAATAAAGTTGTTTTTCCCTTGCAGTCTAAACACCGACTCCTGCTAACGGGCACACCTCTTCAGAACAATCTGTTAGAACTGATGTCACTGCTGTGCTTCGTGATGCCGCACATGTTCTCCGGCAAGACCGACGACCTTAAGAGCTTGTTCCAGAAAAATTCCGTAAGTTAACAATATTCCGATATCACGGGGGTTTTCCTGAAGGGGTATGCAGAAATGGATATTACACCGACATTTCACAAGAGCCTATTGATTTTTGTAGTGACCGGTTCTATAGGGCTATTCACAGACTCGTACTCGTGTATGTCGTTTTTGTGGCGAATAAACACTTTTTCTTTCTTTCTTTACACGCACTAAATTACTACACTTCAACACGTCTACTCCGTCCCGTCCAACGGTTCTCGTAATAATGACGCGGTGTGCACGAGATTGTGTATGGCTGTGTGGGGGAAAGTGGGGATGACAAAGCGAACGTGCGAGTGAGATATATACACTACACTTTTTATTTGTGATTAGGAGACATACCTAAATTGAGAAACAGTTGCTAATAATAAATTTTCACAATATCAAATATTACTGCGAACAATATTGCGCAACTTTTTTAACGTGAATACGAGGTCTTTATTAATTGCCTGCAACACTGCGACATTCTATGTTGCGAGCCACATGTTTCACGCAACATCAAAGCTTGTTGTTGAATCAATTGTTACCGTGAATACGTGGTCTTTATTAGGTGCTTGCAACACTGCAGCATTCTATGTTGCGAGCCACATGTTTCTCGCAACATAAAAGCTTGTTATGAATCAATTTTTGGCGTGAATACGAGGTCCTTTTAGAGTGCCTGTAACACTGCAACATTCTATGTTGCTAGCCACATGCAACACATGTTTCCCGCAACATAAAAGCGTGTTGTTGAATCAAATTTACCGTGAATACGATATCATTTTAAGTTTTTCTGCAACACTGCAACATCCTATGTTGCCAGCAACATGTTTCGCGCAACATAATAGCTTGTTATGAATCATTTTTTACCGGAATTTGAGGTCTTTATAGGTTGCCTGCAATACTGCAATTTTCAATGTTGCTAGCAACATGATTCTCACAACATAAAAGCTTGTTGTTGAATCAATTTTGTTCAACTTTGTTGCCCATAAAATACGAGGTTTTTAAACCCTATCATGTATTGGCCTAACCAATTCCCAAACAACGACTTTAACTTTCCAGAAATCAAAAGCGACAAAGGCAGTGAATGGCGATAAAAAAGATGACGAACCAGCGTTCGAACAGAGTCAGATAGTCCAAGCGAAGCGTATCATGAAGCCGTTCGTTCTTCGGAGGCTGAAGAGGGATGTACTCCAGGACCTGCCCAAGAAGACCAACCATAGGGAACTATGTGCTATGTCGGAGAGACAGGGGCTGCTGTATAAGAACCTTATTGCGAGCTTCTCGGCTAAGGATGGGTCGGTTAGTATGATTTTATTGTGGTTTTTAACATAGCCTCACGTCTCCCCAGACGTCTACTCCCTAAGGCGTTTCGTACTTCGTATCACATCACATCATCACACATCATCAGCCTATTAATGTTCCCACTGCTGGGACACAGGCCTCCTCT
Source organism: Orthosia gothica (assembly GCA_949775005.1). Taxonomy (NCBI): domain Eukaryota; kingdom Metazoa; phylum Arthropoda; class Insecta; order Lepidoptera; family Noctuidae; genus Orthosia; species Orthosia gothica. Next base: position 38,775,034 of record OX459034.1, read on the forward strand.
CTATGAGAGGGAATGGGCCGTAATCCACCACGCGGGCCCAGTGCGGATTGGTGCATGTCACATGTCTTCGAATTTTTGGTTCTAGGACATGCCGGTTTCCTCACGATGTTTTCCTTCACCGTTTTGAGTGTCACATACGGACGCATAATTCGTTCAGGGCCCGAACTACTAATGAATGACAACACAATTTGACATTACCTGCTCCCAATGTGTTTTTACCCGTCTGAAAAATTTAATCATTACGGAGTAGAGTTCACTCCGAAATTCCGGAGTACTTTCGGACTGGCGCTTTTTTTTGCCTCTGTAAATTCATTCAAATACATGGATTCCCTGACTCCTGTGCTAGGTGATTGGCCCATACAGGAGCCATTTTTTAAAACAGATTAAAATCCACCGATTGAGATAAATTTTTGCATACACGTTTAGTTTCGATGACAATGCATGGTTAGCTAAGTGACGTCATTCTAAATCCAATATGGCGGACTAGTTATTTTTTGTGCACTTCCATGATATGGGTATTAAATGAAAGAGTTTGCCGTAAAGAATACGAAAAAAGATTGTTTTAAAAAAGATTTTTGAATGAATCATTTTATTTTTAACCTAAGTGTTATAAGTTTCACGTGTGTTGCTGTGTGTGTGTGTATCTGTGTGTCTGTCTGTGGCATCATAGCGCCTAAACGGATGAACCGATTTTGATTTCGTTTTTTTTTTGTTTGAAAGGTGATTTTGTCGAGAGTGTTCTTAGCTATGTTTGAATAAAATCAGTTCAGCCGTTCAAAAGTTATGGGCGTTTTACTGTTTGAATCGGGGTGTTTTCGAAAGATAAATGCGTCGGGGGTTTTTTAAATTTTGGAATTTTACTTTTATGAATACACAAACAATAAGTGGTTTAGTAATGTTATTTTTTTCTCGTTCCAGATCCACGCGACAACGGAACAGAGCGGCATGGCTATGATGATGGACATGCGCAAACTGTCCAACCATCCGCTTCTCCTGCGCTACCACTACCTAGACCAACAGGTACACTCTTCTAACTTATATTGTGTTACTTTGTATATTTTCATGGATATAAGAAGGCACTCGTGGCTTTATTAGCCTTTTGTTCCCACTGCTGGGACACAGACTTTTCTGTGAGAGGGGAGGAATGGACCTTTTTTTTTATCGTCTATAGATTTGCGCTTGACCACTATCTCACCTGATGGTTAGCGATGATGTGGTCGACGGTGAAGCACGCTTGCCTAGAAAAAACCTATTCACTCTTGACTTAAAGAGTGTATAGAGGAGTCTGTGTTTCCCGATAGCTACAATCTAGGGGTGATTGCAGCTATCGGGAAACACAGACTCCGGCAGGGAATTCCACTCCTTAGCTGTATGCATAATGAAAGTGTACCCAAAACGTTTAGTGCGTATGGGTGGGATATCCACCATGTACATCCCCGTACGTCTGGTAGTCCGATGATGGAACCTTAGACCATTGAGTGCCCGAAACATGTATCCACGCGCGACTCAATGGCTTTTCTATTGTTTCGGGCATACAACGCGGGGCCCAGTACGGGTTGGTGGATGCCACATGTCTTCGAATCGCTCGTTGCTTAATAATACAGGTTAAGCAATGCTTGCCGAAGTCATCCATGGATAGAATATCCAACAAGAACAACAACCATGAAAAACACATGATGCTGTTGGTCCCATCTGTCATTTGTAGAACTTTTACAGTAAGTGGTCAGAAAACCTGCCATCAGTCTTGGCACATAGTTCAAGATTCCCTGTTGCCAAGACTGATGTCTCCAGAACCCAGTAACAGAGTAACGATCCAGTCGACTGCATATCTGGCCTCAACAACTTGATTGTGGAGGCCAGATATGTTTTTATTTTATATTTTACAGTCGCTCACTGTAAAATATACGTGCATCTAATTAGACTGGGAGCAGACCCTGCATATAGTTGAGAAATGGGTTGGCAGATTTGTCTTATAATTTAACTTTGTATAATACTAGTTGTCCCCCGTGGCTTCGCTCCCGTCAACTGGCTACCTACATACCCTACCTACCTACCCTACCCTACCCTACCCTACTTACCTACCTACCTACCCTACCCTACCCAACTTACCTACCTACCTACCCTACACTACCATACCTACCTACCCTACCCTACTTACCTACCCTACCCTTCCTACCTTCCCTGTATTCTAGCGAACAAAACAAAAAAAGGATTATTCAAATCGGTCCAGCCGTTTTTGAGTTTTAGCGAGACTAACGATCAGCAATTGATTTTTATAAATAAGAAGATTATTATTTTGTATTCTAGGTCCGCCAGATAGCCGCGCGGCTGGCCAGGGACCCTGGTTACAAGGAGAACAACGAGCAGTACGCCTGGGAGGATCTCATGTGCTTGTCCGACTTCCAGATACATCAGCTTACTTTGACACATATTGTGAGTTCTTTATTATTGTTTTATTTTTTTATCTTTTCCACACTAGAAATGACTCCTGTACCGTGGGTGCGTTTTTACCCGACTGGGTTATGTATTTCGCGTGAATCTTGTATGTATGTTGGTATGTATATAATATTCTTTATTACCTCATATCTTTTAATAATTCGAAAAAGAAAAATATAACTGAAAAGTTGTAAATAAAAAAAGTTAATTTAAAAATCAAAAACCCGACTGAGTAAGAATCGAACTAAAAAGCAAAAATCATGCTGTGCAGTCGGAGGAAACATATTCGCGAACTGGCTGACCGGATTCCCGACCGGTAGTAGCAGCAGTGCTTGCGTGCCGCTTACGTCCAGCTGAGGACGTCTTTGGCAAGAACAATAAAGATGAAATTAAAACTGATTTTTTTCTTTCCAGAGTATCCGCTCCTTCGGTCTCCCAGAGCACCTGATCCTGGACTCGGGCAAATTCCAGAAGTTAGACGAGATGCTCCCGCGCCTGAAGTTGGACGGCCATCGCGTACTCATCTTCAGCCAGTTCACCATGATGCTCGACATCCTGGAGCCCTACCTCACCATCCGCCGCTACCAGTACCTCAGACTTGACGGCAGCACCAATGTTACTGACCGGTAAGCCTACCAATTGTGATTCTTTAACCTGAACCCTTGGACTGCCTCGATAGGCACGTATTACATTCAGCTATATTGATTCCCTCTCACAGCGAGGAGGCCTGTGTCCCAGCAGTGGGAACATTAATAGGCTGATGATGATGATGATATTGATAGGGAAGGTCCAACTGTTAAATATTGAGGTAGAGTTTAGAGTTCATAAATGTGGTTCATTTCAGTAGTTTCGTGTTCAGTGGTCGCGTCAAAGCTCCAGAGCCCCGAACATCGATGGCGAGTTGCCAGCCTGTCGGTTTTTTATCGGTTACATTTCGGGGAGTGTGCGACGGAACTGCACAATTGATCCCTTCTAGCCCTTTCCATCATCGGACTACAAGACTTACGGCCATGCGCCATCGGTACATGGTAGACATCCCACCCATACGCACAAAGCGTTTTGCTAATACTTTCATTGTGCGCACAGCTAAGGAGTGGAATTCCCTTCCGGAGTCTGTGTTTCCTTCTAGCTACAAGGGGTCTTTAAGTCAAGAGTGAATAGGTTACTTCTAGGCAAGCGTGCTTCACTGTAGACCACATCATTGCTTACCATCAGGCGAGATAGTAGTCAAACGCGAGCCTATTGATTATAAAATAAAAATATCTCTAGTGGATGCAATGTGGATGTTTTTTTACCTTTACAATGAACCAAACATTCAATTTGTACATATTGTTTCAGACAAGACCTAATAGACCAGTACAACAACTCGGATATCTTCATATTCCTGCTATCAACAAAGGCAGGCGGTCTCGGTATCAACCTCACAGCCGCCGACACCGTCATCATACACGACATCGACTTCAATCCCTACAACGACAAACAGGCTGAAGACAGGTGAGACATATGATGTGATAGAGGCTGATCTACATTGAGCTGGAATCCAGTAATACTGATTTACATTGATACACTATCCAGTGTTACTGGAATTTAGCTCTGGATTGGCGGCAACGACTTTTACATTGATACAGTACTAATCCAGCGCTGGATTAAACGTACCAGTATAATTCAAGCTTTACCGTCTGATCTATAAAAATCTAACGCTTATAACCTGGATTCTATTTCAACAGATTGAAATATTGGATCAATTTATATAGGCTTTAATAATATATCTACAATGCTCTTTAAATTTAGATGTTTCGTGCGGGACCGCAGCGGTGTTTTTGTAGTACTGCGCACGCGCACCACCGGTTGAGGGTCGGCTGATCAACAGTTCCGTCTAAATTGAAAGAGCTCTTAAAGTCAAAGTATATTTTTGATTCCTATGTCTATGGAGGCGAATCTTTTTCCACAAACAGGGCTTTAATGTAAATATCAGGATGCTGCTGACAATTTCCTAATAAAAAAGTTCTGACTGCTCTATTCTTGATCGAAATACACGTTAAATAAAATCTATTTGTGTCGATTCGACACTCGACCAATCATTGATGATCCAAAAGACTGGATGTAGATTGAAAACACTTCTTCTCTGCAAAGCTTCAGTGGAAAAATGACTGCTATTCCTATATGGATTAAAACCATTTTTAAATGTACTCTATTCCTTTACAGATGTCACAGAATGGGTCAGACGCGACCAGTCACAATATACCGGTTACTAAGCATAGGCACCATTGAGGAGGGAATCTATCAAGTAGCTCAAGAGAAGCTCAACCTAGAGAAACATGTCACTGGAGTTGATGGTATGTATCTCAAATTAATAAGTTACATAGAAGATCTAGGCTAGACGTAGCGCAGCACAGTTTTCTCTGGCAAACAAGTACCAATCTTGACTAGTTTGAAATAAAGTTGAAAATAAATAAACTGCCTTTCAACGTGCACAAGCAATGTGCCTCCATCATACGCAGGGTGCCCGCTAACGCCATCAGCATTTTGAAAATTGTAGCAGACAGGTGGGACAGTCCTAGACTAAGACATTGGATAGTTTTCCAGGTTTTAAAAGAGTAACCATAAAGTTTCTTGCCAGTTCTTCTCCAGAGGAAACGACCAACCCGAACCGAGCACCTTTTGTCGATGTTTTATAAGTGCCCATGTAGGCCTACGTGAAATAAAATAAAAACTTTGATTTTAATAAGCCTGCACTTCGTGAGGTCTACAGTAGCAGTGGTTCTTAGAATACCCTCGGTTTCTAACGGTAGAATCAATTATTATATAACTTTTAAATTTTTAATATCCGATTCAAGCTATAAATTATTATCATAAAGCAGGTTCAATATGTGTAATTAATTAATTCTAACATGAAACTATGTTGCTTCTTACAGAAAACGACAAGACAGAGCAAAAGAACGTTGTGCGGTTATTATCAGCCGCCCTTGGTCTCACGTCGCCGGGCAAATGATTGCTGTCCAACGACTACAGTGTCGCGGACCAGACAGTGACCAAGCATGGCAAACAATAGTGATACCACCAACATTGGCGGCCAATGTTTCTGGAATATGTGCAAGTGTGTGCTGTGAATATGTCCTGTAGTGTAAATTGTGAAACAAAACAATTGGTGAATTTATAAGTGAATATATCAAGCTTTCGTAGGTTTAATTTATTTGTATGTGACCTCAATCATTTCACTTACGACTGAATATTCAAATGTTACTTAAGAGGAAATACGGGCAGAGAGCGCCGACTGAATTTCCTAAGTAAAAAGTCATAATTCGAGGTTTGGCTCTCGTCTATTTCCTCCTCCAATATTGTATCAATTTAAAAGATATTCCATAAACTGGTAAAGTAAGATATATACTATGTCCCTATGTTTTCCTTTTTTTCATTTATATTTGTCAAATTTGAGCGCAACTTTGAGCTTTTTTTAAGGGTTCTAGTGCTTCCAAAGATAATGTATCATCAAAAAGGAAAACATAGAGACATAGAATATATCTTTCATTTTCAGTTTATGGAATATCTTTTAAATTGGTTCAATATTGGAAGAGTAAATAGACGAGAGCCAAACCTCGAATTATGATAATCAAATGACTTTCGTCTTATAGTTGAGTAGCATTTGGGTATTTGGTGTCATTCAAAAATACCAGTGTGATTTTATCATTGTATTGCCACCTACTGCCTTAGAAACATGTCAATAGACTTCTATGTATAAAACAATGTAACTATAGACGCTAGCTGTAGATTCAGCTCAAAATTGACTCTACGCTCGTGGTTTTTGAAGGTAGACGAAAGAGGCTCGTTTAGATTTTCACAGTATCATCCGATATGGGTCAGTGGAACTGCTAACTGAAAGTACGTCACACGGATAGGTTACTTCTGCTTACTGGAAGAAGCAGATTTGGAATGCCTCCCGCTAGGTTAACTCAAGCCCTGGTGGCGGTCGCGGGAGGTCGCTGGATGCGAGAAGCACAGAACTGGGGTTGTACTATAACGTGTTAAGGCCAGCATGATTCCGCTGTCAAAAAGTGCTCTTCGTACTGTATTTCCATCTCTCTCTCTCTCTCAGTGGAACTTTGGTAGTTTTGACACGTCAGAGTAAGACCCACAGACATAAATTTAACTAGACAACGCAAGACCCTCCATCTGTATGAAAACCAAGTGTGCCACTTTTTCACACACAATTTCAAAACAAATTTACTTACCAATGAAAACATTTCCAATGACTCGGCCAACTTTTTCTATACAATTTTTACAGTTCAAAATATTAAAAAGGAATTTTTCTGCAATTCGGTGAATTTCCGGTGCCGATAATGCTAAATGAAAAGCTCAGATTACTACCATTGCATTGATAGTAATTTTACTCAATTATTGACACGCGAAGTACATACAATTGCGTCATATAGTAGATTTATATCTGTGGTTAGGCCCTGGTTCGCGTTCTATGTCCTAAAACCAAGTAGGTGTTAATTTGAATAAATGATTCTGGTATTTTGCAAATTCTCTAATGACCTGTCCGTTGCCTCAATAATCGTCCTTATATGCCATCGAGGCTTCCTGAGTGTAGAGTCAGAAATGATTAACCTATAATTGCATACTTTATAAAAAATATTATTGATCATATTATTATTATTATTATTGATGAATAGATGGACTGTAGCAAATTAATTGGTGCATTATTGCATTTTTTTCCTCTCTGTGCAATGACCATAGTTGTATGAGGCTAAATTGTGCGCATCAAAGGAACCTAAAATATTAAAAAAAAAACTTGAGAATTCTGGTTGTCTCTCTTTCAAAGAGGCAATTACCACGTCTATGTGATCGCGTTACCAACTCTCACGCACGACTGGAAATGGCCGGTTTATTTTTTGATGCGCACAGTGTAGTATATTTTATTACCTGATTAATTTATGTATAAAAACAAGATGTATTTACATTAGGGATATTACAGAAGTGATGATGTCGGAATCGGGAGTTTAAATTTGTTTTATCGGAACCGGAAGCGGAGGCGGAGGCTGAAAAAAGATGTATTAAGAGTTAGAGTTAAGAGTATTATTTGCAATTCAGCTCAAAAACAATACACCTAAAAAAACAACAAGTTTTCAAACATCCATAATTCTAAAGATTGTACGCGTTGACTGCGGGCGCTTGCCGTGACCTCCGATAACCTCCGATTTCAAAGTTTCGAGTTTTAAAAACAATCGGCAGCTCCGATTTTTCGGAATCGGAATCGAACCTCCGTAACATCCCTAATTTACATCTATAAATAATTATTTATTTAAAAGTAACACGAAAATACCTCCTGAGATTGTATCATGAATACATTTGTGGTGGACATGTACGTAAAATATCATAAATTTGGCAATGAACGAAACACACTAGATCTTCACTTTGTATACTTGTATTTATGTGAAACAGTGAAATAAACAGTATGTGTACTTTAAAAGTTAAACGTATTATTTATTTGTACGATATCGCCTACGTGTATATTGCAGTATTTAAACATATAAGCCTCAGGTTGTTTATATTGGAATGCTGACAAAATGGGTGACCAAGTGAGTCCTTGTGTGACCTTCAGTGTGCAATGTTACCCTGCAATGAAAGTCACCAAACAAATAAGCTCACGTTCTAACCGGTACTATGATAGAACTCTCTGAAAATAGACAAGCAAGCTATCTTAAAAGAAGTAGGACAACAGTAATGCTATTCTGTAAAGATCTCACTATGATAACTTTGGTTAAGTGAGAGAAACCTTGGTTGGTTGGAATGACAACTCACTTCAAAATCACTTCAGCTAAGTCATCATGGTAAGATGTCTACAGAATTAACCGGCAGCAGCACAAGATATACAACTTTACACTCTGAAAATAAAATGTTTAAGTAAAAAGTCACAATTCGAGGTTTGGTTCTCGCCTATTTCCGACTCCAATATTGAACCAATTTAAAAGATATAATTCCTTAAACTGAATAAGAAAGATATATATTGTGCCCTTATTTTTTCCTGTTTTCATTTATAGATGTCAAATTTGTACACTAGGCCTCTGTTGACAGCGCAATTTGGATAATTTTTTGAGGGTTTTAGTGCTTCTGATAATGTATAATCCGGTGAGATACTGGCCAAGCGCGAGCCCATAGTGCAAAAACAAAAAGGAAAACATAGAGGCACAGTAATTATCTTTCTTTTTCAGTTTATGGAATATCTTTTAATTCGGTCCAGTATCGGAGGAGGAAATAGGCGAGAGCCAAACCTCGAACTATGACTTTTTACTCAGGAAATCCAGTCGGAGCTCTCTGCCCATAGCTGGTCAAACATTCTATGGACCAACTTTGGGCCATTAGTTAAGTAGAGCTATAGTAGTACCTACCAGCGATTTAAAGACCGACTGACCGAAATAGTCGTGACATTGGTTTTCTTGTTTCTCTTGATAAAAAACTAATAAAAGGTGTAACCCGTCCACGGCTTTTTTAAGCCTATGTTACCCGGGCCATTATAACGAATCGATTGACACCTTATTCATCAAAATCCGATGAATAGTTTAGGCGCTACGGAGGAACATACTTAAATACAAATATACATACATAGTCTGCTAAAATCATAAACCTTCCTTTTGGTTTCGCCGTAGTCGGGTAAAAAAAGTCCGTTAACAACTACTAAACGGTCAACTTAACTGTGCACCTGGCTGGCATGCTCGCCCACTCCCGCCACCCCGCGCGGCGCCTCGCGTTCGCCTAGTGCACCAATAGCGAGAGACGAACGTCTGAGTGACGTCATATCGCCAAGTGCACAGTTAACCGTGTTGTATGAGGCTATGGAAATCAGGATTTTAGTTTCCAATGTCAGTATATCAATATAAACGACAAAGGGCTGATTTTTCCATAGTCTTGTAACTTATTTTTGAAGAATATAGAGGTTTGACTTATTTTCCAAACAAAAAGTCTCAAACCCTCAATTTTATTCGACAGGGAAAATTTATCTGACTATTGAGAAAAATCGGCTCTCAATAATAATATCGAAGAGCCCACAGACTAAAATAGAAAACATAATTTACTAAATACCATGTGACTTACAGCTTTCAAATACTGCTGAGATGTATAACCTAAAGACTAGAATAAAACAGCGTAATTAAAATATAACATATAAAGCTGGTTTTAATGTCTGTGTGTCATTTGTTTTTGGTAGAAGAAAATAATAATTATTACCAGCTTATTATACTGTCCACTGAAAGGCATACCCTCAATATATGTGATTACAATGATTAAATTTTTATTGAAATATTTAATGGATTTTTGCAGTTATTATAATATTCACAACGGATGTTTTTGTCTCTGAATTGTCTGCAAGACGCTGCGCAGTAGCTATTTTTGTGTCAATATTGATAGTGAAGATAGCATTGTATAACTGTCTCTTTCACTCACTTACGTTTGTCTCATCATCCTATCTCGCTTACTCTATGCAGTTAATCTGTTTCTTGCGCAATAGTTGACAGAGCCAACTTCAGAGACACAAAGATCCGCTGTGAATATTATAAGTGATTTTTTAATAATATTTTCAAGCTTATACCAAAATACGAACATTTTTTTATACTTATTATACATAAAAGATGGTAGTAAGTATCTCTAACATCTAATAAAATATGATTTTAGTAAATACAATAAATGGATTTATTTATGCTTCATAAAAAAAATATTTACAATATAAATTTTTACAATATTATTTCTGGTTTTGTCACCAACATGAATGATACACAACATAGGAACCAATCAAAAAATTGTAAAAAGTATACGCGAATTATTAATGTACCTATTAGATTACTAAATAAATTGATTAGTGTTATATCTTGTTTTTATTAAGAAATTTGTAAAATAAAAAGTAATAAAATATGTTATTTGGTAAGCTTAGCACTTAAAATCTCAACGAACTTAAAGTGTGACAAGTTTTGTACTTCTTTAATTGTTTAGACCCTTCAATATTACCATAGAGAAAATAAAACTACGTTATAAATATTACATAGACCTAGACAAATAGCCTAAGACCCAGATAAATGTGCTAACAAATGGTTTAAAATTTCGACAAAACGCGTTAATTCATAAATTTTTAGTACAACCATGATGAAATAGTTAACTCTTCAACTTATTTGACCATTTTTGTGATGCCAATAACTGATGAATATACGCGTTATTACGGAAATTTAAAACCATCGGTTAGCACATTTAACCATTGGTTGAGTTAACTACCGATAAAAAAACTGGGCCTTAGGCTTAGTTCAGATTACTAGCTTTAGATACTATAAGACAACAGAAGGCCAATTCTCGTACCTAAAAACAAGCTTCCATGTTATTTTTTTTTATTGCATTGTTACGCGAAGTAAACATGCAAAACAGATCAACCACTTTCTTTGGAGCTTTGGTACCGACGGCAGATTCTGACTGATTAGAATGAGAACGTTTTTTTCACGGGAATTGCTTCTCTGATCAGTGAGTGACCAAGAAGTATAAGTGAAGTACACACACACTGCAATCAGTCAAGATGTGCATAAAATTACACCTGAACTTAGGTTTATAACGAAGGCTGAATACACACTGTATATCTCTAAAGTTAGTAGGCCAGCTTTTGCCTATGGTTTTTGTTTGTTCAAATTATAAATAGTGCACAAAGAAATGATATTTATTTGTTTTGTTTTTAAAATCCAGTAATTTTGTAGTTAAGTTCTGTCTGAGGCAACTCTGGCTGGCTTAGGGTCTCGCTTTAACGGTTCCAAGATTATAGAGAGAATGCTATGATGTGAAATAATGTTCTTGTCACAATATTCTTCTCGCAATGATTTTGATACTTTTGTTTTTATATTTTTTTGTAATTTAATTCAGCAGGTCTGACTTACAGCCAATACTTGAGTTTCCTAAGGCCAAAGTATATTTGTACTCATTTGGTTTTAAACTAATAAGTAGGATAGTGTTTAATTTTTTTGTTACGCATTCTTATTGCCTTCAAAATCCATGCCTCGGAAAGCACGTCAAGCTGTTGGTCCCGGCTGTCATTTGAAGATCTTTGACAGTCGTTAAGGGTAGTCAGAAGCCTGAGATCTGACACCAGTCTTGCCAAGGGGTCTCGTGTTACCCAGTTACTGGGTTGTGGAGGTCAGATAGGCAGTCGCTCTATGTAAAACACTGGTACTCAGCTGAATCCGGTAAGACTGGAAGCTGACCCCAACATAATTGGGAAAAAAGCTAGGCAGATTGATTGCCTTTGAAATAAGTCTTAATTTTCTAAAATACCATGTAAGATTGACAAAAAAGTTAAACATTATTCAGAACTGCGATCTTATGAGTTAAGTTTTGTATTAGTTAGTTATTTATTTAGTTTTTTTAGATCAATTTTTCGGGTTAAGTAGTAAGTTTTTAGTTTAATTTTAGTGTAGCACATTCCTCTTAGTAAATATATTAGTTGACTTTATTTTCTTTTTTTATTTCATTCTCTTTTGCATGTGTAAATACTTCCTATACCCTTTGCATCCTTCTATACAATAAAAGTAATATACAATATCAGAATTTTAGGCGAGGAATATGGCTCGCCCAATAGTACATGGGACAACTGTTTACCCGACTTGGTGATAGCAAAGACAGGGTTCTTTTTTTGGCACACACTTGCTAACTAGTTTTAAATATCCTTTTTAATAAAAACTGTAAATATAATTATTTATTCAGCTGTTTTCAAACATTCTTTACAAACCTGTAGATATAATTTATCTATGCCGTAATTTTATTTTTTAAATTATTCGGTGTTAATTCACACAAGCTGTAGTCCTTTCTGTATTTAGTGAAGTTTAGTTACTAAGTCCGGATAGACTATTTTAGTAACAGGCGGTAAAAATGATATATGCCCGTTTTCACTAGCACTAGACAGCCTTATTTATAAAAAAAATAAGCTTAATGATTAGTTCATAGACAGTGTTGAGTAGATTCTTGATTCAAATTTTCTATGGATAATTTGAATTTAGAACCCGCTAATAATTATAATAGCTATAAATTAAGTCCAACATGCAAAAATAAAAGCGCATTGTTGGTTATGCAATGCTCAGCTGAGCGCCTTAAGTTGAAATCTCAATAGCTCGCTTTTATTTAACCAGTAAAAATGAGCATCAGAGGCCATAGTGCGAGTTTTTACTCACGCTCAATCGCGTTAACGTAAACATCAATTTGTATTAACTTGTTTATGTTACTGTAAAAGCCCGAACTACGGTGAAACCTAAGATTTACCAAGTCTTACTGGTGAAAGTTCGAAATGATATATAATATTTCTCAAAATTATACAATATCGTGTAGTTTAAAATATGTAATGTAATATTAATTTATTATTAGTTGTTCATCCCATTGACAGAAATTCCAAGCAGTATTTCGGAATAACTTCAAAACTTCAGGTAAAAATTCAGGCCAGCAATTTTTTGGAATTGAATAATTTCATAATTGCGCCCCTACGCTACATACTCTTTATTTGTTTGTCTATCTTTGTAGGACCATACGTACTACTAATAAGGTCATTGATTGTCTTTCTGTCTTTCTAGCGCATATTCTATCCTGTACCTATCCACATGTACATCCCGGACTAAAAATAACTTTTGTTTATTCTTTTAGTTCAACCTACCCACTGTGTTTCTACTTGAACTACCTACCCACAGTTTCTGGAAAGCTATTAAATGGAAGTCGTTAATTTGCGATTATTTCGTTCTGGAAACTGTATGTGTATGGACCTTAGGAATTATCTGAACTTAAATCTATAAACTGCTTCAATATTGTTCAGTCAGTAAAAATGTAGGTACATGATTCTGAGTAGATTTAATTGTAATTGATAAAATTGTAATGGGGTGAGCAACTCTGTAAGGTTGCTGATGTATCCCACATATGATATATTTTCTTATGGTAAATAAGATAACACATGTTGAGTGAAAAACTGGCGTTTTATTTTAGCAGCTAAGCATCTTTATAAATGAGTTTCCATTCCTACATACATCAGCAAAGTAGAGAGGTCCCTCTTGCGGTTCTCTAAGGATATAGTTCTCACCAAACTAATTGGCCGCCCTGAAGTTGGCTGCAATGGCTGCGCAGTAGTAAATCTCATACAAATAAACACATTACCCTCCTTCGGCAGTCGGGTAAAAACAGCACCGATTTGTGCCTCGCGCTACGGAAAGCCAACTTTAGGGCGGGCAAGAAGTTTTACGAAATCGTGAAGATTTGAGTGTGGCTAGAGAAGGTATTTGGAATTCAACCGCTACAAAACAGAATTCGTAGCTTTTTGTCCCACTCTTGGAAGAAAGTTTCAAAACGTATTATGCAACTAAAATAATGTAATCTCCACCCACATCTAACATCTTTTTAAAGCAGCGTCGATCGCGACTCTTTCAGCGCGTTCTGACGACCGACAGGCGGCAGCCTTTCACTTCATGACATTGTCGTTAAAATGTGGGTAGTGGCGACCTTATCTGACGATCGTACACATACAAACTACACAGTGCATAATGCATTAATTAATGCGTTGTGGCTTTCAGTTCAGGCTGGGTAGAGTAGAGTTGCAACAACGTTATCGTTATTGTTGTTAATTCTGAAACTAACATGACTTGTGCTTGAATAAAGTTTGACTGGTTAAGTAGATGCCTATTTTTTTTCGTTGAAAAATGCTCATGCATACCTTCTGTGCTACCACGGGGAGATAGCGCAGTTATGTGGGACTCCAATCCACTAAAACTCCACGGCGTCCTCCTGTGGCGATTATGGCGGGAACACGGGCACGCGTTAGCACTCACTGCGTGCATACCCTCCGCGGCTGTCCGTCACCGGACCGTACTCTGGGGAGTACAAAGCACCAGAACACACTGTGCGCCGTGACCACCCCAGGGACCAAACCAGCACATGGGTGCCAGACGACCCCGTATACGGCACCCTTAGTCCCCTTGTGACGGGTCAAGGTCAATGGCCCCACCACCTATCATTTTTCGGCCGCTGTGTATAGGGAGAGCGGCCAACGCTATACCGACGTCATCCTCCCCTGCGGCCCCACCGCTTCTGCCATCAGACGGTGGCGACCCCGTCCAGGCCGCGGAAGGTAGGGAGTGCGGCGCACTGCAATACCGGCACTCCTCTCCCGCCGCGGCCTCCAACCCTCAGCTGCGATATCGTATGGGTTTGGGAGGCCCCATACGACATCGCGGCCCGCCTCAGTTGCGATGTCGCTCAGACAGCAACCTACCCACAATCTACATAATATCTTATCGGCAGGCGCCCTGACGAGCGGCCCCTCCTCGGGTTCCTCTTCGCTTCACCGTGGGTGACCAAGCCATGGGTACTGAGCCCCCCCGCCTCGACAATGCGGGAACCTGTATTTTATATTTCTATGGCGATAACCCACCGGGGGGAAGTAGAGATGCCTGGGATCCTGTCTAGAAGGCTTGTTTCAAACCATGGCTTCTATGATGGACGGTGTTGCAGAATTATATAAGAAACCCTGTTTTAAAAGCTCACCTTGAAATTAGGTATATATTACATCTACCTATCGCCCATACACCAACATTATCGTAAGTCCTACATAAACTAACCCATGCTAAAATAAATCCAGATTTATTTTGTTTAGATTGTAAGGTTTTGCTGTTGACAGTGTTGCTGAATAAATCTTAATACGATATTTATATTACCGGAAAATACAAAGCAGTTACCTACCAGCAGCGATGTGGAGCAGCCAAACATCGATTCAGTATTTCAATGCTTGAATAGTTCGCGAATCGTGCGCAGCGCGTCGCGTATTCCAACAGCACACGCTCGCGACTTTGGTCCACATTCTTGCTTTGTAAAAAAACAACACAGATGCAAACAAGTACCTACCAATGTATTGTAGAGTGTGTCGGATGGTGCAGTAGTGTAGTGTGGATTCAGAGTGTGAATACGGCGGTAATGATGGTCAAGAAGGGCTGTGACGACTGACGTAGCGCGTGCGGCTGCGATTCGCTGCTGACAAACGCGACACAGTACGCTTTCTGTGTCGCGACACACACGCACACAGTGAGGTAACGCGAGCGCAGCCGCGGCGCGCCAGTCGGCACACCGCCCGGGCGGGCGCCACACACACGACCGGGATCTGCGCGAGCGACGAGCGGCGACGCGAACCAAAATAATATCAGTGAAATAAACACGTATCCGCCAAACGCTGAACGTGCGAGCGCAAGATTCTGGTGAGTACTTCCCAATCCTACACTACAATACACAGTGACAACCCGAAACTAATAGATACAAAGCCATTCCCTACGTCTCTATATTTAGTTGCGCCTTATTTTGGGACGCTGCATTGACGAGGGAGTTTCACACTGCGCTTTTACACGATTTCCGCCCGTCTGTGTGTTTCCCGCGTGAAAATTAACCTTATGAACACGGTATACAACAATTAACCCGCGTTAACCCGTGCGTCAGGCTGGTGCTGTACCAAAAATGAATAGTGAAATCCGGCGACTGAAATTAATCGGATATTATGTGAAATGAAAGTAGTGGTTGCATGGTTCAGGAGCGGCTGAAGCGAAAACATCGTTTGAAGTCGGCTAGTGAGTTAGAAGCATGATAAAAAATAGATTTTCTTGTCTGTGCTTGTGTTCTCAATATGCCGCAGACTGCGGTCTGGCCTACATACCAGCACACACACCACACACCTACTAAAGATCAATGTCTCCTCGCTTGGAGGCGTCAATGACAATGAGTGGATCACTTTACCTACTTGCCTGACCTGGGTGTCTTTGTAGGTAAACAACATCAACGTAATAGATGTCTAGGTTTGTATCTAAGTCCGTTTTTCGGACGCTCTTGAACTCAACAAGCAAAGATAAATCTGCATAGGTACACATTCACGCATGACTAAGAGCGGAGGCGTCATTGAGTTTTGTCAGAAGGCAAAAAATAGGCATTGCCTAAGTAACTATTTATCTAACTTAGCACTTGCCTGGTGAATCGAATATTTATCAAATACCTAAGCTATTTGGTTGGAAATATCAGTCATCCAAAATAAAAAATGACTCAGCGATGTGAATTTTTATAATCGGAAAACTCTGAAGGCAAAGCCATTTTCACATGAACATTTCCCTTATTTTTTCGCGCAATGGACGGCACGCGATCATAACAAAAGCAATACCTACCTACAATTAACGTAACTCTAATATTTCTAGCAAACTAATGTAATAATTCAAATTCGTAGTTACAGTTAATTAACAGCTAAAAATCGGCTTTAGTGGTGCGCCAGCGCTCAAGAACCGACGTTAGGTAACAAAAAATATAGCGAATGGACTCAGACGATTGATTCAGGTCATTTACCTCTGAAACTGAGACCGGCCGACGGAGTTACAGTAATCGTTTGCTTTTATGAACTTATATTGCAGTTTTACATTATTGAGACTCGATAAGAGCAAGCATAAAGTGAAAATAAATGCAGCCTCTTCAACAGAAAGTTGCCGGCAATGCTAATCTGAAATTAAAGTTCGCGTAATTAGTAAATGTATCAAGAGACGGAAGACTGCCTAATTAATGCAGCTCTTAACGAAGGAAATAACAAATAAGCTGACAGTTAAAGCAGTATTATCGCAGTGAGCTGGCTATTCAACAAACTAAGTATTTTCTTTTTAAATATGCTTGGAAAGTCAACCGCAGTGACCACAATGAAAGTAAGGACAATGTAGATAAAAACGAATCGATTTTTGCCAAGACTGAAATATTATTATGCACAGAATAGGAAGTCGAAGACGATTTGTTTTGTAATTCGGTGATCTAATCTAATGCACTTCGTCCACGGTTGAGCTAGCTATAGCTATTTCCACGGTTGATTTAAAGCTAAATTAACTATGAAAGTAAATACGAATCTATAATTTCTATAGCATAGCTGCAAGCTTTTGTTTTTTGGTTGGTAAATCATCCAAAGACTTCTCTCGCTCTGGGGAGGGCGTGTCAGACTTTAACTGACTAAAACCCTTCCGTGTTCCGTCAGTTGCTTGAGCCAGGGCCGCGGTACTGTTTCAAATTTATCCGTGACCCATATCTACATACATGGCGGAGTAATCTGTAAAAAAACAGCGTGAAATCTTAGGAGAAGCGAGTTGTCATATTCCACCTTGCTTTATGGATTGAAAGCTCACGTCACTTTAGTTTTCAAGGTGTTATTTTTACAGAATAGCACCGCTACTAAGTAAGTAGTGACTAGAGATCTTTATGGAGAAGAACGTGCAAGAAACTCCATGGACACTCTTTAATTAAAATATAACAAATCAGAGTCACTCATACATTGTTAGGATATCATATTATTATACAAAGTGAATGAATAGTGCAGTGTGCAAGAAACTGAGTTAAGGCGGTACCCCGAGCAAAACGCCGCGCAAGCCGTTTTTCGTGCTGTTTTAGGAGCTATCTACTCGTTATTTAAAAAGAAATATCAATTAATAAAAATACATTAAATTTCTACATCATATTGATTCTAAAATGGTAGAATTCGTTTTTTTTTAATGTTGTATATATTTCACTAATCTCCTTCCAAAAAAAACATAAAAATGAAAAATAATTATTGATAGCATGCATCTCCTCGTAAAGTGTTCATTAATTATTTTTTGTACTAACACTATTGGATAGACAATTTTACAACGCACCATAATAACCAGTTTCCCGCAGTTTAGCGACTTCCAGACAGTTCCAGTCATGACTAAAATAAACGATACAGTAGTTTTTCTTGAAAACCGAAACCACAAAATTATTTTGTTCTTAGGAAACTTACTGACTTCGAAAATGGCAATGGAAATGGAATGGCAATGGATGGATTGTTGACAGATGTTTCATGTTAACTATGGCTAGGTGAAAAGTTATTTCCGACTTCCGAGAAATCACGGTTAATTTAATTATGTAGGTCCAAATACAGGATCCCGGAGACAAGGTGCGACGCGACGATCATTTTTGATACAAATTGTTCTGCAAATCAATGAATCCGTAGAACATAATTTCTGTAACAAAAATATCGTGGTGTTAAAAGGATAATTTGCGTCCAAAAGGGAGCCAAGGCCAACCCATGCCCATTTTCACATCATGAAAACACGAAAACTAACGTCTAAATTCTGATCAGCATGCCTAACCTAATTTTGGATTATAGTTACCTTTAATATTCAATTAATATCTATATGGCACCACCTGTGTGCACAAATTAATAAACGTACCTATTTGTTACCCGACTGCCGAAGGAGGGTAATGTGTTTATCAGTCTATGTATGTATGTATATATGTATGTTTGTTCCTATATGGCGTTCCAGAGACCAAACGCTTTGGCCGATTTTGATGATTCATACGTCAATCGATTCGTCTTAACCCTGCGAGTGTCCTAGGCTACATTAAAATTGGACAATAGAAAAATGGCAGATTTTGGGCGCCATATTGTAGGGGCCCAAATTTTTTTTCTTCCAAACCCATCATGTGGGGTATCAAAATAAAGGGTTTTAAGAGGTGATTTCAAAAATATATAACACTTATATGTTGAACTGAACTGAAATTAACGACTTTTTAGTTCGTTTTTGAAGCAGTCGGGTCTTTTGATTTTTTGATTTAACTTTTTTGGATTGGCGTTCATTAAGGCCAGCGTAGACTGGGGACGGCAGTTTAGAGCATATGTTTGCCCAATGTAAATCATACGTATCTTCTGGTATCAAGATACAGATTCCAATGTTTAGAGATCGACCCAAAGCATCAGAGGGATTTCCCATCGCGCCATTGAAGTGTGCGCTAGAGGATGCCGTGGTGGAATGCGACGGCATACGCTGGATTCCGCTAACATACGATCGCGGGTTGAGGCCAGTGCAAGCGAGGGCGCACGCACACAACATGCCCTGGTGTACTAAATACGCACAAATAAAGAGCTACTCGTGTATGTTTATTCTACAGGCACACAATGGTTTAAGAGATACACGATTCTGCAAAACGTTACTCCAGCAGGAAATGCAATATCTCGAAAACCTGAAGACGCACAAATTATATTTTCGGCGCACATTTTTCGCGCCCATGCACAATATTTCTCTCACCGATCATTCGTTTAGAATTTGCGTGCTGGAAAAATGTCACTCCAGCAGGAATCGCTTTTTCAGTTTTTTTGCCAACACGCACAATTTCTCAATGTGGCGCACATTCATACCAGATTATGCACTAATTAAACGTTCCACTCATATCGCTCTAGGAGCCATTTTCCCGCTGGGGTAACGTACACTGCGCTGGTCCTCGGTATGCTGCGGGATGTCACGGTAGCTGCCGGCATGCCACAGTATCTAATAGGCACAGTGTACGCTGTCATAATCCCCTGTCCTGTCGCGGCCATTCCTAATATGCGCTGGCCTTTAAAGTGTCGCTTAGTGAAAACAGGCCTATTGTCCCTACTCTCCCTAAACATCTTTTTAACAGAACAACTTAGGTTCTAAATTCTCACTAATATTGATTTTAGTAAGAATGCAGGCATCCATCTAGGGTTTACGTATGTACTTTCTCTTTGTATTGATCCTAGCATTCTACGCTTCCACACCTTAAGAAAGTTCGCTAAAATTGTTTGGTGTCTATCTTTCATAGACCATCTAACCCTCTTACTAATAAACACGGAATAAAGTTATACCAGGTATAACAAAGGTATACCCATACATTTTCATAGGTTTATACCTGGTATAACTTTATTCTGCGTTTATTAGTAAGAGGGTTAAAGTTTTACTTAATTATCTGCATCATTCGTCATTTCCTGATTGCCTTTCTATGGTCCAAAATCAACTTGAAAGAGTAATATTGCAGGATTCTACGACACCTTATAATTAAGGGATACCATCTCAAATTCTCAATACAATCCAATTCAGAGGAATTAACAACAAATAACAAAGAGAACAGGAACTCAGAGATGTTCTAATGACTCACCTCCACTTAATTAGATTCCTTCAATTTGGAAAATTTGAGCTGTGATAAAAGCAACTGAAAAGCTGTCGAAACCTAGTTAGAAGGACAATCATACCAAAATAAATCTGATAATATTAAAAACAGTATTTACTACATACATAAGGGACCTCTACACATACATAAATCTAACTAGATAACGCAAGTCCCTCCATCTGTATGAAAACCAAGCGTGCCACTTTTTCACACACAATATAAGAACAAATTTACTTACCGATGAAAGAAAATATTGCCTTTACCATTACTTCGGGCAACTTTTTTACCCGACTGCCGAAGGAGGGTAATGTGTTTATCAGTCCATGTATGTATGTAAGTATGTATGTATGTTTGTTCCTATATGGCGTTCCAGAGACCAAACGCGTTGGCCGATTTTGATGATTCATAAGTCAATCGATGCGTCTTAACCCTGCGAGTGTCATAGGCTACATTCAAATTGGACAATAGAAAAATAGCGGCTTTTGGGTGCCATATTGTGAGGGCCCAAATTTTTTTTTCTTCCAAACCCATCGTGTGGGGTATCAAAATAAAGGGTTTTGAGAGGTGATTTCAAAAATATATAACACTTATATGTTTAAATGTATCTAATTCGAAAAAAAAACTAACTAAAAAGTTATAAATAAAAAACTTAATTCAAAAAATCAAAAAACCTGACTGCTTCAAAAGCGAACTAAAAAGACGTAAACAAGGAGAAACTCATGCAGTGCAGGCGGAGGATACACCAGATTTTGGTCAGCCAGCCCGCGAATATGTATCCTCCGACTGCACAGCATGAGTTTCTCCTTGTTTACGTCTTTTTAGTCCGCTTTTGTTCTGTACAATTTTTACAGCTCAATATGGCATAATTAGATTTTTTTCTAGATTTAGGTAAATGTCCGCTGCCGATAATGCTAAATAAAACATGAACGTAATTTTGCACCCTTTTTTGACATGCGAAGTAGGTGCATACAATCGCGTCATCTAGTTAGATTTATATCTGTGGACCTTTTGTCTTTTAGATTTAGGCAAACCAGATAGAACAACAATTGACTAAGGATGCCCAAACAAGGACAAGGAGATAGGTACATTTTTCAAGTTAATTAGTGCTAAAAATGCAAGGTAAATGACCAAAGTAAAATCTGCATAGCATACAATATAATATGCTAGTCAAACAAGGCGCTTGATAAGATAAGGATCTTCAGAACCTAGTTTCTCTTAGTATACTGTTCTAGATTACATCTAGTGTAGATTACATCTAGTGTTTAAAACTAAAAGAGCATCGCCTTATGTTATTATAAAGACGTTTGTAGTAAAAGTTGGCGTAGCAAAGCAGTGACAATAGTTTTTTTTTAAACAATAGAAACAAACATTCAAGCTGCTGTTTTACGAGCACGAAGATATTTGAGTCAATTAAACACTGTTTTACAAAAACAAACTTGTTTCCAAAATACACGAAAACACTTCTTTGTATAGCTATAAGATATGCAAGAGTTTACTTGAGACGTTTTCAAAAACGTATTTCTTTAGTTGTTATAAAAAGTTATGTGATCCTCATTTAAGAGGCTGACACTTGGTTTCTAGAAACAAATTAGGTATCATCATTTCACCGATTAAACGATGCGTTTGGCTGTTTATAAATAAATTGCTTCAGCCCGCGGCTTCGCCCGCGTTCAAAGCTCAAAAAAAAAATGGTTCCGATCGCCACCAAACCTTACCGGACCAAATTTTGGACCAAACTTTACAGGATTACCCGCTGGGTCAATCTAAAGATTGTCTGAAAATTTCATTAAAATCGGTCCAGCCGTTTCAGAGTCTATAAGGATCATACATACATACTTTCTCTTTTATTTAAATATATAGATAGAAGATAGATAGATTAATTCAATAAATCGCAATACCTTTTATTTTTTTACGTCTGGAAACCTTCAAAAGGCACCCTGGACTTTTGGGGAACACCAACACGTAGAAAAGGCCCCGTGACCTCTTAAAAAATCACCCCGGTACCTCCTCTGTGCTGCATAGCTAGGGCACATTCCCTGGGGAGACTGAAAGAGCGTCTCCCTGATCACAACACCTAACGCGCGTTTGACAATCTGTCACATTAATTTTGCGATACCTAACTTTCGTTTCAGCCATTTGATCTAGTGGTCCCAAACTAAGCTACCCATGATCATGTGGTCCTGAGACGAGCTCGGCAAAGCGTTATTGGGTTTTCCATCTGGCATTTCTCACTAGTAGCCCGGAGTCTGGATCTGGAGCCCAGTTGATGGGAAATAAGGGGCGAGTCTAGTTCGCCAGCGAAATTCGCGACTATTCAGCCGCCGCGCCGGCGGAAAGTGAGCGTACTATAGATGCAACTGCTTTGAGGAATATAGGAGTGCTGGGTTATGTTTCGTTTCAGAAACTGGGCATCTAACTATACATAATACTAACTAGGATCAAATGTGTAATGCAGTAGAAATGCGTTCCTTGCAAAGTATGTGTGGTGTAACTTAAAATGATAGATTGAGGAATTATGTAATAAGACAACGTTGTGGTTTAAAAGAAGATGTAGTGACTAAAATTGAAAAGAGTATGCTAAGATGGTTTGGCCATGTTGAGATGATGAATGAAAGGCGACTAAAGAAAGGTATTTAGTAGCAGACGTGGAAGGAAACGCCGGGAGGGGACGCCCTAGAAAGACATACATAGACCTTATAGGTGATGTTCTTCAGAAAGGCCAGGTGCGCAGTACCCATAACTGGCGTGTGTGTATGACTAGGTATATGAACGTGAGTGAAGCAAAAGAAGCATGTAAGGACCGGAGCAGGTGGCGTTCTGTTGTTTCTGCCTACCCCCATGGGAAAAATGCGTGAGTTTATGTATGTGTAAGATTGATCAAGTAACTCCGGTAGTATTATCTTCTAATTTTAAATTAATCGAATGCAACAATATTCATACGAAGCCCTGCAGACCGTGCAAGGATATGAAACGATGAAACGTGAGCTGCTTGCGTAAATATTCTATATCCTGCCGCCAAGCTATGAGTAACGGCCTTGAAGGTAGTCATGGTTGCGGAAGATATGTTTTATAGTTAGTTAATTGATATGTTACTATATCTTTTTTTTTTTTTTTTTGGTTGGGAAATCATCCAATGACTTCTCCCGCTCTGGGTGAAGCGGGAGGGCGTGTCAGACTTTTACTGACTAAAACCCACCCGTGTTCCTTCAGTTGCATGCGCCAGGGCCGCGGTAACTCTTTTTCAAATTTATCCGCGACCCAGACAGGCATCGGTCCTATCAGGGCCCGTCACTTTTGCTGACATCACTTTAAGGCGCGCGTGGAACACTACGCGCCGTAAACTCGGGCTTGGTCCTTATCGGACGGTAAGCTACCCATAACTTGCCGTCCGCAAGCCCTTGCCTACGGTGGCCGGGAATCGGCTTGCGACTCCCGACGCCCGGGGCGTCTCCTGCGGTGGCTAGGGGCGTGAGGGCGTCTCCTTTGCGTCTCCCTCACGCGTTCCGCCTCCTCCTTTGCGAGCATTACTGCTTCGCAGAAGGAGGAGACAGCTTCCCATGCCCTCTCGCTCCGTACCATGGCCTGTACCAGGGCCGGACGCGAGAGGACGCCACCGCCAATCGCCTCCACGAGACGTTACTATATCTGCAGGCATAAACACTAATATTGAACAATTTTCAATAGGTCCTTCATGATATTTTGAAACTGATGATATTTTACAAGTTTATTTTCCCGCGATTTTTGGTAGCCACCAGAAATTCTGGATATAAGCAATTAACGATAATACATATTATAATGTAGTAAACAAACAAAGGGAGATGCAGCGTTGGAAGGCCTTCCTCTAGGTGCAGCGATGACCTGGTCAGAGCTGCGGAAATCTGCTGGATGCGAGACGCACGGGACCGGTCGAAGTGGTGACACTTGGGGGAGGCCTATATCCAGAAGTGGACGTCTTACTGCTGAAATAATAAACAAACAAATTAAATAAAGAAAAATGATTCATCTTATTTTCCATAGCTATCATCTTGTTTGATTTTTTCGGACACATTCATTGCATCTTCGCAGTTGTCCTTTTGGATCTGCACGTCAACTGCAATCGGACTGCACTGTTGGTTTGCAGTTTTATTGCAGTCGTACTAACTGCATTAAAACACACAAACTGCATTGCACTGGCACTCAGCTGAATCCGGTAAGACGGTAAGCCGACCCCAACAACAATTGGGAAAAGGCTAGGCAGATGATGACTAACTGCATTCAAACTGCAAATTTGCAGTCGGAGTGCAGTTGTAATGCAGTCCGTCTGTCTAGTAGAGCCTTTATGTTATTGGAGTTTTCCTTACTCCTCCTTTTCTATTACAGCTTAAGGAATTTTCTTGATTCGTTTTTTTTTTATCGGCAATAGGCTTGCGCTTGACCACTATCTCACCAGATGGAAAGCGATGATGTAGTCGACGGTAAAGCACGCTTGCCTAGAAAAAACCTATTCACTCTTGACATAAAGACACCACGATTGTAGCTATCGGGAAACACAGACTCCGGCAGGGAATTCCACTCCTTAGCTGTACGCATAATGAAAGTGTCCCCAAAACGTTTTGAAGTTGAGTTATGTGTTCTTAAAGTTTTCCTTGTGCATCGTCTATTCAGCCATTACAATATCTCTCCGTGCACTATAGAATTGGCACGTTATGTAAATAGGGTGTAACGCGCATGCGTTCTGATGCTATTGCTAACCTAGCCATGAACCGTTCGCCTCGGTTTGCCTAGACATTCAATTAGCAAGTCTTCTGCTAAATGCGTTACATCGCCGTCTTTGTTGAGTGTCTGATGCACCGCGTCAGATATAAATAAATTTAGGTTATAAGTATATTCAGCACCAATATACATCTTATTTAAGACCTTTTAGCCTTTATAAATCCTGTAAAAAGGCAGTTTCTGAGCATACTCCTTCTAGTGTAGACCTCTTCCATTGCTTGCCACCGGGCGAGCGAGATCGTGGTAAAGAGAAAAATGTTCTCGAATATTTTTAATATTTCAAAAATGGAATACCAAAAATCACTTCACCTACATTCCATTTAAGGCGGTACCCCGAGCAAAACGCCGCGCTAGCCGTTTTTCGTTTTTGTTTTTAGGAGCTATCTACTCGTTATTTAAAATGGTATTCAACCATTTTAGATTCTAAAATGGTCGTATACGTTTTTTTTTAAAGAGGTATATGTTTCACTAATATCCTGCCAACAAAACCATAAAAATGAGAAATAATTATTGATAGCATGCGTCTCCTCGTAAAGTGTTCATTAATATTTTTTTGTACTAATAATGGATAGACAATTTAATAACGAACATTTTTGTCGTACTTTTTTTTTCAATTGACTAAAATTTGATTTTCTAAAGATTTTATTCTAAAATCTGGGCGTATTCACTACTGTAATTCATGCGCCACCAGTGCCGCTAGGCCAATAGTAATGCTCATATCTCATGCTGATTTTTTAGTCAGGGTACCGCCTTAACTGTTTCTAAGAACAGTAAGCTCACTTTACAATGAGACACTACTTACCACGGATCCCGCCAGTCCTGCTACACAGGACCGGATGCAGCCTCATCAAATTGTCATTTGGGAATCCCAATCCTATCGTCTGCTTAGCACGTTTCTCTTAGGCCAATAAGAAGCTACATTTTACGTTAATTATTGAATGATTTATACTCGTATGAATGACAAAACCTTGTTCTGAAACGTGTCAATACAGTTGTTCAATACATCTGTACCAGAGATAATTAATAGTGTTAACACACGTCCGGATTTGGTACGGCCGGACCACGGATTAGTGGGCGGAGTTAGTACGCCCGTACCATATCCGAGCGTGTTTAGTGGTCCGCCGGACATTTTGAGTCCGTCTCGTTCCACTTGTACATCGGATATGGTCTGCTCCGACTGCTCCGTACCAAATCCGGACGTGTATACGGTTGTCGGTTGGTCGGGCCGTACCAACTTTGAACCAGCGTTAAAAAAGTCCGCGATTTATGGGAGATCTACTGATTTTAGTTACTGTCGCCCGATATTTTTAACGCCCGCCGAAAAAAGGGGGGTGTTATAAGTTTCACGTGTGTTGCTGCGCTGTCACGCGTATCTGTGTATCTGTGTGTCTGTCTGTGGCATCATAGCGCCTAAACGGATAAACCGATTTTGATTTAGTTATTTTTTGTTTGAAATGTGATTTTGTCGAGAGTGTTCTTAGCTATGTTTGGATAAAATCGGTTCAGCCGTTCAAAAGTTATGGGCGTTTTACTGTTTGAATCGGGGTGTTTTCGAAAGATAAATGTGCAATGAGTTAGAGATAAATGAGTTTTTTTTTAATTTTGAAATTTTGCTTGTTACATTCAAGTTAGTCATTTTACTATTTGATCTGAGTTAGTCATAAATAACAATTGAAAATAATGTTCTAAATACGGCAACACTAGGATTTGTGGTCGGAGTTAGTCCACCCGTACCAAACCTGGACGGACGTGTGTCCGATCAAAATGAGAGTTCTCAGGATAACTTAAGCCTCCAATTATCGTTACTCTGGCAAGAGGTCCTTCACATAAAATCGTAACATAAAAAATCAACATGAGAAGGAAAACGCTTTGACTTGTGCCTCGACTTGGCTTCTCAGTGCTGCCACCTAGTGCACGCCATTTTAGGAAGCCCTCTATTCCCTCTTTCATTCAGGCAAATTGGTTACTTTATTAGCCACTGTCACGGGCACCTAACGCGAAGAAAGAAAATTTGTTTAAAAGAAATTGCACTAGATGACGTAATAAGCTTCGATTTGTTATTGAGTTTTGGATTTTCTAGATACGGTCATACTCTCCTAAGCACAACATTAGGAATATTGGGCTCTTAATTCACACTTCAAAGATTATTTGAATGGATAATTTAATATTGATTCCCATAGATGGCGCGGTTTTAAATTTCTGAGTCATCCACTCGATTTTTTTAATTTGTAACAAATTTTGGTACAATGAAACTGTAAAAACGTGCAAAAAAAATACTATAAAAAATCGTCGCTTTATTTAAAAAAAAACACGAACAGAGTAAACCCTTTTACTTGCAATTCGCTGCTAACACCATCTATATCCGTGGAAAGGAACCGAACGCGATCGATGCTATTAGAAAAATAATCAGTTTAATCAGACGGAAAACGCTAGTTACGTCGGCACGGTTTCTTTGTATGGGATGAGGCATCTGTATGCTAGTATTATATTATCTGTGGCACTATAAAATAAACCAGCTTGCTTCTCATTCAACATCAGACACAATGTACAACCGACACAGTAAATAAGTTGCATACAGTTGGTATGCGCCGGCGCAGGCGTAGGCAGATATGTAGGCGACGCGGCATTGGACAGCACCTGTTACACTATTTGCATAAACTTAGCGAATGCGGTTCGTGTTCGAGGGTCTAGCAGCTGTGAGATTTACAAGGAATGCACTCTTCATTCCTTGTAAATCTCAAAGCTGATAGGCCCTCGAACAGTAGTTGTCCAACAACTACAATTGCATCTAACCTGGGTTGTTGTGGAAAATTAAATTCCAGCAAGTTGGATGCTTTAATGTAAATGATGACAACCATACTAAATAAGGGGTGTCTCAGAATGTTTTTCGTTTTTGATACTTAAAAAAAAGGTAATAGAATAAGTTAAAACTCGCTTTATTTACTGTTTAATTAACGAGCAGTTTTCCAATTTTGTTTATTAAAAACAATAATAAGTAAATGTGCATCCTTGACTTCCTGACACTCAATTTTCCTGGAACTAAAATCTTAAATCACACGCCAAAAAGTGAGGGACCGACTATTCCTTGACGTGATATGGCAGCCCAAATAGCCCAGATTAAACGCTTGCTGATGTTCTCCTATAGAGCTGCTTAAAAAGTTAAGTTTACAAACTAGTGCCACCCAACCTGAATGTTTAAAAGCAAGCAAAGACTCACAGACGAAACAAATAATGAAAATTTTAGTTGCAGGCCAAACGAGTGTCAGGACGAGGAGGGTGCGAATTTACTTAATTTCGTTTTTTACAAATAAAATTACAATACTGCTCATTAATTCAACAGTAATTAAACTGAGTTTTAACTAATTCTAGTACCTTTTTTTTAAGTATCAAAAACGAAAAACATTCTGAGACACCCCATACAACCATAACAAATAATTTATTATTGCTTCATAAGTATGTGCAAATATCTGGTAATAGAAGTGCTCTTTTTGGCAAAAATATCCTATTGTAGAGCACTTCGCTCTTCTTCGAATTAATATCATAATACAAAATAATTAATAAAACAATTGTATAATTAATTTTTGATTGCAATCAAAATTAAAATCAATTATAAATTAAAATAAGATCACAATCAAAATTAAAATAAAATTACAATCAAAATTTAAATAAAATTAAAATATAAAATAAAATAACTTTCTATTTGTTACGTTTTTCCGCCTACCGTTACTCCACTTTGAAGAATTTAGGTATACCTAGAGATAGATAATGCTTGGAGAAGGACAAAGGATAGGCTATTTTTTAACCCCCGTCGGAAAAAGAGGGGTGTTATAAGTTTCACGTGTGTTGCTGTATATTTGTGTATCTGTGTGTTTGTCTGTGGCATCATAGCGCCTAAACGGATCAACCGATTTTGATTTAGTTTTTTTTTGTTTGAAAGGTGATTTTGTCGAGAGTGTTCTTAGCTATGTTTGAATAAAATCGGTTCAGCCGTTCGAAAGTTATGAGCGTTTTACTTTTTGAATCGGGGTGTTTTCGCAAGATAAATGTGTCGGGGGTTTTTAAATTTTGTTATTTTACTTTTATCCCGAGAGTGCGTTCCCTTGGGATAATTTACAATTTCCAACAGATAAATTCCAAACAAATAATTTTCATATTCGCAATAGGAAACAGACATTCCACTTATTCAGCGTACAAAATACCAAAGTTATGTCAGTATCTTTGTAACAAAAGTACTTGTAAGTCAGTAAAAACTCTCATTTATGTACGTCAACTGCCATTAGAAGTAAGAAACAACTCCGAGGAGTTAGTTTTTGCCGCCATCGCCAGTCAAAGGCTCGAAGAGGTTTTTGTGCTCGTATTGCCGCTGATGACTCATACGGCTTCCGACGTTCCGACACATCGCCGCAACGCAAACTTATTAGTTTATTGCTTTATAAATAGATACTCCTCGGGTTATGTTTACGCTGTATGGTTCTAGAGTGAGGCCCTGGTGAAGATTAGAAGGGAGTGGTAGACTATAATGGCTAGATAGATATGCACACATCCCAAATAACTTTTTTAGTTGGCAGCCGGGAGATTATGAGGTAACTAACTAAGTTACGGTGACCTATCAGAAGATCATAATGATGAGACTTCAAATTAGCCCATCTATTGCGACCGCCATGATGCTGTTATCCCAAAAGGGGATAAGTAGTTCTTGCCAAACTTCTGGGCTGCCCGCAGTTGGCTTTCCGATGCACAAGGCGCGGATCGATGCTATTTTTACCCGACTGCCTAAGGAGGGTAATGTGTTTAACAGTCTATGTATGTATGTATGTTTGTTTGTTCCTATATGGCGTTCCAGAGACCAAACGCGATGGCCGATTTTGATGATTCATACGTCCATGGTATAATAACATACTCCGTATACTTCGCCTGGTATTCTCTTCCCAGGATGGCCAAAGCCTACGTCACGATAAGTGTTACCATTGATTGTCCTTTTTAGAAAATTTAGGTACTTTCTCATATAGTTAATGAAAATAAAATAAATTATTAACTAGATTAACTATTTCGTAACTCATGTGATTCATCTATTTATTGTTAAATTTATTTGTATATTGAATTATTAGTTCATAATTGCTTTGTTAGGATAAAAATGCATTTTGCTCGGGTAATTCAATCACACACAGTGGCAACATATCGAATTGACAAGTGTCATACTGACAACTAGCCATTTCATCGCTATTGTCGTGTCACTCACACCTATAGCGTTGTTTCGCTCGGTGAGAAAAATACTGTGGCTCCCAAACATTTGTGATGAACCCGTGAACTTTGAAAGATACACAAGAAAAATTGTTAATTGTTTCGTAAACTGTAAAAACAGCAGTATAAAAGGCGGTGTAATATATTTTTTTCTTTTCCCAATGAAGAGACGCTATCATATGCGTGGCTTCAATATTGTAACTAACTTCACCTAAAATAACTGGTATGTGCCTTTCATTAATTTATTATTTAATTTATATACGCTTTCCATAATTTAAGGCATAGTTGTGTCAATACGTCGTTCCGTCGTTCTATTCTATTCTATTCTTAACCTAACCTTATTATTTTTGACTTATTTTAGTCAAGTCAAGTTTTGTGAGTTTTCGTTCCGAAATAAATAAAAATACTAAAATGCAATCAATTAAAAGAAAGCAAAGTAAATAAATACAAAAAGTATCAAATATGACGATTTATTAAGAATTATAAAACATTTGTACTTATTGTATTATTTTTATCTTTTTCCCCAATAAAAAAGTTTGAGAACCGCAACGCAATTGATGACGTAGTCTTAGGCCAATCACGTGACCCAGCTGTCACGGGAGGAGAATACCATGTCTTGTTCTACCATGCATACGTCAATCGATTCGTCTTAACCCTGCGAGTGTCATAGGCTACATTAAAATTTGACAATAGAAAAATGGCGGATTTTGGGTGCCAAATTATGGGAGCCCAATTTTTTTTTCTTCCAAACCCATCGTGTGGGGTATCAAAATAAAGGGTTTTAAGAGGTGATTTCAAAAATATATAACACTTAAAGTTATAAATAAAAAAACTTAATTCAAAAAATCAAAAAACCCGACTGCTTCAAAAGCGAACTAAAAAGTCATAAACAAAGCAAAAATCATGCTGTGCAGGCGGAGGATACACCAGATTTTGGTCACCCAGCCCGCGAATATGTATCCTCCGACTGCACAGCATGCTTTTTGCTTTGTTTATGACATTTTAGTTCGCTTTTGAAGCAGTCGGGTTTTTTGATTTTTTGAATTAAGTTTTTTTTGTACGAGATTTATTACTGCGCAACCATTGTAGCCAACTTCAGGGAGGCCAAGAAGTTTGACGAGAACTATACGTAGCAAGTAGTACCACTTACACTATATGGGCACTTAATTAGAGGTTGTAATTATAACCTGTTGGTAAAAGCCCCCGTAGCGTCCAGGCTCTTAATAAAGAAATTACATTATTTGTGACTGCTACTCATCAGTAACTACTTTTAGGGCCTTGAATTCTTCCAAGTTGTCGCTGTAATGGGTTAAAAAGATCTTAAAGTATGTATTTATAGCTTTGTATTTGTACCTTAGGTATCGTGATTTATTTTCGCACCTACCACTATTTGTCTCTGCATCACCCAAAGATCGACTGGTAGAAAATGCCTAAGTATTAAATAAATAAATCTGTATTTTAAGGTCTTCTAATAATAAAGCGGCTAAGGCTAATTCTTCCTCGCTATTAGCAATCATATATATAAAGGCATTAAATAACAGTATCAAGTTAAAATTGCATCGCAAGTAGTGTAGGTTGTAGACCAACTCCTACGGTGATATACCAGTAGCTAGAGTCTGTAATGTAATCTATTTCCTTAGGTATATAGGTACCTACGGTAGTTGATCACACGGAACGTCATTCTTGCATATTGACCGTGAATGTTTAATGCAGAAGAGGAAAATAATGCCTCTTCTGCATCTAGAGATCTCTTACTGCAATTGTGACTCTTGAACCGTTAAGGCTACATATACGCCCCAATGTTAACGCAGTACTGGCCATGCGCCCGCTCGATGCCAAAATATCAATATTGAACCTCCTTTTGAACAGTTTTGTTTGCAAAATATTATTTGATTTACTTAAGCTATGTTAGTTAAGAAGAAATTCCAGCCATCAATTTTTCTGTGTAAATAGTAGATTATTAACCTACTATTTACACAGAAAATTAGAAGCGAGGGATTTAAGGCGAGTCCTGAGTGTAGCGGGGGATTTAAGTTCACCCAAGACTAAGACAGCTTTATCAAAGATATAAAAGCTGAAGAGTTTGTTTTGTTTGTTTGAACGCGCTAATCCCAGGAACTACTTGTTGGAATTGAAAAATATTTTTGTGTTGAATAGTCCATTTATCGAGGAAGGTTATAGGCTATATAATATCACGCTACGACCAATAGGAGCGGAGCATAAATGAAAAATGTTGCAAAAACGGGCAAAATTATGCGTTTTTGAGAGCTTCCGTTGCGTGCGCTGCGTAAACGGTTAAAGTTACGCAACATTCATGTATATAGGGTAGGGTAGATGGGTAGGTAGGTAGGCAGTTGACGGGAGAGAAGCCGCGTAGGACAGCTAGTAAAAGAGGAAAGATTTGTATTTTGTATGTAACAAATAAACTTAAAAACGACTGGACCGATTTCAAAAATTCTTTCACCGTTGGGAAGCTACACTATCCCCGGGTGACATTGGCTACTTATTATTCCTGTATTCCCACGGGAACGGGAAATATAGTTCTCGCGAAACTTCTTGGCCGCCCTGAAGTTGGCTACAATGGCTGCGCAGTAGTAAATCTCATACAAAAACAGCACCGATCCGTGCCTTGGAATATCGAATATCGCGCATCGGAAAGCCAACTTCTGCAGCCTAATTGTGTAAGTGAATTCAGCAAAGGAAACAATCTGTTTTTGGGAAAGAAACAGATTGTTTCCTTTGCTGAATTCACTTACACAATTAGGCTGCAGGGCGGCCATGAAGTTTGACGAGAACTATACGCGGGTGAAACCACGAGGCGTCCGCTAGTTTATACCGTAACAATATTATAAAAAGGAAAGATTTTTTTGTTTGTTTGTACCGAATAGGCTCCGAAACTACAGGAGCGATTTTAAAAATTCTTTCACCTATATTGAAAGCTACATTATGCCCGAGTAAGTAGGCTATAATTTTGACGAGAGCGAAGCCGCGAGGGTCAGCTAGTATTCTATAAAGAAAATAATCAAAACAGTCCAATCATATTCTCTTCACCATTAAATAACACAGAACTATGTGCGTAGGCCTACATACCTGAGTGATGGACAATAAATAATAGCTAACAGAACGGGTTTCCGACGGAGAGGTGACTCATGTATTCTGATGGTAAACAATACCTGATTATATCACTTAGTTCGCTTATTATATTATGTAGTTTCACACATTCACGGTCAATTATCACCTTTAAAAAAAACTTTTTCCCAAAAAAAATACTACTGACTTCCAAATAAAAACCTACGTCTTTCTTTTTTCAATTTTTTTTTGCGATATGGACACCGACTTCCAAAAATAAAATTATTTTTCACTTTGTAGTTTTTTATTTGGAAGTCGGTAGTATTTTTTTGGAGAAAAGTTTTTTATTTTTCCCTTTTTAGTTGTACCTACCTAAAATAGGCAAGTTGTTTAGTAAGGTACCTATAACGCCAGAATATATCACCCGAATAACATGAAACTTGAACATAACCAGTGAAATGAGAGATCTGCGTACCCCTTTAGTGCGTACTGGCGTGATGTTATGTTATGAAATGGTATATACAATAAACAGACATGCGATTGCAGCAATTCCGAAGAGAGAAAGAGAAACATACTCTTTCAAACAAAAATATAATTTTCAAAATCGGTCCACAATTGACGGAGATATCGGTGAAAATACGTAAAAAAAAAAACATACAAGAAGTCGAACATAGAACCTCCTCCTTTTTGGTAAGTTGGTTCATAAGAACTAGATTTTACCCGCGGTTTCAAATTCAAATGTTTTTATTTGTTTCGTTGCCATGGCACATCCCTAACCTCAAGCATGTACACTACATGTGTGTGTAGTAGCAGTGATGTCGTGGTGGCCCAGTGGCTAGTGCCTTTCGTGCTTTGAGGGCGTGGGTTCAAACCCGGGCAAGTACTAATGTGACTTTTTCAAATTCATATGTACTTTCTAAGTTTATCTTAGACATCACAGGCAACGGTGAAGGAAAACGTCGTGAGGAAACCTGGACTTGTATAGTTAATGTAAGTCTGAAATAGCCAAGACAGACAGCCTGTGGGGTTTCCCAGAGGCGGCTTAATTATCTCTGACATCAGAGGTGACCACATCTCACACGAAAAGAAAAGGAAGTTGCAGTGAAGGAGTTTTCGTCGGATCGTGTGCTTCAAATGATTGTCAATAAACACTCATTTATAGTTTTTAGGGCATTAGGTAAACTGTATTGAAACCTGCGATTGAGTTAGGTACAATACCTATACACAGTGGCCAAAAAGTCGTGGATCAAACGCAAAAAATGACAATTTTCTCATAAAAACACAAAATAAATTATAACTCTGCAGGGGTTGACCTTAAGGACCTCCCGTAGAACAATTTTTTGCAGCTGATGACCCCATCTAACCTCTTGTTGCGTTTGATCCACGATTTTTGGCCACCCTGTATAAAGAAGAGGTGAAACATTTGTCAATTTTTATTTATTTGATAAAGCTAAAAATACTCAGTCCATATTATTTGATAATCTCACTGACAGCCAACATAGAATTATCATTTTTCTACCCAGGAAATATCCTTATTCTGGATAGAATAAGTTGTTCAGGGCATTGTAGAATTTTCAATGGATCTTGGTAGACTGATATAAAAGAAAGCTGATAATCCTTTTCATACCTTGTGAATTGAGGCCACTTCGAATGCCAAATTGTCGAGTGTTGCATAAAATGCTACACGATTTTTTGGTCTAATGCATACAATCGTGCTTTGCGCAGACGCTCCCACATTTCAAAATGTCAGCAATCTGTTTGTTTTTCGCAATTTAACTTGATAAGTAAATATAATCACGGTTTTCATAGGTCACAAGTGGTACCTACCTACTCGAGGTGTGTTAATTTGAATGGAACTTAACTTTTCGATATTTTTTTGTTAGCTTCTCTTCTCTTCATGATAGTGACAAATCGAGCTCTACTAGATGTGCTAGTGCTATGATTGACAACCCCAAAGTGCATTAGTAGAGCAGGAACCGGCACAAAGAGAAAACAATCAATCCAGCCAGTGAAAATTCTGGAGAAAGAACCTAGATTATGGAAGAACCCTTAGATACGTGAGAGACTAATCTGTACCCGAAGGAAAACGGCGAGTACTTAATTCCTTTTATATCTAGTAAAGATCTGAAAACAAACGCAAACCAAAACCCCCTTCGTAGTCAAACCACAAATCAACAGCATTTAGCTGCCACAAGGACACAGAACAAACGCATCATTGTATTTAAACTCGATTAACTCTAGCGATCAATGAGTCGATACCGCGACAAAACAAAAGCAGATCGTGCCCACTGACCCAGAACCTTTGCAGACTTCGTAACAGACACAGATGTCTTGAGCATCCTGGCGTAACTCCTCAAACAACTATAAAGTAACAACAAACCTTAGCTTGTTGAATACAGAGTTGGAATTCTAATGCTGGTGTCCGGAGATAAGATCTTTTGGTATTCGTTGCTGAAGTATGTGTGTGTCTGTCTGTACGTGAGTAAACACGATGATGTCATTATGCTCCGCCCACATTGATTCTGTTCTTTATAACGCGGAATTTTTATTCGGTGTCTTTAAAGCTCTTTACTTTTTCGTATTTTTGTAAAGTGAGCCAGAAGCTGCTGGAAAATGAAAAATGAGCGCAGTGAAGGTCACATAGACTCCAATTCAGGATCTAGAACCAATACTTTTTATT
Organism: Orthosia gothica; assembly: GCA_949775005.1. Classification (NCBI taxonomy): domain Eukaryota; kingdom Metazoa; phylum Arthropoda; class Insecta; order Lepidoptera; family Noctuidae; genus Orthosia; species Orthosia gothica. Next base: position 38,811,188 of record OX459034.1, read on the forward strand.
CTATACCAATATTATAAAGAGGAAAGATTTTTTTGTTTGTTTGTTTGTACCGAATAGGCTCCGAAACTACTGGACCGATTTTAAAAATACTTACACCAATAGAAATCTACATTATTCCTGAGTGACATAGGCTATTTTTAAATCCCGAAACGGGTCCTGTGGTGTGGCCCACGGTAGCGAAGCCGCGGGTATCAGCTAGTCTATATAAATAAAAGAAAGACGGGTTTGTTACAACACTTATAACTCGAGATCTGCTGGACCAATTTGCATGGTTTTTGATTCGTTGCATTTGTCTCCGCCCCGAATAGCAGTACATCTTAAAAACGTAGGGTAGGTAGGTAGCCAGTTGACCGGATCGAAGCCGCGGGGGTCAGCTAGTCCTTATATATTTTTTGGAAAGGACTAAATGATGACCTTGTTTAACGCCTATCATTGGCTAATGAGCGTATGACTTGTCAGTCGATTATGTCAGTTGAGACGGAGACACAAAGTGCATCACTCAAGTCTTTATTTATTTATTTGAAATATAGCACAGCCCCATCACATGCATTACAAATCGACAAAACAATATACACAAATATTGGACCAATGCATATGACAAGTACGGCGTACATAACACTCATCGTAATAAATACAAATGGATAAGTACCTACATATAAATCTAACTTAAATAATTAAGATATTATTAATAAAATTGTCAGAAACCAAAATCATAATGTAAATAATCAAAATTATATGGTCAAAATCATTGAAAAATAAAATAAAAATTCAAAATTAATATAAACAAAAATCAAAACCAAAAAACAAACCAAAAAAAAAAAACACAAATCAAACTATAAACTCGATAATCCAAACCATAAGTCATAATCAATAAAAATATAATACAAAAAAAAAATACATATTCTAAATTATATCGTCATACAAAACATCAGTCATACATCAAAACCATAGTTAGAAGTCGGCGTAGTTAAAAAATGTAATACACAATCGAAATCATTACAATTTAAATTAAAAATGTCAAAAATCAAATTCAAACCATAAGTCAATAATCGAACACAAAAAGAAATAAAATAAAAACCATAAAATAAAAACCAAAAGCGGAAAAATAACACAACACAATTTAAACTTAAAATATAAAATCATCAAAAGTCAGAACACTAAGAACAACCTAGCAGGGTCTTCTACTAATCTACTTAGACTGAGGAAAAACTTAATTTTACATGTGTAAATCTCCTAACCAGACATAGCAGGCAAGGCTAGCAAGTATTATTATGGATGCTTGCTTCAGCTGAGATACTGTTCGTGTCCACAACGGATAGATTCCATTCATAGAAAAGCCTTGTGTTAAGATTTTACAGCGGCAAATGAAGACCTTCCAAACAAAATTTCACCACCGATTTAGCCCCTTTGGGGGATTTTGTTGTTTCAGGAATTCCAGGAATAAATTAATGATACAGTGCGAATTAATCAATTTTTATTAAGGTCCTTCTTCTCGTCGTACAGAAAAGAAAATCCAACGACACGGGGTGAAGAAGGCGCCTTAGTGTCAGTATTTTATAGCGTTTATTTTAAAATCAAGAGGAGAAGTATTCGCAGTTAGGGTCAAATTTACGTATTTGAACTAGGTCCAAAGAAGCCAGAACCTTAACAGTTATTGCCTCGAATGTAGGGTTACCATTACGAAAATTGAATTTCCTGGCATAGAGGAGGACTTTAAAAAAAACCACCGGACATTTTGCATTATCTGACTTCAAAGTTTTTGATTGGATTCAGTAAAAAAGGAAGATAAGGAGATTGCCCATACACAGGCCCGTTATGAGGTATCGTGTCTGCGATTTCAATATTATACAAACATAGGATTTATATTTTGTGTTATTTTCCATCTGTATCCTTTACTTTATATGTACAGACAACAACAGATCAGGTTCCTTCACTTGGACATTTGTATGCACCTTATTGCATTGTAATAAGGGTTCATTTCAAGAACATAAACATCGTTATATCTCGTGAACCCCGCAAAATAAATAAAAAATGTTTTCTAATTATGAATATAACATGTCTTTTCTACAATATACAACCAAATTCATCAAGATACAACCATTTTTTCAAAGGGGCCCAAGTTCCCTTACAAAATGGGCATTCTCCTTTGTTTTTAACCAATTTTTTGGCTCTATTTTAATTATATATTATGAATATTAAAGCAGTCGTTATTTATGTTGTTCTGTTTAAAGAAATAAGTGCTGTCAATCGCAACATAAACGGGGAATTTAGAAGGCCGGCCAAAGCCTTCCGGACAGGACGCCAAACGTCCGAACAAATCCGAACGGTAAACCTACTCGAATGTCTCTACTACTTCCAGTACCGAAAATCAAGAATGTTATGAGGAACTCGGGGTAACTTTGGGTTTTTTAGGGTCACGTAGCCAAATAGCAAAAAACGGAACCCTTATAGATTCGTCATGTCTGTCTGTCTGTCCGTCCGTATGTCACAGCCAGTTTTTTCCGAAACTATAAGAACTACGCTGTTGAAACTTGGTAAGTAGGTAGATGTATTCTGTGAACCGCATTAAGATTTTCACACAAAAATAAAAAAATAACAAACAATTTTGGGGTTCCCAGACTTGAAACTGAAACTAAAAATATTTTTTATACCATTCCCCCTCTAAAAAGCTTATTTTATTCACTGAAAACAGTGAATAAAAAGCATTTTAATCACTGTTTTGGTGTTTGAATTTGGAACACACCAATGTACTAGACGTCCATCTCAATGCTATGTAACCTCCTTGCGCCTCCTTGCGCAAATAATACTCGATACACAAACTCCTTCTTCGATTTTAATTTTGAATTTGTTATTTAGGATTTTAATAACGATTTTGATTTTAATCTAAGATATTTATTGAATACTTGTTTGGATTGTAATTCTAATATTAATTGCAATGGTATTTAATTAATTATAATTATGTCACGTAACGGAGGTGGTTACTGGTCCCTGAAACACAGGTGCTGTTAACTAGCTCAGGGGTCAGGGTTTCACATTTTATATAAATTTTGAAGAATAAACCATTTATTTATTTATTTATTACTCGTAATATTCCTTGTGCTTTGCACTTAAATCTTTCTTTTTCTCGAAGTCATGGTATAAAATATAGTATGCAACTCTTGAATAAAACGGATTTATATCGAGGGCCATGAATCACTCGCGTCGCTCATGATTCTAACACTTGAATCACTCGCTATGCTCGTGATTCAATCATCATGAATCACTCCCTACGGTCGTGATTCAGTCGTTAGAATCATTCACTTGCTCTTGATTCATCTGTGGCCCTCGCTTTAAATCCGTCTTTTATTCACTAGTTGCATAATATACTATTTTCATCATCATTTTTGATGACCTATCCATAGATACGTATGGGACGTATCTATGGATAGGTCTTCAAAAATGATATTGAGGTTTCCAATATAATTTTTTTCTAAACTGAATAGTTTGCGCGAGAGACACTTCCAAAGTGGTATAATGTGTCCCCCCCCCTGTAACTTCTAAAATAAGAAATTGATAAAACTAAAAAAAATATATGATGTTCATTACCATGTAAACTGCCACCGAAAATTGGTTTGAACGAAATCTAGCCGGTAGTTTTTAAACCGCAATTTACCAAGTACGGAACCCTTCGTGCGCAAGTCCGACTCGCACTTTGCCGGTTTTTTTATAACCATCTGTTACTCGAAATAATCTCATTGAAATGATTTATTTGTTAAAATACTCGTTCGTGTCGGAACGAGTATTTTTTTCAGCACTTTAGCGTTCAAATAAAAGAAGTGAGCGATAACCTAACCTATCAAGCATACAATTAGCATTTCTTGCACACAGTAGGTATGTGTCATTACTAAAATATTCCCTGACAAGCTGAGTAAACTACGTCATCTCTATTATCTGCTATGAATATGCAATAAGGCTAGGAACTAACACACTACCGGCAAATTGTTTTTTAAAATTGGTGTTTTCAGCAAAAAACACTGCAAAATTGGCAGTTTTTCGTCATTTTCATTTCAATTACAATGATCATTTCGTTCGTGCTCAGCAAGTTTCTATAATTCCTGTGTAATGTGTCTGTTTACAAATTCATCTTGTATCTACTTAAGATTTTTTTTTTATTATGGGTAGGCTCGCACTTGACCACTATCTCACCTGACGGTAAGCGATGTGGTCGACGGTGTAGCACGCGTGCCTCGAAGTAACCTATTCACTAGACCCCGAGGTTGTAGCTATCGGGAAACAGACTCCGGCAGGGAATTCCACTCCTTAGCCGTACGCTTAATGAATGTATATCCTTTTGTAGTATCCATAGCTTTTTGATTTTCTTTTGCGAGCTTAAGTACTTCATAATTTTTTTCATCATCGTCATCATTAGCCATTTAATTTTCGCACTCCTGGAACACAGGCCTACTCTTTGTGAGAGGGAATGAGCCGTATTCCACCACACGGGCCCAGCGCGGTTTGTTTTTTTTTTTACTTTGCCAAAGAACTTTAAACTGCTCTCAAAACGAAACCGGCATGTTCTAGAACCAAAATTCGAAGACTTAACATCCACAGAGTACATTGAAATATAGGAGATTGGTATCCTTCAAAGTATCAAACCAACACGCACTTGGCGAGCGTGGTGGTTTTTCTGCCGCTATTTAGTATATTATATTATGATTGTTTCCCTGCAGTGGGAACATGATTATAGTTATGCTAAATAGGTCAAAATTCTAACAGAATCAGAACTTATGCAAGGCCTGAAATTACGAAGATACAAGAAGAGTTCTGGAGAATTGAATTTCAATAGACATTTTTCAAGACTTTCCGTTTTTTATCTGTGCAATCTTTCAGTTTTTTGTGCAAGGCAAGCTATCAAGACTCGTCACAGCTCTCTTTATGCTGCATTTAGAATGTTCTCGAATCGTGACTTTTTCAATAGCACTTGTTAACAAGTTTTTACACAAAATGCAAAAACTTCTAAATCTGTAAGTACATTTCTTTAGAATGAAACGGACAAATGCCCAAACACGTACAGGCTGTGAAATTTTTATAGAGGTTTTTAAATATCTTGTGTCAAGTTATTTAAGAACACAAAACTTATACGTCCTAGTAGAATTAAATTAAATATTTTGTTGTAAAAATATTTAATTTAAGTTGTATATTTATTTAATTTGGTTTATATTAGAGTTCATCATCTTCCTAGCCTTTTTCCCAATAATTGTTGGAGTCGGCATCCAGTCTTACCGGATTCAGCTGAGTACCAGTGTTTTACATGGAGCGACTGCCTATCTGACCTCCACAACCCAGTAACTGGGTAACACGATACCTCTTGGCAAGACTGGTGTCAGATCTCAAGCTTCTGACTACCCGTAACGACTCTCAAAGCTCTTCAAATGACAGCCGGGACCAACGGCTTAACGTGCTTGCCGGTAATCAATATACATTTTGCTACAATTATTTAATTAATCTTTATGTAAAAATTTTAAAGCAGTTATTTTTCACCATTTCTTGTAATTATGTAACCAATATTCGACACAATGTTAATTGTTTGTGAATAAATAAATGAATGAATGAATGAAACTCGGTATGTTGAAATAGTCACCCATCCGCGGCCCGACCTCGTCAAGCGTCGACCTGTGCAGCTGTTATTATTTAGCCACGAGCTCCTCCAATGGTTTATATTAGAGTTATGGTTTATTATTTTTTTTAATTTTGTTTTTGGAATTTCGGCCAATGCGTAGAGAACTGGAGTTTCCGACTGGACTGAACTTCGGTAACACAAACGATGCATTAAGTCCAGTAGAAGAAGCCGACAAATCCGTTTTTTACCCGACTGCCGAAGGAGGGTAATGTGTTTATCAGTCTATGTATGTATGTATGTATGTATGTATGTATGTATGTATGTTTGTTCCTATGTGGCGTTCCAGAGACCAAACGCGTTGGCCGATGTTGATGATTCATACGTCAATCGATTCGTCTTAACCCTGCGAGTGTCATAGGCTACGTTAAAATTGGACAATAGAAAAATGGCGGATTTTGGGCGCCATATTGTGGGGTCCCAATTTTTTTTTTTCTTCCAAACCCAGTGTGTGGGGTATCAAAATAAAGGGTTTTAAGAGGTGATTTCAAAAATATATAACACTATGTTTAAATGTATCTAATTCGAAAAAAACTTAACTAAAAACTTATAAATAAAAAAAGTTAAATCAAAAAATCAAAAAACCCGACTGCTTCAAAAGCGAACTAAAAAGACGTAAACAAGGAAAAAATCATGCTGTGCAGGCGGAGGATACACCAGATTTTGGTCAGCCAGCCCGCGAATATGTATCCTCCGACTGCACAGCATGATTTTTTCCTTGTTTACGTCTTTTTAGTTCGCTTTTGAAGCAGTCGGGTTTTTTGATTTAACTTTTTTTTTCCACAAATCATTAACCATTATCAGAACTCACAATAATAACCTTGTTCTGGTTTTCTTTATTCTAGAGTAATTGATTCTAGCTCAAGAAGCCATAACGTAACGCACGCGTCAATGCGTTATTTACATACTGATAGTTCTAAACAATATTCTAAAGAGAAAAGAGTGTTTGTTAGGATGATATCTCTGGCAGTTCTACCACGGTAAAGAGAAAAGATTTGTATTTTTAACCCCCACCGGAAAAAGAGGGGTCTTATAAGTTTCACGTGTGTTGCTGTGTGTCTGTGTATATGTGTGTCTGTCTGTGGCATCATAGCGCCTAAACGGATGAACCGATTTTGATTTAGTTTCTTTTGTTTGAAAGGTGATTTTGTCGAGAGTGTTCTTAGCTATGTTTGAATAAAATCGGTTCAGCCGTTCAAAAGTTATGGGCGTTTTACTGCTTGAATCGGGGTGTTTTCGCAAGATAAATGTGTCAGGGGTTTTATAAATTCTGAAATTTTACTTGTTGTATGAAACAAATAAACAACAAATCTACTGGCCCTATTTCAAAAATTCTTTCACCGTTGGGAAGCTACACTATCCCCGGGTGACATAGGCTACTTTTTATCCCTGTATTCCCACCAGAACGGTAACCACGCGGGTGAAACCACGAGGCGTCCGCTAGTTCCTCATAATTTTCTTACTCATAACCCCAAATTTTTCGGCACAACACTTTATCCATACTTCTGTGTGTCATCCTTGTAGTCGTCCCCTTTAAGACATATCATCCTTTCATTCATAACTTTGACATTTATTGTACTACCTTCACTTTAATGCTTCATGCCCTTGGCTACTTGTTGTCCCGGAAAATGCAAGGTTTCTGTGGCATAAGCCGCGGGAGCAAAGTCACAGCAAAAAGCTAGTTAATTATTATCTTATTTAATTTCTTGCCTCAAAGGGAGATTGCCCTTACACAGGCCTCTTAAGAGGTATCAATCAATCTGCCTAGCCTTTTTCCAACCATATTGGGGTCGGCTTCCAGTCTTACCGGATTCAGCTGAGTACCAGTGTTTTACATGGAGCGACTGCCTATCTGACCTCCACAACGCAGTAACTGGGTAACACGGTACCCCTTGGCAAGACTGGTGTCAGATCTCAAGCTTCTGTCTAGCCGTAACGACTGTCAAAGATCTTCAAATGACAGCCGGGACCAACGGATTAACTTGCCTTCCGAGGCACGGAGGAAACTCGGTATGATGAAATGGTCACCCATCCACGGACCGACCTCGTCAAGCGTTGCTTAACCTTGATGATCGACCAGTGCGGCTGTTATTATTTAGCCACGAGCTACCTCTTAAGAGGTATCGTGTCTGCGATTTCATTATCATCCAAAAACAGCATTTATATTTTGTGTAGTATGATTCTTATGGCATTGTATTAAGGATTCATTTCAAGAACAGAAACATCGTTATATCTCGTGAAACCCGCAAAAAAAAAACGTTTTCTAATTATGAATATAACGTGTTTTTCTACAATATACAACCAAATGTATCAAGATACAACAACTTTTCAAAGGGGCCCAAGTTCCCTTACAAAATGGGCATTCATTCTCCTTTCTTTTCACAACGTCAACACCTCCAATTAATAACTGAAACGGTTACATCAAAAATACATGAAACAATTAATTAAAATTAACTTTCTCATTGTTACAGTGAATTAAATACGAGTACGTGAACGAGACTCTAGTGCAGAGGACGAAACGACAGACTGCTACGAGAGAGCGGTGAGTCATTGCATTGTCTACCTTGGCACGACTGAGATATAGTACAGAATCGTTTGCAGTACCTACCATACAAATATGTTCGAAAATGCTACCATGTGGTTCCGCCTTCCACAAGCGTTCCTTCATTTGGGAAGACGAAAATACTCGCGAACTTCCCGTTGCTGACACGGCAGTTTAGCTCCTAGGAGAGCCGTCTGGAATAGGTGGAAATTCACTGTGGTTCCAGAACTTCCCACCGTCCAAATGTGCAGAGTTCTGTGGTTCCACTTTCCCCAAACGATATTTCATTTGGTGAAGGTGTAACCACAAAGCAAACTGACTTTACAACATGAAAAGGAAAAGGTGTCGCTGGACTGATGATTTTATCTCTCTAGAAGCCAGATCACTAGATTCTAGAGTCTTCAGGAAGGCCTGTGTGTAGATACAGGACGTCCTGAAGACTCACAACAATCGGTCCTCGCAGCTCGCATCGAATAAATTCCTTGGCGTAATTTCCTTTATAATCTTCTCAGTCCGCCTTGTGGACTCGTAAAAAATACAACCGGCTTCTTTTTCGGTTTCGGTTGTATTTTTTTGTAAAAAAAAATTGTTTTTTACTTTTTAGTGCTATTTAATGGACAAGTTCTATAGTAAGGTGTATAATGCCCGCAGTGATGCCACACGTCAGGAAAAGTGAACATCGTGAGGAAACCGGCATGTCCTAGAACCAAAAATTCGAAGATATGTGACATCCACCAACCCTCACTGGGCCCGCGTGGTGGAGTACGGCCCATTCCCTCTCACAGAGAGGAGGCCTGTCTCTCAGTAGTGGGAACATTAATAGGCTGATGATGTGATGTTGTGTGATGTGATGCCAGAAAAGATTACTCGAATACAATATATAATATGTACCAATATGTACCAGGGTGAACTGTACACATCTGTGTACCCGATTAGAGCATACTGGCGTGATGGTATGTTATGAAATGGTGTAAACAATAAAAAGACATGCGATTGCAGCAATCGCGAGAGATATGCCGTCATTTATTGAAGAGTACTGTTGTATATCCTCGAAGCTCTTCATCAGAATTTTATCAAATTTAAATGGGACCATTTCGGCATAAACTTCTTTCGAACAAAAAAAAACAATTTTGAAAATCCGTTTATATATGACGGATTTATGCCCGAATATGCATAAAAAAAGTATTTAAAAACATCCTCCTTTTCGGGCAGTCGGTTAAAAAGGGGGAGTTGTTACAAGAACCATTGGCCATTATCTACCAATGACTGTCTTTGGGAATAACGTCACGTTTCAACCTGAAAGTCTGGCTTCTGAAACCATTATGTGATAATTGAGAATATTATACTGAAAAACTTAATTCAAAAAATCTAAAAACCCGACTGCTTTAAAAGCGAACTAAAAAGTCGTAAACAAGGGTAAAAACATGCTGTGCAGTCGGAGGATACATATTCCCGGGCTGGTTGACCAAAATCTGGTCGCTAAACGCGTTTGGTCTCTGGAACGCCATATAGGAACAAACATACATACATACATAGACTGATAAACATATTACCCTCCTTCGGCAGTCGGGTAAAATATTAGAGTTAGGACATAAATAATGCAGTGACTCAATTACGTTATAATTGAGTTTGAATTTCAGACTTTTACGTTTTTTTTTTTATAATAATGGCCACTGCAATTATCTACAAGATCAAGTAATTATTGTAAAGTAAACAAGACCATTTTTGTTTCGCATTTTTTTATTAGAAATCGTACCGACAACTTGTTTAGCGCATTTTAAACTGCACTTCATAATTTACGCTTATAAATATTAATAAGATTTCTATAATTTTTAACGAAGTGCTAAAATTTTTCAGCTAAAGACACGTTGATCATTTTGACGCGTAAGTTTGTGAGGATGTTTGTTACTATTTCACGCAAAAACTAATAAACTGATTTTAATGAAGATTTACTATTAGCTTAGACATAATAACATAATAACACATAGGCTAGGCACTTAGAAATTACAGCATCAGATTATCTTAAAATGTTTAGTTTGGAAATCTGGACCTCCTATATTCAAAAAAATATCATTGAAATTGAACTCAAAAGTTTAAGCTCTGCTAAACGTAATTATAACCCAAATGTGTTACGGAGTGATATTGTAGCAGAACTGAACATAAAATATTTCGGATGGCATAAAATTTACACTGATGCATCTAAGAGTGCTCAGGGACAAGGAGCAGGGTTATTTGACCAGAGTTTAAGGAATACTTTTGGATATAAAATTATATCCAAAAGTATTCCTTAAACTTTTACTTACCTTACTCTTAACATTATTAAATATATCAATTATGTCGCTGGAGCTCATAGCAATTTACAAAGCAGTTAATTATGTCTTGAATCAAAATTTAAATAACGTAGTAATTTTTTCAGATAGCAAAAGCGCACTCCAACATATCGCTCGATGCGCCTCTGGCTATAGCAGAGGTACATCGATAGCGTATGATATTTTAAAATTTATAATTTTACTTAAAAACAATAATAAAGAATGTAGATTGCAATGGGTTCCAGCACATATTGGACTAATCACGAGGAGGCTGACCGAATATCCAAACTAGCTGTAGAGGACGAAAGTATAATTAATTATATACCTGATTATTGGGCATATACTACTAAATTTAAATCTGCATGCTTTAATTCCTGGATACAACATTTTTTTTAAATGTCTCTGGACAAAGGCGTTTGGTACAAAAGCATTCAAGGTCAGCCATCTCGTGTTCCCTGGTTCGAAGATACTAAATTAGATAGAAATTACGTTAAATTGATATTAAGACTTCGTTCTGGGCACTATCCATCGGCAAAATTCGCATTTCTTATGAAAAAGGCCGATTCGCCAAATTGCACAGTTTGCAATCAAATCGAGGACGTGCAACATTTGCATGATGGAGTGTGCTCGGAACGGAGTAGAACGCGAATTATTCGTTAAGGATTACAAGATAAATAAGTTGGATGTAGGCATAATCCAATCCTCTCCAATCTTATCTGTACCAGCTTCGGAGATGATTAAAAAGTTGTGCCATTTAATTATGGTCCTCCACGAATAATTCTGATTGTATCTATTAAGTAACGTTATAAACTAATAATATTTAATTAAGTTATGTAAAAGTACATAATGTAAGAATTATATGTAAAAGGGCACGATGGGGCTGACATGTCTTTGATAAAAGCCCCTAAACAAAATTAGACTAAAAAAAAAAAAAAAAACACTTACCCTCTTACAAATAAACGCAGAATAAAGTTATACCAGGTATAAACCTATGAAAATGTATGGGTATACCTTAGTTATACCTGGTATAACTTTATTCCGCGTTTATTTGTTAGACGGTTAAGCTATAATAATACCACGCGTGCAGAGCCGCGGGCGGTCGCTAGTATACTGTATTTGTATCTTCGAATTAGACTGAGTAACTTAAAATTACAATAATTTTTCGTCTTCTTTTTCCATATTTCCCTCGTCTCAGTAGTCTTTCCCTTTCTAACAATAATAATTATCCTTTGTACCCCACTACGGCGAAGCCAAAAGGAAGGGTTATGATTTAAGCAGTCTGTATGTATGCACGTTTGTATTTACGTATGTTTCTCCGTAGCGCCCAAACTATTCATCCGAATTTGATGATTACGGTGTCAATCGATTCGAAACCGTAGTCAGGTTACAGTTTTTAGGATTCCGTACCCAAAGGGTAAAAACGGGACCCTATTACTAAGACTCCGCGGACCGTCTGTCTCCTTGTCTGTTACCAGGCTGTATCTCATGAACCGTGATAGCTAGACAGTTGAAATTTTCACAGATGATGTATTTCTGTTGGCGCTATAACAACAAATACTAAAAACAGAATAAAATAAATAATTAAATGGGGCTTCAATATTACAAATGTGATTATTTTGCCGTTTTTTGCGATAATGGTACGGAACCCTTCGTGCGCGAGTCCGACTCGCACTTGGCCGGTTTTTATTAACCATTTTGCTTGTTCACACAGTTCATCTGTTGTTTCTTTGATCATACCCTACATTTATAACTGCATACCTTCACGTTTCACATCATTAAAATTAAGCGTCGTAATTTTCCTTTTTACGCATCTGCAACTCGTAAGATTTTTAAATCCGTGAAGCAATTTCAGGTGAAAACATAGTTATTTCTCTGTCGTGCCGCTTGCGCGTACGCACAGTTCAATGCACTCTGCAGTTTCAGCCCGTTTCAGCTTGTTATTTGATATTTCTGTCACCTGTCTGACATCACATTATTGATTCGTCAATGTCAGAGATAGAAGCGTTGTTTTCCACATTAACGTCGTAATAGCGTCGACGCTGAAATAAATCTAAATTTTAGGAAAAACCAAGAGAAAAGTTGAGTTTTCTTTAGTGGTGGAATTAAACCAAATCATTAAGATTTTATGAGACAAAAATAAGAAATAGTCATTCCTTGAGAATACTTTGACTTGGCGTTTGTCTTAGCGTGTCTATCTAGAATGTTGCTGTGCCCGACAGGGTCAATAATTGTTTCTGTAACTTATATTTACCACCTGTATGTACATTATGGATGCAATAAAATTAATTTGAATTTGGAGCAGTTCCATACAGGCATAAAACCGTATCTTATATGATAACCAAACAAACCATGAAAATAAAGTAGGCACGGTAATGCGACGGACGAGTTGGTAAAGTGACAAAATACGGCTTGAGACGAGTTGGGAAACTGACTACATGTACAAAGTGACGTATTAGTGAAAGAGACCTATTAGAGATAGTGAAGAGATAGCTTTTTTTTTATGTAAGTTTTATGGTCTGGTTGCTAGGACCTTTTAGCCACGTCTTTGGAAAGAGTTCTGGATCTTATATTTATTCTTTAGTATGCATTAGAATGCGGAAGTAACAGATTCTAATGTTTTTAGGGTTCCGTAGCCAAATGGCAAAAAACGGAACCCTTATAGATTCGTCATGGATATCAGGACCTCACAGTGAATGATGGTAATATTTTGTACAGGAATGTTTTCTCAGTTGTTCAAACAGAATTCAATAATACTTTTAAGAAGAAAACTAAAACTATATGCCCTAAGTTTTTATTCAGTGACTGGGCGACAAAAGGAATCAGGAAAAGTAGGGAAAGACTTTACGAGCTGTATGGCCTTAAGCCTTATATTAACACTGAAACTTTTAGTAAATATGTTGCTACTTACTCAAGATTTTTTTTAAATACGTGTAAACTAGCTAAGGCTATATACATCAGCAATAAGGTTAAATTCGCAGAAAATAAATTAAGACGGTTTGGAAAATTATAAACAATGAAACAAACAGGAACAAAAGAAATAATACTGATTACACGCTTGAGACTACACATGGACTTATTAGAGATAACAAAGAAGTTGCTCAAGAATTTGTAAATTTCTTTACCAGCATCCCAATTAAAACTATTGAACCCTTAAATTCTTCGCCGTCGCTCGCTTCTGGTTTATTACACGCTAACGTTTCAGCCTGCCCGACTGAATTTCACTTTTCACATATAAACCCAATAACAGTAATAAAGGCTTTTAAGCAAATAAAGGTAAAACTGACCGAAGATCTATGGGGCATGTCCATCAAAGTTTGTACCTCCATTATTCAGACTATAGCGCCGTACTTAGCTTTGATTTTTAATTTGTGTGTAGATCAAGGAGTCTTTCCGGATCTAATGAAACATAGTAAGGTTATACCACTTTTTAAATCCGGGGACAGTAAAGACACAAATAATTATAGACCAGTGTCCGTGCTGCCGGTTTTCAGCAAGGTATTTGAAAAGATAATGCTAAATCAAATGCTCATTCATTTTAATACGAATAAAATCCTACACGAGAAACTGTATGGTTTCACCAAAGGACGTTGTACAACCGACGCTGGTGTCACCTTATTAAAACACATCTTTGATGCGTGGGAGGAGGGGCAAGATGTCATAGGTATTTTCTGTGACCTATCGAAGGCGTTTGATTGCGTTGATCATGAAACATTGCTTTTGAAACTTGAGCATTACGGGCTAGGCCTTTTAGCATTAAGTTTAGTAAAATCCTATTTGAATGATAGACAGCAATTAGTCCAAATAAACGGTGTCAATTCGTCGGGGTTGAACGTGAAAATGGGGGTACCCCAAGGCTCAATTTTGGGTCCTTTCTTATTTTTAGTATACATTAATGATTTACCCCATCTATTGAAAAACAAACTAAACATGGTGTTATTTGCTGACGACACTTCTTTGATTTTTAAGATAAATAGACGTACGAGTAACGTTTTCGACGTAAATAATGCATTGCAGCAAGTTCTGAATTGGTTCACTGCTAATAATTTAGTTTTAAATGCTAAAAAAACTAAGTGTGTAAAATTTGCCTTGCCGAATGTCAAAAGTTATGATTGTCACATTATATTAAACAACGAGAAGCTAGAATTCGTCGACAAAACGGTTTTCCTGGGGATCACGCTAGACTCAAGGTTACAATGGAGTCCTCATATAATATCACTTGCGGGGCGGTTAAGTTCGGCAGCTTATGCTGTTAGAAAAATTCGTCAATTTACTGATGTAGATACCGCGAGGCTGGTCTATTTCAGTTACTTTCATAGCATAATGTCTTACGGTATATTACTATGGGGAAGGGCTGCAGACATTCAGTCAATTTTTATTCTGCAAAAACGAGCCATCAGAGCGATATACAATCTTCGCCGGCGCGATTCTCTAAGGGAACTGTTTAAGGAAATTAACATCATGACGGTACCTTGTCAATATATTTACGAAAACATCATGTACGTGAGAAAGAATTTACATCTTTTTAGTAAAAACAGCGATAGACATAGTTATGTTACTAGAAATAGGGACCAATTAATTCAACCAGGTTTCAGGCTGGCTAAAGTAGCTTCATCTTTTATGGGGTACTGTATAAAATGTTACAACAAAATACCGCCTCACATTCTAGAACTGAATGAGGCGAAATTCAAAACTTTTATAAAACGCACACTATGCAGGCAGGCATATTATAGGTTGGGGGATTACATCGCTGATAAAAATGCTTGGCTCAGCGCTGGTCCAGCTCCACAGTCACTAGGGCACAATAACAAGTTATAAGCAGAAAAGTTCTGAAGTATTGTTGTATAAACTCAATTTATTTTTATATTATATAACTGCACAGCACATATGTGAGTACTATGTACCAACTGTAAATCTACCATTTGCTATACCTTTGTGTCGTACGTTGACTTCAGTGTGCCCTGGCAGTTGATAGTGTGTCATGCTCTCTCTAATGTCACTCTGATGGTGGCACATGTGTTGGATCATTCGGTTCCCTTCATGATGGTTGAGCTGAGTGGTGCCGATCCATGTGTCATGTTCGTGAACGGGCGCCATCAGTTGGGATTGGTCATAACTTAGCTGCCTCCGCCTGTTTTTAATTACCTAATTATTGTATTTTTAATTGTTTGTTTTACTGTAGAAGCTTTTAAGTGCGTTACTTTTTTTTTTGTTTTTTTTTTACATCGTTCTCACATGTATGTATTTTTTTTTTTTCCAACAAGATAATGTAACCAAATACATGTAAAACACATTTTTTGTAAAAGAGTATGTGTGGAGTTTCTTGTCCATTCTTCTCCACAACAAGCTACATTTCCGAATGGACGGTAGAATCAATTGCCCCCGGTTTCCCAGCTCGGAATTGTCGGGGGTTTGGTGTGGCGGGTTGTCGGGCGCGCGTTGTCTGCTGTGATTGGTTGAATGAATTTTCAACAGCCAATCGCAGCGGATAGCGCTTGCTTGGCAGTTTGTCGCATTGATTCGCCGATGATTTTGGGCTGGGAAACTGGAGGTTAGTATTAGATTCAATTTTTTTTTTTGACGTTCGAAAGTGCCGCTTAATGGCCTAATTGAATAAATAAATTTTGATTTTGATTTTTTGATCATGTCTGTCTGTCTGTCTGTCTGTCTGTCCGTCCGTATGTCACAGCCACTTTATTCCGAAACTATAAGAACTATGCTGTTGAAACTTGGTAAGTAGATGTATTCTGTGAACCGCATTAAGATTTTGACACAAAAATAAAAATATAACAATAAATTTTGGGGGTTTCCCATACTTGAAACTAAAACTAAAAATATTTTTTTTCGTCAGACCCATACGTGTGGGGTATCTATGGATAGGTCTTCAAAAATGATATTGAGGTTTCGAATATAATTTTTTTCTAAACTGAATAGTTTGCGCGAGAGACTCTGCCAAAGTGGTAAAATGTGTGTCCCCCCCCTCTGTAACTTCTAAAATAAGAGAATGATAAAACTAAAAAAATATATGATGTACATTACTATGTAAACTACCAGCGAAAATTGGTTTGAACGAGATCTAGCAATTAGTTTTTTTTTAATACGTCATAAATCGTAAACCGCAATTTACCAAGTACGGAACCCTTCGTGCGCGAGTCCGACTCGCACTTGGCCGGTTTTTTGGAGTATTTGGCAGCAAATTGTATCGAGTCAGTCTTCCCAGTAAGCTTTGCAGAGGCAGTCAATCTATATATATAAAAATGAAACCCGTTTTCCTTGGTCACGGCATCACGCGTGAATAGCTAGACCGATTTCACTAATTCTTTTTTTGTTGTATTTGTTATTATTAGGAGAAGGTTCTTACGGGAAAAAATATTAAGAAAATCTCTCAGAAATATTGAAAAATATACATTTAATTTTGCATATTTAAAAAAATGCCTGAAGAGCTATTAGTGTGACGAGTTGTCATCACAGCCGTAATTTTAACATATCCATTAAAATACCTAGTACTTACTACTGCCATAGATTTACGCAACATATAAAACTGTTTATATACTCTTGCAACGAGCGTTGGGCCTTGAACGAGAGTTAGAGAATCGGGATTAACTATATTTTACGCAGAGCCGTTATTTGTTATGAAATTTCGATTAGCTTTGCATCATACTGAAGATGCTGAGTGAGTTAAGACGGTACCCTGACCAAAAAATCGGCATGAGATATGAGCATTCCTATTGGTCTAGCGGCACTGGTGGCGCATGAATTACAGTAGTGAATACGCCCAGATTTTAGAATAAAATCTTTATAAAATCGAATTTTGGTCTTTTGAAAAAAATAATTCTACAAAAATTTTCGTTATTAAATTGTCTATCCATTAGTGTTAGTACAAAAAATAATCAATGAACACTTTACGAGGAGATGCATAATATCAATAATTATTTCTCATTTTTATGTTTTTTTGGAAGGAGATTAGTGAAATATATACAACATTAAAAAAAAAACTAAATCTACCATTTTAGAATTAATATTATGTAGAAATTTAATGTATTTTTATTAATTGATATTTCTTTTTAAATAACGAGTAGATAGCTCCTAAAAACAGCACAAATAACGGCTTGCGCGGCGTTTTGCTCGGGGTACCGCCTTAAACTGTGTTTCTGTCTGTGTTTTATTTCAGAGTTACGAGCATGTTAGAATTATTTTAAAATACTTCAATGTAGCTCTTACCCAGCATGTAATATTTTAGGACCAAATGGTGGTCCCTGCAGAGGCTATCAAACGTGTAACTTTGATGTATATAGAAGCTTATTTTTGGCTTTCTTAGTAGAAACCTCAGATCAAATAAAAAGTCAAGATAGAACGTTGCAAACAACAAGGTGAAGTTGGTTAAAACTACGCCTTGCCGTATACATACACAATTACACGCACACACGTACAACGAAACTACGCCTTAGCTTGTCAGTCGAGCTGTATTATTTGAACTGAGAGCTGCCGGCGCGGCGTCACCTTGTCGTTTGCAACATTTCATCTTGACTTTTTATTGGACCGGAGGTAGAAACCTGGTTTAATAAAATAAGTTAATTCAAAAAATCAAAAAACCCGACTGCTAAAAAAGAGAACGAACTAAAAAAAAAACAAACAAGGAGAAAATCATGCTGTGCAGTCGGAGGATACATATTCACGAGCTTATAAAAAAACCAGATGTATTCTCCGACTGCACAGCATTTGATTTCCCCCTTGTTTTTTTTTGTCTTTTTAGTTCGCTTTTTAAGCGGACGGGTTTTTTGATTTTTTGAATTAACTTTTTTTATTTATAACTTTTTAGTTATATTTTTTTTTCGAATTAGGTACATTTTAACATAAAAGTTTTATATATTTTCGAAATCACCTCTTAAAACCCTATAAGGAAGGAAAAAAAAATTAGGCCCCCAAAATCCGCATTTTTTCTATTTTCCAATTTTAATGTAGCCAGTGACCATGCCAGTGACACACGCAGGGTTAAGACAAATCCATTGACGTAAGAACCATCAAAATCGACCAACGCGTTTGGCCTCTAGAACGCCACATAGGAACAAACATACATACATACATAGACTGATAAACACATTACCCTCCTTCTGCAGTCGGGTAAAATATCGACATTAAGCTTGTCTCATATTGCATCACATGCAGGACTATGAGGATGGTTGTGAGTTGCCAACAGCATTACCTATTTGTCTACCCTGGCGTACAGGGAACATATTTAACACTTAAATAACCCGTAATTATTGTATTTACGCCTATAACATCGCATCAAGCGAACACACAAGGCTAACGTAATAGTTCCACGTAATTGGCAGTTTCCTATATTTTCAACTGGCTGCAATGATGTGTAGTTTTGCAAACCGGTTATTGAACCAAACTGAAAAGATAGTGTTCAAGTGAACAACTGAATAGGTATCAGGAAATGATGTAATGCGGACGTGGTTGAGTGTTGAACGACTGAAAAACATGGGTTTTCATTGTAATTTGGATTATTAGGCAAATAGCGCTGTGCAGGTGTTTATGTAAAAGACTTCCTTTGGGGCTTTCAAAAGGTAACATGAATCATAATACTGCCGAAACGAGTAAAATTTCAAAATTTAAAAAACCCCCGACACATTTATCTTGCGAAAACATCTCGATTCAAATAGTAAAACACCCATAACTTTTGAACAGCTGAACCGATTTTATTCAAACATAGCTACGAACACTACCGACAAAATCACCTTTCAAACAAACAAAAAACTAAATCAAAATCGGTTCATCCTTTTAGGCGCTATGATGCCACAGACAGATACACAGCAACACACGTGAAACTTATAACACCCCTCTTTTTCCGGCGGGGGTTAAAAATACAGGACGTTTCCGTATAGTGTCTCTTTCAGGGACTTAGGAGGGAGTCGAGTTGGAGGCCAAGTCATGCTGTCCAAGTCGACTCTACCTCGAGTCATCAAAATTACTGTGTTATAGTTGTTATTAATTTATTAACGTCATTTGAGGGTTTTCTCCGTTGTCATGCCTACTAAGTCGAGTCATCGAGTGGAGGTCCTTCAAACTAAATTAGAAAACCGATCTAAATTGTACTTAGGTTCCAATACTCAGGATATCTGAAATGTTTTTTAGGATTCCGTACCCAAAGGGTAAAAACGGGACCCTATTACTAAGACTCCGCGGACCGTCTGTCTCCTTGTCTGTTACCAGGCTGTATCTCATGAGCCGTGATAGCTAGACAGTTGAAATTTTCACAGATGATGTATTTCTGTTGTCGCTATAACAACAAATACTAAAAACAGCTTAAAATAAATATTTAAGTGGGGCTCCCATACAACAAACGTGATTTTTGTGCCGTTTTTTGCGATAATGGTACGGAAGCCTTTGTGCGCGAGTCGGACTCGCACTTGGCCGGTTTTATTTAGTTGATACAATGAATTTGGTAGTCCAGCAATACCAAGACAGAAGATGGTTCGGATCCCCTAATAAATGACATTGCAAAGTTTCTATCTTGAATGGAAATTTTCAATTTTACATTCCCAATTTTGTAGTAAAGAAGTGTCAATGTAGCTAATCCACTGACTCACACATAAATATGGGTGTATTTTAATTTCATTTTATAATATCTCTATATACCTGCGTGGGGTTGCCACCATTTTGGGAAACTGGGCTTAGCCTTGTGAATAATCTCACTGTGACAAAAGTTGAAAAAACTTGTTATTGAAAACGATTTCACAAAAAAAATGTGTTTTTGTGGGCCTTTTAGGATAGCTGAGCTGCTTTGTGGATTAAGTTTAATCCATCAAGTGGTGCCTATTTCTAGGTAATGGAGTTGGGAAGAGATTGGCTGGATGTGATAGGCGTGTTGCGTCTATGCCACACTGTCTTTTGGGGTTTTTGAGACAATTTTAACCATCATATTGTAGCACTTTATACACTTTATGTTATATAACATTATATGTATATTTTTTAGGGTTCCGTACCCAAAGGGTAAAAACGGGACCCTATTACTAAGACTCCGCGGTCCGTCTGTCTGTCTGTCACCAGGCTGTATCTCATGAACCGTGATAGCTAGACACTTGAAATTTTCACAGATGATGTATTTCTGTTGCCGCTATAACAACAAATACTAAAAACAGAATAAAATAAATATTTAAGGGGGGCTCCCATACAACAAACGTGACACAACATGATATTTTTGCCGTTTTTTGCGATAATGGTACGGAACCCTTCGTGCGCGAGTCCGACTCGTTAAAATACTTTATATTATCTATTTTATTTTTTATTATAAATAAGCACACATATTCACTTTATGACATTATTTTATTTACCCACGTCCGTGTGTCACTAGCGGGGTGCCCACAGAACATACCAGGCCCCTCAGAAAGTATTGCGAAAAAAAGTTTTTATATATGGGAGACTGGCCAGTTATAATGTTTTTCGAAAATATGATTATTTATAAGTAAAAATAAGTAAGTTCCAATTTCAAAATTTCCCTCCACATTTTTTGCGAGTTAATTCAAAGTATTGTGTCTCACTGAAATATGGATCTGCGCCGGGAACATTTTAGAGCTATGATTTTATACGATTTCAAGTGTCGCCTGAAACCGGATGAATCGTACGATAGACTTCAAATGGCATTCATGGATGAAGGCCCTTCCAAGGCAACCGTGTATCGTTGGTATAACGAATTCAAGCGCGGTCGACCAACTTTGTGGGATGACGAAAGAAGCGGTCGCCCTTTGACGGCTGTTACCGAAGAAAACGTGCTAGCAGTGAAAAATTTAATCCAAGACAATAGGCGAATTACATATCAGGAGATTCAACACATATTGAAGATTGGATCGGGAAGCGTTCACGAGATTCTACACAGCCATCTTCGCGTGAGGAGGATAGTATCACGCTGGGTGCCGCACAACCTCACCGATGCTCAGAAGCAGGCCCGGGTGGAATGGTGCCGTGATATGCTTAACAAATTTGAAGCAGGCTCGTCTCGGCGTGTTTACGACATCGTTACAGGTGATGAATCCTGGATTTATCAATACGACCCAGAAACCAAGCGCCAGTCGACTGTTTGGGTGTTTCAAAATGAGCCAACGCCTACCAAAGTGAAGCGATCTAGAAGCGGGGGTAAGATTTTGATCGCTAGCTTTTTTAATTTGACTGGACACTTGGTATTAATTCCCTTACGGGATCAAAGAAGCATTAATGCCGAATGGTATACTACCAAATGTTTGCCAGAAGTTTTCTCTGTTATAAGCAACAAGCGACCAAACACAGGGCTCCGCGGGCTACTGCTCCACCACGACAATGCACCTGCGCACACCGCACTCAAAACGAGGGACTTCCTGGACAGCACGCCAGTCAAACTCCTGGGTCACCCTCCTTACAGCCCTGATCTAGCACCGTGTGACTTCTTTTTATTCCCAAAAATAAAAAATCAGCTCAAAGGGATACAATTTTCGTCGCCGGAAGATGCGCTGGCTGCGTTCGAGCAGGCTGTAAACGAGGTGTCTGCGGCGGACTGGAAAAAGTGTTTTGAAAACTGGTTTAGGCGCATGAATCTTTGTATAGAGGCTGGTGGAAAGTACTTTGAAAAGATTTAATAAAAATATATGTACGTATAGAACAATTTTTTTTAGTTTCGCAAAACTTTCTGAGTGTCCCACGTATATACCCTAAGCCGGGGGTGCCAACTGAAAATCAGCGCTGGGTGTCTGACGCCCAGCAAATGCTGAGTTGGTAACCCTTTCGGTGTGGGCACGCTCGGCGCAATCACTCTTTAACCTTGTTTGTACTTTTACTATTCTTCTCTGTTACTTTGTGATTGTTGTTGTTGTGTTGTGTCTATGTCGACTAGATGTTTTCTATTCTATTCTTTATTTAGCAAAGCTTTGTGTTTGAGATTGACGGTGTCAAAACGTTTCGGCTCCAGGATATCCCTAACCAACCCACCAAGGGTATCTAAAGCTTGCCATAATGTCCTATGCAATCTTAATTGACTGTGTACTAAAGATAATTTTCTTCTTGTTTCAGATTAGGGTTCACAGAACCCCTTCGACAAAACGATTCTAGTTTGGAGCTGAAGAAGTAACTTCTCGGCCCCTCGAAAAATTGTAAAAAATCGCTCGGTGCCTGTCAGGCACTACAAAATACCTGCACTATTTCTTGTATTAAGCCGTACTAAAAAAAAACGAAAAAAAATCTCGACAGAACGCCCTCTATCTGTGGCCACGACAGAGGGTTTTAATTTATGTACATTTATATATGCATATATAAAAAGAGAAAATAGTGATCTCTAACGTGACGTCACAATACCAAAATTGTGATTATTTTACTAATTATTAGATTATTTTAATCGCTTTGCTGTTTTCAAATCGCATTTTTAACGCGTATTGCCCGTTGTATTTGATAGTTGTTAATTTAAAAAAAAATGTAAATAAGTAGCAAAAAATATACTTAATCATAATAAGTGTGACATTGCGTAAAGTAACTATAATACTAGTCATTGATCTAGTGTATTTATTTTGATAATATTCAATTTTGTAATCTTTAAAGGACAAACTAACTAAATTAGAGATTTCTGACTACGTATTTAAAATATTAAAAAAAAACTAAACTGAATGCCCGAGTGCATCGATAACCAAAGAAAAAAATCAGTGAACTTTAAAAAAAGTAAAAGGTACGCTGGTAAAAAAGGCGGGAACCCGTGGGCAGTACCACAGATAATCTATACATAGTGCTTGACTCCGTTGAATCGATTAGCACAATCGGTAAGATGCAGACTCAAATCGGTGTTGGTAACGAGCTGCAGAGAAGCTACAGGATGCAGGACTTTGCATCGCCTGGCGTCATCATGCGGGAGAGGAGCTTCATACGCCCTCAATCCCATCACAACATGCATCACAATCAGGTATTTTCTTTTCTGTAATGCTGTCTTGTGACCAACTTTACTTCTATTTTTTTTTAAGCGTGAAACTAGTATATCCCATACCGTTTATAGGCAGAAATAGGTCGTCATCTCCTGTACTCTAATAGGAAAGACCTTGTCCCAAAGGGCCTCATCGTGGGACAAAAATAGCCTAATGATATCATTCTAAAAGCTAAAAAAACTTTTTTGCAAAAAAATACTACCGACTTCCAAATAAAAAACTACAAAGTGAAAAATAATTTTATTTTTGGAAGTCGGTGTCTTTCTTTTTTCCCATTTTTTTGCGATATGGACACCGACTTCCAAAAATAAAATTATTTTTCACTTTGTAGTTTTTTATTTGGAAGTCGGTAGTATTTTTTTGCAAAAAAGTTTTTTATTTTTCCCTTTTTAGTTTTACCTACCTAAAATAGGCAAGTTGTTTAGTAAGGTACTCTATAACGCCAGAATAGATCACCCGAATAACATAAAACTTGAAAATAACCAGTGAAATGAGAGATCTGCGTATCCCTTTATTGCGTACTGGCGTGATGTTATGTTATGAAATGGTATATACAATAAACAGACATGCGATTGCAGCAATGCCGACTGATTTGCCGTTATTTATTGAAGAGTTCTGTTGTATATCTCCGAAGTCCTTCATCAGATCTTCACCAAATTAAAATGGGACCAATTTCGAAACATACTCTTTCAAACAAAAAAATAATTTTCAAAATCGGTCCAAAATTGACGGAGATATCGGTGAACATACATAAAAAAAAAAAAAAAAAAACATACAAGATGTCAAACATAGAACCTCCTCCTTTTTGGTAAGTCGGTTAAAAATGGCGGCTTATTTTACAGAGTTGCATCAGCCTAGTGCGGAATTGTTTGATTAAGTTGGCAAGACCTTGGTATGTGCTAAGGATTTCTAGTACGATTGCAGTTTACGCGTAGGCTGGATCGCGACACGCTCTATGCCGACACCTACGTCCTGTCTGCATAACTCGATAGCCTTTGCCTTTATTTTGTAATCGGGTAACATTGACACATAGTTTTCGATGACTAGTTAAATTTAGAACTAAACTGCTTAATAGATTTCTGATCAGTACCTGTAGGCAAGTTGACAATGTTTTTTTATGGTATGCGTCGTGCCTGGCGCAAATAAACGTATTTCTTTCTTTCTTTTTTCAATGTATGGGAAAGACACATCTTAACGTTAAGTCACGTGGTCAGACCATACAATTAGAAGGCGTTAACGAATTATCGATTGTAGAAAGAGATTCGATACGAAACGTTTGTAACTTGGCTAGGAGGGCGGGTTTTTCAGGATCTCATCCACAATAAGCAAATAAGCAAATGCCAGAGCTATCCAGGTACTACACAGGTAGGACACAATTTAAGATAATTATCATTAGGAAACCAGAAGAAGAGGGTGTCTGTGTCATTATTATTTTTTTACCAGGCTGATGCATCTCTTGACGCCCTTACAGTATAGTTACAATAGTAATAAAGCCACCATTTAATTAATAGGTCAACACTGAATTATGCTCAATTAGCTCTAGCTGCATCTCTTGGTTGTTTTTGGCATTAGAAACCAAAATATAATGTATAATTGTGCATGAATAATATCTGATACAAGGAAACATGATGTTACTAACTAAACAAACAAACGGATTAAAACATGTTAATATTAGTCGATGATTAAATGTTTTCATCATCTCGAGACCTTGAGGCATTGTCTGGAAATATTTTGTGACTGTCCGGTGCAGTCAGATCTGCAAGAATACCCATATTTTATGGATGGAGGAAGGAGATGTTTAGATCCTCCTTTGAAAAGGAAAGATCCTATTGTCAGACGGGATGATATTGCAGGTCTAATTACTATAGACTTCTCTGTAAAATCCTCTGCAATTTACAAATAAAATTTTGAATATTTGAAATCCTTGTATTTTTTTTTCAGTTCAATAATGCAAAAAGACGGAGCATGATCCTGACCAACGCCAAAGGAAAGCCTACGCTGGAAATCTACAGGCCTCCCGGTAAGTGAAGGATTCCTTAATAAAAGACCTGAGCACGGTCTGGTGGTCGGAGTTTGAACAATTTGGTTGGGGCACAGGCTCATGCATCTTATTTGCAACAACTATGATTACACATCTCATAGTATAAGATCGCAAACTCGCAACTTTAAGCTTCTTTGCTACAGTATCTTGAGCATAGTAACAAAATTAAATTACCAGTGCAAAAAAAAAAATGTAGTTTTTTTTTATTATAATTTGTCAGTATTGCTTCGTACAGGCACAACACTATCTACCATGACATATTTGTACAATTTTATTTACAACATTTTTCCCAATTCTTATCATCACTTGGTTTTCTCCTATTCAACACTCATTCATCATTCAATGTATGTATGTAATTCAAATGTAATCGATTTAATAAGGTATCATTCCGATTCTCGATTTATCACAGGCTGAATGTAAATACTTGGCTAGCAAGCGTCTCTACGTATATTTGGCGCCAAAATTAAAAATAAACAAATTTCATATTTGGAACAGGTCGACAGTCGAATGTTTGTTGCGACGGGACGCGTTTGTCAGACGAATGTTTGTTTGTAGTTTTATGTGTTGTGATATCAGTGAGTTATTATTATGTCTCGGTGTATCGTGAAACAATCGTTGTCTCAGCCGGTGGCGGTCGCGCCAGTCGCCCCCGTGGCTCAGGTGTCGCCGGTATCCGTTTCTCCCGTGTCCGTGACTCCGGTATCGGTATCTGTGACCGTGACTGCTGCACAACCAGTTTCTGATGCCTCAGGTTTTATATATGCATTCAGCAACAGTAGATGACGTTATTGGTATCGTCAAATTATTTGCAATGAGCTGTTGAGATTGTATGCCGGTCGGAAGATTGTTTGAAAGTAGCCTGTAATGTCAACATTGGATCTTGGCGGTAGAAATGTTATTTCCGTCACAAAACACGAGTGTTTTGGCGACGATATACAACGAAATAATTGAATGTATGTAAATAAAAAAAAGTCTGTATTGTTCTTGGCAGCTTGCTTCAGAGTTGAGAATTTAAATAAGTGAGGCATAGATTCTGTGGAACTGACAGCTCCAGCTCTACTCTTGTCTTTGAATTGTCTGTCAGTTTGTCATATAACCTCATTTCATGATGGTTTGTGTTGTCATCGATGTATAGGCTATAGTCCCCTTTTTTCATTGCTTTTGGCAGAATTATCTTCACAATATATTATATTCTTTATTGTACACAAAACATGCAAATACAATAGGACAGTCCATGTACAAAGGCGAGTCGAACCCATAATTGGTTTATCTCTGTTTTTAGAATAATTGTTAGTTAATCGCGTCCCTAAGACGACCTTCTGAACTTCTGTCTTCCATGTATGCATAGTTTCATATTTATTAGATACAAAATACCGCAATTTTGTTTCTGAGTGATTAGATACTGAAGGTTTGCATGCTTTCAGCAAATGTTTACAGCAACAAAAAAACGTTCTGCAAAGCAAGCAGGGGTAAGTTGCGCAACTTTTACCCAATGAATATGAAATAATAAGAATCGTTCTGAAACGCCTCTACGATACAGCCAACATAAGAAAAAAAGCCGGCCAAGTGCGAGTCGACTCGCGCACAGACGGTTCCGTACCAACAGCTACATTCACCAAAATAAATAGGTAACATTACTAACGTTCATAAACAAAGAAAGCAGCGAGCATCGTCGAACGAAGGGACAAAAATCTAGTTTTGTTTCGACTTTGTTAGGATCTAAAGTAACCTAACATGAAGGAGATGAAAGGTGCTCAGCTCCCGTCATCTCCTTCGAACGTAACCTATCCGTGTCGCGGGGTGCCCTAAGCACCAGAGCACGCTTCGCTCGTTCTTGCACTAATTTTTTGACCATAATTATCGACAATGTGATAAATATAGAAGTTTAAATCAGTATTCATTCATTGCCTGATTTGACTTGACTACATTCAAAATGCACTGGCATTACATAGTTGCCCTGATTAACCACTTGGTCCATGACATAATTATATACTTTTGCCGTGAATTTTTTCACATACTCAATAGCAACCATTGAGCTTAAAAAAAGCTGACTTCGGTGGCTTACTCTTCTCTTTGATTTCCAATAGTAAAAAAAAAAAACTATATTTATCTACTTCACGAGCTCTAACAACGATGGCCCCAACCGATGAGGAAGTTATTTTTATTGCGCACCCCCTTAAAAAATAAATACAATTTTGAAAATTTGTATTGCTTTGGGTAAACAAGATGCTTGTTTATACTGTGAAAATTTAAAGACTGTAGATCCAACCGTTTGGCTGTAAAACCTTTGTGACAGACGACTGACGGACATGTGAGTGACATCAATAGTGCTCCGTTTGAAACCTTCGGGTACGGAACCCTAAAAAGAAGCTCTAACTCTCTAAGCTACCGCTAAATGAAATCATTTCAAATCCACTTACCCCTGTCAGTTAAACAGTGTGTTCAGTTGTTCAGTCAAAACTGTACATATTTGCTAGTAATTCTAGTAAATCTTGGATGAAAGTTTCGCTTTTGTGCATTTGAGCGGCACGGCTCGCGTGCGGCTCGCGATGATCTAGGTTACCCAATTAGACGCACACGCTTGCTACATTCGTGATGATTTTATATATTGTTGCTATATTGCTACTATTATTCGGTTTTTTTTTATTTAATTGAATTGCCGATTTTGTCTGGCTGTAACTGTCCTGTTTTGTTAGATTTTAACAGAACTTTCAGCAACATGTCTGTTACAGTTTCTTTGAGTTGAGCATGATTTTGGTTACGCAGATTATTTTGCTATCTCACCTGTCTCCTCTTTTTAAGCGAATTTACTTCACTACCTTGATGCCCTCTTTTGGTTTCTAATTTCCTGGTTTGTTGCTTGTTTATTGGCCAAAAATACCCACTCCTCCATCGTGTCTTTCATGCTCGATGTTTCTGAAAGCCATAATAAGATCATAAAATCTGCTCCAATTCAACCATTTGTGAAGTAATTTATGTTTCATTTGAAGGCCCACAACACAACCCACATACCAGTCGAAGCTAGCGGCCCACCGGACACAAATCAATCTAACTGTACTTCGTCTATACGAACAGAGGTGGAGCAGCCAATGTTATTGACTGGTACATTAAGTACATTAGATATTTTTTTTTGTGAATGATCTGGCTCTAGCTGATGATATAAACTATAGCGATGATATAACACTGCCTCTTAATGTTTTTTCTTGTATACATGCGTCGATATCCAAAAATAAACCTTATAATAACTCGACTAAACATTGTGACGCAGTTTCTGGAAAATGGTTTATGACTGAATATGACTCAAGACAGCCTGAAGATGAAGAATTCAAAATATTGAGTCATGAGGTTAAAAGAACTTTAAAAGATTTCAACAATCGGCACCGATTAGTATCAAAATTTATGTGGATATTATGACGTTTGCTGTAAAATCGTCGTTTTCTCCAAAGACATGTTTTATTTCAATGTTCTCCACGTGGTTTGCTTGTGCTGTTCCATATCGGCTATGGTTTCCCTTGTGTAGATAATTATGTGATCCATATTACTTTTAGTATTTGTCTTTTGCCAATATTTTGCTGTCGATGACAAAATTTTTGGAAGTTTCTTTCCTAATTTTGTCTGTGATGATAGTGGTTGAAACAGAGCTTAGCATTGTATTTGAACAGCTTGGCCTCGAGTCTATTCATTGTGTACTTTGGTGTAAAATGTAAGAGAGTTTTTGCAAGAAAGAAATAGCGGAAGAGAATGAAACACTCAAACAATGAAATGTAAGTTTTGTTTAGAGTTGTGTTACAAACAGGAATAACTGTGAGCAAAAGTTTTATGATGTCAACCATGTAGATTTTATGAAGTTTTAATGTAATTTCATTACGTTTTTCTTTACACGAAGTCTATCCGGTCTGAGTCCACGCTTGAGACTTCCAGTGGTCTATATTTTGTCAGTGTGTCACGGTGTTTTGGCCAAGTTCCATGTGTTCATTCATACGTACTTGTTTGCCATGTCCCTTCCGGATGGAAGGGGTGGGGCACCATTCCAACTTATCGCAATTCTTTCACCTCTTTCAATTACATCATTAGACTTCACTACCGCACCTTCCTATCACTATCACGTCCTGATGGCACAGCTACGTAAGACGATTACAACACAGCTTGAACACGACATGAAGGTGCTTCTGTACATCTGTGACTGTCTTCCATCAATAACCTAATACACAACATCTGTCCTATCTCCCTCTTCTCTTGACGACCACCGTTGACCACCAGGTGTCCGCACAGACGGCGTGGCGACCACGGCTGCGATCTCGGGGGCTACGACCACCACCTCAGCGGCAGGGGGCTCCTCGGCTGCTGGCCCCAACAAGCTCAATGTGCACGCTAAGGAGTTCACCATGGCCAAGCCTGCCGACCTTCACAATAGGTGAGTTATTTAGTTTAAGCATCTATTTATGATACTTTTCAGAGGAATACAATCAGAAGAGAATTTAGATAGACCCATTTTACACACCGGAAAGAAATTGGCTGCCACACTTACCTACTCGACCTTTTAGGAACCTTCTTATCAAATACGACATAACAAAAACTCTTTCAAATGACATCTGGTCCTTAAAATATTGAGTTGATATTTTGCATATTTGTGTATAGTTGTGATTTCTCTGTAGCCATTTAACTATGTCCAAGTGTAGATCTTTCTTGGGCGCTATTTTTAGTTTACATTTCTCCAACCAACTGCTGCCCTGCCGGCTACGGTACCAAACACGTTATTTCTGCACCCACTCGTGTGATATCTTGCCGACAAGTTTAGCCTCAAGCAAGTCCGTCATAGTAGTCTAATTGCCTTGCATATAATGCAAAGTGACTTGGTTACAACCTTGACTTTGCAAACGATGATCTTTTCCATTGTGTAAATCGTGCTAAATATCTGTTTAGGTTCACTACCTACCTACCACACTTTTTTGGTGTGACTCTTGAATTAATTACCTGTTCAAGTCGACGCGTCTGCCATAATAAGATTTAGATAATTTTCCGTCGTCCACACGGTTTCTGACCTTGCTCTGGTTGGTGTTGAATAGTTTGTTTCTCATCAGCTGAAGTAACGTGACTGGACTGGAAGCGATGGGCGCTGTTGGCACTGCTCCAAAAGACACAAAACAAAAATCTGTAAAACAATGTGCGAAACTGACGCTCGCGTCGCGTAGGTACGTACCTACTCGTAGTATCAATTGTACAGTTTTTGTTATCACTTTGTTCTTGGCTACGGTGACGCGAACACGCCCGCGCGCGCCAAAACGGGCCGAACAGCGTGCCGCCCGCGCAGTCCGCGCACGCGCCGGGAGACGCGCGGAGTTCCCGACACTCCGACACCACGCGACCAAACAACTACGAATTATAACGCGAACGCCTCCGTACACTCCGTATTTTTGAGTACAAATCTCAACAGTGCCGCGTGAGTGATCCGCCGACAAATCGCCCACTTTTCGAGGAGTTTAAGCACCGCGCGCTGGAAAGTGTAAGCTCGGGATAGGTTGTGCGCGGATATACTGGATTCTATTAATAAAGTTCTGATGCGAAGCGGGAAATGAGACGTAATTTGTCGGCAGTATTGCCAAGTTTGCATTGAGATTTGCATTTGAAGATAGTGATACATTTTATTGTAGCTCGCGTAAACGTCAAGATTTTAAGCAAACAGTGCGATGACGAGCGTGATGTAGTGGAATAGTCTTGTGATATCTAGTCTAAATTAAACGAAGATTTGTTGTGAAAATGGTTCGCGGGAGATACTCGACATCGGACTTGTAAGTACATAAACATTTTCTGAAACATTGCACTCTTAATTGGACTATGTCGTTTACGTCCCGGAGTTGTTCTGCCCACTTAAGCTCAATACTGTAATTGAAGTGACTGGAGTAAAGAGGATTAGTCTTGCTACATTATATTTTATAGTCCTTTGTTGATCCTGTAATATGCTCAGGCGCCATGAACAATGAAATGGTAACCCATGATAGCGGTGCGGCTTTCAGCTGTTGTCATACGGCTTTTCTGCTGTTATCTGGTTCTGAACAAATACCTATAAAAATAAAACAACATGCTCTAATTACAATGTACCAGAAGAAGGTTGAAAACAAACTGAGCCGGCTCTTGAGTCGTATGTAAATAATGATGAGCGCGGGGTGTTTATCAAAACTCTATCACCTACTCTTCATTGGACTACCTTCGAATTAATGAACTACTGTTAGCTTTGGACTTACTTTATCATTTTTTGGTGCATTGTCATTAGAGCCTATGTCAAACATGTTATAGGCAACAATATGATTGTGGTTAGTGGAAGTTGTTTATAATTTGTTCAAGACCTTTTGTGCCTTGGGTCTCTTGTCCTTATTTAATTTTACGATCACCATCGAAGCACAGTCCATCGAAGTCCAAGTAATCTTGATTATAATTGTTAACCTGGTCATAAAGTCTATTCCTATTCACATATTTCTGGTTTCTTCATAGAATAATTTAGTGGATTCAGATGGAACACCTTTCTTTTCAGCAACAACTCTATTATGTTGTTCATCCCATAGGTAGAGGATCATACATCTGCCCTTTAAGTACTATACATTTTTCCTTGTTTTGTTGTCAATAGCTCGTTCTAGCTTGTAGCATACCTTCAGGACAAGCGTCAGCAAGCGTTCTTGTCTACCCTTTCAAAATTGTCTAGCAAAGCTAAATTGTCTATCGTTTGAGCTTGTTTGAATACATAACATTCTCTTCTATAACCAAAATAATGGATATTTTTAAAGCAAAAATTTTACTTGTGTTTAATGGAGGAAGCACGTGAATATTTTTTGGCATCGCAAAAGCGTGCAAGTAATATAAAATTACGTAGGTGGTCACTTCCCAAACACATTGACGGTGACTTTTGCGATTAATTTTCATTACTCACCACACTCAGATCTTCCATAATTTGTGTGATTGCTCTCTGATTTGGCTCTCGTATTATCTCTTTATATTTTTTCTCTTTTCTCTCAAACACTACGACTTAGTTCTCAGACTAAACAGAATCCATTCAATAGAACGAACTGTGCGTCATTCTCATCTAACTTTAGAGATCATTCCAATGTTTTGTCGACTTGTCATTATTCGATCTCAAGGTCGAAGTACCACAGTTTTATCTCTGTTTATAAATATGACTTCATTCGCTTAAATTTTACCATTTTCACTAATAGCTCACATTTTGTCTACTAACAGTTAATAATGACTGTTGGCATTCTCATTGAATATTATGCAAATTCTGTCAGCACAGGTGGTTTGCCTGCCATGTTGACAGTGCCCGCCCCCTATTAGTAACTGTGACTTAATATTCTTGTAAATTCAAACTGTATTGTAACTTTCCTAAATAAATTGGAACATTAATAACGATAAAATTAGTGAAGACATCGACTTGATGTACGTAGAAAAGTTGCGCTGGCGTGCAATTGAGCGTGAGTCACGGAATGCTGGCTGCAATGTAGCGCTGGTATTGGGTGTCTTGTTTATACGTAATTGTCTCAGCTTGTGTCCCACACCGACCGCATGTATCAGTGTCAACTGTCTGTTAAGACCCTTTACGTAATATTTTATCTATTGCTTTGACGATGCCTTCGACAGATGTCAAACATTTATACGTAGCTAGGTTTCATTTCATACTATTTTGTCACGTTTGTAACCTAGTTCAGGTTTCTTGAAACGCTGCTGTTTTTATGACATCTAAGTAGGTAATGAAAAAGTTTCTTGTTCGTTTCATTTCTAATTTTCTACGTTTCAAAAATGTATTACCCATAATTTCTAAGCTCTAAACTACCTGTCTACGTCATTTGATGTTGGTCACCTTGACATTTTCGTGTTCAGGTTTCGTGTGACTGAAGGAATAAAAATAGTCTTTCGGTGTTACCTTCAACAGCCTTGCAGACATTATAAATATTTTTTCATGAACGTTTAGTTTCGTATTGGGCCACTGGCCACTCGAGTATTTTAAATTTAGCTTCAGATTGAGTGAATTAAAAATGTCGAAACAGCTATAAAATTGAAAGCATTTGAATTTTCTTTGGCTGCTGAGAGTGTAAATAAACGTAATTCGGGGACTTCCTAGATTTGAGTTGATATTAAACGTAAGATGTACTCATGTAATGTAATAATTTCAGCGTAAGTTTTAATGTCGTTTCGTGGTTAAATTAATGTCAGCCTAGGTTTAGAAAGATTTATCAGCCACTAGCACGATGTTTAACACTTTATATCAGTCACAAAATAATAGCTATCTACAACAACTTAACGTAGTTTAATTGTTCATTCACAGTAATAATTTAACATGTACACATAAATCTTGCTAAGACTTGACATTTACCAGCAGACAGCATTGAATCGTTAAAGTGCTTGATAAGTTATTTATGAGAATAATTTTATTCTGAACATAAATACAAGAGCTGGACTGTAATCTAATATATTGCACGATGTGAAAGTTAATAGAGGAATTATATTTTACTGCTCACAGTATAATAGAAAGTGCCAATAGGTAGCACGTCCCTACTTTGTAACAGTTTCCCTTTGCAGAAACCTCATTTGTTTCTTGTTTGCAAGTAAAGCAAGGAACCCATCCATTTCCAATGGCGTATGGTGCTGTAGACACCTGTAAAACCATCCATTATCATGTAAATTAGAAAACCAGAGCCTGAACTCTTGAACGAATCGGCCGTTCAACTCGTATTCAAATACATCACGTGAGTATGTGGTCTAAAGTAGATAAACACTGGGTTGTCAACCGACAATGGAGTGCACCACAGACAGGACACGCCACTTGTGTCCATTGCGTGACACGTCATCAGCGTCATCCGCATCACTGTCACGTTACGAAATGCTAGGTCTCGAGACACCGTTTGTGGATGAGAAATAGAGCAACGGAACTAATGTTCCGAGAGGGTATAGGGTAACTATTAGAAAATTGGTTTCTACTTCCCTCCTTATCAAGCAGGAGGTAGAGAACAGCTAGGCTAATAGACACAAATTGATGTTTACAAATGGGTTAAGCCCAGTTTCCAAGCAGCACCTACCTACCATGGCTTAAACTAACTCCTCTGCTGTTCTTATCTGAATAATTTGGGCCTTGTCGAGTGTCTCGGCGCTTTTCTGGTGCAACAGTTGATTCTGGCTATCAGGAATTGCAGTGTTTGCAAAATAGTGTGGCGGGCTTGCTAAAGAAAGCTTAATGTTTTTGAGGTAATTTAGTTTTCTTTATAGATGTCCTAAATAATGTAATTAGCATATGCTTTTTTGGTTTTCATCATCATTTAAGTGACAAACATTCACTTTTGAATATGTGATGCATGACTAACGTGACCATACGTCCCGTTTTAGACGGGACAATCCCGCTTTCAGGCTGTCGGTCCCGCTGTCCCTAACGAGGGCAAAAATGTACCGCTATCGCGAACAGACCGAACTAAAATAAACAAAACGGTAGCTTATTTAGATCTTAGAAGCCCTGTGATTAAGGCCTTACCTAACTAATATGTACTAAGGCCCACTTTGCATGAACAACTATTGGCTCAGAGTTAGTTGCTAACATGCAGCATGACCCATGCGTGCGTCGCCACATTGATCGGGCCTGTGCTTTTTAAATTTAAAATAGGCTCGCGCTTGACCACTATTTCACCTGATGGTAAGCGATGATGTGGTCGACGGTAAAGCAGGCTTGCCTAGAAGTATTTACTCTTGACTTAAAGACCCCTATATTGTAGCTATCGGGCAACACCACAGATGATTAAATGATGTTTAGGAGTGTTAAAATATTGACACTTTGTTATTTTGCATGTATAAAAACATTAGTTATTTTATCGATTGCAGTTTTGTTTAGTTTTAAGCACATTACTTAAATTCGTATTAATTACTAATAATACATCTACGTACGTGTAACGAAACGTAATATTCTCGCGCGTTACATGAAACCATAACAATAAATAAACAAAACCATCGCTCGTTGAACAAAGTTCATTAGGCTTTGGATTTTTAAGTCCTCCAAGTCTCTTTTATAACAATTGCCTCTTTGTTAATAATGTGTTAATATAATAAGTGTTGTGATGGACCAACAAAAAAAAACATCTGAGAATTGGAGTACCGAGGCAAAAGTAATATCCTCAATATCAATTAAATCCACCATGTTAATATCCATTTTCCGTTAAAAACAACACAACACAATGAAAAAGATTCTATAACGTATAATACCTACTCACAACGGATCTTTGTGGCTCTGAATTGGCTGCAAGAGGCTGCGCACTAGCTATTTTTGTGTCTTTATTGAAAGTGTAAATAGCATTGTATAACCGTCTCTTTCACTCGCATACGTTTGTCGCATCATCCTATCTCGTTTACTCTATGCATTTTATCTGTTTCGTGCGCAATAGTTGACAGATCCAACTTCAGAGCCACAAAGATCCGTTGTGAGTATTATAGATTATTACCTCTATGTCTATAACCTAAAAGAAAATCTTTGTCAGATACGACTTAGACCATCGTTAAACTAGGGGCCGCCGAGGTTTAGCGTTAGACCATGATATGGTCTATGGTTTATCGCTAAACCATTATTTGTAATATCATTTTTGTTTAAACCGTGGTTTATAGAGATTTAAACCTGGGTTTTTAGTTAAACCGCTTTTTGTAATAAGACTGTTCAGGTTTTACTCGTTCAATAGCTGAATCTTGGAGCATATTTCTGGCATTAATCTTACTGTTGTACTGACCAAATTCTGTATCAACAGACCCAGTTATAGGGGTCGGATATTTCCAGTTCAAACTGTTAGTTTCAAGTTCAATGACATTCCAGCAGTAAGTGTTAGGTAACAGGATGGCAGGAGATAGGTCGTTGTGATGTTCAATGGCAATAAATTCAAATAATATGTACTGAGGTTGTTTGTATTGAATGAAGCCGTGCAAGAGCAGTTGGCTTTTGTATTCCTACAAGCCCTTAGTTATGACCACTTATTGCTGCTCCATGAGGTATGTTAAGCAACCAAGTTGATGGCTCCATATTTAAAGATGTCATCACCATAATATTTTCCAATTCCGAATCAGTTTATTTAAACGAACTTTTAAAACTTATCAAACCTTGATCGTTTACACAACACAGGACTTCCAAACGAAATCCGGATGCAGCCAAATTTAAACCACCGGTATCGATTTGTCCACGCTACAGCTATCCGTATTTATATCCACAATGAGTTCATCATTAATCCTCGCCGCCATTTCCTACCGTAATGAAACAATTTGCGTGACATTGCGCAGGAGTGGACCCGCCATAACGGGCGGGCTGCGCGGCATCGCGACAATGATCACTTATTATTTATGAGGTTTATGCTCATGGCTACGGGACACGCACCACTGGGCTCCATTGTCCACCATGAATAACAATATTAATGGCAACTGCGTTTGGCACTGTTATAATTAAAATATTACTTTTGACTAACCGTTTCATCATGTCACCCCTCCTTTTGGTAGTTTGTTTTTAAATTTTTCCTCATCCATGCTCTTTAGTTGTAGTGCCTTGGTCAGGAAATTCTTGAAACAATAGTATTTCAAAAGTAATGGCAGCTGATTTGAATATGAAAGAACACAATACCAGTTGACATCATCACGTCACCTAACTCTTTCGTATGCCATCATCGTTATGCAGTCGGTACTGCAATTTGTTACACAATCACTTGCAATATATTAATATGTATATTATGTATTTGTCATGGAAAACTATTCATCATCTTCCTGCCCTTATCCCATGTTACTTGGGGGTCGGGGCAACACGTTTTCCTCTTCCATACCGTTCTGTCCCCAGTTACGCTATTACTGACTCCCTTTTCCTTCATATCACTCCTCACACAGTCCATCCATCTTTTCTTTGGCCTTCCTCTTCCTCTCCACCCATCGACATTTATATTCATAACTCTTTTAGTAACATGCGTTTCATCCCTCCTCATCACATGACCATACCAGGACAAACGGTTTCCCTTCAACTTTTCTGCCACTGGCGCCACTTTCAAACTGCCTCTAATATACTCATTTCTCACTTTATCCAATCTCGTCACGCCGCATGTCATGGAAAACTATTGCAAAATAAAAACAAACATGGTTTTTTAGCTCTGTTATATATTTAACTCTATTCAAGGATGGAGATAGCCATGAAATCAGAATCAATCGGAAATCTTTTACGCTGACGAAAATTCTAACGTAGGGAATAATATCCCGTAGGTACATTTTGCCCACAAATTACAACCTACGTATCGTATAAACTGAAGTAGGAATAGTATGCGATGAATCAGATTGTTCGCCGAAATTGAGCTCGGTTGTGGTGGATTCATACTATCGTGCAATCGGTTTGGCTTTTAGATTTTGATCGAGCTCAATAAATTCAATAATCGAGGCTGATGGAGAGAGTAATTAAAGTGAAACTCTTGATTTCTTATCTTGGTTATTGAATAGGCTCAATCGGGACTTTATAATAAAAGAGTGGACTGTATTAAAATAGGTATATTACTGTTATTACGCTATCAACTCAGATAGAAATAGGTACAAAGAAATGCCCGTAATGGCTGGTGTCTGTGAGCTGAGTGGAGCGGCGGGCGCGCAGCCGGCCGTCGCGTCGTGGGTTCGGTCCCCCGACACCCCGCGCCTGCCTCTCGGACGCCCGCGCATATGTGATGCGCCAACATATTCCCCGGGTTGAAGGGAAGTCTTCAATTGTCGATTGGAAGGGGGCAGATGCAGTTGAAAGCACGACGAATGGTGCCCCGCTTCGTCTTCAGTTCGGCCACTCTCGTGACTCCGTCTACGCCAGGATAGGTCTTCGTGACCCGGCCCAGGGACCAGAGCAGAGGCGGCGTTGTTTTGTCCTTTATCAGGACTAAGGACCCCGGCTTCACTTCACCTCTGGAATGAAACCACTTGGATTTGGCCTGCAGCAGAGAAGTGTACTCGTTATGAAACCGTCGCCAGAAATGCTGTCTGATGTGCTGAATTCTCTTCCAGCGATCCAGTCGCGTGATGTTGGCTTCAGTCACCTGAGGATGTGGTACTGATAAGAATGGCCGTCCAATTAGGAAGTGAAAGGGAGTAAGTGCCGAAAAATCGTTAGGGTCTGAAGAAAGAGGAGTAAGAGGGCGTGAGTTAAGAACCGCCTCTATATGAGTGAGACAGGTAGCCATCTCTTCGAAGGTGAAATGAGTAAGATGCAGTAATCGTTTTAAATGATGCTTACATGATTTTACAGCAGCTTCAGCCAATGAATTGAAATGAGGGCTGTATGCGGGCGTGAAAATAAATTCAATACCCTGCTGCGCCATTTCAGATGCAACATTTGATGATTGCAAGAACCTGTACATCTCATTTGATGCGCCTACAAAGTTAGTCCCGTTATCGGACGTGATGCTTCGAGGCTTGCCACGACGCGCCACGAACCGATTTAGAGCGGCCATGTAGGCCTCAGTGGTGAGGTCGGTGACGAGCTCCAAATGTACGGCTTTTACTGCCGAGCAAACAAAGATGCACATATAGGACTTTGTAAGTTTGCATCCTCGGCCTTTACGATTGGCCACCAATACTGGCCCGGCGTAGTCAACATAACTATTTAAGAAAGGAAACTCAAGATTTGTTCTTGAGCTAGGTAGTTGACCCATTATAGGCTGAACGTTCTGAGCCTTATGTCGAAAACATTTAAGACATTTATTCACGACAAATCTAGACAAGTTTCTGCCGCCTAGAGGCCAATATGTTTGCCGTATATGTGACAATAACAACTGTGGACCTGCATGTACAAGTTTTAAATGTTGCATTTGAAATATAAGTTTTGTAAGTATATGCTTACTGCATAAAACAATAGGATGTTTCACGCTAAAATCGTAGGGGGAGTTATCGAGCCTTCCGCCCACGCGAATGAGGTTATGATTGTCAATGAACGGTGTCAGAGGAAGCAATCTACTTTTGCGCGGTAATTTTTGTCCAGACTTTAACAAATTATACTCTTCTGGAAACATTTCAAGCTGTGAATAATGTATAATTATATTTAATGAGTTTTCTAGTTCTGTTGTTGAAAAATTACCATGCAATTTATTTTTATTTTTTATGTTGTAAACAAAGCGTTGTATATATGTAATTATATTTTGTATTTTTAATAAACTAGAATACTTTACTAATAAATTAGAAATGATTGATGAATGAATAGTTACGTCTAAATGATCACTACGTAACGAAATATGATTGTCACTATTACTACCAATGTAATGAGTCACTACTTCCGGCAGACTATCTTTCCCGTTGTTTGGCATGCTAGGCCACTCATTTTCACTATGCTGTAAAAATGAGGGTCCAGACCACCACAGAGGTGTGTGCATGATAACGTCGGCACTGAGACCACGGGAAACAAGATCCGCCGGGTTGTCCTTCGACGGTACGTAGCTCCAGGTATGACCACAAGTACTTTCCTGTATTTCATTGACTCTGTTTCTGACAAAAGGTTTTAATTGATTAGAAGGAGTAGAGAGCCAACCCAGGACTATGGTTGAGTCGCACCAGAATCTACATTTATGAATGGGCATGGTAAGCGATTCCTGAACCTTAGTACACAGCCTTGCACCCAACAAAGCTCCACAAAGTTCAAGCCTCGGTATCGTCGTTGGTTTGATCGGCGCTACACGATTTCTAGAGACTAGAAGTTGTACGCCTATGGACCCACTGCCATTACAAGACCGAATGTACACACAAGCGCCGTACGCCCTCTCGGACGCGTCGGTAAAGACGTGTACTTCATGCGTAATAGAGTCTTCACGCAAAACCCAACGAGGAATATTTAATTTATTTAATGCTGTTATTGTGCCTTCAAATGTATACCAAAGATTTTTGACTTCGTGCGATACTTCGTCATCCCAGTCATACTTGTCTTGCCATAGACGCTGCATAATCAGCTTTGCTTCGACGACGCATGGACCTACGAGGCCTAATGGGTCAAAGATTTGACTGATAACGGAAAGGACATGACGTTTTGTGACTTTAGTAGTGGAGGTGATATTTATAGCATAAGTGAGTGAATCAGAGTCACAAATCCAGTTAAGACCTAAAGTCTTAGATTGAGAGTTTGGACTATGCTCAGAAAAATTTAAAGTGTTATGTAACTCGTTGCTATGTGTAATTTCTTTTAGAATTTTTGGATTGTTTGATCGCCATTTTCTTAAATTGAATTTTGCAGATGATAGAACAGAATGTACCTTTTTTGAAATATCTACCGTTTCAGCTATCGTATCCCCTCCACTAAGAAAGTCGTCGACGTAAAAATCTCGTCGTATAGCGCATTTGGCACGACTGTCCTCAATGTCATCAGCCAGACTTACAAGACACTTAGTGGCTAAATAGGGCGCAGAAGCGGTACCATAGGTAACCGTATTTAAAGTGTAGGTTCTAAGAGGTTCTGAAGGTTCAAATCTGTAAACTATTTTTTGAAGAGGTCGTTGGACTGGATTTAACTCTATGGCTCTGTACATTTTTTCCACGTCACCTGAGACCACGTACTTATGCTGACGAAAACGTGTTAAAATGGAAAACAGATCGTCTTGTACTACGGGACCGACCATCTGGATGTCGTTAAGCGACGCCCCCGAACTGGTAGGAGCTGATGCGTCGAATACTACGCGTAGCTGTGTAGTGGTGCTAGAACTGCGAATAACTCCATGATGTGGAATGTAATAATTTTTCATGGAGTTTTCTGGTGAAGGAGTACAGTCTGAGTCTAACGTCATATGACCAAGGCGCTCATATTCTCTCATGAACTCATTGTATTTTTTATAAAATGATGGATCGCGTTTAAATCGCCGTTCAAGGGAAAGAAAACGATTTCTAGCATTGGTAAATGAATGACCTAATGTACTAGGATCCCCTCTTAAAGGCATTGATACTACGAATCCCCCACCATCATTACGGACGGTGGTTTGAGCAAAAGACTGCTCACACATTCTCTCCTCAAGCGAGAGTGAATGTTTTGAAGCAATATGGTCAAGCTCCCAAAATTGAGTTAGGTCGGGAGTGACATTGGAATGATGGCAAAAATGATTGACGGAAAAACATGAGTGGCGCGAAATACTACCTGAAACTAACCATCCTAACTTGGTCTCGCATAATTTAGGTAGGTTTTTCCCTAAGTCAATTGTTTTGCTGCCTAAGACATTCCAGAAAACTTCAGCCCCTACCAGGATGTCTACGACCGACGGAACATTAAAGTTCGGGTCTGCTAGTTTAATACCTGAAGGAATAGGGACGTGATTGATGTGTATGAATGAAGACGGTAGAAATTTTGTGATTTCAGGCAAAATGTGACACTCGATATCTACATTAAAGGCACAGCATAAAGACTCTATTGAGAGGTGACAAGACTGTGTACTGGTGGATATGTGGTTATTAATACCCGTTACCTTGGTGCTCGTACCGCGTCGTAACAAACCCAGCTTCTCTGATAAGCTCTGCGTAACAAAGTTCGCCGAACTGCCATTGTCCAGCAGTAGGCGCGCAGTGTACTTCTTACCCGTCACGCCAGTCACGTTCACCATAGCTGTGGACAGTAAAACATGCGCAGAAGTAGCAAGCTGCATGGAATTGGCTGAAAGCACAACATTTGAAGAAGGAGAAGCAGAAGACAGTGCAAAAGGCGTGATAGAAGGCATTGGATTGGAAGCAAGTTTGGGCTCGTTACTTTCCAAATGCAAAAGCGTATTGTGCTTTGTTTTGCAATATTTGCAATGTGAAAATCTACATTTTGTAGAATTATGTCCAAAGCGTAAGCAATTAATGCAAACATTAAATTGAGTTGCCTTTTGTATACGATTTTCTATTGACAAGTTTCTAAAAGATTCACATTTAAATAACGTATGTGCTTGGGAGCAAAGTGGACATTTACTGTTTTTATTTATATTTTCAATTTTTTTATTTGTTGTATGCTTAGAATCGGTTTTATTTGAATGACTATTATTTAAGGCAATTATAGCATTCGTTTCGGAAGAACTAAGATTTGTCTCCACTGATTCTAACCAGTCCGCTTTTCTGCTTAAAAAAGAACAAAATTGTGTTAAAGTAGGATCATCTTTAAAAGTATTGTTTCTATGCTCTTCCCAGTCACGACTTGTTGTTAAATCTAATTTTTTAATCATAAAATAAATAATAATATCATCCCAATATTGAGTGGGCCTTTTTAATGAAGTTAGTGCCCTAATATTTTTATTAATAACATCAACAAGGTTTCTAATGTAAACACTTGATTCTTTTGTAAGAGGTTCAACGTCAAATAAAGCTTGTAAATGATTTTTCACTAAAAGTCGGTTGTTATTGTAACGTTCGCACAACAGGTCCCACGCTAAATTATAATGGTCAGCTTTAAAGTCAATGTTTTTTATAATTAAAGCTGCATTCCCCTGGAGTGAAGCTCGCAAATAGTGAAACTTGTTGATATCACTTATGCTAGAATTGTCGTGAATCAATGACCCAAAAGTGTCCCTAAACTCAAGCCAGCATTGGTAGTTCCCATCGAAATGTGGCAAATCTATTTTAGGCAAACGAACAAAAGAATTCCTAAATGAAACATGTGCACCTGAGTCAGCATCTTTGAAGCCCGCCTCCGACGCAGCACCGTTGGTCGAGACACCGAGCAGGCTGCGCGTGAGTGCCACCAAGTTGAAAAACTGGCGGTCAAAGTCCTCACGTTCAGTCAATGCTGCCTCGTTGTCGTCGGATATCACTTCGATGTGTGTCTGTAAGGCGTCAAATTCGGTATGTAAGGTTTCAAATCTATTAAAACGCTCCTCCAAATCTAAACGTTGCAACTCTGATATTGCGGAACTACTTTTTACTAAATTTAAATAGTTACTGTAAATAGTAAGCTTTGATTTAATTGAACTACGTTTTTTTATCAATGTTTTTAAGTTATCTGCCATTGTAAAGTTAAATAACAGCTGGACGCACTGATGCTAATGTACTCAATAGATAAGACAACCACAAACAGCTGTGCGTTAGTGAAAGGGATCGAGAAAAAATTTCAAGGTCAACAACTCAACACGTGTTATCGCGGTGCGAAGTAGCTAATTACCGAGCGTTTTCGATACAAAATATGCGTAATTTTACAAGCAGTGCGTAGGAAACACTATGAAAGCACTAATGTTGAGACACTGTATGAACACTGAAAGATAGGAAGATGAACAACGTTTTTCGGCAAGAAGATGAAAGCAGAAAAATAACTAATTGGAACGGACTCACTCAAATACAGTATTATACTCCCAAAGAATGACGTCAGCTCCCACGTTGACTATGCAGGCTGCCTCGGGAACGACTTCTTTGTTCTTTTCTTCGTGGTCGTACCGCGTGGTGCTCGCGAACGTTCCAAGTCCGCACAGGTGAACACGACGACCGATGTTGTTGACGGCGTTAATTACAGCAAAACCGGTGTTTATTTTTGAGCAATCGAAGGACCAATGAATAGGCTCAATCGGGACTTTATAATAAAAGAGTGGACTGTATTAAAATAGGTATATTACTGTTATTACGCTATCAACTCAGATAGAAATAGGTACAAAGAAATGCCCGTAATGGCTGGTGTCTGTGAGCTGAGTGGAGCGGCGGGCGCGCAGCCGGCCGTCGCGTCGTGGGTTCGGTCCCCCGACACCCCGCGCCTGCCTCTCGGACGCCCGCGCATATGTGATGCGCCAACAGTTATGCTGGACAAGTTACCTTGGTATTCATAGGAATCGAGTTCCAACTTATCGACGTGGTTCAGGGGCAGGGCACATTGCACGGCCGAAAAGTTCTGGAGTGGCGATCGCGAAGTGGAAGACGATGCGTTGGAAGGCCTCCCACTAATGAGGTGGACCGATGACCAGGTGAAGGTTGCGGGAAGGCGCTTGATGCGAGACGCACGGGATCGGTCAATGTGGCGACGCATGGTGGAGGCCTATAGCCAGCAGTGGACGTCTTTCGGTTGAAAAAATGATGACGTGTTCTCATAGGATTTCTTTATCTACGTCGTTATGGGTGCCTCCAAACAGCAGATTCAACAGTTTAGTTCTTATCTTAGGAATGTAGGAATTCGACACCTACTCAATTTTTATAGCTCACATTTGTTCCAAGCTAATACTTTACGGTTGTGTCGTTTATTACATAGGCGCCATCCCTAAAGGATTTTCATTCCATGTTCTGAACATGCAACACTCTCACTCTCTCAGATATAATAAAACTTTGTAGATAGGATAGGATAGATGGAGCCCTTTTTCGCACTTAAATTACCATTTGGTCCATTGCGCATCTCAGGTGCATACCTCCTCTCTGTGAGAGTGAATGGGCCGTAATCCAGCATGCAGGCCCAGTGCGGATTGATGGATGACACAAAATGTCTTCGAATTTTTGGTTCTAAACAGGCCGGTTTCCTCAC
Organism: Orthosia gothica; assembly: GCA_949775005.1. Lineage (NCBI taxonomy): Eukaryota > Metazoa > Arthropoda > Insecta > Lepidoptera > Noctuidae > Orthosia > Orthosia gothica. Next base: position 38,856,118 of record OX459034.1, read on the forward strand.
GATGTTTTCCTTCATCATTTTGAGAGCAGTGGTGATGAAATAACCCCGCCTGGGTTCGAACCCACGACCTACAAATTATAAGTCGCGGCTGTTACCACTGAGCCACCACTGCTCTTAAACTTTTTAGATAGGAAATTCCGTTCCGTTAACAATTGTTTTCATTTTTAACCCCCGCCAAAAAAAAAGGGGTGTTATAAGTATCACGTGTGTTGCTGTGTATCTGTATATCTGTGTGTCTGTCTGTGGCATCATAGCGCCTAAACGGATGAACCGATTTCGATTTAGTTTTTTTTTGTTTGAAAGGTAATTTTGTCGAGAGTGTTCTTAGCTATGTTTGAATTAAATCGGTTCAGCCGTTCAAATGTTATGGACATTTTACTGTTTGAATCGGGGTATTTTCGCAAGGTAAATGTGTCGGGGGTTTTTAAATTGTGAAATTTTACTTGTCGCAAGATAAATGTGTCGGGGGTTTTTTAAATTGTGAAATTTTACTTGTGTTTTAAATAAATATAGACTATACTAATTCGCGTGTCTGTATTTACTTACACCTAAGCCTAAAAGCAACGATTTCACCAGAGTTCGCAACAGGTGATCGTTCTACATAGATGTAATAGATTTCAATAACAATGTTGGTTCTCTGTGATGCTGTTAATCTGTGTAATACCTAGATAACGTATATAATGTGGCTGGCATTGTAATGTGTACATAGATAAACGGGCTTGTCGCACTGTCACATTATGTACCTGACATATATTTATGTACGCACATATCTTCTCTTACATAAATTACATAAGACGTATACGTTAGACCGAGGAAATTAATTAACAACGTCTACACTATAATTAGAGAATTTATACCTATTAATGTTAGACTGCATATTTGCGATGACCAGCTCTTCGCTGGGTTTTATTAGACCTAGACGAACTCCGTCATTTTGTTTACATTCTTTGTGTCCATAAATTTTAAGTTAGCAGTAAGCAGTCAGTCTTGTATTGTTTGGCCCTTAGGTTTTTTTTCTGATATGTTAGGAACTAAGAGTTCATTCTGTCGTTTGTAATTTGTTGGTAAAAGGCCACTAATTTTTATTTCATTTGTTTATGGCAAAGGTTCTTTAGGGTTTTTTCAGCGTGTTAGTCAATATTCAGATCGATCCTAATTCTATCTGATCGCATCTTCCTCTTTCTGCCCGTTTCCTCTTACTTATTACTAAGATGTATTATTACGTTGCAGGCCAGGCATCGGCTACGCCAGCGTGGGGCTTCAGCACTCGCGCTCGGCGGTGCTGCACGCGCAGGTGCCGCCGCACTACCGACCCGTCATGCCGCCGCACGCGCTCCTCAACAGCGCTTCCAGCGGGAGCGTGCCGCATGCGCAGGTACGTAACACTACCCAGGATCCCTAGGGCGATCCCACTCGGAGAAGAAACCGTCGTGGAGACAACCGCCTCGATGCCTAAAACTTCGAAACCCCACCAGCATCATAAGCAGGCGGAACACCGGGGTCGCAGGCTCTCAGATTGGACTTTGTTCACCCACCAAGTGACTCCAGGGGGGTGACCATAAGCTCTTAGTAAGGTTATTTTGAGTGTGTGTAAGGGACAGATGTGTATGACTTGTCAGGAAAGACGGTGGCACAGTGATCACGTGCTGCCCTGCTCATCGAGGCCCTGGGAGGTACTTTTTCAGTCTCTCCAGGAACTTAACAGGCGTTATTGTATAGAGGGGGTTCGGGGTAGTATTTCAAGAGGTCAGGGGGGTTCCATGTGCTGCTGGTGATCACCGAGGTGGTTTTAGTTGAGGTTAAAATCCCACACTCCCTGGGCCTGCAGTCTCGACATAGCTAACGATCGTTACGTTAAGTAACATTCGTTAACTCTTACCACAAAATAGTAAGTATACAGAAGGGCCACTCCCGCCGTTTGGAAAATTGACAGCTAAACTTGACAGATTCACTAGGGTTGTAGTGTTCGTGATATTAAATGGATATTTGAAGCCCTGTCTACCCTCTAAGGCATGTAAGCATGATATGATGTATGTTTAGACGAATCTATGTATTTATGTTTGTTACTTGGGCAACCTACCCTTTTTTTTTTAATTCGGAATCAATATAGTAGCAACCCTAGTGAATCTGTCAAGTTTGGCTGTCAATTTTCCAAACGGCGGGAGTGGCCCTTCTGTATACTTACTATTTTGTGGTAAGAGTTAACGAATGTTACTTAACGTAACGATCGTTAGCTATGTCGAGACTGCAGGCCCTGGTCTTTTCCCCAAGTGTCCATGCGCCTTTTGAAGGTTTCTCCCGGGTAATAAAAAAAAGTACAGAAGATTTGATAGGTTCTTCTCGTGGAGAACCTCCATCCAACTTGTAAATCTGGGCTGTTAACGTCAGGCCACCTCAACTGCTTTAGAAGCCTGAAGAATGACAAGGAGTCATATTGTTTAGAAAGGTGCTAGACGAATATATTTTCTTCACCCCTAAATCAGCAAAGGCTGCGAGAGTAACGGTGGTGGTAACGGCCAGAGTTAGTTGCTACGAGGTTATTAAATAACAAATATGTTTTACCTACTTGGCCCCATGGTAGAACAAGACATGGTATTCTCTTCCCGTGACAGCTGGGTCACGTGATTGGCCTAAGACTACGTCATCAATTGCGTTGCGGTTCTCAAACTTTTTTTGTGGGGAAAAAGATAAAAATAATACAATAAGTACAAATGTTTTATAATTCTTAACAAATGGTCATATTTGATACTTTTTGTTTTTATTTACTTTGCTTTCTTTTAATTGATTGCATTTTAGTATTTTTATTTAGTTCCGAACGAAAACTCACAAAACTTGACTTGACTAAAATAAGTCAAAAACTAATTAGGTTAGGTTAAGTTCGGGCGTAAAGACGTATTGACACAACTATGCCTTAAATTATGTAATTTACAACGCGTATATAAATTAAATAATAAATTAATGAAAGGCACATACAAGTTATTTTAGGTGAAGTTAGTTACAATATTGAAGCCACGCATATGATAGCGTCTCTTCATTGAGAAAAGAAAATAAATATTACACCGCCTTTTATACTGCTGTTCTTACAGTTTACGGAACAATTAACAATATTTCTTGTGTATCTTTCAAAGTTCACGGGTTCATCACAAATGTTTGGGAGCCACAGTATTTTTCTCACCGAGCGAAACAACGCTATAGGTGTGAGTGACACGACAATAGAGATGAAATGGCTTGTTGTCAGTATGACACTTGTCAATTCGATATGTTGCCACTGTGTGTTATTGACATACCCGAGCAAAATGCATTTTTTATCTTAACAAAGCAATTATGAACTAATAATTCAAAATATAAATTAATTTAACACTAAATATACATGGCATAGATGAACATAGATGAATCACATGAGTTACTAGATAGTTAAGCTAGTTAGTAATTTATTTTATTTTCATTAGCTACATGAGAAAGTACCTAAATTTTCTAAAAAGGACAATCAATGGTAACATTTATCGTGACGTAGGCTTAGGCCATCCTGGGAAGAACATACCAGGCGAAGTATACGGAGTATGTTATTATACCATGCTTGGCCCTTGTTATCTATTTACTCGGAAATAGTGAGATAACACATGGTGGCGAAAACGGGCCTTGGGAGTTGTAGGTCGTGTTCTCGAACACAGACAGTTACGTTGTATCATATCATCACCACTGCTCTGAAAAAGTTGAAGGAAAATGGCATGACAATGGATTCGAAGACATGTGGCATCCACCACCGGTGCCTAACTAGTCTAGCAAGATAAAAGCAATTTATCAAAGTCGTTTGACAAGAATTTACTTATTGTTGACAATTTTTTTTTATTGGTCTGTGCTGACAATATACTAAAATCTTGTGGGTATTTGTAAATATTGCTGCCGCTTTTATAAATTATGTAAGTTGGTGGGTAGTGCTAATAAACAGAACTGAAGACACGACACTAAGGGGGTACATTATTTAGTGTCTTCGTTGGTGTCCTCCGTGCATGTTATTTATTTGTGTTAAATAGTTTACACATACAAGTGCATACAAATGTTTAACTTAAAGGTGAGTTAAACATTTTATTATAGAAGTTTAGACGTTAATAGTAATTTAATAATTATTTTTGAAGAACCACAAATCTGAACACGTGTTAAGCTTAAAAAAGCTCATGGAAGAAATAGTTATACATAAATAAAAATAAAATAAAAAAATAAAAAAGCCTTTATTTCTTGTAGAAATTATAGTATCTATCTATAAACATATTCCAAGTTAACTATATTCTAATATATCTAATTACTATAAGTTATATTCTATCTTGTTTCTGTACCCTTTATATAAAACAGTTTCTTAATTCTAATATTAGTATTCTTATTTTAGTTTTATTAGTATTTTTTTTAATAATAATATATGCTTAATTATTTATTTCTTGCAACAAATACTTAACTACTCAATTTTAGGTGTTTATGCTTTTTTTTTTAATTTAAATTTCAAGGTTTTAAATATTTTCATCTGTCAGTAAACTGACACGTTTTCTTTTTTATTTAAGTAGGTACCTACTTTATTTATTTTTAACTTATGGTTATGAGCTAAGATACTTAAAATTATGTATAATATTATAAGGTATATAAAAATGATTTGTTTTACATGTAAATATGAATACTGTTATAAAACCGTTGATTAAAAATAATTAATCTACAAGAACCCTTCTGCAGGTGTAGGCCTCCTCCAAAGAATTTCAATGTTTTTTTTTTTTTTTTTTTTTTTTTTTTCTGCCAGCCTGTGCCAGCCGTTTCGGGTATTTCGGTTTCAGATTTAGAGTTTAGTATTTTTCTAGTTGCTGTTATCTTTGAAGGGTTGTGGTCATAATCTTCCACGGTGACCAACCGGATTGGAAGATGTATTTTGTTGCTTGATTGAATATGTTCGTTTTTAAAATCCGTGCGGGAGGAGGGCCTTGATTGCTATAAATTCTTGTATCTGTGTTGATTATCCCGCTTAGGTGTTTTGTTGTTGTTGCTATTTTTATGAACAAGAAAGTTTAACATGCTCGGTTTTAGAACTCCATCTGAATCGCTGTTTGACCTCTGTACAGAGATGTGTGATTTGAGTTTTTTGTTCTGTCTTTTTGTTTCTGTGCTAGTATCGCCTTGTGTATGGGAGTTATTTGCCAGTGAAGTGGAAAGTGACTTTTTACTTATGGGTTGTAGTACGACCAGTTTATCATATTTTATTTTCACTCTGTTACCCTTCTCTTTCTCCAATTTCACTTGTTCTTGCAGTTGTCTCCGCTTCTCCAATACTTGCAGTGGATAATCTTCTTTCAAATAGTATTCAGTGTCCTTTAAAACCCCTTTCTGCTTGAAAATATTGATCTTAATGCCAAGGGTCGAAAACGTTACAATTAATGGGCGCGGTCTGTCTCCCTTTTTCCCTATTCTTTTTACCTCTTGTATGTCTCTGAGTTCTATTTTAGTGGTAAAGCGTTCTTTTATAAAATTGATTATGTTATTTTGTAAGTTGTCATAACTATCTTCATTTTCCTCAAATCCGAATAAAACTATATTTCTCTGTCTCGCCTGTTTTTCCAAAAAGTAGATTTTTCTCTCTTGGCTAACAACTATCTCTTTCAGCTTTTCATGCTTTTCTTCCCAAATTAGCAACTTTTCTTCCAACATTTTGTTGATATTTAGTGACACTTGTTCCGCTATTTTTTCTCCGCTTTTCCGAATTTGTATTTTTTGTTCATCTAGTTCCCTTTGAATGTTTCTAAGAGCGGTCATAACTTCCTCCATGATATAAAATTGTTATGACAACTTGTTTTGGTAATTGTGGTGCCCTCTGTGTGTCTTCGTATGCGTAGTTAACTATGATCGAAGTTGGATCTTATTAGCTGCAGTTTGATGTAGTATACTCGTCTTGTAACAGATGGCGTTGAACGAAGTTTTGCAATCATACAATTTGAGGGTATGTTGTATATTTGTAACCAATATGCACAAGAATTATTTAAACTTGCAATTTAATGCTATATTTTCTATTCTTCACTACACAACATACGTCTCCATTGATAAAAAAGTCCCAATGAAAAAAGGATCAAAAGCCAACTCTGATAGTACATAGATAGTAAACACTGATGATAAACACTGGTGCTGTTAGTGTTACACGGCGTACAGTTTTTGGTTTTTATTGCCTTTTACTGATCACATTTCACTCTGTCTCCAATATATGTTAATAACCACTTAGTTTTTCGTCTCTTTTTACTTTCACACTTTCACAAATGCAACGTAATAATTATCTAAACGTATTTAACTACGGAGCCAATATTTACAGTGGCACGGTAGCGCCCTCTCTCCCCGTTATACATATTATTAGGTTATGATCGATATTTCGAATGATTGTACAGCTGTCATCCCTGACGTTCCACCCAACACCTATAAAACCGGTTGTAAATCGGTCCGCAGCCCTTTTTCAACTATCAGCGCTCGCGCAGCTAGGTCGTTGGATTTCGTCCCGGATCACAGCTACGTTGTTAGGTTCATGTGGTTTATTTCCTTTGATTATTGTGTGTTTTCGTAGTCGATTGTTTCCAATAAAATAGTGCGAAATTATTTCTGTAATTAGTGAATTTGTAAATAAAATGTAAGGTAGGCTAGTCTGTCAGTTGTCTTTTTATTTAAAATTCGATCCTGATTCCCAATAATAGTTCCCATAAAGTTGAAAATTGGGAGAGTCTTAAGTGAATTATTACAAATGAAATTTCAAAAGTATTTCTTTTATACTAGTGTTTAACAATAAAGAAATTGTCTCCATCACCTTTAGAATTTATTCTGGCTAGATTGGTAGATTCTCATTATGTGCCGTGCTGCGTTGGGCTGGGCTCGCGTATATATAACCTTGAGTTGAATAAGGGACTTCCATACATGTGCTCCAGCAGTGGGAACGCCATGAGGCATGTTTGCAAGTGACGATAACAAACCTCTGTGAATTAGAATGGTCCTCTGCAACAATCCACGGGTCACCGTGCTAAGACCTGGGACGGGTTCACAAGACGCTTTCCAGTGCTGATTATAATGATTGGCAGGAGATAATCTTGAGTGACAGTTTGTTCCCATAGTTTACATTGTTGACAGTCTCGTCAACTTTGCCTTTTGTGTCAGATTACCCTATGTTACTTTCGGATTACTAAACGTTTGTTAACTGTGGGAACCGAACCGCTATTGATAATAACGTAATTAATCATTTAAATTCAACTAGCTACGAGTATTGAAAATTAAAGCATCGTTTACACGATAAGAGTTGACTCGAACAATGTTTTTAACCCGATAAAAGTTGACCCCAACATTCCGTACCATAAACTTATATAAACCAAATGTTGAAATGTTAATATCGAAAACTGTTAATACGACCGCAGTTCTAACAGCATATCATGGTTATGTTACCCCTTTATTAATGTATGGTGTCATGTTCTTCAACTCTCCAGATAAAGAAATGGTGTTCAGAGCGCAAAAAAGATGCGTTAGAGCGATTTTTAGGATGAAACAGACTGAAAGCTGTAGACCAATATTCCCAAAAATTAAAGTGTTAACTCTGCCTTGTTTATATATATTGGACATGATTATGTCTGTCAGAAATAACAGCAGTTCTTTTATAAAATTAAAAAGACAGAGGCACCGATTTAAAATAAGCTTTATTCCTAATAGAACATAGAACTGCACTTTTGAACAATAATCATTTACCCGATTACTTACTCGAAATTTCTAACAATAATATTTTTAAAAATAATCTAAACAAAATACTGCTAGATAAATCATATTACTCAGTAAAAGAGTATCTTGATGATAAATTTTTAAGTAGAAAATAATAATAATTGTTAATCTTATCGTATCGAATTATGTATAACTATTTTTGCAGTGTTTGACATGTATTGATCTTTTATATTTCTATTTATTGTAATAAAATAAAGTATTGTATGCTTGACATTTTCTGATGTAATTCATTGCCTTATTTACTTGATACTGTATATAATTAATTAATTTGTTAACATGCTATTCAAATTTGCATGGCGCGAGCCAGATTATGGCGATATATATTTTTAATACCTGTATACCCACCCATATTCTGCAAATAAAAGATTTGAACTTGTAACTAAAACGGCTAAATTCCGTCTTTTTAAGCCGCGTACAGACATCGCGAGGCATGCGCAGCGCACGGCGCTCATCGCATGCTTCGCAATGTGTGAACGTTCATATTCTTGGTGAGGCATGCGCTACGAGAACTCAAATCAAAGCAAAACGCGTGCGTTGCGAGCAAAAGGCATGCGTTGCAAGGCGTGCGTGTCGCATGCCTCGCGATGTCCTGTACGCGGCTTAAGTTACAAGTTCCTTTCCTTTTCAAAATTGGCAGAGTCCTCCGTGTATACAGAAAATAACAAATCTTTATTCTTATGAATTTTCTCCACGAAACACAATATATCGCTTATGTCTTCTTTAGACATTCTTAGATCAAACCAACGAGACATCGACCCTTAAATTTCAATTAAATCGTGTAAAGTCTATAAAACACCCAATAACATCACAGGTGGGACCCCGCGTCCACTTCAAGCTCCAGCCTCAGCAGGCGATCATTCCGGAGAAGAAGAAGTCGCCCCCGTCTTCCCTGACGAACGGCAATGGCAAGAGCATCAGACCGCAGTCGTTCACGCCAGGGCTGAAGCGCTCGAAGTCGCTGACGTCAGCTGATGCCCTGGCCAGCGGCATGGCGGCGCTAGGACTTGCGGCGGATGCAGGGGATCTGGGCAACTTTCCGCCAGAGATACAGGAGTGTATCGACAAGGCTCTCGAAGGTGAGTCCCAATATTTTAGCCAACATTCCTTTAGGGTAGGCAATAATTCTAGAAGTCCCCACCGTCTTCGCTAATGTTCGGTAATTACTGAACATTAGTAAAGACCTGAGGAGAAGTCACCCCGTCGTACCTAACGAACGGCAATGGCAAGGGCATCAGACCTTTCAAAAATAAAGGTATGTTTTCTTTGAGTAAAATTTTCTATCTACAGTATTAAGAGTACTTTCCCTTCAGGTGGCATTACAAAATTCCACCCTGTATAATTTTCCGTGCATGCGGTGACGTTTAGCCTGTCGGTAACCCAAGCGACTATTGTCCGCAGACAATAGCTTACGATCATTTCTATTGATTGTTTACGTGCCAACATTATTGTTGTATTAGTTGTCTTCCCTATTGTCCTGTGATCTCTCTGAGACTGTTTCTTCTCCTTCTGTATTCTAAATACTTGTTGAGTATGTCGGTCATTAATCTGAAAGTACCTTCTGAGCAAAATTTTTATATTTTCGTCCGTTTTTCAGTAGGTTCATCTGTATAAACATAAATAGAAGTAGTGACAATACTAAAAAGTATAAAACATACACATGAGTATTTCAAACACAGGCTAATTCCATTTTCGTCCGTTTTTCAGTAGGTTCATCTGTATAAACGTAAATATAAGTTACTAGTTGACCCCCGCGGCTTCGCTCCCGTCAAAATTATAGCCTATATTATTCGGGAATAATGTAGCTTTCCATAGCTGAAAGAATTTTTAAAATCGGTCCAGTAGTTTCGGAGCCTATTCGGTACAAACAAAAAAAATCTTACCTCTTTATAATATTGGTATAGATAACAAACTAAAAAGTTAAAAACACGCACATGAGTATTTCAAACACAGGCTAATTCCAAAATCAGTCACCTAACCATAGATGGGATAGAGGCAGTTTTTTCCCCTCTTTGATCTAGTGAGGCATCTAGCGGGAGAAATTGGTAGTAAGATAGGGAACCTTACTGCTAATTTCGCCCGCTGTTGACAGATGAATTTATTCTTGATTTAAGGAAATGACTTGATATATTTAGTATTTGTTCGTCAGATCCGAACGCAGTGTGCGCCCGCACTCTGATGGACGCGGTGGGGCACCTGGTGTCGCGCGCGGTGGAGTCCCCGCGCTACGCGCTGCCGGCCGCGCGGCGCTGCATCGCCGTGGTGGAGCGCGAGAACACCGAGACCTTCCTCGAGTCGCTGCTCAACACGTGCCAGCAGTGGTACCACGACAGAGACAAGGTAACATTGAAGAACAATATTATTATAACGTCTTTATTACAGCCGGTCCCTCAGCACTGAGAATCGTGAATTGGTGATCCGTCTTTTAGATGCTTGTAAAGCTTGTCAAATTATGTCGGGCTTCTTGACAAGATAGTCCTCTCTTAACCTGTTATTTTCAAACTTCATAGAGGCAAATCACCATCCCGGGTGGAACAACTTATAGGATCACAGATTTATGCCATTTTAGCAAGGCCTGATGACAAATACGTTATCTATGGTAGCTAAACTATACCTTTAAGGTCGCTGAGAGATCTGAGTTAAAGTAGGACAATCAATCTGCCTAGCCTTTTCCCTACTTTGTTGGAGTCGGTTTCCAGTCAAACCGGATTCAGCTGAGCACCAGTGTTTTACATGGAACGACTGCCTATCTGACCCCCACAACCCAGTAACTGGGTAACACGTTACCCCTTGGCTAGACTGGTGTCAAATCTCAAGCTTCTGACTACTCGTAACGACTGTCAAAGATCTTCAAATGACAGCCGGGACCAACGGCTTAATGTGTTTGCCGATGCACGGAGGAAAATCGGTATGTTGAAAATGGTCACCCATCCACTCCGTCTGAGTTAAAGTAGGACGTTGATCAAAATGAATTCTGCTCTTTCAGTTGTTGGGTACAACGGTGGGCGGCGGACGGCCTCGCCTGATGGCGTTCCTGTCGTTCCTGCTGGAAATGTACTGCCAGCTGCGGCGCCGCGCCATCCAGCGACGAGGAGCCTCCGCGCAGCCCGGGCAGGTGCTGCTCACGCTCATCTGCAAGTGCTGCGAGGACTGCATCCGGGCGCCCGTGCCCTCTGCCAGCGACGTGAGTATACACACCATTTAGGACACACATTTTCCAGCAATTCCGCATCCCAAAGCAACTAACACCGGTATTCTCAAAGCCGATTGGCTGTTGAAAATTCATTCAACCAATCACAGCAGTTAACCGGCGATTATTCGTCGAATACGATTGTGTCGATGTCGATTATCGGGATGACAATCCCGATAATCGAGCTTCGAGAAACCGGCCATGAGTTACAACACTATATCCTGTAGTTCCGACCAAAAGGGATGGTTGAAGGTTGTACTAATAACGAAAATTAAAAAAAAGTTACATTTGGGAACTACATTCGGATTCGAAAAAATAAACCTCAAATTTGAAAAAAGCTTTTGATCGTGTGAATCACGTCATCTTGCTCAGTAAGCTGTACAGACTGGGTATACGCGGAGATCTTTTACGATGGGTGCAGTCGTATTTATTTAAACTCACAAGCTCTGTCGTACTAGGAGGTTACCGTTCCAACTTCAGTGAAATCCCTAGCGGTGTACCCCAGGGATCTCATTTAGGACCTCTTTTTTACAACGCATATATTTTTGACATCAATGATTCTTTTGAACACTTTGATCACTTTTTTACAACGCATATATTTTTGACATCAATGATTCTTTTGAACACTTTGATCACTTAATGTACGCCGATGACAAGAAAATATTTTATAAAATAAGATCATCCGATGATTGTAAGGACCTTCAAGAGGATCTTAATCACTTAAATAATTATTACACAAAAACAAGATCACTGTAAACGTTGCAAAGTGTCAATGTATCAGTTACACCGTAATAGGAACCCGATTGTTGACTCATATAATTTAAATGGAATTGTCATAAATAAGGTCCAGTTGGTTAGGGTTTTAGGAGTTATATTTGAAAGTAAAATTAATGTTCTCAGATCACATAGTCCTTATTAGCACAAAAGCTTAAAATAACCTAGCATTTGTTCTTAGGTCATGTAAGCTATTTAAAAACATTGGGGTTCTTAAATCTGTATATTTTGTATAGAATATGCGTGCCCAATCTGGTCCCCACAATACATAGTTTATAAGAACCAAATAGAAAAGTATCAAAAACAATATATTAACCATCTTAGCTATCGCCTGCTTCGTAAACCCTTAGCTATCGCCTGCTTCGTAAACCTGATGCCTTCGAAAATGTCTTACGAAGTTAGCTGTCGAACATATGGTCAGCTAACACTCGAAGAAAGGCGTAAAGTGATAGACATGTGTCTGCTCTATGACATACTCAATGGACGCCTTGATTGCCCGGAGTTGGTCGCACAGATAACTTTTAACACTCCCCTACGGCGCACTCGGCACACGCCAATGTTACACGTTCCTCGGCATACCACTAACTATGCCAAGAACTGTTTACTGACTCGCATTACTCGAATTCATAACTCGGAATTCTCAGAAGCTGATGTATTTAACTGAAATAAACCTACATTCAAAAAACGAATAGTGAAGGCTTTAGATGGAGACGAGTGACAGTCAACCACAGATATAAATCTACATAGATAGTGTTCCTCCATCTGTATGAAAAACAAGCGTGCCACTTTTACAAAAACAATTTCAAAACAAATTTACTTCCCCTGGAATACATTTCCAATGCCTCGGCCAACTTTCTCTATACATTCTTTACAGCTCAATAAGGCATAAAACGGTATTTTTTCTAGATTTCGGTGGATTGCCGTTGCTGATAATGCTAAATGAAAAGCTCAGATTATCGCGTCATCTCTAGTTAGATCTGTCTGTGCAGTCAACCGATCTTCTGTTATTCAACCTTTTTTGTTTTTACCATTTCAAAATTGTGATATAAACTTAACTTTAAGTAAATTTAAATTTGTGGCTTTAGTTCGTTTGTATGTTTTATACATATATCCCAGTTGCAAAGGGAAACCTATAATTGGCCATAAAAATTGTAAAACGCATATTTTGTAAAATATTTTATGTATCGTTGTAGGTTATCTAAATCTATAATATAAAAATGAATCGCAAAATGTGTTGGTAAGCGCATAACTCAACAACGCCTGGACCAATTTGGCTAATTCTTTTTTTAAATGTTCGTTGAAGTTCAAAGATGGTTTTTACGTATTTAATTTTTTTTTTTTTTTTATTGGTAGGGTAGTGTAGTGTAGAGTTGGGTAGTGTAGCATAGGGTAGGGTAAGGTAGTGTAGGGTAGTGTAGGGTAGGGTAATGTAGTGTAGGGTAGTGTAGGGTAGTGTAGGATAGGGTAGGGTAGTGTAGCGTAGGGATGGGAAGGTAGTGTAGGGTAGGGTAGTGTTGGGTAGGGTAGTGTAGGGTAGGGTAGTGTATGGTAGGATAGTGTAGGGTCGGGTAGGGTAGTGTAGGGTAGGGTAGGTAGTGTAAGGTAGGGTAAGTAGGGTAGATAAATGTTTGGTGTTTTTATGGCAAAACAAAGTTTGCCGGGTCAGCTAGTAAATATATAAAATTCTCGTGTCACAATGTTAGTTACCATACTCCTCCAAAACGGCTTGACCGATTTTTATGAAATTTTAAATGCATACTCAGTAGGTCTGAGAATCGGCTACTATCTATTTTTTTATAGGTAGGGTAGGATAGGGTAGGTAGGGCAGGGTAGGTAGGTATGGTAGGATAGGGTAGGTGGTGTAGGGTAGGATAGGTAGGGTAGGTAGGGTAGGAAGGGTAGATGAATGTTATGGTGTTTTTATGGCAAAATAAAGTTTGCCGGGTCAGCTAGTAAATTAATAAAATACAAACAGTTGAGTACTATGCTGTCCGTTGCAGACGGAGAACCTGTTCTTCGTGCTGACGTACATCGGGCGCGACCTGGAGTCGCAGCTGCCCGGCGAGCTGGAGCGCCTGCTGACGGCCGTGCGCGACGCCTTCCTCAACAGCGCCGCCGCGCCCTCCATCCGCCGCACGCTGCTGCAGCTCATCGAGCTGCACGCCAGTCGCTGGCAGCTGCCGGGCTGCGCCGTGCTCTACTACTACCCCTCCTCCAAGTAATACTGAACGGTGAACGCGACTAGAGATACCAACACTAATCATATCCAGAGTGTTACGGAAATGCATAGACAACAACTGCTTCTGCCTATTGAAATGAATGTTCATTTCCATGGGGAGAAGCAGTTTCCAAATTATGACTACACCTTTCCGAAACACCCTAGATAGTGTCACAAGCATTGGTTGTCAGTTTGTAAAAAATTCAGTAGGCAGAATTGTCATACGGTGAAGAATTATTGACAATGAAGTCTCTAGCAATGGCCGCCGAGGCATCTGCACTCTATGGTGTTACCTGAACTGCTCAACAGCATGACTCTTGGGATATGCTGTTCAGCTAATCGACGAAGCTATGATGCTCGTTTGTGATGATGGAGAAATTGCATGATCACTCCAAAGTACTGCTGTACTCTGGAGCTCACTCTTGTCACCAGATGATGAAGCTTGGTGAAAAAAATTTGGTCCTGTATGGAGATACTACTGTTTTATAGTAGATATAACTTTAAAGCATGTTCTAATGTACGTTTAGTACTATTATTACTATAACCAAATTCCCAGTGTTTTCTATTGAACTATGGGAACTAACATTTATAATTTGCAAAGTCTATGTATCAACACCAGCTTTATAAATTTTATTAGCCTTATATCCCAGCTGATCTTTGCGTTGCGTTACGAAAAGGAGTCTTATGTCTGACGCATTGCATAAAGAAAAATAAATTGATGGTCGCCAGAGGGCGCTTTCTGGTTTTGGCATACAGGCGCCATCTATCGGTTCGATTCCTTTCTATTAGACCGACCCAAAGTTTGACGTAACATGACGTGCTGTTCAGTTTGGACTAAGCCTTAGTTTGTAAAGCTTTAGCGGGAAAGTTGGTCCTTGTGTACGAAGGGTACCGTGCATTGATAATCTTAGTGTACTTTGGGAACTACCACATTGTATCTTCATAACGTGGCAAGTGCTCTAATGTACCGTAGAGTTATACTAAACGTATCGTAAGTTAGCAAGTACCGCTTAACGAGAATTAGTTTTTGGCGACTGCTGCTGGTGGTGGTTATTCTTCAGTCTTTTGACTTCTTTGCCCCAA
This sequence comes from Orthosia gothica, assembly GCA_949775005.1. Lineage (NCBI taxonomy): Eukaryota > Metazoa > Arthropoda > Insecta > Lepidoptera > Noctuidae > Orthosia > Orthosia gothica. The sequence goes on from OX459034.1 coordinate 38,871,150, forward strand.
AAACTACATGGTATATTGGTTTTATACGGCGACAACAAACCTTTCAATTGTTAAAGCTTTGTAGTTCTCGCCCTCGATAATATCTAAATAAGTTAAGCCAATTTGGTCCTTCGGTTCTACTGCGAGGACCCCTTCATAGGGGTACGTTGTTATTCTATAGGGAGTAATTATGTTAGATTAGTATACAAAGGTTACAAGCATTTCTTGTAGTGTTTGATTTGTTTCAGTTTGACCTTCATAGCGTTGCGTTAGTTGTACAGGAGGTCTCTAATTGTTGTCCCTTATACGTATTCTAGGCATGATGCTGCCATAAGCTCATTTATTGTGCCTTTAAAGATTTTAGTAGTTATAGACACGTTCTCTTTGCTCTCGAGACATAATAAAAAGTATTTTGTAATATTTATCGGACGTAAGACGCACTCGGGAGCGTAAGAACGTAACAATTAAAATATAAGGTGTAGTTTTAGCTTAAGGTGGATTTAGTAAACGCAAGATATGCCTTGAAAGTATTAAAAAAGTACGTGTAAAATATAAGTAGTAGGACAAAATGACGATGTACATTACTGTACGTTCTTCGCATAGTATTTGGTGCATTGTACCCTTTGTTCGTTGTCTTACTGTAGTGTCGCCATCTATCCTTACCGCTTGTAGTTATCGTTTGCCTAGACATGCTTCTCGGGTCAAGCCCGCACTATACGTTATGCACTCTGATGTTAGTTTATTTTTTTATTAGTATAAACATCCAATTATGCAATAAATTAAAGATGAATCGTTATCAGCTTTCTTACACAAAGATCATATGTATGTATGACTGAACTTCCTAAGTATGAAGTGTTTCAATTTATTATGCTTGTGATATTATAAATTTAAGTTATATAATCTCTGATAATATCTCTTCTGTCCTAACCAAAGACTGTACTGACGATGTGGAGATTCATTATGATTATTAACAAAAGTGTAAACTCTAATGTTGTTGAAGCTGGACCAAATTATCTTTGTGTGTCGTTTGTGGCTTTGTAACCGTCGCGGACGACACATCACTTCAGTGACTATTTTAAGTTCATTTAGTTGTAGACCTATTAGTATGAGATCCCACCACTAAAATCTGCAGGTATCTTTTTATATAAAACTGTTTCACGAATGATACTCGATAGTAAAATAGATTACTGCAGGATTCGTTCATGAAAATGGTTTTATCTAAAAGACAGTTACCAGCAGATTTAAATGGTGGGATCTTAGACTATATGGCGGATCACCATTATCAAACTAATGATTTTTTAAATATTAGTTAATTACACATTATGGAAAAAGTTAAAAAAGACCATAAACTTTTCGTTATTACTATGCATTCGTAGCAATATAAGGTAATGGTATGTTTGTAGAAAAGTTGAAAAATATAAAAAAATGGTGCTAACAAAAATATTGGTGTATTGTATATTATTTTATTAGAACACGGGCAATAACATTGTTCTCGTTACCGCTATAATTTTTTACGAATAAACCATAAAAATGATATGTAACCAATAAATTATATAAATACATGTAGTGTTTTATTTATACTTCTTCCCTAGGTTTATGAAGTCAGTCTGCAGCAAACAATAGAAAACTACAAACAAAAGATACCCACTACCTCTATACTATGCCACCACACCACACAAACGAACCTCTCTGCAAATAGACAAAAAATATTCCCAATAGGAGCTGAACTTGATCTACCATTAGAGCAGACATTTTGTATCACTAGTACGACGATATCAATCACTAATCTAACGATATCATCTGCCTGCCCTTGTCCCATGTTACTTGGGGTCGACGTAACACCACGCTATAACAGACCCCCCTTTTCTTTCATATCACTCCTCACTATATCAATCATTAATCTGACGATGTCAATCATTAATTTGACTATATCAATCATTTATCTGACGATGTCAATCATTAATCTGACTATATCAATCATTAATCTGACGATATCATTAATCTGACGATATCAATCATTAATCTGACTATATCAATCATTAATCTGACTATATCAATCATTAATCTGACTATATCCATCATTAATCTGACTATATCCATCATTATTCTGACGATATAAATCATTAATCTGACTATATCAATCATTAATCTAGCGATATCAATCAATAATCTGGCGATATCAATATTTGTTCTGACGTCAATTTTAACTGTCACTGCGTATTTATGACATTACCAATCACTGCATACTAACGTTACCACTCACTAGAGCCGTCATTATCTATCACTAGCTGCTCCCCGCGGCTTCGCTCCCGTAAACTGGCTACCTACCTACCTCCTACCACAACTCCTACCTACCTACCCTACCTACCAATTTGTTGAACTATTTATTTCAATAAGAAATAATATACTACTATACTATACGAATGTAACCAACTTTTGTTTCTATCGGCGGCGGCTATCTAATTAAAATTTAGAACATAAAAGCTGTTATTTTGAGCCAATCTTAAAAGATAGATATATGCTGTCGCGGACATTTTTTTAGAACTTTTAAAGAGAAACAATTCCGTCATACATGATATTTGCGTAACTTAAACCGTTTACACAGCGCATAGCTCTCACAAAGGAATATTTTTGCCCGCTTTTGCAACATTTTTCATTTATGCTCGGCTCCTATTGGTCGTAGCGTGATGTTATATAGCCTATAACCTTTCTCGATAAATGGACTATCCAACACAAAAAGAATTTTTTCAATTCCAACCAGTAGTTCCTGAGATTAGCGCGTTCAAACAAACAAACAAACTCTTCAGCTTTATAATATTAGTATTAGTATAAGTCTATAGATTAGAGCTGACGATTTCAATAATTAAAACTGACGGTATCAATCACAAGAGCTGGCAATTATCCTAACTGCTCAAGCCATTGAAAGCAGTATTTTTAATCAGTCTGTACACGGCTGATTGAGATTACATCACACTCATGGACTTACATACTTGTCTACTGCAGGTATACAAGTATATGTACGTCAATGGGGAACGAAGAAAAAAAACTTTTTAACAAAAAATCAAACCGACTTCCAGAACAAAAAACTACACAGCAAAAAATAAATTTCTTTTCCGAAGTCGGTGTCTTTTGTACCCATTGTTTTCAGTTTTTCGACACCGACTTTGGAAAAGAAATTTAATTTTTGCTTTGCAGTTTTTTGTTCTGGAAGTCTGTTTAATTTTTTGGTAAAAAGTTTTTTATTTTTCTCTTTTTAGTTTTGGTAGGTACCTCCAATTAACATGATTATCATTTATAGCCAAAGTACTTCTCATGTCAATTCTAATAAGCCCAAACACGTCTAGGATACATTGTTTTATTTTAGAGTTCCAGTGCCTACCTTCCGGCTTCATCATCAGATCAGTTCGATGTTGCCATTTTCATCAGTATCATTTATTTATAAGTATTTGCTTAATTTTATTCTGTTAACTATTCGAGATATCTTATGCCCGTGACATACTTCGCATTTAGGAATTCCAGTGGCCATCTGTGGTCTTCTGCATCAGTTCCACTTCACCAAATGATACTTTCTGAGTGCAAATGATTGCATTGTTGATGAAAATACTAAAATCGCTATGTGTTTGCCCATAATATAAGAGGAGTTCCCTCGATTTCTCTAGGATTGCATCATCAGATCCTGATCTGATGACTATGGGACCAACTAGGAAGTATACCCTTTCAAACAAAAGAAGAATTTTTGAAATCGGTCCAGGCGTCTTTGAGAAATCGGGGAACATACATAAAAAAATTGATTCCGACGAATTGAGAAACTTCTCCTATTTTTGAAGTCGGTTAAAAATCGGTATTTTATTTATTTTAAACGAGAAAAATAATGTTTTTCATCTATTTTAGTGAGGTGAATGTACCGAGTAATTTGCTTGTATCGTAACTTCTCTCGAGTAGTTTACTGGGTGTGGCAGACACTCCATCGCACACATCTCTAGGGTGGCCGCTGCATGCAAACGCCACAATTAGTAAGTATTGAGAACAAAAAAATGCCCAGCACTACGATGATAAGTTTTTGTTGTGCAAAAATAAATCTGACCAAACGCCATTGTTAAAATAACATTTGGCTCAGAACTCTGCTTATCACACAACACAAAAGTCACAATGATTTAGAGTTGCTTTCATTGTACCAATAGGTGGAGCGTCTGTAGACGAAAATAATCTTTCTTGATCAAATAGCAGACATTATTTTTCTTGTTTAAAAATAAATAAAAAGCCGAATTCTATGCAGTTTTTAATCATGTAAACGTGATGTAAACCCTAAACTGTATATTTTGAGTAAAACAGTGATATTTTTGACGCTAATCAATGTGAGCCAAAAGTAATGTGTTCAAAATAAACAAAATTTATAAGTAAAAATCTTGCTGTTAATTTTGACAGCTGCGTTTGAAACCATAGAAAAGCCTACCAAAAAAAATTGAAAATCGAATACTCAAATTGAAATTGCTGTTGTTAATGATAGATGTTTGTTAAATGGATATATTCTTCGATATTATTTCTGAAAAATACACGAGCACACTGCACACCTATTAAAAATATTAAAGTTTTTTACGTTTTCATAAAACCACTGGCGTCCAAGTCAGTGTTTGTAAAATTATGGTTTCTGAACACACAATGATTCTGATTGGACGCGTGCTTATCAGTCGCTTTCTGCTAACTTCACGTTACTGACAGTTCATACCAAGTTCATACGTTTGGCTCGGCCTTCGCCCTTCGCTCGAGTTCGCTTTGTTGTTGCCCGCAGTTGCCGACGAACTAGTTTTGCGCCTCGCCGCGAGCGTGTGATGTGACCTGTTGATTTATTACTCATCGTGTTTTTGTGCTTTTGTCTGTGATAAAAAATGAAATGATGCTGTTAAAAAATGTAATGAGTGGTGCGCGTTGAGTGTTTGTGTGTTTAGTGTAAAATGGGTTTGATAACTTCAAGGGAGCAGACAATGTTGGACGGGCCGGTGGCGTCGGCCAAGAGCCACCATGTACGGCAGCCGTCGACGAGGAACCGGACGAAGCCCCCGATGCCGGACCGGGATGAGTTGGAGAACCGTTTCATCAAAGTTTTGGTGAGTGTTTGCACCGAATTTTGCCGGCATAATGTTTACAAACATAACATTGTTTACCGTGTGAACGGCAGACGTTACTTTTATTACGCGACTGCGGCGCTCGCGTCAATATTTAAACAACAAGGAGTAAACAATGCGTGGTCTGATAATAGAAAATAGTTATCAAAATAATATCTGTCGAAGTTATAGTGGCAAAACCGCATACTACATCGGTTAATTGGTGCATGTGTCGCACGCAGGGTTGGGTCTCGTGGACACTGCGGCAAATCTACGATCTTCTTATTTGTTTTTGTTTCCGAACTGTGTTTTTGTGACTGAAGGGAGCATCGAGAGCATTTACGCGTGATTCCTGGTAGTTGTTAAAGTTATTTATCGTTAAACTGAGCACAGACTGTCAGTGTTGACTGTAGCTAGCTCAGTTTCCTGTCTTTGTTATGTTTTCCTGCAGTATTAATAATAGTGTCCAATGGAGCCAGCCTGTCGTATCTATATTTAGCTATTGGATAGAACTAACTAATGTAGGTACCATTGTCATAAGACAAAATTATAGTTAATAGAACTAAGTTTCTCAACAAAAGTACTTACTAGTTGTTTGATAAGTAGGTAGGTAATAATTTGTGGAGTTAACAATTATTATTTTTGAACAGTAGCTTTTCGACTTGATGGAAAACTCTTAACAGTACAGTAGCTAATAAATTAAAACAAAAAAAAATGTCAGTCATTAATCATTATAAACAAATATTAAAGACCCGCTTTTGCCACTGAAACTCTAAAATTATCCTAAAGGAACATACTTCCAGCATTACAAGAATCCTACATCCCAATCCAGCTTCATGGTCTGTATGTAATTGAAAAATTCAAAAAACATTCCTACATACATACACTTATGAAATTTGGCACATATGTTTAGAAGCCCATACAGAGAATTTTACATTATGTGTGTCAAATTGATTACCTCCATTTTTTTTAAGTCGGTAAAATAAATCTTTCAATGTTCCGTACAGATGTTATTGCAATTTATTTAATGATGAAGGAAATGTACATCCCAAGCACTTATTCCAGTAGTGGTGTCCGCTAGCTACCATGTTACATATCACCTAAAGGTGCTCTCTCACTTGGTGCGTTCGCCTGTAATGTAATGTTACAGAGTCGATCATTACGATCGGTTGATCGGGATCGATAAACGGTATCAAAAACAAAGATGATAATAAAAAGTTCCCATTCAAAAAAGTTTCAACTTTACAATAATATTGTCTATGCAGCTGCAATATCAGCTTTCCTATTTCAAAATATATCATCCGGTCCCTATCTGTCGCAGTAAGTTCCTGACGCAAATGTCCGCTAGATAAGACAAACAAAATGTTTCATTTCCTGTTTTATCTACATATTTGTCATGTTTCTAGGTTTTGTTTGTTATTGTTGGTCAATAAATTCCTGGTACACTGAGTTTTGTTTTTCTTAGAATTTTATCAGCATTTTTGATGATCATCGATGGTCCTTTCATAGATTGTTGAAATAGCTTTGTGAGTGAGAAATCAATTAGGTAGCAGGTTATAAAAAGATGTTGTGAAAGATCATAAACATTTATCATCCAATTTACTGTAATTTAATGGTTGTAAACTTTCATTATAAGTATTTTTTCAAGATTTTATGAAACTGGTTTTTCATGCTGGAAGTAGTTTGGCTATTTACCTTAATTATAAACGTCAATAACTCAATAATATTATAAGTTTGAAAAAATAGGTCCTACTATGGTTGTGTTCTTTTTAACCCAAAGGTTGACTGGTAGAGAATGCCTTGCTGCATTAAGTCCGCCTATGTATCACCATTGTACGTGAAGTTTAAATAAATAAATAATTAATATTCTAGGAAAACTATTTTATTGAAATAAAGTGCACCATCTTTTTGAGCTTGAATATGTTTTAATTAAAACTTGCAGTATACAAGTACAATTATTTTTAATCAAACACACAGCAGACAATATTTCTTATCTCTGTATTTTAAATAACATTACATAAATAGGTATTTTAATATGGTAATGGTAAAAAGTTGGTTATTTAATTCGTTCAATGTCATGACCTTTACAAACCCCACTTCCTTTGCAAAACAGATAAAAAATGTGTGTTCTAGATAGTACCTACTATTATGAAAACCCTGCATTTTTTATGTAGTTTGTATACCTAATAATTTTTTTCATGTTTCAAAATTGTATCAGCTTAGCAGAAGACATCTGATGCTAAGGAGCATAGAAACCCAGTCTTAATTCGTACGCTGCGCCTTGCGCCTCTATAATCTATGTTCAGATTCCGCATCATGCCAAAAATTAACACAGGTGGTGAAATTCGAAAATACTCAACTGTTGTTGGACAATGGTCGCCTCTAAGCGAAGCCACACGATCCTATGCTTTTGCGTTATTCGAGAAAACTCGAGAGAACCTATTTTTAGTATTTTTGTAATAAAACTGCAAAATCTACACTAATATTGTAAAGAAACACTCTCTGAATTTCATGTCTAGCTACTTTTATCCCGGCAAAAGCACAGTGCCTAGGATAGGCCACAGGAGCAAGGCCGCGGGGAAAGGCTAATATTTTTTATACATCTTCATATCACACAACAAATCAACTTCCTCACAAACAAATGTGCGTGCGAGTGTACAACTGTACGTCGAAGCGGCGACGGGTCGGGGGCTGCGCCTTCCTTATCGTGCACAGAGCCCCATTGATGGCCGGCTATTTCTGTCCTATCAGCGACACGGGCAGATTGTACCCACACTCCTGCCACCGAGCGTAACTTGTGCTGTGGCTACTTGGTGCAGGATATTGTGGTCGGTATTTTTAGACTTCTAAAATTAACTGTCATGGCTGGAAGACACTAAAAATACTCGCCCCTTCCATTCTCTCATTCATCTCTTCCGTTATCCTATTTGTGTAAATGATGAACAGCAGTGGGTACCTAAACAAAGTGAAAAGTTGTAGTCTTATTACGTAGTAATTCAGAAATGAACTGCAGAAATTTTGCCCTATCGTGACTGGGGGTCTACTCCATATCTCCGTCAACGAAGTAACGGGCTTCGTCCGAAAGTACCTACTCCGAAACTTTGGAGTGAAAAAAACAAGTGTTTGGTTCTTCGGTCGGGTAAAAACACATCGGGAGTAGGTACAACTGTTAAATTGTGTTTTCATTCATTAGTAGTTCAGGTACTACGATGGTCGGTAATTAACACCTCGGCAGAAAAGATTACCAGTGTTGAGCATAGATCTCCCATAAGCAACTCCACATCGCCCAGTCCTGTGCTGCCAGCAGCCAGCAGATTATCGCGACCTTCACTAGGAATCAGAATGAACAACTTTATCTAATAACAGACAATATGAATCATGACAATAATAATACATGATCTTGTTCTAGGATTCCTTATTGTATAAGTGGTTGATAATGAATAAATTAGTGATCCTCACAGTACCAGGAATTGTTGAATCATAAATATTCTATCATCTGCTTGACTCTGACTGAGGCATCAGAGGTTAGCAGTGTGCACACAATATGTTTTCATTCAGTTATTGATATATGTAAATTAAAGAAATTACCTAATAATAAATAGCACAGTACACACCACAGTAATAATTACAGTAACAAAGAAATGCAAAGAATATTTAGGACTCCTTAAGATAAACCATTTAAAATTAGGAACACGCAATCTGAAGTTATCAAACTCACCCACACACTATTTAAATAAATACGTAAATTATCCTAACTGAAATTGACCCCAATGACCCCAAACCCAATTTCGTTTATCAATCCGACTTTGAACATGTTCAAGTCAAATCAACAAAAGTAAACAAAGGTTGGCGATTCCTTCTGCCACAAAAACAGGAACACTTCATTATGGCAAGGTCATTCGGTCGACTTTTTAACCAGTGGATGACGTCCGTGAGTCATTGGATCTGGTCGTGTTGAAATAGGGTCACTGCGAGGCCTTGGGAGCAGCAATCAACGAGTCATTAACTCGTCAGGGCGATGCGTGGCAGACCGTGGAGTTGATTGGCGTTCATGATATTTGGAATATTTTATTCAGATGGGCTGTTCCCGTTTTGATAGGCATTCTTAAGAGTTCTATAGTTTGGGAACACATTAAAAAGTAGTCGTCTATATAGAAAAGCTCTATTTTAGATCGTGCTCCTAACTACCAGGCGAAATCTTTATCAAACAAGGCTATCTTTAACTTCAATTATATCGGTATAATACTTAAGGCAAAACTTAGCCGCAATTTAAGAGTATCTGTCATTCAAGAACCAGTCCACGTTCATAAGTAGTTGACGATATCCAAAACCACGTACCACACACATCAAATTACACAGTACACATTATTTCGTAGATCTTATCCAGTACTTTCTCCAAGTAACCAACATCGTAAATTGTGCGCCTGAGTTGATTGAATCGGATTTTTATTAGCACTTACACAGTTTAATTAAATAGGCGTACTGGATTGGGTATCAGTAGATGTACAAAGAGAGAACAGTGTTTAAGAAAGTTGACTGCTTCATTTGATAGCCCGTTACTGTCAATCTGCCAAGTAGTATTTGCCATGTTTAAAAAATATTAAGATCTACATTGAGGAGAGTCGCCGCAAAATTTGAAGACGCGTTGTATGTGGTCGTGATCGTCATCAATGAGAGAACGATCAAGAAGATTGAGACTCCCCGGTCCTGTTATCTGGAATCCCTCAAAGAAAAGAGATAAGTCCTCCAGTTATTGTTATGTTGTTATTGCAATATATTATTTATGTTTTTCATTTTATTCCCTGTCAATGTGTTACCAAAAGCTGACATTTTGCATCATAGTTATCCAATACTCGTGGGTTTCTTTGCCCTTCACCACTTTATAGTTAAGAAAAATAAGAAGTGCTATCTCACCGTACCCGCAATGTTTTCAATTCATCTCTTCTCTTCAGTGTTTCTATAATCATAACAGAATACGACTGTCATATGTCTTCACATTACATTTTGCAGCTACATCATCTTTGTTATATCTCCAGTCTTTGTATAGACTTGCGACGTTGGATCGTTTCGAAACTATCTTATTATGCATGCGTTGTATGACGATTATCCTTAATTAAAAACACATTTCGTTAGCTAAGTGGCATATCATGTGATGTAAACGGCAGCTGCCTTATTTGTCTAGAAGGTGATCAGTGAGGAAGGTCGGAGGATCTGCGTTTTTGTGCTATCTAGCTAGGAAATCTATGCCGATATTAAAACTTGATTCAGAACTATTGAAGTTATTGCTATTCAGTGAAACGCTTTCTCCAATTTAACCTCTGCTGCCCTCTTTAATATGGCATGAAATTCTCAGATAAAATCTTCACAGACTGTTATGTTTAAGCCTTTTCTAAGAGCAATCACTTTTATATTGGTTTCTAGAAAACCAAACCGCAGTACCCTTCTCGATGTGGAATCGACATTGCACGTCTGTTTCTATCAACAGTTACAATTGTTTTACTTTCATCCAGCCATAACATCATCCACCGTTATTCCTTTTGTCTGCCCTATTGATTACAGCCATTCACATTCACATCAACATCAGCCATTCACCTACATCATTCACAACACAAAACACTATTCTTGTTACGTACTCCTTATTCAATCATGATCTTGGCATCTCGCTCTGCAATAATATTATTAACATGAATATTATTTATCTTCTACAAAGGTGTCTTATAAAATATACTAATAAGGACTTTGATAAATCTTTTGTGGGAGACTGCACTAGGAAATCCTGTCACTCAGTTTGCCCCCTCCTCCGTCTTCCCCACAAAACTGCGATTGTAATCGTTTTAATACCATTGACTTATACCATAGTAAGGACAGGGCAGACTGTGCGTTTTTCTGCGCCACAATTTGCTCATACTAGTCCGAACTTCGAAACGAACTCGCCAAGGGGTCGGCTGACTTCGGGAGCGGTTATGTGCCCGAGACTTTAAAAATTTTGTTTCTTTGAAAACATGCAAACGTTCCGCCGTATCTTTTTTATTAAATAAAACTTATGATTGATACCAAAAAGCAGCAACTTGTCTGCAGTCTTAACAAACCTATGACTGGTTACTTGTTCCTCCACCGATGCAATTACGTCAGCTGTATGATAACCGGCGTATTTCTTAAAGCGTGGTAAGTTGCGTATCCCATCTCGCGGCCTGTCTTACAGGTTTTCTATTAATCACTCGTGCGACGCATGAGTCGGCTGCATTCCTACGGCTATGGGGTGCCGAGGCGCCTCCACCATGTACAAGACTCGTACAAAGAACATATTAGATGGAGGATTAGATAATACTTGTGCAGGATGGAATTGAAATGGTTAGGTTAGCACTGGAAGTATATTTTGAAGATGATGTCTACTGCTTATCTCTCTTAAGTAAATGTTGTTTTTTTTATGAATGCAACAACTCATTGTTCACATTCATTCAATCAATCATGAAAGCCGCTCATGTCTTTTGTGCGAGTCAGAAATAAAACATTTCTTTATTTCATGCAAAAGAATCTGTTCCCATATGTTGTTTGTATAATTATTTCACCGTGGTAAGCATCATCACCATCAGCCTTTTGATGTTCCCACTGCTGGGACTCAGTCCTCCTCTCATAGAGAGGGAGTGGGCTATAATCCACCACGGGGGCCCAGTGTAGATTTGTAGATTTCTCATGTCTTCCTATACCCCATCGTTAGATGCCTACGAGGAAAAGCTGAATCATTGTCAAGTGTTTAATAGAAAAAACAAGCAGAGAAGCAGACAAAAAGCGCATAGATTCGAGTTATTTACCTAATAGGTTAGGGTTATTTTTTTACCAAAAACAAATCCCATAATTATACTTAGATGACTTTTATATAAGAAAGGAAACCCTACAGACATAGGCAACTATCGACCTATTAGCTTGCAGTCAAATTTGTATAAGCTGTTCGCCTCATGTTTGGAAGAACGCCTTGCAAAATACACGGAGAACCACCAGCCGGTTGAGCAGGCAGGCTTTAGAAAAAATTACTCAACTGTAGATCACATCCACTCTTTAGAACAAATCATTGAGAAGTATGAAGAAATGAAACGCCCGCTTTACTTAGCATTTATTGATTATGCAAAGGCGTTCGACTCAATTTCTCATGACAGCATGTGGAGAGCTCTGAAAGAATGCGAAGTACCGACTGAAACCATAGAACTTATTAAAGACATTTATAAGAAAAGCATAAGCAGAGTGCGATTAGAAAAAAGGGGATCCGTAATAAATATATGTAGAGGCGTTCGCCAGGGGGACCCTTTATCACCAAGAATTTTTATCACTGTATTGCAAAGCATAATGAAAACTCTAAAATGGGAAAGCAAAGGTATAAAGATTCAAGGTAAATATCTAAGTAATCTCAGATTTGCTGACGACATAGTGCTCTTTTCAGAAAGTGCATCACAATTAGAATCCATGGTAAATGAGTTAAGCGCAGTCAGCTATGATATTGGTTTGCAATTAAACATAACAAAAACCAAAGTTATGACAAACAGCATAAACATCCCCATATGCATCAAAAATGCTCGGTTGGAATATGTTCAGGAGTACACTTATCTAGGCAAACAAAGGACATGGCCAGAATTTGTATAGAGCTGTGCCCTAACAAAAAATATTCATGTACATTGACATACAGTACGTCGTATTAAAGCTTAGAGTTAGGGCTTTACAATAGTTTAAGATTTATGATCATAGAAGAAGCGAGAGACACTCTAAAAAGGAAACCAAAAAAATGCCTAATCATTTGGAATAGCAATGATGTCGTTAGGTGGCACGTGTGATAGTTGACAGTGACAGTTGACAATGACAGTTGACAATGACAGTTGACAATGACAGTAACAGATGAGTAGTTGAGCGCCTTTCAGAATTTATGAAAATAGAAAATGTATGAAACATTCTCACTGCCGGTGTTCCAAGCATTTTCATAGAATTACGCTTCGACAGTCGGCTAGTGAAGAAACAGTCAAAAATCAAAATACCAATAACGTAATTACATTGATGTAAGTAGGAAATAGTCTGTCCTTTGAAATATCGTCTTAGGGCAGGCCGCGATAGCGAGCAAGAGCTCGTCGTTTACTTATATTACTGGGATATTATGACTATTATAAATCATACATCCTCATAGCGACTTAGTAAAAAATGTAGGTACAATTGGATATGCAACAAAACACTAAATAAAATAGAACTGTAACTAACAACTGTAGCAGTAACTGTCTTTATCTGTATTTTGTAACTGCGGTGTTCAAGATGTTACAATATGCCTTCGCATTCGAGTAGTGGCCACACTACAATTCAGGCACCTTGATATCATGAAATCGTGACTCATGAGCGTCCGAATCCAAATGGTAAACAAACAAGTCCAGTAATCACTAATATTCACGAAGAAGCGTAAACGAAAGGCCGAGAAACGATAGCGTGGGGTTAAGCTAAAATATCCAACAGAATAACAAACAAGAACACGTGATATGATCAACGCAAGACTGCACCACAGATTAGTCATAATGACAAGGACGTTCGGATACACACTGGAATATATTGTCGATGCATTGAGAATTATGGTGACGCGCGGTAGCTTTAAAAATCGTATCGGCGATATTCGTAAAACCTTACCTTTTATCTTAGCAATACGATTCATGCAGTTGTACCTAGTTGTTTTATTTTTTAATCTGACCTTCAGGCGTACTTCAGAAACAGTGTTTGTCTCATTCGTGTATCCAAACGCAAATGCATTGCACAGAAACCGCACAAAAACAATTAACATACATATTTTTTTGGAATTTTCTGTCGCCTGTTCTAGAGTAATGTAATTGGTGCCATTAATTTTAATTTATTTTACAAGTAATTTTCACATATCAATAACTGCTGTACATTACGTATTCTGAATTGATTCGTAGGGCAGAATCTGGCCATGTCATTTCATTCAAAAAAGCCAGACAACGAGACGAAGTAACTAGACGTGTGAACCTAACCTGGAACAAGTTCTGGAGTTACAAAGAAGTTCTAAAATCAAATCTCCCTGTCAGCATGAAGAAAAAAGTTTTAGATTCATGTATCTTACCATGTCTCTCATATGCATCACAAACCTGGATTTATAACAAACACACTAAGAATAAGATACTAACAACTCAAAGATCCATGGAGCGCAGCATACTGAACCTGAAATTAAAAGACCGAAAAAGAAATAAAGACATAAGGGAAACAACCAAAGCAATTGACGCTCTAGAACACTGCAAAAAACTCAAATGGAAATGGGCAGGCCATATTGCACGCATGTGTGATGATAAATGGACAAAACGGATAACAACATGGAATGGCCCAACAGGCAAGAGGTCAAGAGGTAGACCAGCAGATAGATGGCTCGATGAGATACAGAAGACTGCAGGACTAGACTGGATGGAAATAGCGAAGGACAGAACCGTGTGGAGAGAAATGGAGGAGGCCTTTACTCGTTGAGAGGTCCTTATTAGCTAACACTAATAAACTATTATAAAGTGATGATGCATGTTAATCGTAAATAATTATTATGCATGTTAATATTAAGAAAAACAATTGTTATTTTAATTAATAAGGAATAAAGAGGCTTTTTTATTTTTTATTTTTATTTATTATACTTAGATGACGTCCAAAAACTATAGCAAGAAAAACAGGAAAATTGCCTAACTGTATCACTATTTAGCTATGAAGATTTATTCTAAGCAGTCTTACTACTCAATGTAGATCGTTACGTTGTGTGATACAGTGTTGCGTGTAGACTTATTAAATGAGCTAAGGTATACACATTAGCTAAAAATAAAGCATTGCCAAGGTCTTGCGGTTAACATTGGGCGTGATATAATTCAGGATTTCATTATTAACTTCCTTTTAATATTGAACAAGTTAATTGCGTTAAGTTTTTAAACTGTTTCCTTATTATGCACACGAGTTTTGTTACAGATTTTATTGTTGAATGTTTGCAAATAATTATCCGCAATGCCGCAATATTTTGTTTATTTTTATCGAAGCCTGTGTTGTCCCACGGCTGGGCAAAATTCTTCCCATGAGGCCTTTTATTCTTCCTGGTGTATTGCCTTTATCTTATTCGGTAGATTAATTTCGACAATACCTATTCGAATGTTATCATCATCTTCCTGCCCTTATCCCATGTTACTTGGGATCGGCGCAACACGTTTTCTTCTTCCATACCGTCCTGTCCCCCGTCACGCTATCACTGACTCCCTTTTCTTTCATATCATCACACAGTCCATCTATCTTTTCTCTGGCCTTCCTCTCCCTCTCCATCCATCCATATTTATATTCATAACTCTATTAGTAACATGCGTTTTATCCCTCCTCATCACGTGACCATACCAGTAGTACCATGACAGTACCTATTCGAAAGTCTAGTAGGAAATAAATGCAACGTATGACATGACAAACGACATCATCACTGTATCAGTTCCGGGAAATTGTAATCGTCACCAGGATTGTCATCATGACTGATTGGTAACCCGTCATCCTTAGGGTAATTTACAGTTCCTGGTGACGAAATCATGACACCCTTCAAATGACGTCAAAGGAAAAATCCTATGACGACGAACAGCTTATGTCCTTCCCTTTATCCATCGACAAAAGTCATCGGTGACTGAAAATTCTATGGGCTGACGTGTCAATTCCATCATGATCTCGTTGTGATAGAGAGACGGAGCTGTACAGGACAAATAGCACTATCACTTTTTATGTCAGAATTATGATGGCATATGATACTGCAAGGGCTGGTTCGGCAGGTGGCTCAGGCAAAGAATGCTTGGTGGGATTTGGGACAGGTCATTGCCCAACAGTGGGACAGCATAGGCTAGTCATCATCATCAGCCTTTTAATGTTTCCACTGCTGGGACACAGACCTTATCTCTGTGAGAGGGAATGGGCCGTAATCAAACACGCGGGCCCAGTGCGGATTGGTGGATGTCATATGTCTTCGAATTTTTTGTTCTAAGACATGCCGGTTTCATCACGATGTTTTCCTTCACCGTTAGGCTGGTATAAAAAAATTATGAATGCAATGCCAAGTCATAGCAGGGCCCGTGTACATCGAAAAAATCACCTGATTGACGACTGTTCCAAAGTCTGGCTGGTGAGTCAGACATGTAAATCGCAGAGCTATAAAAAGTAACAGCGACAAACTACGGTATGTGGGCGTAGTCGTAATGATATCAAAGACACTACAATCGAATGCGACAGAATCCCTGTTAGAAGCAATCGGTGCATTCGCTGCGACAAATCGATGCGGAAGAGAGATGTTTTTCAAATTGATTTTTACACGACTGCTCTGGCGGGAGGGTTACGTTTTGAAATGTATGTATGTCTATTACTTTAGCACGCGCTGTAGTCAACAGCTTGATGGATTTCGACACCCTGAGTGATACAGGACGTACGAATGTGAATGTAGACGCTTCCAAAGATGTATCAAATCAAAATGTAGAATAATTGAAGATATCAGTACCTACACTCTACTTCGTAAAACCAATAAAAAGTCAGAAACAAGATCACTTTTCGTGCAGTTTGATGCAGTTGGTGGCATCAAATCTGAGATTGATCCAGCTCGCAGTTAGCAAGCGATCCCTGTCACAACCAATTCGTACATTCACTGCGACAAATCGATTCGGCAGAGACCGAGAACATGTTACTGTTTTTTATAATCACCCGTTTAAAGCTGTATCCACGATAAATGTTTCAATAAATCTTCCGAAGCAGTTGTTATGATTTAGTAGCACTCGTCCGATTCGATGTCTTACAAGATATTGACAGGCAAATTGGTCGGGTAATTGGATGCTTTGGACTACGTAACTGCTTTTTGCGAGCTGTTTGAGAAAAACATCGGTTATCAGGCAATTTGAAGGTTTGATGCAGTCTGGTGCAATTGATGAAATTTGCCCTGAAGGTGTCATTCCGTAACCGATTGCAGGCAGCAGCAGCAGGAGACAATACAGGTTTCTATGTATTTCTGTAGCTAGCAACTCGTCGCCTGATGCTGGCCGCTTTTTTGTCGGGTGAAAACCAAAAAACACAAAGTAGGGGATCCTTGCGAAGGTGAGACGGTGCTTCACGCCAGAACAGTTTCTCAACTTGTATCAAGCGCAAGTTCGGTTATGCATGGAGTACTGCTCCAATCTCTGGCAAGGATCTGCCAAGTACTAGCTGGATGCACTAGAGTCGATCGAAAAACGGGCCAAGAGGCTCATCGGCAATGAAATACTGGAATTCTCTGCCGGAGTCTGTATTTCCTGATAGCTAACCTGGGAGTCTTTAGTCAAGAGTGAATAGGTTTCTTCTAGGCAATCGTGCTACATCGTCAACCACATCATCGCTTACTATCAGGTGAGATAGTGGCCAAGCGCGAGAATAAAAATAAAAACCTTCAAAGGGCGTCAGGGCTTTTGGGCAAAGAGGACCGTGTGGGATTTTCACCTCACTAAAACCAGCCCGGTGACCACCCTCAGCCTCCTGCAGTCGGCTACATCTTATCACATATTAGCTTTAGACCCAACGCAACATAGATGAATCTTCTATGCCCGCACATCTGTTTCCCGTTCTAAACGATGTATAATATCTTGATATTACGGGTTAAGTAATAACTTGAAGATTTATAGTGTTAATATGTTCGGGTGTGCCGCAATAAACGTGTCTGGTTCTCCTTGTAATAGCTGTGTTTAACATACTATATTAATTCATAGAATTTATGTCATTGTTTCGAATGACATAGAATTAATGACTGGGTTGATTTTTCCCTATCGATACACGTATTTTCCGGTGTATTTTGCTTGGGTTTTGTGTCACGTTTTGTAAGGTGATTCCCATTTGTAACAAGGAGCTAATTACTAGGGAGAACAAACTGAATCAGGACCCACTGCTACACTTTGCTACTAGTCGTAAGTCTCCCAAAATTGCGTCACAATACTTGGTCTCTCAAAAAGAACTGCTTAAGGCGCTAATACGCGCCAATGTTAACGCAGTACCGGCCGTGCGCCCGCTCGATGCCAAAATATTAATATTGAACCTCCTTTTGAAAAGTTTTGTTTGCAAAATATTATTTGATTTACATATTCTTTGTTAGTTGGAAGGCAGAAGGGGAGGCCTTTGCCCTGCAGTGGGACAGAAAAGGCTGAAAATAAATAATAATAATGTTAGTTATGAAGAAATTCTAGCCATCAATTTTTCTGTGTAAAAATATTGTTTAACATCAAAGTCGTCGAGGAGTTTCCAAAAGTTGCGAAAAAATATTGTGTTGTTAATAATTTTTTTAAAGCAAAACTATTAGTTACACGAAAAACCTTGTGTTCAAAATTATGTACATGAAACAATAATAAATATATATATTTTCCAAACCTTTTAACCTAGCCGTTACTAAGGAGTATGCTTTAGAAAGTTACCGTTTTACGGCACTAAAGGGTATGTAGGCCCTTAAGGCATATCACGACTAAGTAACTGGTTACAAACCTATTGAAAGCTGTTGATGAAGATATTGATGGATCAGGCAGTCCACAAAACGTGGTACTGCTTAACCGGAACCCGAATGGTCTAATTGATCCATTTTATTTTCCCATATTTTCTGCAATCGTAAAATGTTCGCTGTGATTTTCATCCACTCCAAGGATTATAAACAAATTGAACTGTAGTCTGTAGGAGTAATAATCTCTACGGTACCAAAGTGCAAAAAATAAAGCAAAAGAAAAGCGACAACCTCATCAGAGCGAATGAGTTTGCAAATTCGCAAAACGTGAAGGGAGAGCGCTACCACGTTTAAAGCCCTGTCAGGCGTTATTACTTAAGGGAAATCTTATTTCATTTTTCAAGTAGTAATTCGAGTTTTTGGGGTTCCGTACCCAGGGGATGCTGCTTAGGATTTGATGACGTTAAATCATATCTATACTAATATTATAATGAGGTAAAGTTTGTGAGTTTGTGAAGTTGTAGGGGGTAATCTCTGGATCTACTGAACCGATTCTGAAAATTCTTTCACCAGTAGAAAGCTACATTATTCCTGAGTGTCATAGGCTAAAATATATTTTCAAAATAATTAGAGATCCTTATGAAAATAGCAATAATGTAACCCAAGGTAGCTGCTTATAAAATTCATTCTTTGGCGTGCGCTGATAAACTTATTGATGATAGATAATAATTAGTAGGTGGGTAGGGTAGGTAGTTAGGTAGCCAAATGACGGGAGCGAAGCCCCAGGGGTCAGCTAGTTACTAATATTATGTAGTTACGAATTTGGGTTGTTTATTACTCAATCACCATTCATCATGAAACCGGAAGACGTTGCGTTGGAAGGCCTCCCACCAGGTGGACCGATGACCTGGTGAAGGTTGCGGGGATCCGCTGGTTACGAGATGCACGGGACCGGTCAATGTGGCGACGCTTGGGGGAGGCCTATGTCCAGCAGTGGTTGTCTTTCGGCTGATATGATGATGATGATTACTCAATCATACTGGATTTAATTGGCAAATAGATATACTATATCCTTGATTCATACATGAAAAACTTTTTCAGGTTTTACCCTGAGGTTTTTTCCTTTCAGGGCCTACTAGGCGACTGAACTGGAGTTTCTTGTGCATTCTTCTCCATAACTAGCTACTTTCAGAATGCACGGTAGAATCAACTTGTATTCCATTTAAATTTAAATTGTGACATTCAAAAGTGCCGCTTGGTGGCCCAGTTGAAATAAATATCTTTTGTCTTTTTTTAACTGAAATCACGGGCAACAACTAGGTACCCACTAATAAATAAAAACCCAAGCACAGTTATAACGCTAACTGTACGTTAAAAATGTTCCTTCCTTTTTCCCTAAAATCATAGCCGGAAATTAAATACATTTTCCTTAAAAATACAATCAGTCTGTACCTACATATAAATCTAATTAATAACCAAACTGTGTATACTTTAAAATAATGTTGTAATAATTAAACTATGTTTGGTACGAGTACTTCCGCTCTAAAAAGTTCGTTGCATCGGAAGGATGCGCTTGCGCTGGAACAAACGATAGCCATTCAAATGTTCTAATGAGGTCACACAATGTAATATGCTTCTATGTTGGTACTAGTATGAAGGCGTAATGGTGATATTATGTCTTTTACTGCGTAATTAACAATTTATAATCATGGTGCTGTTGTTGAGGACGTTTGCTGAATAAAACTGTAATGGGTTTGTTGATTATTTATTTAATAAAATATCGTGGAAGATAAAGGTACATGCATAGGGGGACTTAATGCCTTAGGCATTCTCCATCAGACAACCAACGGTTGACCAAGGGATTAACCAGTCGGTGACGGTGACCCTCAGGCTTATTACGTATCTTTTGCAAGAGCAAAACGATAGCGATCAAACGCTTTATGTCATAAAAGTCGGAATTACCTGCAGTGTAGGTATGGTAGGTCCTACACAATCGTTTGATAATCGCTCGCTGTTTGTCAAATGCACTTATTTAACTGCCAAAAACTCTAAAACTTCTGTATGGAAGAGCAATTATTGCGCAAAAATCGCTATCGTTTTCGAAACGAACATGTCAGCAGAAAACTCGAAGCCAGTTCCATTCCAGCAGATAAGTGCTTAAATTTCAAATTATCCATAGACCTCTTTTCAGGAAGATCTTCTAAATCCTTTATCATTTAAATTTGCACCAGTGCAACAGCTGCACAGGATATCATACTCAGTTTGTCCCACATTGCAATCAGACGAGTTATGTTAATTAGATTTTATTTTTCCATAATTACTAACTAATAATATTTACCATGCGCCTACATTCGCTCGAAACTGCGCAGTTACACGATCATGGTGCGAAGTACAATGCTGTACGCCATTATAGGTAACTGTCAACACAACACCATGTATCATGTTGCAACGTAAGTGAACACCAACAATGATGGCGTGTGGCCAACTATGTCGTGTCGTGATCATTAAACACCTAGTTAATTGAACGAAGGTACAAGTTTTTGCTTGAAAACTCTTTGCTGTCATTAGATGCAGCGGACTTGTCGTTGGTAACACAGATGCACAAGCGAAAAAAAAAACACTAACGTCATAAATTTCGAATTTCGAGCGCGGGAAACAAGCTCATCATTTAACCGGCCATTTCTAAACCATTTATTTGGTAGTTAGAACGGTAATAAAAACAAAACTTACAATAAAATTGGCTGCCCAAACCGAAGTTAAATACTGGAAAAACATACTAACGATTTGAAACCACCTGGCCACTTAAAAGTGACAGATGTGACATTCCGAATTTGAACAGAAAAAAAAATGACACGGCACAAGCCATACAGACCACAGATAGCTTACTTAATGTAATCTGTTCTGTTCCACTTTGAGGGCAAAAACTATGGGTTATTAATTGCGGCGAGGTCCAAGCAAGGTCGAATATAATTGGCTGAGTCACCGGGACGGAAAACATGCGAATAATATTGTACAGCATGCGATTTCATGTACTTACGGAATGTTGACGTTGATAAGTATTAAAATAAATATGACACAGAAATAATACTAGACTAGTGGATCTCCTGTGGCTTATGCCACATGGACCGTGCATTGTGCCGAAGCACAGATAATATAATATGTACTAGCATACAGATGCCTCATCCCATACAAAGCAAGCGTGCCGTCGTAACTAGCGTTTTTCATCTGATTAATCTTGTTATTTTTGTAAGTACTTCAATCGCGTTCGATCCCGTTTCACGGCAATAGATGGTGTTAGCGGCGGCTTGCAAGTAAAAGGGTTTACTAGGTTCGTGAACATATTTTTCTTTAAATTCACTGAAGGTTCGTTTTATAGTATTTTTTTGCTCGTTTTTACAGTTTTTTTTGCACCAAAATGTGTTACAATGGAAATTTTAACAATCGAGTGGAATGCCTCAGAAAATTTAAAATGCGCCATCTATTGTCATCAATTTTAAATGATAAATAAAAAATAAATAAAATAATAAAGGTGCCGTTCAAATAATCTTTGAAATGTGAATTAAGAGCCCAATATTCCATAATTGTGTACTTAGGAGAGTTGATTAAACAAGAATATACAATTTAAATGTTCAATTCCAGAAAATGTTCTTGAAAATGAACTTCTATTGAATTGTGAGTACATGTCGCGCCATCTAGTAAGATTTATTTGAACCAAATATTCTTTCTTAGCAATGAGACCCCGTGGCCGAAGTAAAAAGTCGACTCGACAATGGTGTAAGCTTTTTATCAGTAAAATATGATTATCGTAATCCGATCAGTAATTCCTACTAACATATTTACCTCTTTATTATATAAGGTTGCCCTATTCGACGGCACG
The DNA here is from genome assembly GCA_949775005.1 of Orthosia gothica. Taxonomy (NCBI): domain Eukaryota; kingdom Metazoa; phylum Arthropoda; class Insecta; order Lepidoptera; family Noctuidae; genus Orthosia; species Orthosia gothica. Next base: position 38,893,576 of record OX459034.1, read on the forward strand.
AACTACTTTGTGCGCGGGGTTAAAATGCATGCTATCTCATCCGACAACAAGTGCGAAAGAGATAGATGCTGTGATGAGCAGTAGGAAGCTAGTTTGCGTACGAATACACACTTTTGCAAATTTTCTAGCGAAATGTGAACGAGCGCTCGAAATTTTATAAACAGCCCTTTGGGAATATTGATATCATGAAAAACTTACTAAATGTATCTGTTCAAAATAAAATTATTTGCATTGTTGAACTACTAATCTATCCTTGTATAGTGACTGTTTTTCTTCTTATGGTATTTATTTGCGCCCAAAGATGCGTTAAAATTAGTGTTGAAATGTGGAACTTTCGACGCTCATTTATGCTGCGCTCCTATTGGTCGTAGCGTGATGTTATATAGCCTATAACCTTTCTCAATAAATGGACTATCCAACACAAGAATATTTTTTCATTTTCAACCAGTACTTCCTGATGAGAGATTAGCGCGTTCAAACAAACAAACAAACAAACTCTTCAGCTTTATAATATTAGTATAGACTAGCTGTCCCACGCGGCTTCGCGTCCCGTCAACTGGCTACCTACCTACCCATCTACCCTACCGTACCTACCCTACATACATGAATGTTGCGTAACTTTAACTGAAGCTCTCAAAAAGGAATAATGTTTGCAACATTTTTCATTTATACTCCGCTCCTATTGGTCGTAGCGTGATGTTGTATAGCCCATAACCTTCCTCGATAAATGGTCTATCCAACACAAAAATAATGTTTCAATTCTAAAAAGTAGTTCCTCAGATTAGCGCGTTCAAACAAACAAACTCTTCAGCTTTATAATATCAGTATCCATCAATCTCCTTCAACTATTACTAATGGAAGGTATGACCAAACTTGACAAGCTGACCCATCAGTCCATGATCCACCTTTTGAGTTATTAGTACCTAAGCATACTTGACGTAATAGAATAGATTCCATTTCAATGTTAGTAAATATAGACAGACACTGGCATTATTAAAATATCTTATTGTTGTGGTTCCCATTCAATGCTAATTGTATTAACCCGTTGAGGTTCCATAAATATTCATGTTTAAGAACGGTTAGTTTTTTATTAAATCATTAGAATAATAAATCTATATTCGTGTTATGTCTTTTGTGATATATAGTTTATTTATATTTCATGCTTCATAATGATAGATCAGGGGGTAACCATAAGCTCTTAGAGTAAGGTTATATTGAGATCGAGTAAGTGACAGATATACACACGTCATATACATTTGTCTCCTACACACACTCAAAATAACCCCTGATATAAGAAAAACGCCGGGAGGGGACGCCCTAGAAAGACATACACATAGACCTTATAGGTGATGTTCATCAGAAAGGCCAAGGGTGCAGTACTTGTAACTGGCGTGTGCGTATGCCTATATGTATGAATGTGACTGATGCAAAAGTAGTATGTGTAAGGATCGTAGCAGGTGGCGTTCTGTAGTTTCTGCTTACCCCCATGGGAAAACGGCGTGAGTTTATGTATGTATGTATGTATAAAAGAAAAAAGTAATAATTTATCTATACTGGGTGTATCTGCGGGGGCTAGAAATTGCAACAGTCAAGGCAGTATGAAAAAGAAATGAAAGTAAAACGAAAATAGGTGAAAGGGAAGCTTTAATTTTTCAGAGAAAGACCGAGATAGAGAAACACAATACAAGATATATTGCATTGAAATGGTTGAATGAAACCAAACCAAGAACTCATCACTATTGTTCATAATGAAAAGACATTGTAATGAGTAGTTCTTGAACATACGTACGATTAGTTAAATCGACGGATGCAAGGCACATCACACATGTTCGTATACCGCATGTACTACGAGTATATATCACATATATACAAACATAGCTATCGCATATAATGACTTAGATAAAATTCCCACAGTGCATCGAGTGTGGACAGTTATACTTGAAGTGCGTGAGCGCCGACCGTCACGGCCTAGACCCGCTGAAGGTCGTCGCACACACCGTTGTGATGTAATTACGGTTGTGTTTTTAATTATGAGAATTATAATTAAAGAAGATTTTTCAAGGTCTAAGAAAAGTGAGAGTAATTTTTATACTTAGTTGTTAAGTTGGCTACGTCACTGACTAAATTAACAATATAGAGGTAATATGGTTTGTAAAAGGTTGATCCGGCTGGTCTACTAGTAGAGGGTCATAGACTGATTTTAAGCCCGGGAACCGGTTTCTGTGGATAGAATAGGCCACGAAGCCGTGGCAATACATGTTTTCACACCCCCTTAAAATAATGGTCCTTCGAGTCGGAAGACCAAACACCTAGGTCCTAGTAGGAAGCGTCAACGAATTAGCAACCACAAACTATACTCGGAAATCTAAACTTTATTCTGAAGCACTCAAACATCCTGAATGCCTGATATGACACATGATTACAATGACCCGTTTCACCTTCATTGTCGGGTCTTAACAATGGACCGCTCCAGTAAACAGAGCTAAACCCACTGCACAAAATATTACGTGTCTATAAGCCATTGTGGTCATCTACCGTGAAATAACGAGTGCCCACGAAATACTACGGCCAGTTACTTGTAGAATCAACGGATCGTAGTGGAAAACATTACGAAAGAAACCTTGGTTCGTGTGATGGTGTGATGTAAGCCCTTCGGTGGGCGCGGTAAAGGGAAACTACTTGGTTGTGGTTTTTGCTGATTGTGAAGATAAATGCCGATGGATTTTGAAATGTTTGACGGGTTTGATGTCATTTGGCGATGAGGGGCTTGTTAAATATCGAGCCCTTTCAAGATCCGCAGGCTTATTACGTATCTTTTGCAAGAGTCAAACGATAGCGATCAAACGCTTTTTATGTCATAAAAGTCGGCATTACCTGCAGTGTAGGTATGGTAGGTCCTACACAATCGTTTGTTAATCGCTCGTTGTTTTTCAAAAGCACTTATTTAAAAAAAACCGCCAACAACTCTAAAACTTTTGTATTGAAGAGCAATTTTGCTCTTGCAAAAGATTTTTAATAATCCTGCCGGTATGTCCCAACTTAATATAGAGTACTTTGTATCACAAATGTCTAATACAATAATTGGCTTCGGGGCTGCTGCACTGCGACGCTTGTAAGAGTGGAGGAAGACCTCAAATAAAATGGGATAAGAGAGCAGGATTTTGATGAGCTATACTGAGGACCTTCCGAATTGGATCCGCATGCACCAAAGCATTATAAGGGTTTTTTTAAATGTACTTCTATATAAATAAAACAAAGATGGGTTTGTTACAACACTTATAACTCGAGATCTGCTGGACCAATTTTCATGGTTTTTGATTCGTTGGATTTGTCTCCGCCCCGAATAGCAGAATACATCTTAAAAACGTAGGGTGGGTAGGGTAGTTATGTAGTTGACGGGAGCGAAGCCGCGGGGGTCAGCTAGTTTCTTTATAATGTTTCATTTGATTCCACATAAAATTCATGACTAACTTCAACTGTCATTGAAAATATTCATCGATTTCTTATAAACTTTGAAATCGCTCGTGACAAATGGAATATTTTTCTAGTTATGTCATCACAATATTGCAAGGAAATGCAATAAAGATAAAAATTATGACTTTCAATGGACTGTAGAAATATTTCATAATACTGAAACGACGTACGATGAAAGATGGTACGGTTCTAAAGATCAGCACTTTATGCAAATTAAAAAAGATGACGTAAAAGAAAACAGTTTTATTTGATCCTGTTTCCTTTGGGGAATCTTAACACTTATCGATCAATATCAGATTTGCCGACCTTACAGTAGCAATTTGCGGATAATCATTTTTTTTTTAATTTATTTATAGGCTTGCACTTGACCACTATCTCACCTGATGGTAAGCGATGATGTGGTCGACGGTGAAGCACGCTTGCCTAGAAAAAACCTATTCACTCTTGTCTTAAAGACCCCTAGATTGTAGCTATCGGGCAACACAGACTCCGGCAGGGAATTCCACTCCTTAGCTGTATGCATAATAAAAGTGTCCCCAAAACGTTTAGTGCGTATGGGTGGAATGTCCACCATGTACCGATGACGCATCGCCGTACGTCTGGTAGTCCGATGATGGAACGGTCTGGGTGGAATTAAATCATGCAATTCCATCGCATCAATTCCTTTCGGTTTCCCGCCCAACCAGAGAGAATACTGTTTTTTATGACTTATCTTCTTCAACCTATATCCACCTGATGATACGGTTTGAAGAAGCTGATTGTCAGAGTAGGTCTCCTCCATTGCACAGCAATTTACCTCCTGTCCTGGGCACTCCTGCGCCTCCTGTATCCAACTCTTGGTAATTACGACGTGATTCGGTGTCTTCGGCTTGTGACCTAACAGAGCTATTAGGCTTTCGTGATACCAATAATCATCAAAAACTTACACCCAACACGTTTGATTCAAAGAAAGATAGGATCATTCAGAATGAATTGCCAAAGCAAAGGCATTGTAAAAAAAACCGGCCAAGTGCGAGTCGGACTCGCGCACGAAGGGTTCCGTACTTGGTAAATTGCGGTTTACGATTTATGACGTATTAAAAAAAAACTACTGACTAGATCTCGTTCAAACCAATTTTCGCTGGCAGTTTACATAGTAATGTACATCATATATTTTTTTTAATTTTTATCATTCTCTTATTTTAGAAGTTACAGGGAGGGGGGACACACATTTTACCACTTTGGAAGAGTCTCTCGCGCAAACTATTCAGTTTAGAAAAAAATGATATTAGAAACCTCAATATCATTTTTGAAGACCTATCCATAGATACCCCACACGTATGGGTTTGATGAAAAAAAATATTTTTAGTTTTAGTTTCAAGTATGGGAACCCCCAAAATTTATTGTTTTATTTTTGTGTGAAAATCTTAATGCGGTTCACTGAATACATCTACTCACCAAGTTTCAACAGCATAGTTCTTATAGTTTCGGAAAAAAGTGGCTGTGACATACGGACGGACAGACAGACAGACAGATATGCCGAATCTATAAGGGTTCCGTTTTTTGCCATTTGGCTACGGAACCCTAAAAAGGGCTGCAAAGTGGTAAACCTGTCGGTCTTTGATTCGATTGAAGGGCGTAATCCTCAAACTCACGACACATCGCGTGTCTGTCACTGTTAATGTTAGCTTCTCTTGCGCATTTGAGCTTGAGGGCGAAGATCCCGGTGATTTAAAAGGATTTTTGAACTAGTTGGGTTGACGTTACGATGGTTTCTGGCGAAAATAATGCTAAGATGGATGTTTTTTTTTTTGCGAATTATGGCGTTATCGCTTTTGTTTTCTTCAGCAATGGGGATATAGTTCCCCTAGGGACATTAGGAAAGATTATCCTGTACTTACAGTTCGCACCAAAGCGTACAGCAAGGCAACACGACACATATAACACTAAAACTAAAAAAACTTAATACAAACATTTAACATAGTTTTGTCAGTGAGCATAAATATGTCGACGCTAGGTTCCTGAGCAAGCGAATTGAGCGCCTGGGCTGGGCTGCAAGAGCATGTTGAGCAGTAAGGGTACGTGAGGGCGGCGCCGTAAACTAGGTATATAGAAAACCATGATAAACAGTCGGAGGATACATTTATGGTTTTGGTCAGCCGCGAATTGTGTCCTTCGACTGCATAACATGATTTGCTTCTTGTTTACATCTTTTTAGTTAGATTTTTTTATTTAGGTACTTTTTAGGGTTCCGTACCCAAAGGATAATAACTGGACTCTATTACTAAGACTCCACTGTCCGTCTGTCTGTCTGTCACCAGACTGTATCTCATCTTATCCGTGATAGCTAGACAGTTGACATTTTCACAGATGATGTATTTCTGTTGCCGCTATAACAACAAATACTAAAATGCCGTTTTTTGCGATAATGGTACGGAACCCGTCGTGCGCGATTCCGTCTCGCACTTGGCCAGTATTTTTAATGATATTGTTTTGTTTAATTATGTTTGATATTCTTTACTGCCATATACTACCATTTTGTAGGTTGGAATTCCGATGCAATTTTACTATTCACGATGACCCCAATATTTATGAGAGTGAATTCCAAATCTTCTATCGGCTTCCCTATAGACTTCCCTTTATCCTTTCTTAATACCTATCAACGATGCAAATCATAAGTACCTACATCATACAACAATGCACACACAATGGCCCACTCATCCCACCCATTAGTGCCAACAAACTAATTAACAGACAATAATGAATGACAAATATCTAACAGTAATTCCCTATCATCCTAGACGTTAGGATGATGACGTCACGCGTCTGAGATAACTCGGATAGCGGTCGGAGAACTGTGGCCGGGTCATTGACCGAACGGTCATTAACAAAAAAACGCAGGCGATACTTCTACGCATCTTTCGATTGGGGGATAAATAACATGTGGTATTGGGAATTGAAGTGTTGAATAACATGGCTCTTTCAGCATTGAGATGGGTTTATAATATCCTCTTGTTATTTTGTTACGTTTAATATGCGTAGAGAAAACTTTGTACCCAATTTTAAGTATATTACGCTCCCGAAGTAGTGCTTATTTGATATAGTTAAAAGTTTATGAGCACAAAGCTACATACTTTTTCATGAATTACGGTTGATTTTCGACCAACGACCACTATGTCACAGTAAAAATATACAAACAGTATGGAAAATACCTACAAACGCTCGAAACGGCACACTTGCAAAAAAATACGTGACCACTCGTCGCGACGCACAGTGGTGCAGGTAGTACGGGCATGCGGAAAATATTATTTTTAAATGAAAAGACGTTGCGTTTCTTCATAATACTTTATTAAAATGATATAATGGATGTACCAGTTTACAAAGAGAAAGATATAACACGTATTTTTTTTTTATTAACATGAAAATATTCATCAAATTTTTTCACATGAATTTCATATAGTTAAATCAGCATTTTTAAATAAATAAATATTAATAAACTAAATATTAAATAGAGAAGACATTGATTGAGAGATGGGTGCTATCCACTAATAAAGCTTTAAACACTTATTAATATAATGCACTTTTTCTTAATTACAGAGCGTCATTAGTTAAGGACCTGGTATTTCCAAGATCGCAGGTTATCGCAGCCAAAACTAATGTATTCTTAATCTATAGGGTCTAATTAATCTCCGAAAGTATATTATTACGTATCGGTCGATAACGGAGATTAGTTATGATCTCATGATTGAAAACAAAAGGTTCCAAATGACCTTCTTCACTAAAAATGTAATAGCAAGTAATTATTCATTATATTATAACATTATGTTTACTATTTTATTAATACACACAATAAACTTATGACTAAACTAAAAATTAAAGTTCATAATTATAGTATTTTGGTTCTATTCATACTTGAAATAACAATATTTTTTGCACGAAATTTGTAAATTCTCGATCACCCTACTTTGGCATCATATAATTAAATACTGTATAATTATTTATCCGTATTAATTTTAGGACTTGTTTCTACTAACATTCTAGTATGTGTGTACCAAATTGTAGACATTTTAAACAAGGTTGAAACAAAGGACTTTTTTCCGCCCTTGTACCAATGTGCGACGCGGCACTTAGTACTGAGATTATAGTGCGGGACACGTAAGTTGAACCAAAATGTATTATCGTTCTCTTGACATTAAACAATTTAAACTGAAATAATTCCTTTTTCTACGACCTAATCGTTTACAATATACAAATTGACAACTGTTAGGTCACATAGAAAGGATTCATTTCGGTTTAAATCGTCTTATTTCAAGAGAACGATAATACATTTTGGTTCAACTTACGTGTCCCGCACTTTACCTTGAAAGTGCACGAACGGTCTCACCGGTGCGTAAGTTTGTGTGAGTGTGCCGTTTCGAGCGTTTGTAGGTTGTTTCCATACTGTTTGTATATATGTTTACTGTGACTATGTGTTTAGTTGAATGTCAATCATGCTTGTATTGTATTCTCATGACTATAAATAACAGTTAACCCAATATATGTCCTAAACACTTCAGTTCAGCCCTATATCACAACATAGATACCATACCAGAACAACAGGCCCAAATAAATTAATATCCTTGAGTACTGTGGATAAGATAAGCATCCAAACCTACATGCTTTTCAATTATAGTTTCTATCTGGTTTTCTACGCAGTATACTTCCACCCTTATCTAGGAATCTCTGTGTGATCCCGATGTTGCCGTATGTGTTCAAGTTTAATTGAGAACTTGAACTTGCCAATTTAACTTACGTGGTCTCCTTGGTATTAGTTCTAATTAAAAGTAACTAGTGACTCTGCGACACTTTGAAGCTTCTCACATAATATGTCGCTTTAATTAATTTATGTGGCAATTAGTAAATTGTCTGTTTTTCCATTTGTGTTTTTTCAGTAATTGCTCGGACTTAGGAGTAGTGCCCGATTGATGGATACATAGGACCTGAACATAACTGGTGAGATTTGGGTATATTGTAAATAGAGAACACAATCCCGAGCATGTTTATCAATCCCGAGATTTTTGAAGCTTAATCCCGGGATCCCGGGATTAGACTATGTTGTTTCTAATTGGGCTCAAATTAAAAAAATACTTGAATAATAAAAAAAATCTTTTCATGTCTTTACACAACACACAATATATCAAGAAAAGGAAGGGACATAACAAAAAAAAACTATTTAGAATTTCGAAAATATAATCGCAGAAATATCAAAGCATCAAATGTTTCACTTCCAAGCCAACATAAGCAGCAGCTGAAAACGCTCGCTCAGGTTCTACGCTGGTTGGAGTACGGCGTATCTAAGGGTTGTTTTTTTGTCGTTCTGTAATAAATGCTATTAATATAATCCAGGATAGGTTATTATCAAGGCGCAACGGACTACGGAATACAAATTAGACTTGTTTGTGGCAATACCGAAAATCCCGAGATTAGCCATGTACAGTCCCGAGATTTTCGGGTCCAGAAAACGGTCTCACCCGCCGAGAAATACCGGTGTAGTTACTAGTAGTTTATGAAAACATGGAAAACTGTATCGAAATCCGTGCATTAATTTCCGAGATAAGGCTGAAACGTACTAATTGGTCGATGCATATCGGAATAATTTTGATGACTAATAGTCACACATATAGACTAGCTTTTCCCGCGTATTTTCTCCCTTGACCTAAACTTTAGGAACCTTGAATTTTTTTCCGGGATATACCTAAAGTGATAATGTAGCCTTCCACCAGAAATAAGTATCGTTATTTGAATAATTCACTACCCTCAATTTCGGTCCATTCATTGAGGCGAAAGCTCAGTTGGCTGCAAAAAAGTTGGGGGTTCTTGCAAAGGTGAGATGGTACTTGTATAAAGCGATAGTTCGGTCATGCATGGAGTACTGCTCTCACCTCTGGGACGGATCTGCCAAATACCAGCTTGATGCACTTGAGTTGATTGTCAGACGGGCCAAGAGGCTTATTGGCAACGATGCACTGGTCGCGTCAAAGCTCCAAAGCCTCGAACCTCGTCGTCGAGTTGTCAGTCTGTCGGTTTTTATCGGTTATATCGTGGAGTGTGCGATGGAACTGCACAATTTGATTCCGTCTAGCCCTTTCCATCATCTGACTACAAGATGTACGCCCGTGCGCCATCGGTACATGGTGGACATCCCACCCATACGCACAAAGCGTTTTGCTAATACTTTCATTGTGCGCACAGCTAAGGAGTGGTATTCCCTGACGGGGTCTTTGTTCTCTGACAGCTAGGCAAGCGTGCTTTACCGTACATCATCGCTTACCACCAGGCGAGATAGTGGTCAAACGCGAGCCTAAAGATTATAAAAAAGTAATACCTTCCTCAGATTATCTCTTACAAACAAACAAACGGTTTAACTCTTTATTATACAGGTAGATTGTGTCGAGGACGTTGCATTACACGCTAGCTTTATTTGCATTTTTCCTAAGTGCCATGACCTTCATGATTCACCAAGCAATGTCCCGGATGTGCCTGTTCTTAGGATGCGTCTTATTAGATATAAAAATAATTACACTCAATAAAATAAAATTACGAAGTGAGGGAGATGTCATAACTTTCATAAAAACGCAATCGGTCAAAAAAAAATTGACCCACTTGTGAATTTTGGTTAAATATTTCTGAAGAAGTTTCGTCGATTTATAAAAGCTCTGCATATCTGTTAAGGGAACAAGCTTGAGTGATCACCATTAACCTATTTCCTTGCCATAACATTCTATCGTATTTTTTATGGGAAAGTGAACATTTTCCCCGACCGCCAAATGCCAAGCGGGGACGCACATTGAAAAAATCCCATAAAAAGTTAGATGGCGACCAACGACATTTTCTATATGTTAGGAAAATGTCAGTGTTCATGTGGCTGGCTATAGGGCTACCGAAAAAGCCATTCCAACGGAGTAAAAAAAATCCCCTTTGCAACTTTGGCTAATGAAAACTGCAGGTTTATTACGTATATTTTGCAAGAGCAAAACGATAGCGATTTTTGCGCAATAATTTCTCTTCAATACATAAGTTTTAGAGTTGTCGGCGGTTTTTAGGGTTCCGTAGCCAAATGGCAAAAAACGGAACCCTTATAGATTCGTCATGTCTGTCTGTCTGTCCGTCCGTATGTCACAGCCACTTTTTCCCGAAACTATAAGAACTATGCTGTTGAAACTTAGTAAGTAGATGTATTCTGTGAACCGCATTAAGATTTTCTCGCAAAAATTGAAAAAAAAAACAATAAGTTTTGGGGGTCCCCATACTTGAAACTGAAAATAAAAATATTTTTTTTCATCAAAACCCATACGTGTGGGGTATCTATGGATAGGTCTTCAAAAATGATATTGAGGTTTCTAATATCATTTTTTTCTAAACTGAATAGATTGCGCGAGAGACACTTCCAAAGTGGTAAAATGTGTCCCCCCCCTCTGTAACTTCTGAAATAAGAGAATGATAAAACCAAAAAAAATATATGATGCACATTACCGTGTAAACTTCCACCGAAAATTGGTTTGAACGAGATCTAGTTAGTAGTTTTTTTTAATACGTCATAAATCGTAAACCGCAATTTTTTATTTTAAATAAGTGCATTTGACAAACAGCGAGCGATTAGCAAACGATTCTGTAGGACTTACCATACCTACACTGCAGGTAATGCCGACTTTTTGACATAAACCGTTTGATCGCTATCGTTTTGCTCTTGCAAAAGATACGTAATAAGCCTGCTGGTCCTTGTTGGCGACTTTTCTGTTCAAGTTCTAATTTATAGACCAGTAGCTTTTATGATCACCTTTATCGACCATCATCTTAGAGCATTTAACCTATGGAGATGGCATAGCTGAGCGTACCCCTCTGCCAAAGTCGCTTGGCCATATGACCATACGCGTTATATAAAACTAGTTCATTCGCCGACCGCCGCCATTGTGTATCGTATTGTGTCGCAAGTAAGTTCTCCGAAAAAATGGTTAATTGTGCGGTTTCCTCTTGCAAAAAGCGAGCTGCCACTTTCAATTTGCGAAGCCATGGTGTTTCCTACCACATATAAGTATAAATTATACATCAACATAGTTTTATTTAAGAACAATGTCGAAATAATGGATAATGCCTTTACGATAGAAAAATTCAGTGGTACGTTGGTAGCACAAACGCAGTACAGGGGCTAACAGGGTAGCGATGTGCATAGTGCTGGGACAACGTGAATGAATGATTGATAAATAAAATGATTTTTTTGAATCAGTATGTTCAGTATCAAAATAATTTTGTTTGTGTTTTTTTCTGGACAAGTCAGGTTGAACTAAAAAAATATATTATTTATAAATGTCTATGAGAATAGATTTAAATTATTTTCTTTTCAAATTTTAGGTTAATAAAACGTAAGTTTGTTCGTTTCGTTAGTGAGTTTTCAATCATTTTTTAATCCCCGACTGAAAAAGAGGGATGTTATCAATTTGACGTGAATTGCTGTGTATCTGTGTGTCTGTCTGTGCCATAATAGCTCCTAAACAGATGAAGCGATTTAGATTTTTGTTTGATACCTCTATCGAGAGGAGACTATCGCAGCCAAGGTAGTTACAATGACAACCCCACTGCACATCAATTCAAAGCCATATACAATTGCGAATGTTAAAAATACTCAAATGTTCGTTTATCCTTTTTAACCAAAAAAGTTGATCCACAGAAATGTGTTCGACATGTATATAATAAACTGGTACATTTAAAAAATCAGTGATTGCCTCTAGGCGTGATCATTGAGACATGTATATGAACTAGATTATGGCTATGAAACCAGACACGTATGTTTTCCTATATAAGATAACAAACTAGCTTAGCTAGGAAACACCGTACTCAAATAGTTCAAAACAAACGAAAAACTGACGTTAAAGTGTTACATAAAAAAGTGTCAAATAAGTCTATCCGGTTGATTGTATTATTTATTATTTACGCTTGCCTACTATTTAACACGTATACATAAGGTCCGTATTAAAGAACGGGGCTCAAGTATGAATCCCGAATGCCCGAACCTAAATAAAACAAAATGTCAGTGACAGTTTCATACTATTCTAAGCTGAAACCTGTAGGTACTATAGTTTATGATTAACATTGTTCCAAGACGTATGCCACCATTTTATTAGGTACTATACCCAATTCGTCTACCATGCATGGTGTATTTGGATATCACATTTATATGTAACGTCATTCTTATAGGAAAGACACGGGTCCAACAATATATATTATGTAATTATGAAATATTATTGACTAAAAATAAATTCAATCGTTCTTTTTTTAGTGTATCTTAAATTCTCCTACCTTTCTTACCTATCTACGTAGTTTAGCAGACCACAAATCATAATGCGTATTTTTTATTTGTGAAATTAATTACTTAAGTTTATTATTATTAAGTATAACAAAAATAAAACGAATTAACATTTTGCTCATTCATTCATGCATTAAAATGAATTTCCAGTCATTCTTTGTATCACATCACTAGCACTTTGTATCTGTTGTCATAGGATTATTGCATAAATACACACAAATTTGTCATTGTATGTGTGTTTTTTGATTGTGTGATTATTATTTTTTCGTGCGCGTTTGTCGCAATAGGATGCATGTATCTGTGAGTGTTTGTCATTTTTTTGTAGTGTGCTGTATGTGTTTTCCTCGCCTCCCGCAGAAAGTGGCAGAAAAATTTGTTCGGTGATTCGCGGCTTGCCGTCTCCATAGGTTAAATGCTCTAAGACCATCATACACATTTGCATGAATACCAGAATTTTATTTTCTTCCACGCTGACAGAAACAGACAAATTATCTTATATATAAAATTATCGTGTCACAATGTTAGTATACCATACTCCTCCAAAACGGCTTGACCGATTTTTATGAAATTTTAAATGCATATTCAGTAAGTCTGAGAATCGGCTACTATCTATTTTTTAAAAGGTAGGGTAGGTAGGTATGGTAGGGTAGGTGGGGTAGGGTAGGGTAGGATAGGTAGGGTAGATGAATGTTATGGTGTTTTTATGGCAAAACGAAGTTTGCCGGGTCAGCTAGTCACTAATAAAAAACCGCCTACAAATCACCTACTTAGCAACTAATCTCACTCGTATCTACAATCTAACTTACGCTACAAATCTTAAGAGATTACAATCAAAACCCGCATAGCCGCATTGAACGATGAGCTCAATTCCAAGTTAGCGCATCGGGACATCAAACGCTGCACTCGCCAGCTGACTGGCATGGCGGCCATTGCGTGACGTCATCACATGTGGCACCCAGCCCGCGACCTTTTCGTTTTGTTTCCTGCCTCTCTTTGTTGCTGGCCGTTTGATGGTTTATTTTTTCGTGGACCTTTATTTGGAGTCCGGGCAAGGGAGTATTTTATCGTTAAGGTCGCCAGACTCCAGTCCAGTGTTAATAAACTATCGTCCATGCCTCAAATTCCTGGATGATTCAGTCACTATTGGTGTGGATCCTCTCATGTTGCATCAGTATTAGAATTGAGACCCTTCAGTTTCCTAAGGTTCGGCTTCGGTTTCGTAAGGTTTCTCCTTTTACCTTCTCGGTTTCATTGATCAATCTTACTTAGGACTTAAAAATAATGCATGCCAAAAGCCTTGAATCCCTAAGGATTGTAAAAATATTATTAGGAGAGCATTGATTCTATACTTGCAACAAATTCCGTGTCAAATTTTTGGGTAGCCCTGTATAACGAAGAGCAATTATATCTAGAGAATATATAGATACTTGAGATAGCAGAATCATTCAATGCACTGTGGCGAATGCTTGGTATCCGACGTCCCACATTCTGCTAGTCTTTGATATGCGTAGCAGTTCAATAAATAGTATTGTTTGTCTGTGACCTTTTCTTTAACCCCAAGGGAGTTAAAAGTCATAGGTCATGCGGATAATACAATTCTTTCGCAATTCATTTTAAGCAGTAGGTGGTCGTCCAATCAAAACTGAATTTAAACGGAGGTAAAATCGGTTTGTTTGTAAAAGGTAATTTGTCGAATTATTACGAAAATTCTTTCATTAGTATTAAGCTACACTATAATAAAAATTACTTACAGGCAAAATATTTATATCGAAAAAAGATTTTTGAGGGTTTGGCACCGGAACACCATACCACCACCACTGCCACTGTTACTTTATCACCACAGCTCTCTTCTTCTTCTTTTCGTCTGAGGATGTGGCCACTTCTGGTGTCAGAGTCTATTAGGCTGCCTCTGGGAACCCCACAGGCCTCTGACTTGGCTATTTCAGACTTACATTAACTATATAAGTTCAGGTTTCCTCAATAAATTTTCCTTCACCGTTGCCTGTGTGATGTCCAAGATAAACTTAGAAAGTACACATGAATTTGAAGGCCACAGGGCCACCACGACATTCAAAATGGTGAAGGAAAACATCGTGAGGAAACCGGCATGTCCTAAAACCAAAAATTCGAAGACATGCCACCAACCTGCACTCGGCCCGCGTGGTGGATTACGTCCCATTCCTCTCTTACAGAGATGATGCCTCTGTCCCAGCAGTGGGAACATTAAAAGGCTGATGATGATGATGAATGAGGTCACGGAAACGACCCCATGAGATCAGTTGAGTGTCATAGACTGCTGAAGACTCGATTTCTGTGGGATAAACTTCAGGCCTAGTACAATAAAACGGTCAAAATATCTCAAACTAGCTGATCCTGGCGGCTTCGCTCCCGTCAAAATTATAGCCTATGTTACTCGGGAATAATGTAGCTTTCCATAGGTGAAAGAATTTTTAAAATCGGTCCAGTAGTTTCGGAGCCTATTCGGTACAAACAAACAAATCAATCTTTCCTCTTTATAATATTAGTCTCAAATAAGCTGAAGTTCTCACGCTTACCTACTCCCCAGCATTTAGATTCACTAGCATCTTGCTGACATCATCGTCATCAAGTAATGACTGTCGTAAAACGGCTTGCTACACAATTTACATTGGAAACATGGTATTAGCATCAATTAGGAGTCTGAATAAAAAGGTCTTAAGTGGTGGACGTCGTTTATGACCTGTTTGTTATGGCCTATGCTTTGTGCATGTTAAAAAGTAAAGAAGTAAAGTTTTTTGTCGGCAAAGCATGATCTCAAACAAAGAAATGGGGTTGAATAGTAACAGTACTCTCTCTCAGATGAATTTTATTTTTCGATGTTTATAAAATATGAAGGCAAACCACCGGGAAGAGTTAGAAGGAATATGAGTTAAATAAAAAAAAAGATTAAAGATATGGCAGTAATAGCTGTGAAACTAAGTGTCGCTCCGATCCGACCCCCAATGTAGTTCTCGCTAAACTTTTTGGCCGGGCGGCCAAAGTTTGCTACATTGACTGTCAAGTCACTTGTACTTGACTTAATGTCCTACGTCCCCTGGATGTGGCAAAGGGCATCCACAGTAGTCCTCCATTGCGATCGGTCCTGAGGTTCACGCTTCACCTCGCTCCACGTCATACCGATGCTCGTCGCTTCCGCCAACAAGGTGCGACGCCGGGTTTGACGGGGACGGCCAGGCTTTTGCCTTGGGGATTCCAATCCAGCGCTTGCTTCAGTATATGATCTGAATCCCTTCGCTTTAGTACACTTCATACAAAAACAGCACCGTTTCGTGCCTTGCGCATCGGAAAACCTACTTCAAGACGGTCTAGAAGTTTGGCGAGAACTATAACTTGGAACAGGTGCAGGAACTCTGCATGTCGATAAGATCTTAGCCGTCCATGGTATAGACTTTAACATCGTGCTACTGTTATAACTCTCTGTGTGAGGATATTTAACTAAATGAAAGTAGCTTCAAAACAGTTTTTATAGTACCTAACACATAATTTTCTAAATATCGTCTGAACTCCAACAAAAGCGAACTCGTTTTTTTTTTCAAATGAGTTACAGATATGCTGACTGTATACTTCCATACATAGTAGCTTGCAACACACTCAACGAGATTGAAAGTCGGTAGCAGACAGGCCCTAACAAATTGTCCTGTCAGTCGGTTGAACCCGTCTTATCTTTTTACTCGTTTTTGGAGACTTGTAGCGATTTGTGCTCTAATAGAAAAATATCCATTTGGATTCTTTTCACTGTTTGACAAAATGTCTAAGAATACATTATGTCTTCCCCCGTTTTCCGATTTAACGGCAGGCTTCGAGAGGGGCTCGCTTTGATTGAATGACGTCTGGAATTCTGATCTTAGATCTTATAAAAGTTACACTAAGTATAGGTACTTAATTTTTATGGCATAGCACTCTATGCCCCTGATGGTAAGTGCTCATTACAGTCTACGAACATCTGCAATACCAGTGGTATCACCAGCACACATTGGAGATCTAAAGTTGTAACAGCAATCTGAAGAGCGGCTTAGAACATTAACCTTATAGTGGACCTTGTTTTGTCCGATGCCTGTCTGGTTCGCGAATAAATTTGAAAGATCATTCGCGGATATTATGATCTCTATCACTCAAAGGTTTGCTGGAAGAAAAGTTCCATTTTGGAGTTGAGCTCGCCTTTGTTCATGAATATTGATTTCACTTTTTGTAAATGTATTGTTTTGGTGTACAATAAAGAAAGAGTTACCGCGGCCCTGGCACAAGCAACTGAAGGAACAGGTTTCGGGTGGGTTTTAGTCAGTAAAAGTCTGACTCCCTTCCCGCTTCACCCAGAGCGGGAGAAGTCATTGGATGATTGCCCTTTCATAAAAAAAAACCGGCCAAGTGCGAGTCGGACTCGCGCACGAAGGGTTCCGTACTTGGTAAATTGCGGTTTACGATTTATGACGTATTAAAAAAAAATTACTTACTAGATCTCGTTCAAACCAATTTTCGGTGGTAGTTTACATGGTAATGTACATCATATATATTTTTTTGTTTTATCATTCTCTTATTTTAGAAGTTACAGGGGGGACACACACATTTTACCACTTGGGAAGTGCCTCTCGCGCAAACTATTTGGTTTAGAAAAAAATGATATTAGAAACCTCAATATAATTTTTGAAGACCTATCCATACATACCCCACACGTATGGGTTTGAAGCAAAAAAAAATAGTTTCAGTTTCAAGTATGGGGACCCCATAATTTATTGTTTTTGTCCTATTTTTGAGTGAAAATCTTAATGCGGTTCACAGAATACATCTACTTACCAAGTTTCAACAGCATAGTTCTAATAGTTTCGGAAAAAAAGTGGCTGTGACATACGGACGGACAGACAGACAGACATGACGAATCTATAAGGGTTCAGTTTTTTGCCATTTGGCTACGGAACCCTAAAAAGATCTCCTGTATGTCTTTAATAAAATTGATGATGGTCTAATTTCTATCCCGAAACGAATTACCTATTTCTCGTCTTGTGCTTCCCTCCTAAGCTTGGAGCTGTAATATAATCAATTAAATTCCATTTGCCTAACTTTCATTGTTTTTGGTTGGGGTCGGCTTCTAGTCTAATTAACACCAGTCCATGGTCCGGACTTGGCAGGTGTTGCTTAACCTTGATGATCAGCCCTTGCGGGCTGTTATAACTTCGCCACGAGCAACTAAAAACTCTACTCAACATAAATACTTCCATAATTACCACAGATCCCCTGAAATTCACATCAAACATGAACACAAGTAGGAACCCGAATCTAGGGTTGCCAGATGGTCGGGAATCGTCTGGATTCTCCCGACTTTTTAAAGGACTCCCGACAAAACTCAAAATCTCCAGACAAACAAATTCCTTTAAAGTTCTTTCTTTCAAATCATTTGTGTTACCAATTTCTGTAAGCATTACTGTTAATAGATTTAAGTTTGCTTAATCCATACTAATATTATAAATGTGAAAGTAACTCTGTCTGTCTGTCTGTCTGTTTGTTACCTTTTCACGCTTAAACCGCTGCACCGATTTAGATGAAAGTTGGTATGAAGATAGTTTGAGACCTGGGCAAGGACATAGGCTATATAGGTAGGGTAGGGTATGGTAGTGTAGGGTAGAGTATTGTAGGGTAGTGTAGGGTCGGGTAGGTTAGGGTAGGGTAGGGTAGGGTAGTGTAGGGTCGGGTAGGGTAGATAAATGTTTGGTCTTTTTATGGCAAAACAAAGTTTGCCGGGTCAGCTAGTTTATATATAGTTGTTCTATCTCACGATGAGGGATGAATCGTAGCAAAATGAATCTTATTTCGGCGTCATAAAAGTCACAACGTAACCCTTCTTCGTGAGATACAACAACTATACAAAAGAGAGAAATTGTAAGGCTTTTGATATAGTTAAAGCTGAGTTAGTAAATAGACTGAACTTTGAAGTAAATTGTTTGAATTTAAAATATTTACCAAAATTGGTAGTAAATTAGTTATGTTTCATCAATATTTAGCCAATTAATAAAAAATAAATACATTTTAATTTTTTCTGCCGACAACAATCTCAAAATCCCGACATTTTCAAATTTTGTCCAGATATTTTCTTTTTCTATCTGGCAACCCTACCCGCCTCCGTCATTCGCCTGCTATTCTTAGCGACGACTCAACAATAAACTCGTATTAGCGAGCAATCTTCCTAAAAGCTATTGTGTTGTCCTGCCCGCGCAATATCCTGGAGCTGATGACGTCATCGATCTGGCTGTTTTTAGACTACTTAAACGTTCGTTTGGTGGACTTGAAAGTGGAGTGTTTGATGAGCTTGTTAGATTCTTACTAGACATATGGAAAATTAGAAAATCTACTTCTGTGAAAGACTAAAAGAAATTGCCTGCAGCATTAAGTCCGCCTCAGTGCTTATGTGTGCATAATAATAGTTTAAAAAATCAGACGATTTACAGTCCATATCTTATTAGTAACAAATATTTTTAAAACTAGTTTTACTAAACGGTACATGTCAAATCATATCAAATCGGATCGGTATTATGACAATTATTTGATTTATTTTTTAAATTTATAAAAAAAAAGTTAAATCAAAAAATCCGACTGCTTCAAAAGCGAACTAAGACGTAAACAAGGAGAATATCATGCTGTGCAGTCGGAGGATACATATTCGCGGGCTGGCTGACCAAAATCTGGTTTATCCTCCGCCTGCACAGCATGATTTTCTCCTTGTTTACGTCTTTTTAGTTCGCTTTTGAAGCAGTCGGGTTTTTTTTATTTTTTTTTTATTTATAACTTTGTTTATTTTTTTTATTTGTATTAGTTAGTTTTTTTTTCGAATTAAGTATATTTAAACATATAAGTATTATATATTTTTGATATCACCTCTTAAAACCCTTTATTTTGATACCCAACACGGTGGGTCTAGAAGAAAAAAAAAATTTGGGCCCCCACAATATGGCGCCCAAAATCCGCCATTTTTCTATTTTCCAATTGTAATGTAGCTAGTGACACTCGCATATGGCGCCCAAAATCCGCCATTTTTCTATTTTCCAATTGTAATGTAGCTAGTGACACTCGCAGGGTTAAGACGAATCGATTGACATACGAATCATGAAAATCGGCCAACGCGTTTGGTCTCTGGAACGCCATATAGTAACAAACATACATACATACATAGACTATAAACACATTATCCTCCTTCGGCAGTCGGATAATTAAAAGACAACAAGAATATTAAACTTACTTAGCGCATTTTTAGGGTTCCGTAGCCAAATGGCAAAAAACGGAACCCTTATAGATTCGTCATGTCTGTCTGTCTGTCTGTCTGTCTGTCTGTCTGTCTGTCTGTCTGTCCGTCCGTATGTCACAGCCACTTTATTCTGAAACTATAAGAACTATGCTGTTGAAACTTGGTAAGTATATGTATTCTGTGAACCGCATTAAGATTTTCACACAAAAATAAAAATAAAACAATACATTTTGGGGGTTCCCATACTTGAAACTAAAACTAAAAATATTTTTTTTCATCAGACCCATACGTGTGGGGTATCTATGGATAGGTCTTCAAAAATGATATTGAGGTTTCTAATATATTTTTTTTCTAAACTGAATAGTTTGCGCGAGAGACTCTGCCAAAGTGGTAAAATGTGTGTCCCCCCCCCTGTAACTTCTAAAATAAGAGAATGATAAAACTAAAAAAAATATATGATGTACATTACTATGTAAACTACCAGCGAAAATTGGTTTGAACGAGATCTAGCAAGTAGTTTTTTTTAATACGTCATAAATCGTAAACCGCAATTTACCGAGTACGGAACCCTTCGTGCGCGAGTCCGACTCGCACTTGGCCGATTTTTTTAAATGTTATGTCTGACATAAATTACACATTTTAACAGTTACTAAGTACAAAAATAACAAGTCCAAAATGACTATTGTTCCCAAATCTGCTCATATTTTTGCGTACAATATTGTTTCTTTTATTACAGCAGAGAAACCCGTCGCCACAATTTATTACACATATTACATATTTATTTGCCCATTTTCCTTTTCCTTTGTAAGCAGTGAATTATTTCCTGGTTTCCTCTGTCTGCCTTGCGCAATGTTTTCGCTTTCCAAATAGCAATTTTGTTGTAAACAATAGCTTGGCGTGACGAATGCTGCTCATCATGTGACATAGAACATCGGATGGGTGTATTATTTTGCAACGATGTGTCTGACTGTAATCTGTTTGTCACGCTACCGGTGATGGTGTTGCGATTACTATGCACGGCAGTGTAGTTTTAATTTTAGTTGAAAATTTGTTTTTGTCCGTCAATTTTTATGAATCTACCGATTCATAAAAATTATTGGTCACTTATTTTTTTCTTTTGACACGTAACCTAAAGTGACGAAGATATAATCCGTTGAAATATCGTGTGACGTCACGCCGCTAGTAGGTACTCTTTATACTGCCTTAGTGACGTCAGAAGCCCTTTCAAGTTTGTAAGTTTTTATTGTTTTGGTAAAGCAAATCATAAAATCAAAAAACCCGACTGCTTAAAAAGCTAACTATAAAGACGTAAACAAGAAGAAAATCATGCTGTGCAGGCGGAGGATACACCAGATTTTGGTCAGCCAGCCCGCGAATTTGTATGACTCTTTATTTAAAAATAAATATCAATTAATAACAATATATTCAATTTCTATATAATATTGATTCTAAAATGGTAGAACTAATCTCCTTCCAACAAGACCATAAAAATGAGAAAAAAATATTGATAGCAGGCATCTCCTCGTAAAGTGTTCATTAATTATTTTTGTACTAACACTAATGCATAGACAATTTAATTAATTAAATTTGTTATTTTTTTCTGTCAGACTGGAAGCCGACCCCAACAACAATTGGGAAAAGGCTAGGCAGATGATGACTAATGGATAGACAATTTGATAACGAACATTTAAAAAGTTTTTTTCTTCAAAATACAATTTGGTTTTATAAAGATTTTATTCTAAAATCTGGGCGTATTCACTACTGTAATTCATGCGCCACCAGTGCTGCTAGGCCAACAGGAACGGCCTTAAGAGCGGACTTTAGTCAACAGGAATTTGAAAAATAGGTATTTGAAGAAACTATTGCCGTCGCGTCACCTCCAACCTCACCCCGTAAAGTGCGAAAGGGACAACTGCAGCTCAGGCTAATTTTACCTACAAAAACTTTGACTAAAAGACGTTTCGTATTCTGCTGTTTTCTTCATGAAAACTGGTCTGATCTAAAAAATTCTTATATCAAAATTTAGAGGAAAAGTATATCTATGCCTCTATCATTTTCTTTTTTCTTAAAAACCTATCAATTTTGTCTGAAAGCCGTCTGGACATGGCGGTAAAAACGGGAACTTTTTTCGGGTTTTAGGATTGTCATATTTATTTTAGTGATTATGTTTTTGAAAAAAAGAAATGATAGAGGCACGTACTAATTAGACCCAGATTTTATGGGAAAAAATCATTGCTATAGAGGCATTATCCACGAAGAAAACAGCAGAATGTTTTTGTATGGAGAAAATCTCACTAGAGTCCCCTCTTAACTACCTATAAAAGCCCAGGTTTCCTCACGATGTTTTCCTTCACCGTTGCCTCTGATGTCCAAGACACACACAGTAAGTATATATGAATATGAAGAAGTCACATTGGTACTGCCCGGATTTGAACCCACGACCTCAAGCACGACAGGCGAGGTCTTACCCACTGGGCCACTACGACAGCTCTGTAGTGGGACAGTTATTGAATGGACGATTGATCCAAACATAGTCTATACACGAATAGGGACTTCTACAAGAAAGATCCTATTGCACTTACACTTTTAAAGACTACACCATTTCCTCCATTACCATCATTGCCACGGAAGAGCAAAGCTGATAAAATTAAACTCTCCTCACAAAATCAGCATACAAAACCACAAGAACCGGCCTTTCATTGCAAAATCACAAATGCGGACGTTTGTAGTCTCAACGAGTGATTGGTCTAAGCAGGATGTCGTTCTACATTAACTTTGATAAGGTTCCAAGATCTACGCCGGCGTTGCATTATGGAACCTTGTCGTAGGAAGGGGAATGAAATAGGTTGCAGTGGACTTCCTTATTCTGATAGCTCTCGGATATTACTGGGTTGTGGTCGTGCCAATGTGTGATGTTTTGATTTTGCTTGCTTTGTTGTGGAGACAAATGCTCGTAAAGGAAACCGGTGATCCAGGAACATCAGGTACGGAATAAGCCTTTTAAATCACGAAATTTGAAAATATTGGATTGGTTCACGTTTGGACCTCTGTATCACCAGTGGCACAGATAATACTAGCATACAGATGCCTCATCCCATACAAAGAAACCGTGCCGACATAACTAGCGTTTTCCATCTGATTAAGATGATTATTTTTATAAATACTTCGATCGCGTTCGGTTCCGTTCCACAGCTATAGATAGTGTTAGCAACGACTTGCTTTTCTTTAAATACAGTGACGATTTGTTTTATATTATTTTTTTGCACGTTTTTACAGTTTCATTGTACCAAAATGTGTTACAATACAAATTAGAAAAATCGAGTGGCATGCCTCAGAAATTAAAAAACGCGCCATCTATTGGAATCAATTATAAATAATCCGTTCAAATAATCTTTGAAATGTGAATTAAGAGCCCAATATTCCTTAATTTTGTGCTCGCGAAAGTTCATATTTTACACATAACTCAATAACAAATCGATGCATATCGCGCCATCTATTGACATTTATTTGAACCAAGTTTTCTTTGTTAGCGCTGGGACCCCGTGCCAGTGATAAGCAATGATGTGGTCAACGATGCATGATGAAATAATGGTGCATGCTTGCCTAGAAGTATTATCCATTAATTCTTCTTCAAGCCTTAAATGAGTCAAATTTGCCCACACAATTTATTTACACGATTGTTTAAAAATTGTTTGGCTGTATCCATTTCAAAACAAGGTTTACCGATTAAAAAGGGCATAAACGGTGCTACCTCTCCCGATGACGTAACTTTACTTTTATAATACGTTACTGAGGTCAGAAAACATGTGAATCACAAACGTACATACATACATTAAATAGGTATGCTTTTATTGCCAAATGCTTACCTTGTATTTATTGAAGCGTTGTTTTTATGTACATGATTGTTACACAATAGGTAATGGATATGGCCATTTGTGCGCTGGCCAATTGAAATTGTATCATGGCCTTTTGGAATATGGACGTTCTAAATAAACTTGCCATCTGCATAGAGGATTTGTCAATGGTTCTCCTGCGAGCTGGTGTTATCTGTACTGAGAAGGGATAATTTATTAGTACCTACCATTTTAATATGAATAGGTAATTTATTTTCACCTTAATAAAATTGTATTGATTCTAATTTATTTATTGATAGGATCATCATCATTATTTCAGCCGAGAGACTTCCACTGCTGAACATATTTTAGCCGAGAGACTTCCAATGCTGAACATGTTTCAGCCGAGAGACTACAACTGCTGAACTTATTTCAGCCGAGAGACGTCCAATGCTGAACATAGCCCCTCTCCCATGTGTCACCACATTGGCTGCTCCCGCTTCTGTGCGTTTTGCATCCAGCGCATTCCCACACACGATTGATAGGCTTATGGTATGATGGTAAGCGACGGTTGCCTAGAAGTAAGCTATTTACTATAGTCTAAAAGACCCCCGGGTTGTAGCTAGTAGGAAACACAGATACCAGACAGGGAGTTCCACGAAATGGAACCAGAAGACCAAAATTATTTATGGTCTTCTGATACTAGGTATTTGTTGTATCGTAGAATCACGTAATCGTGATTCAACTAATATTGTGAATGTATTTGAAACGTCTATGCGTGAGTATATTACAAATTGACATTTGTCTTGTTTCTCAATCAAACGGCCATTGTGAGCTGAGGTGTCCTAGTTTCGAGAAACCCGTCTGAAAGGGATCCTTTTGCATCTCAACGGTTGCTAATAACGAAAATGAGGTCGTTCCGGAATCTATCATCCAATATGGCGCTTTCACAACTCAATTACACAAAATAGTGTCACGACTCACGACCATCAAATCATAATAAAATCATGTCGTGGATTCATAAAAGGAATTGAGTTTATACGAGTTCCGAATTCTACTATCGATTCATAGGAATCGGTCACATCTGACGTAAGGAACATATGGCCGGCTGATGAATAACTCATTGATGCTCGAACCTTTTTATAGGCTGCCAGTGTCATAGAGTTCAGGATTATCGAATGAACAGACAAGGAGGTTGTAGTTGCGATAAGTTGTGTAAGAAAAGACGTCGATAGTCGTTTTTGATGAGCATTTGAAATTGTCTACAAAAATATTATTGTTTTTACATTTCCGATTCCAAACTATTTGCGTGCTGGGCTAAAGTAAAATGATCATAAGTGAAATTGCAAGCAGCCTTGAAAAAGATGAGCTAAGTGAAACGTACAATACGGTGCACACAACAATGCATATTATATTGGCTTTTTTGTTTTCCTTCGCCCTTCTCGGGCAGGCTAAGATCTTAGACCATACCACCTCGTCTTCAGTGTATTATATCCTTCTTGTTATTTTGTGGGCTTTGACAGAAAACCTGAAAAGGAGATTATATCCAATGGATACTTTCAAATTGGAATCTCTTTTTATAGTACCCTGTTCAATAAAATAGTTCCTATATCCATTCACACTAAAAACAACGCTCCAAATAGCAGTCTAACTTTACAACCGCTCGATAAAAATACTCATATAGTCATTATAAATTTTGTGCTTGTTACGTACGCCGAATGCATGTATGGTTTGTAACTTACACCACTTAATATGCCAACTGCATGTGTCCATTTTATTCAAAAACGTATTGATGTCATACGTTGACGTCACTTTTGATGTTCTTCATATAAAACAGTGAACAATGTATTTCGTACTAAGGTTTTGATTGCTAACCAAAGCAAGTTTCTGATTCTTATAATATTTCATAAGTTTGATAGTTTTAAATAGAGACACGTGAGAATATGAATCTAAAAGTTTCGAGGTTAGTCTAAAATGGCTGCCCTTCATCCTCATCGTCTTTCTCTTACCATTATCCAAATTTTCATTGGTTTCGGCGATTTTAGCTTTTCTATGGCATGGTTTGTCTTAATCCTTAATAATAGCACCCACGAGCAATACGCAAATCCCACGAGTAGACAAATAGGCAGCAGTATTTTTGTTTCGTCACACTACATTGTCCCTTATCAACATTCTGGCTTCATTATGATCATTGATCATCTAGCTAGGATCATCTGTTCTCCAACAAACTTCACAATGGCGCAACTGCAAACAATACAACCTCCTTGAATTATCATTGGACTCCCAAACTTTGCCAACAAGACTCTCTAGCTTGACAATACCGTGTCTCTCATCTGAAGTCTAATGCTCTTTGATATCGGCATCGCGTTATAGGCGCGGAGTTGAAACACCTTTTGTGTGCTACACAACACTCGCGCACAAATATAAGTGACTCAGCTGTTGCGAAATGTTTGTTGCCTTTATGTACTGAAGACTGTCTGTCTTGCAATGTTTGACGGTTTTATCGAGTTTTCTCGTAAACAAATATTGCAATAAAGAGGTAAAACTGTTTATTTGTTTGTAAAAGGTAATCTATGGGACGTCGATCTAAAATATACTAGATAAACAATCCCATACAAAAGTTCTCTTTAAAACTGACGCCAATTGTGTTTAGGTAATTCTATGAATTCTAGTTATATATGCATTAATGCAAAAGTTGCATTCACATAACTATGTACAAAAAGCAATAAAATAATTATGAGCTTGCTCGCTGCTTAACATACATCAAAACAAATTTAGTCTTACCCGCATGTTTTAAAGTCTAGTTTACAAAGTTCCAGAATAGTCGATGTTTGTTAAAATAGCTGGCGCGTTGTCGACGTATACGTTCATCGAATAATCATAATATTTGCTAATTGATTCATATTTACTATTTAATTCGGTTTTTACTTTATGAAAAACACTTAATGAAAGAACTGAAAAAAGTTACGGTGGTTATTTGCACAATTTTTGAACACACTTTGAGGCATTTTTAACGTCTTAATGTTGGCTATGATTGGACCATACTAATTTGAAATAAGACCACAACCGTATTTGTGGCCATATTTCTCGGCCCGTTTTTGAAGCGCTGACCGGGCATCTAGTGTATTATTGGTCGAACCTATGGAAGGACTGATCCGTAAACTGTCTCTTAATGTCTGGGAATCTTTTAGCCCGAAAACGAAGTGAAGGGGGAAAGCCATGTTTGCAGAGGATTGTCGTAAACCTTCCCCCAAAATAGAGGGTGGCTTTCATTGATCATTAAAAAGTTTTTCCTGACCAATGATTCCGGTTCTCAGCGATCAATAAATTAAATTGTCTATCCCTAGACCATTGGTAGACGAGAGAGAGATAAACTAGGTACAATAATAAAAGCTTTATCTCAGTTTGCTAGAAGAACTTAATTATAGCAGTAATTGTAAATAGCAATTTTACAACTTGAAACGGGTGTCACGAAACTCAGCAGAGAGAGAATATAGGAAAAAGAAATAAGCAATATTCTGATATATATATTATCCTGCAGCAAACAGGTAATACTTTGATTTTTACTTTGAGAAACTGGGTTTAATTGTAGAAGTAAATTTTCAGTTTTATCCTCAGACAAGAACCCCAGTAAAATCTTACGTGATCCAAAAACACAACCCGTGGAGAGAGCGTGCGGGGGCTACCGCGGGCGCCAAGCGTATGCAATATCAAGCTCATGCGGCGAAATTTTGGTCAGTCGCAGCATCTATAAGCTAAATGTACGAACGTCACGCGCTTCCGTCTTTAAAACAAGTTAAACGAAAAGTAATGCCTATTTGTGCAATTAAATGATGTGTGCAGTGTACTACTACTTCAAGTTACACAAAAGATGGGACAACATTTCACAGTTTTGTGGTTTTCTACTTCATTTAATCAATTTCATTAAGTAAAATCAAATATATTTATTTTTGAATGGTTCGCTTTGCTGTCTCTTTCTGGTACACTGATTTGCACATTAGCAGTTGTCGCTTTTTTTCTCGATAGTGCTGTTCGCAGCATCACGAGTTCACGACGATTATATCGATATGTAACGCTCCAAGACTGAAACGCTCGTCGAGCGCAAAAAATACTCAGTGACTTCTTGAAAACGGCCATAACGGCATTATTTAAATATTTATTGTATCCCAAAGAAATTCTAATACTATTAATAAGTTAAACAATTACCGATATCGATATTTTTTTAATTAGGTACTTGTTTGAAATCCCTAGAGAATCAATTGTCATTTGGTTGTCAAACTATCACCCAATCACAGCGGGGGAAGCTTACCTCTGCCCCCGTGACTTCGGTTTAGTACAAAAACGTGCCGATGCACTCTCCACGGGTAGTGTGCTCCATGTCCAAAAACAACTATTTATAGAGGTATGTAGAATAGGGTTTAAAGTCTCGCAAGCATTGCTAATTGCTCAACAATTAATTAACTGACCCTCCCTAGCGGCACAACTTTCCCTGTCCTAATCACAACAGCTATCTCTCTCAATTCCCCAAGCTAGGTTTCCTCAGCTCCCAACATACAAACATTAATTTCCAATAAGTTTCTCCTGTTCACTCCTGGCGTAGGCGCAGTTCCCAGAAGACGGGAAGGAAGTGCGCCGCGTGATGCGCATACGCAATGCAAGTTGAATGCAGCCGCTAGCGCTGTGGAAGCGGCAGCTGCCTGATATCGACTTGTTTGTTTTTTTGATTATGTGCAAGAATATTATAACAGTTCGAAGTACGTTGTTCACAATTTGTCGGCACGACTCCGGCAGATTATAAACTATTGAATTTTAATGCATATATTACTATATATTATTCTCCTCTCTCTGCTGGAGGTCGTGTCCACATCATGGTTTCCAAACTTTTCCTTTGTGTTTGTTTCTCCACTGATTTCTACTTTCAGCAACAGGCACGGCTTCTGAGGATGTTCAGCGAGGTTCGGATTTGGTCTGACGAGCGCATAGGGTTTCTATTTGAATTCTATGGCCGTACCGTCCGCGAACCTGGTGACAACCTACTTAAGACGACGACTAACGCCAACGACCTTGAGGGAACAAAACGCGCCCTCGTTTCACACCCGCGCGACCCAAAATTTGGTAGTTTTTTTGTACTTTCCTTATTATTCTATGACATTAAAAATTCAGATAATGTAGATAATTAAATTGTCTTTGAAATGGTGTCGATTTCATTAAAATACGCCCAGCAGTTTTAGTGCGATTGTCGTTTTTTTTTTTTTCAGTTTTAGACATGACTTAACAAATTAATTACACTACGTTATACAAATAAAAGTCAAATTCTGCTTAGACGAAATTATTAAGAAAATGGTCTAATATAACATAATATATTTTTCCAAAAAATTACGACTAGCCGTTTAGACGTGATTCTCATTTTAAAATCAGCTACTCAAGTGAATCGGCGCCTTAAGGTTATTGGTACTAGTGAAGTCGAGTTAAAACGACCCAGAGGTTGAAATTGTTCAGTTCACAATTTATCGAGAGTTTTTAATCTCTCAAGATAGTTCATAAACTTACGCAGTTTCTAATAATACGATGACTTATAAATCGAATTTAACATTGAAAACATAACATTCGAATATGACTGTAGTAGGTATAAACTGATAAAAATAAAATAAAACTGTAATATTTTTTTGTACTTTAGATGAATATTTTGTAATGTATATCTACCTACTTCCTATTTGAATTGCGTGTTTCTATTATTATGTATGAGGTCATTGTAAAATGATATCATGAATAAAATTAATCCATTATCATCCATTATTATATTATAGGAGCTCGTGGCTAAATAATAACAGCCGCACTGGTCGATCATCAAGGTTAAGCAACGCTTGGCGAGGTCGGTCCGTGGATGGGTGACCATTTCAACATACCGAGTTTCCTCCGTGTCTCGTAAAGCACGCTAAGCCGATGGTCCCGGCTGTCATTTGAAGATCTTTGTATTGACTAACCTTTTAATGTTTTCTTCTAATCATGATTTAGTAAACAAAAGACATGAGAAATGTGCCCATGTCACAATTTCACAAAATCATCTTTCAATTATTCGGTCTTTTGCAATTTTGGGGTTCGAAAAGTGGGATTATTGGATGATTCGCACGAAATGAATGTGCGAATCGAAATTTTTAAATAATATTATTTTTTCTGTGGCGATTCGCACAAAGTAGGGAGCTGACTGTCACCCACATAATTTGGGGCGTGCACTCCTAAAGTCTCCGAGACAGTGCAATTTTGTTGACACGAGACACCGATGTCGTTAGCATGTCACTCGCACAGTTCCTACTTATGTTGATTGTGGATAGGGTTGCCACCCGTACTATTGCATTTCGTGCGAATCATCAAATAACCCGAAAAGTGCTCATTCTATTCACAATTTTCAATCACAGAATTTGTATTCAGATCTTCTCCATTTTTGGAAGCACATGCCATACAAGTAGGTACCATAGAGGATGTTTGTTTAATAGTCGGTGTTATTTATTCATTATTGCCAACCGCTACTTATGGCACATTTTATGTGTACAGAAACTCCTTTGTTTGCATAAGATTCCTTTGGTGTTCAGTGTTTGTTATTGATAGGTGTTTTTTTTTTAATATTTTATGTTATTGACTCGGTTGTGTTGTTTTTAGTACGTGTGGAATTTTTAAATTTAATCTGCGGATTTGTTATATCAAACTAATATTATAAAGAAACAAGTAAAATTGCAAAATTTAAAAAACCCCCGACACATTTATCTTGCGAAAACACCCCGATTCAAACAGTAAAACGCTCATAATTTTTGAACGGCTAAACCGACTTTATTTAAAAATAGCTAAGAACACTCTCGACAAAATTACTTTTAAACAAAAAAAAAACTAAATCGAAATAACTAAATACTAAAGATAAATGTATCTTGCGAAAACACCCCGATTCAAACAGTAAAACGCTCATAATTTTTGATTGGCTAAACCGACTTTATTCAAAAATAGCTAAGAACACTCTCGACAAAATTACTTTTAAACAAAAAAAAACTAAATCGAAATCGGTTACTCCGTTTAGGCGCTCTGATGCCACAGACAGATACACAGACACACAGGTATACAGCAACACACGTGAACTTATAACACCACTCTTTTTCCGGCGGGGGTTAAAAACACTGGTACTAAGCTGAATCCGGTAAGACTGGAAGCCGACCCCAATGAAGTTGGGAAAAGGCTAGGCAGATTGATTGATTGTTTATTTGTAGAAAAAAAAAAACAAAATATCAATGGAATCTGAGTTTTTTTTTATAAGGGGCGTCTCGCAGTTCAATCAGAATGATTGGTTTTATTACCCGACTGCCGAAGGAGGGTAATGTGTTTATCAGTCTATGTATGTATGTATGTATATATGTATGTTTGTTCCTATGTGGCGTTCCAGAGACCAAACGCGTTGGCCGATTTTGATGATTCATACGTCAATCGATTCGTCTTAACCCTGCGAGTGTCATAGGCTACGTTAAAATTGGACAATAGAAAAATGGCGGCTTTTGGGCGCCATATTGTGGGGTCCCAATTTTTTTTTTCTTCCAAACCCAGTGTGTGGAGTATCAAAATAAAGGGGTTTAAGAGGTGATTTCAAAAATATATAACACTTATATGTTTAAATGTATCTAATTCGAAAAAAACTTAACTAAAAACTTATAAATAAAAAAAGTTAAATCAAAAAATCAAAAAATCCGCCTGCTTCAAAAGCGAACTAAAAAGACGTAAACAAGGAAAAAATCATGCTGTGCAGGCGGAGGATACACCAGATTTTGGTCAGCCAGCCCGCGAATATGTATCCTCCGACTGCAAAGTATGATTTTTTCCTTGTTTACGTCTTTTTAGTTCGCTTTTGAAGCAGTCGGGTTTTTTGATTTTTTCTAGGTGAATTGTCGCACTCCTAGGCAAAGCCCTCTCCCATTCCTTCCATTTCCCTCGGCGCTTCGCCTGAGTTGAAATGAGTTTTTTATCCTGGAAAAAAACTGTATAGGCCACGTTAGTATAGCTGCGGAAAATCTACGAATTTTAAAATTAAACAGCCTATACTAATCTGTTGATAGTATGGTACTCCGCAGCGCAGCCAATATAATTTACCTAGCAAATTCTTGGCAGGAACTAGGAACTTCCAGCTGGTTGCGGCATATCCTATCATTTTTCTCCAAGACCAATGGAATGTTACTGGGCACAATTTCTTTCTGCAATAAGCCGTGCTAGCAAATACTTGCGTGTTGCTCTAAGAAAAT
The DNA here is from genome assembly GCA_949775005.1 of Orthosia gothica. Taxonomy (NCBI): domain Eukaryota; kingdom Metazoa; phylum Arthropoda; class Insecta; order Lepidoptera; family Noctuidae; genus Orthosia; species Orthosia gothica. Next base: position 38,925,745 of record OX459034.1, read on the forward strand.
CGATAGTGGCTGAATAAATAATGCCACTGGTGCCCACTTATGTGCAGTAATAGTTTCCTCAGTTGGCGTAACTTGCAGAAAACTGCAACTGTCTGGCTTTCCGTCCATGCTTTGCACAGATTCCAATCAAATAGTTTAATTAAACATCATTAAGCTGGATGCAAAACTTGCGGAAATCCTGCACACTCCTACCACAGTAAAAATATACAAACAGTATGGAAACTACCTACAAACGCTCGAAACGGCACACTAACACAAACTTACGCGACCACTCGTCGCGACGCGGCACTGACATTACCTCTAAAGTGCCCGAGCGGCTCGTCGATGCGCTCGTTTGTGTGAGTGTGCCGTTTCGAGCCTTTGTAGGTAGTTTCCATACTGTTTGTATATTTTTACTGTGCTGCTACTCTTTCATTTTGACAACTCAACAGTAACCATTGCGTGTTTGACGCCGTCGAGTAGACGGATTTTTGAACATATGAAGCAATGACTGCAACGAGGGCATACCTTGCACTATGCTTTGAACTTAAAAAGGGTGCTGGAGTCTTGATAATATTGATTATTCAGTCGCTTTGGAATTCGATATTTAGAGCTAGATTAATAACCTTTTCGTAATGGTAATAGTGAGAAATGAGTATATTAGAGGCAGTTAGAAAATGGCGCCAGTGACAGAAAAGTTGAAAGGAAACCGTTTGTCCTGGTATGGTCATTTGATGAGGAAGGATTAAACGCATGTTACTAAAAGAGTTATGAATACAGATGTGGATGGATGGAGAGGAAGTGGAGGCAGCCAAAGAAAAGATGGATGGACTGTGTGAGGAAAGATATTACTTTTTGATGATACATTATCTTTAGAAGCACTAGAACCCTCAAAAGATGCTCAAAATTGTGCAGTCAACAGAGGCCAGTGCCTGCAGTCTCGACATAGCTAACGATCGTTACGTTAAGTAACATTCGTTAACTCTTACCACAAAATAGTAAGTATACAGAAGGGCCACTCCCGCCGTTTGGAAAATTGACAGCTAAACTTGAGAGATTCACTAGGGTTGCTACTATATTGATTCCGAATTAAAAAAAAAAGGGTAGGTTGCCCAAGTTACAAACATAAAAACATAGATTCGTCTAAACATACATCATATCATGCTTACATGCCTTAGAGGGTAGACAGGGCATCAAATATCCATTTAATATCACGAACACTACAACCCTAGTGAATCTGTCAAGTTTAGCTGTCAATTTTCCAAACGGCGGGAGTGGCCCTTCTGTATACTTACTATTTTGTGGTAAGAGTTAACGAATGTTAGCTAGCGTAACGATCGTTAGCTATGTCGAGACTGCAGGCCCTGGTGTACAAGTTTGACAACTTTAAAGGAAAACATATAGCCACAGTATTCTTTCTATTTCAGTTTGTGGAATTACGTTTAAATTGGTCCAATATTGGAGGAGAAAATAGGCGAGACCCAAACCTCGAATTATGACTTTTTACTTAGGAAATTCAGTCGGAACCCTGCGACCGCACATCCTCATAGGAGTGGAATTCCCTGCCGGAGTTTTAACTAGGTGGTAGCTAATGAACACGGACTTCAGGTCTCAAAAGTGAATATGATGTTATTTTTAGACAATATTACCATCAGGTGAGATACCTAGTAGTCAAAAGCGAGCGTAGAATTAATGACTAAATGATTCCTTTTTAACCCCCGCCGGAAAAAAGGGGTGTTATAAGTTTCACGTGTGTTGCTGTGTATCTGTGTGTCTGTCTGTGGCATCATAGCGCCTAAACGGATGAACCGATTTCAATTTAGTTTTTTTTGTTTGAAAGGTAATTTTGTCGAGAGTGTTCTTAGCTATGTTTGAATAAAATCGGTTCAGCCTTTCAAAAGTTATGGGCATTTTACTGTTTGAATCGGGGTGTTTTCGCAAGATAAATGCGTCGGGGGTTTTTTAAATTGTGAAATTTTACTTGTCCACTCTTCAAATAACATCGTAAATTTAACCAAGAAATGTGTACGTGAATATCAACCGTTTCTTACATGTTCGCATTTTGAGACCTAGGCCTTACTTGAGCACGCCTGGCCTCTTAGGTCGTGTTCGTGTAAGGACTTAAAAAGGAATGAGGAGAAAACCGTGTCCTTTGTGAGTTTTTTGTACTGGCTTAGTCTCGGGTGACATCGATTTAGTAAGAACTCTGCACTAAATTAACCTTTTTAAGATTATGAATAGATCAATTAAAGAAATGTTTTTGAATTGAAAGGCAGTTGAACCATCATCATCTAAGATATCCAGTGACGATTTGTTTTATAGTATTTTTTGTTGCACGTTCTTACAGTTTCATTGCACAAAAATGTGTTACAATACAAATTTAAACGATCGAGTGGAATGCCTCAGAAATTTAAAACCGCGCCATCTATTGGCATCAATTTTAAACGTTCCGTTCAAATAAAATCGTATCTTTGAAATGTGAATTTAGAGCTCAATATTCCATAATTGTGTGCTTAGGAGAGTGGATTAAACAAGAACATACAATTTTCATGTTCTATTCCAGAAAATGTTAACTTTACACACAATTCAATAACAAATAGGTGCATATTGCGCCATCTAGTGAGATTTATTTGAACCAAATTTTCTTTCTTAGCTTGGGACCCCGTGCCATAGGTTAATTCTGCGTGCTGAGCAAAGCTAAGTTTCCATCTGGAGGTCATAAAATTTCTTGTATCTGTTAAATGCATGTGTCGAATGTTGTGCGTTACATATAATCACGCCTTCTAGAGGAGCTCGTGGCTAAATAATAACAGCCGCACTGGTCGATCTTCAAGGTTAAGCAACGCTTGACGAGGTCGGTCCGTGGATGGGTGACCATTTCAACATTCCGAGTTTCCTCCGTGCCTCGGCAAGCACGTTAAGCCATTGGTCCCGGCTGTCATTTGAAGTTCTTTGACAGTCGTTACGAGTAGTCAGAAGCTTGAGATCTGACACCAGTCTAGCCAAGGGGTATCGTGTTACCCAGTTATTGGGTTGTGGAGGTCAGATAGGCAGTCGCTCCATGTAAAACACTGGTACTCGGCAGAATCCGGTTAGACTGGAAGCCGACCCCAACATAGTTGGGAAAATTCTAGGCAGATTGATGGAACATATAATCACGCCTTCTATTGGTCCTGGTGCGAACAGACAACTTATCATAATGAATTATTGCAGCTTTTCTGTATGACGTAAAGAAAATATTATCATTAAAGCTAATGATAATAGCGTCACAAAATTAACGAGCCGCAATAAACCACCGTTCCACCTCACCGTGTCACACCCGGAACTATAATCCGGCCTTACCCGGCCCTTTTACTATGATATTACGGAAGCAAACAAATCATAAGCGAAAAAAACTACCTTTTTGCGTGGGGTCTTTTTATAACACCATATTAATGTAATTGGCCCCTTAATCTTTCATTACAGAGCTCTTAAACCTTTATAATTAAATTATCTTCTTGTTTTCGTGTTGATGGCAAACTCTTTTTAGTCATTACTAGTGGACGCTGCGCGGTTTCACCCGCGAAGTGCCCGTTCCCGTGGGACTACAGGGATACAAGTAAAATTTCACAATTTAAAAAACCCCCGACACATTTATCTTGCGAAAACACCCCGATTCAAACAGTAAAATGCCCATAACTTTTGAACGGCTGAACAGATTTTATTCAAACATAGCTAAGAACACTCTCGACAAAATTACCTTTCAAACAAAATAAACTAAATCGAAATCGGTTCACCCGTTTAGGCGCTATGATGCCACAGACAGACACACAGATACACAGCAACACACGTGAAACTTATAACACCCCTCTTTTTCCGGCTGGGGTTAAAAAGTAGCCTATGTCATCTGGGGATAGTGTAGCTTCCCAACGGTGAAACAATTTTTGAAATCGGTCCAGTAGTTTTTAAGTATATTCGTTACATACAAAAATGGAAAACTTTATTAAACTATATTATTATTATAGAAGTATGGATGAAATTTAGTCACTATTTTTACCCGATTACGGCGAAGATGGTTATGATTTTAGCAGTCTATGTATGTTTGTATTTACGTATGTTCCTCCGTAGCGCCTAAACTATTCATCCGATTTTGATGAATAAGGTGTCAATCGATTCGTTATTATGGCCCGGGTAATATAGGCTAAAAATAAGAAAAACTGTATTCTTTTTACAGCTTATATTAAACTATTTACTTTTTGTCTGCCTGTCTCAATGCTCGCTTATTTCTTCTTGGCCACCGATTTTGATACAGTTGTGTTGTTGTCAGATAAAGCCGGCAGGTTTATATGTATTGCAGTAGCACATGTTTTTCTACAGGAGCCAAGTCGCGGGAAAACGCTATTACCTTTATATTTATCATTTATTTTATCACCCTGTTCTTTCCGACTCCAGGCCATAATCCTTCTTCTCTCTCCTTCAAATCTTTATAAGCTGTAATTTTAATACTCAAAGCTCAAGAAAGCCCACCTCTTTCTAGGTCAGCATTGATTTATTAAGCATATTCTGAGTTGTAAAACTTATACTGTTTTGTGCGGGCGTGTTGCGAAATTAAGGGCCGGCTTAATGAAGGCCGAGGGTCTTTTAAGAAGCGTAAAATCTTCTTATTATACCCTGAGTTAATTGTGCTTTTATGGGTGGTATTTGTCATTGTAAATTTTATGCACAGCAGAGATGCTTTCATCTGAGAGGAGAAATTATTTTATGCCCTAGAGCTTCGGCTTATTTCATCGTTGAAGAATGTCACGATTAGCTCTGGTAAAAGGGTTGATTTAATAGGTAGATCAAGGTCATTGCATGTCAGGAGCTCGTGGCTAAATAATAACGATCTTCAAGGTTAAGCAACGCTTGACGAGGTCGCTCCGTGGATGGGTGACCATTTCAACATACCGAGTTTCCTCAGTGCTTCGGAAAGCACGTTAAGCCGTTGGTCCCGGGTGTCATTTGAAGATCTTTGACAGTCGTTACGGGTAGTCAGAAGCCTGAGATCTGACACCAGTCTTGCCATACGGTATCGTGTTACCCAGTTACTGGGTTGTGGAGGTCGGAGGAGTCGCTTCTTGTAAAACACTGGTACTCAGCTGAATCCGGTAAGACTGGAAGCCGACCCCAATATAGTTGGGAAAAGGCTAGACAGATGCTGATGATGATGATGTCATCATGAGGTAACCTGGAGTGGTAAGTAACTCCTACTGCTGATTCACTCGTACTCTCAGGGCACAGGTTTTTTACGTAAGTAACAGAAGTGTAAAATCGCCAACCTACGTTTTACAAGCGTGGTGTGCATTCCCTGTTTGAGAAGAGGCTTATTGCCTGCAATGAGACAAGAACATGCTGGTATTATGACCGATGCAAAAACTTGATTTATCACTTCGGTGTAAGCAGGGTTGCAAGTAAGAGAAATATTATCCAAAAACAAAATGTATGTATAATACTCACAACGGATCTTTGTGTCTCTGAATTGGCTGGAAGAGGCTGCGCAGTAGCTATTTTTGTGTCAATATTGAAAGTGAAAATAGCATTGTACAACTGTCTCTTTCACTCGCATACGTTTGTCGCATCATCCTATCTCGCTTACTCTATGCAGTTAATCTATTTCGTGCGCAATAGTTGACAGAGCCAACTTCAGACACACTAAGATCCGTTGTGAGTATTATCACAGATTACTAAATAGTTACTACGTGTATGGTATTATACACGTAAAGCATAGTTTCCTTGTATTTACAAAGGCCACAATAAAATACGTAAGGATATGGGTCAGGGAAATGTGGCAACTTACAGATAACTTGCAAAACACGTACGTGCCGTATCATAGAACGTCCCACTCGCACCGTCCGTGCTTATGAATTTGTATACTTTACGACGTGACGATCTCGACTTTCCTGCGAGCCCTGATACCCTGGTTGTTGCTCCATAAGTACACAACGTTATTAAGTTATTTTCCAGGTAGATTGGCGCCGAGGCCATTGCGAAACATACTTGGGCCAGATTGTTTTGTTTACTGGTAATTCTTGTTGTCTTCAAGAGAGTTTGTAAAACAAGCCGTGTGGCTGTTGAGATAGCCATTCGGCAAAAATTACCATACAAACCCTCAACCCTATTTTACCCTTTAGGGGATACATTTTTATACAATCCTTTTCTATTACTCACCTTTGTTATATCCATCGACCTCTCGCCCAAATGTTCTTTACAAGCTTTTATTTAACTTGCAATGTATGTACGTATGTATGTGTGTTCGGGTCAAATCTTGCAACTGAATTTTAAACCAGTTATCATCCACCGATTAAGATTAAATTTTGCATATAGGTTTAGTTTGGATGAGAATGCATGGTTAGCTAAGTGTCATCATTCTAAATCCAATATGGTTGACGGCTCAAGATGGCGGGCTAGTTATTTTTTGTGCACTGCCATGATATGGGTGTCAAATGAAAGAGTTTGCTGAGAAGAATACGAAAAAAGTTTATTGAATATTTTTTTTCTACTCTTAATGGTTTAGTTGTAGATTTAGACTGTCAGTGAATTTAAGATTGTTTAAGACAATTGGTACAGTTTTCAGAAGCATTTTGATGGTCCAAGTATTTTCAACCGACTTCAAAAAGGAGGTTCTCAATTCGACTGTATGTTTTTGTATGTATAATGCGTGTTTTCATGGTAACATAAGAAACTTTTTAAACAAAAAAAAAACGACTTCCAATACGCAACACTAAAAAGGGAAAAGCTTTCTTTTCGGAAGTCGGCGTTAAGAACGAAAAAAAAATAAGTAGCAAAGACACCGACTTCTCGAAAAAAGGAAGTTACTTTTCGCCTTTTACTGTTTTTTTTTGCTATTTACACGATGTATCTCCTGTTTCATTCGTTCGCCAAGTCTTGAAGAACGAACTTGTAATGAATGTAGATGCATTTATCATAGAGCACCGCGGCAGCCGTGTCTATGAATTTGTATGGTTTACGAAGCTTGCGAAGTCACGACAAACCAGTTGCTCATACAAGTTAAATTCGAGAAGGAGTAACGTTGAGAAATGTTTAACTAGACATAAGGCGCAGGCATGGAGCACACAAACCGGGCGCAGGCCACATAGAAATGGCGTCGGGCGCGGACTTGGCACGGGCGGCTTCCTATTCCATTCAAATTTCAAACTAAGTGCATGGAAATAAAGCGCATTTTGTTCTGGCGCGGACTCCGAAATGTTGCGTCATAACCGCGTCCGAGCAACGACATATCGTGTGTCCTAAATTGCGCTTTATTTCCATGCATTTGTATGAAATTCGAATGGAATAAGAATCCGCCCGTGCCTTGTCCGCGCCCGATGCCATTTCTGTGTGTCCTGCGCCTAAGACCATTTGGTCTTATAGTTTAATTTGCAAAAGTCGGACGACAGATGTTTCATTAAGACACATCCTGGGGAGACTAGAAAGGCACAGTACAACTATTTTCTTTGTGTCCCTCGGCAATCATCGCATTTCCGAATGCTAACGAATGCTAATTTCCATATTTCGGCTAGCCTTGTTGATTGAATGTGAGACTGTGAGTTCAAAATAAGACGAATCGATGGTATTTACATGTTATGACCCCTCAAACATTGTGTTTCCTGGATGGTTAGCCCTTTTTAGGGTTCCGTACCTCGAAAGGAAAAAACGGGACCCTTATCATTATATATAAGATCACTTTGTTGTCCGTGGGTCTGTCTGTCATGACCCTTTTTCTCAGGAACGCGTGGAGGGATCAAGCTGAAATTTATATCAAATACTCAGGTCTACTGTCCCTGAAAGCTGTGAAAAAGACAAACTTCTAAGTTAACGCAATCAAAAGATACAGCCGTTTATGCCGAAAATTTGCGACACTCGTAAGGGAATCAAAACCTACAGGGTACTTCCCGTGAACTCAGAATCTTGAAATTTGGTACGAAGCAACGTCATAAAGCACAGATAAAGAAAAAATTGCGAAAACCGTACATTTTTTGTTGCATCATGTAAAAAAATAAAATATTTTAAATCTTAAAATCGGCCAACCACCGGCCGGCCGGCCACTTTTTCTTATACCTGCAGGTTTTTCCGGAACCCTCGGTGCGCGAGTCCGACTCGCACTTGGCCGGTTTTTAGGGTTCCGTAGCCAAATGGCAAAAAACGGAACCCTTATAGATTCGTCATGTCTGTCTGTCTGTCTGTCTGTCCGTCCGTATGTCACAGCCACTTTATTCCGAAACTATAAGAACTATGCTGTTGAAACTTGGTAAGTAGATGTATTCTGTGAACCGCATTAGGATTTTCACACAAAAATAAAATTAAAACAATAAATTTTGGGGGTTCCCATACTTGAAACTAAAACTAAAAATATTTTTTTTCATCAGACCCATACGTGTGGGGTATCTATGGATAGGTCTTCAAAAATGATATTGAGGTTTCTAATATAATTTTTTTCTAAACTGAATAGTTTGCGCGAGAGACTCTGCCAAAGTGGTAAAATGTGTGTCCCCCCCCCCTGTAACTTCTAAAATAAGAGAATGATAAAACTAAAAAAAATATATGATGTACATTACTATGTAAACTACCAGCGAAAATTGGTTTGAACGAGATCTAGTAAGTAGTTTTTTTTTAATACGTCATAAATCGTAAACCGCAATTTACCAAGAACGGAACCCTTCGTGCGCGAGTCCGACTCGCACTTGGCCGGTTTTTTCATATTATTATGTGCAAATATGGATTTTTTCGCAAAAAAATTAAATCCAAAAATCTAATTCAGCAAGTAAACACTGCCCTGTCTCCGAGTCCTCCTGTTATTAATATGAGCCTGCAGTAATATTATGCGCATATTTAAGGGCGGTCGTTCGCCGCACCCTTGTAGGGTTTGTTTACATGGAGTCCACTGTCGCTGATGATAACTGAGGCCGTTTATAAATAAATGGGAAATGGGTATAATTATACTTTACGTGCTAATATGATGTGTGGTGGAACGGATAGGCTATTTAAATTAGGTTCCCTTAGGAGTAATAAATGAAAACTCGTTGGATACCTGACCTCGGTGATACTGTTAATTATTAGGTCGGTAGTCGGTGTTGAATATTGACATGTAGATTTTGGTAGCCAATTTTTTTAACCCCCGCCGGAAAATGAGGGTTGTTATAAGTTTCACGTGTGTTGCTGTGTATCTGTGTGTCTGTCTGTGGCATCATAGCGCCTAAACGGATGAACCGATTTCGATTTAGTTTTTTATGTTTGAAAGGTAATTTTGTCGAGAGTGTTCTTAGCTATGTTTGAATAAATCGGTTCAGCCGTTCAAAAGTTATGGGCGTATTACTGTTCGAATCGGGGTGTTTTCGCAAGATAAATGTGTCGGGGGTTTTTTAAATTTTGAAATTTGACTTGTTAGAATCAGTTATTTAACTAGTCCTTATATATTATGTTAGTGGATTATTGCAATCACCGTTATTTTCTTTATATAAAAAACTATTGCTGTTTGTTAGTCTCGCTAAAACTAAAAAACGGATTGACCGATTAGAATTTATTTTTTTGTTTGTTTTATTCGCCAGAATACAAGGAAGGTTTAAAAACAAAACAAAATAAGTAGGTGGGGTAGGTAGGTAGTCTGTTGACGGACGCAAAGCCGCAGGCATAGCTTGTATAAAATAAATCGTGTGGGATTGAAATACTATCGAACTATTCAAACAATATTTTTTACAAATAGTTTTTTTTTTTTCCTAATCCTGCGTTATTCTTTTCTGATTAATTTCGTTGCGGGATCCAAGACAGTTAAATTCATTCTCCAGGACTTCGTCGAGCTTCATTGCCTCGGCGCTTTTCTGGCGGTCGCCACTGTTGATTCTGGCTTTCAGGAGTTGCAGTGGCTTGGGAAAAGTGCGGGTGGGATTGTACCAATAAAATGTACTAATTACAAACTTACGGTGTTTGCAATAATTCGGTGGCATAGATACCGGTGAATGGATAATTATTCGTTTGTTAATTGAATTTTCCTATCGAATATCTTTTTCCTTTGTCCTATGATCCTGGTATAGGTCTATCTTCCTAAAATCATCAAATACCTTTCCTCGAAATTCAAATACTTTCGGTTCCATATTTGTCAACGGACTCGTATCGGTATACGAGTCCGTTGACAAATATGGAACGAAAACGAGGTGAAATTGACTAATTTTGAAATTAAAATTTACATAACTAGTTCAATTATATTTTGAAAAATATGAATAAAATATGAACAAAAGAAATTGTTCAATGTTAACCTTTGAACATCGAATCAGCACTTGGCCCGGCGACGACTACACAAGCGGCCTAGTTAAAATAATGACTGAGTTGCATCTTACACGCATGAAACACATACAACTTTGTATAATAGTGTGTATTAAGTTAAATTAGTATATAAGCTGTACATCTTGTAAAATAAAGCAGATTTGAATTTTATATTCTTGTCTCATTACCCCTCACTGTGGCCAAGACACCTTTAGCCTTCTCAGTCTCGTGAGTCTGCGAGCTGGCAGTGAGTTTATCCTTCCCGATCCTGGACATCCTGTCTACTATCCGTCTGTAACCTTAGGTCGCATGGTGCAGACATCCTGAACTTATTTATATATTTATATATCACTACTAGGTATATGGTAGGTTAGGGCTGTAGGGCTTATAGGGATTATAGTCGTAGGGACTGTTAGGCTTATAGGTTCAGTAGGCGCGTGACGTATCATATCCCTACATGTACTAACGCACCCTCAACAGTATTGCGACCTCACGTGACATCTGTTTGGAGTGGTTAGACATTTTGGTCCTTCGAGCATTTGAAATTTCTTTCAATCACGCGGTCCCCTTATTACTGTAGGAATTGACCTTGACAGACTTGACTATTGAGTTAGGTAAATAGGGCCGTTAGAGAAGTGGGAAAGAAGAGCACTATGGAGATACAGGAAGTTAACGAACTAATCAGGAGCCAGGAAGCGGATTACAGTGAGATCAAAAGGATAGTCTCAAACCTGAAAAAGGACTCGCCCACAAGGAAAACGGAAAAATACCTCAACGAACGGGAGAAAATATTAGACCAGGTTTTCCAGCGAGTTCAAGAAAACCACTTGAAACTACAAGATCAAGAGATCTTGTCAACTCATAAGTACATTACTACAAACTACTTTGGTAACATTAAGAAATGTTACGACGAAGGAATCAACTACCTCAGAAAATGTGAGGAAAGACTACAACACGTACAAAGTATTTATGAACCACGACTTCTAGACGAAGATGAAGACAAGGGGGTTGTCAGTAGCCCAAAACTGTTTATACAACTGTTCCGAATGTCACAGATAGCCAAGAAAATATCTCAGGCTAAGGAATCCATTACTCAGGATAAGCCAATATGGCATTTACAGACACTATTACAAACCTTACAAAAACAATGGCTAGAAATTGAAGAGACGCACATCGAATTACTGATGGCTGAAAGCACACTGGACAATAGCTATTTCAAGGATAATTGTTTCGAGAATACACAGACAGATTATGACATTATCATAAATTTGTTAGAAGCAAGAATAATCCAAAACTCGGGTGAAAAAGCTATGTCGACAAAATCGTCAGTAAAACTTCCACGAATAAATATTCCCATATTTGCGGGGAACTATGACTCTTGGTACACATTCCAAGATTTATTTAGAAAAATAATTCACGAAGATAACACGATTTCTTCTACAGAGAAAATGCAGTATCTTAAAACACACGTAAAAGGCGACGCAGCAAGATTAATACGTCACTTAACAATTAGCGAAATAAATTACGAAACAGCTTGGAAATTGCTTACGCAGAGATATGAAGACGAGCGCATGATTGCTACTAAGTTTATTGACAAATTATTAGATTTACCTAAAATGCAACGAGCAAACGCGATACAATTACGAGACATGCACGACACTATAAATGAATGTCTTGAGGCACTGAAAAATCAAGGCATAAACACACCATCTTGGGGCCCTCTATTGATAAGAATAGTCAGTAGAAAATGGGACGAGGAGACAAATACCAAGTATGAAGACCAATTACAAAACAGGAATAAATTACAATCCTTCGACGAGATGATGAAATTCATGGAAAACCGTTTCAGTTGTCTTAAGTCATTTGACGGGTCGTTATCACATACTAATGGTCAACAATCACGTAATAGACAAACATCGGAAAAATATAAACGCTGTTGGCATTGTCAAAGTATGGATCATAGTATTCATTCTTGCCCTAGTTTCAAAGAGTTATGCGTCAGCGACCGATACAAAGCCGTCACGGAAAAAAGAATGTGCAAGCGTTGCTTAAATCACGATGATCGGAAACAGTGTGTGAGTGCAGTTTACAAACAATGCGATATTTGTCAACATAAGGGGCACAACACATTATTACACCAATCTAAACCGTTTCAAAATAGTAATAACGGCAAAAAAAAACCAACAAAAAATGGATTATGTCAGAAGTAGCGAAAATATTCGATCCCCTGGGTTGGTTAGCACCAATTATAATTAAATTGAAGCTGCTTATACAAGAACTGTGGACTAACGAGATAGGATGGGATCAACCTGTTGATAACATACTCCAGAAAAAATGGATTGAAGTACAAAAACACCTTAAAAGTATAGAAAAAATAAAAATTCCGCGGTGGTGTCACATAACTGATAGCACAGAGAATGAACTATATGGTTTCAGCGACGCGTCCGAGAAAGCTTACGGAGCGGTCGTATATAGCCGTGTAAAAATCAATAACAACTACTACATTACATTATTACAAGCAAAATCAAAACTGGCACCGAAGAAACAAAAGACTACTCTACCTCGTCTCGAGTTATGTGCAGCACTCCTACTAGCCAGTTTGATCGAAAAAGTTAAAGAAGCGCTCAATTGTAAGAATATCACGATATCTTGTTGGACGGATTCCATGATCACCTTAGGCTGGATAAGAGGAGAGCCTGGACGCTGGCAAACTTTCGTAGCTAATCGGGTATCACAAATTAGACAACTTGTACCGAACGCAGAGTGGAACCATGTAATATCTGCTGATAACCCAGCTGATATCATTTCAAGAGGCCTTGAGCCGGAAAAACTTGTTAACTATTCCTTATGGTGGAATGGTCCACTATGGTTAAAAACCGATCAGATACCCACCACGAGACGTATGCCACAGCCGACTGAGGAAATCAAAAAGTGTCACACAGTTACAAGTGTTACAACTGAGATAGAAAAGAACGATATCTGGAATAGATTTTCCAGTTTAAATAAAATGTTAAGGGTGTTATCTTACTGCTATAGATTTGCAAACAAGCAAACAATAAATAAACCAATTTCTTGCGTTGAATTAAAAAAGGTAACAAAACGAATAATTCTGAAAATACAACAACAGGAATTCGAAGAAGAATTGAAAACTATACAAAGAGGACAGCCTATGAAGAAAAATAAAAAGCTATCCACTTTAGATCCATTTATAGACGAGGATGGATTACTAAGAGTTGGAGGCAGGTTACAAAACTCTGGATTGCCTTACAACCAGAAACATCCAATACTGTTACCATACAACCATCATGTAACGTCACTAATTATACAAGACGCACATTTAAAAACGTTGCATGGAGGCAACAAATTAACATTAGCATATTTACGACAAACATACTGGATCATTAATGGAAAAAGAAAAGTGAAGAGCGTTATTAACAAATGTGTGAAGTGCATACGATACAAAGCAGACACAAACTCGCAAAAAATGGGAATCCTACCAAAAGTACGAGTGACGGAATCATATCCATTCAGTCATACTGGAGTGGATTATGCAGGTCCAATACAAACCAGAACTATGAAAGGAAGAGGTCACAAGTCTTACAAGTCATACATTGCTGTCTTTGTATGCCTAGCAACAAAAGCAATACACCTAGAATTGGTGGGAGATTTGACAACAGAAACATTTATCGCTGCACTACGCAGATTCATGGCACGTAGAGGTCATGTGTCACACATGTATAGTGACAATGCAACAAATTTCGTAGGTGCAGCCAACTTCTTACATCAAGAAATATTACAAATCACGCAATCGCCGCAATTCCAAAGCGCAATAACAAACATAGGAACTGAGTGGCATTTTATTCCTCCGTCATCTCCACATTTCGGTGGCATTTGGGAAGCTGGCGTAAAGTCAGTGAAACATCATTTACGACGAGTAATCGGAGATACGACTCTAACATACGAGGAAATTACCACCTTACTACACCAAATTGAAGCGTGTTTGAATTCAAGACCATTGTGTGCGCAAACCGAAGATGTTAATGACAACACTATACTAACTCCAAGTCATTTTCTTATTGGCCGAGAAGCAGTAGGAACACCAGATCCGATGGAAAACATTAATACTGACTTAATGAATAGATGGAAACAGATACAAAAGATGAAAAAAGATTTTTGGAACAGTTGGACAAAAGACTATCTACATCAACTTCAGCAAAGATACAAGTGGAAACAAGCACATGAAAATGCTAAAATTGGAACTGTGATACTAGTAAAAGATGACAATATAAAACCAAGTAAATGGCCGTTGGCAAAAATCACAGAAGTCCACCCAGGAAATGATGGGGTAGTTAGAGTGGTAACAATTAAAAAATCAACAGGAGCTGAACAGAAGAGATCAATTCATACATTGATCCCGCTCCCTGTAAACGAAAACAAAGAAATTGGTACAACAAGTAAAGACATACAAACGGCTACACAATGTAACATATCAACAGCTACCACAAACAGAAGAGGTATACGATCACCGAAAAATTGGATAAAGGGTTTACTATTACAAACAATACTTGTTTTATTAATTGGCACCATATCAAGTACGCCTACATACACATTAAAAAATATAGATCCAGGATTGTATGTGGAAAAAATAGGAACTGCAACTATCAATCGAGGAATGTTTAGAATTGAAACAGACTACGAGAAAGAAAGTTTAGAACTAGACCAAGGAAAGATTGAAAAAATAACGTCACAATTCCAACAATTTTGCATAAATACGCAAAAAATCATGTACGAAACGCATTGCAACGAATTTTATCACCATTTAAACGAAGAAAAAACAAAGTTTAAGACAACAAAAGGATACCTAACAGAAATAAGAAATAATAGGAAGAAAAGAGGTGTATTAGGTCAACTCTTAACATCGGTGTTTGGAGTTAATGACGAAGTATACAGAGACATAGATACATTAAATAACAACCAGCAGAAACTTATTGATGCTGCCAACCATCAAACAAAAATAATGATATCTACAATCACAACTGTAAACCAAACTGAAGAGCAAATCAAAAAAAAGCTAGATAAATTCCAAGCAAAACTAAATGAAGCAATATCATTTATGAATCAGAACAATGTTTGGTATAAAAAGATTGACAACAACCACGTTAAAATACAAGTAATGCAAGCCTATGAGTTAGCAAACAATTTCATCAATGAAATAATGGATTACTATACAGGTTTACTTGAAATTTATTTACAAAAAGCAAGTGTATATAGCATATTAACACCAACACATGTCAGCAACATAATAAAAACGGCTAATCAAAAGTTACCATCAAACTTAAAAATCATTCAGGATCAAATAATACAGACTGAGATGAATGTAAATACTACTCACATAAGAGTATATGCTCACTTTCCAATACACGACGTAACAAAGTATACACTCATACATGTCACGCCTATTCCAGAGAGGAAAACTGATGCATCGTTCGAGTGTTTCTCTATTCAGCAGACCTTCATGGGGTTCGACTACAACAACGAGCGTTACTTTGAACTGAGTCAAGAAGAATTTAAAGATTGTCTTCATAGCAATACAGAATTTGTCTGCTATCCTGTAGCTGTCAAGAACATGCAATTAAATAAAAATTGCATAGTTGATCAACTTTTTAGAACTGAGAACTACACACAAACTCAATGCACGTCAGAAATCTACAAAATGTCGACAGATATTGTATGGAAGCAATTATTCATGCAAAACACTTGGCTCTTCGTAACGACAAAACCAGTAGCCATATCGATTGTGTGTGACGGACAAAGACAAGAAATAACGATTCACGATGTTGGAGTTCTACATATCGCCGAGAATTGCGTTATTAAAACACTTAAAAACATACTTGCTGCAAAAAGAACAACGACTGTGACAGTGCTAGCTTCTTATTCTAAAACAACGAATTTCTCCATTAATACGCAGATTTTACAAACAAACATTAAAGATATATCGAAAGAAGAAGTAGTGTTAGACAGGACAAAAGGAATTTTTGACCATTTAGTCACATCTGAAACTAGCTTACAGACTCAACTAGATAACACAATTTGGAAACAGTTACAGTCTCATACATACATAGCTAGCATCAGTACTTCACTCATAATCATAACTTTAGCATTTGTTTTAATTTATTTTGGTCCACAGGTGTTGAATCGACTTAGAGCCGTCATTACTGCGAGAAGAAACACTGCGCCACCTGCTCAATTGCCCTCGATCGTCAGCAACATACCACACACGCAACTAACAGAGCAGCCGTACGGCATACCACGCAGGGTGCCCACTCAAGCACAGCAAACTGGAGAAGGCCAGGCCAGACCATACGAAACCATTGAGCTGTACCAACTACGGTCCTGTCCCTGAGGAGTCGCCAGAATGTTCAATGTTAACCTTTGAACATCGAATCAGCACTTGGCCCGGCGACGACTACACAAGCGGCCTAGTTAAAATAATGACTGAGTTGCATCTTACACGCATGAAACACATACAACTTTGTATAATAGTGTGTATTAAGTTAAATTAGTATATAAGCTGTACATCTTGTAAAATAAAGCAGATTTGAATTTTATATTCTTGTCTCATTACCCCTCACTGTGGCCAAGACACCTTTAGCCTTCTCAGTCTCGTGAGTCTGCGAGCTGGCAGTGAGTTTATCCTTCCCGATCCTGGACATCCTGTCTACTATCCGTCTGTAACCTTAGGTCGCATGGTGCAGACATCCTGAACTTATTTATATATTTATATATCACTACTAGGTATATGGTAGGTTAGGGCTGTAGGGCTTATAGGGATTATAGTCGTAGGGACTGTTAGGCTTATAGGTTCAGTAGGCGCGTGACGTATCATATCCCTGCATGTACTAACGCACCCTCAACAGTATTGCGACCTCACGTGACATCTGTTTGGAGTGGTTAGACAGAAATTATATTCCCAAATACAAAATATTTACTTCCATAGTTTGGGAGAAAATAAAAATAACGAGCCTCTGAACGCTAAAATTTTACCCCATTGTTTTCTCATTGCAATATAAAGAACTCCCAATTTAAATGTATTTTTAATGAATTCACACTGTACAATTCAAAATATTTTTCTGCAACAAGTAAACTAATTCTTGCGCTGAGGTTGATGCAAAACATGGCTGACATGTTAGTGTTGCAAATTTTAAAAAGAAAATTGAGGTGCGTTCCATTTGCACGGATCTAGCTTAAAAAACCTAACAAAATTAAGTTATTATCAAAGTTACCCCAGATCTCAATGTAAACCCGCTTAACCGGTACTAAAAAAATTGTTTCCTTAAACAATTTGCCCATCCCCAGTATCTCATCCCAATCAATTAACTCCAGCATCATCACCTCACGAGTGCAACCCTCTGAAGCCGGAGTGGCAACAATAAGCCAGCCTCGGCTCGGGCTCAAGTGACATTACAAATAGGATCCCATGTCGTATCCCATTCAGTAGGAATGACTGGGGACAAAATTGTTTCATGCATTCTTAATAGAAACGTCGGGTTTATGTGAATCTTTATTGCTTATCTGTTTTTGAGTAAGATTTCATTGAATAAATAAATATAATTTGTTCTGTTTTGGTTTCTCGGTTTATTTGCATGTACTTTTGTATAAATTCAAGTTCTTTCAGCTGTTAAATATGTTGCTGGGGCATTTATTCCGCCACTTCTTCTTTCCAGCTGAAACACTAAGAATTAGTGATGGGTAGGCATTTTGGGCGATTGGCTTTATAAAGAACTTTGACGCTCATAAAGTGCTAGATTGTTGATTAGCCTGATAAATGACTATACATTTTTTAAACCCGGCTCGAAGGACCGTTCTGTAAAGATGGAGAAAGAAGTCGGATGCCAAAAAGCTTTTAAAAAGCGAAGTATAAGTTTATAAAGGCTAAGCATACTCATATTAAGAATTGTTAAATTACTATTTTGACGTCTTAAATTTTGAGTCTTCCATTATCACCTGAATAGCATTTCCATTTGAACAGAAGCAAGTCTCGTAATAGAAAGCTGCACAACAGACAAGTTTGAGTAACGTAGCTGTGTCACGCTGAAGGTTTCAGCCGTGCCCACTACACAGCGCGACGACCTGAAGGGTTGCCTTCGTGCCTGGTGCATGTTGAAGGAACAGGCGACCTATTATTAATAAGTTAAGGTGTAAAATAGGAATCGCTAAGCAGCATAGTTGTGATGTCTTTTGTCACGCAAGTCTCTGGTTCTAGCTGTGTGTTTACTTCATGAAGCTACTACGGTGGTTAAGGCGTAAGTCCGAGAAAAAAAGTTGTGATGTCTTTTTACACGCAAGACCCAGGTTCCAGACTACCAGCTGTGCTTGATTGAAGTATTAAGCTACTACGATGGCTTCGAACGTCGAGTTCGTCATAGAAAGGCATGAAATAGATGGTAGAGAGGTTTTTATGAGTAATGTAGCTATGTGTGAAGATTTTAGCGTGCCTCTGGCCTCAAGGCGTCTTGGCCGTGAATGCCGTGTTTCAAATTAAAGAAATGTTCACGGGTGACGACATTTAAGTACGGCCAAAGTAATGTTGGACAGCTCTAATATTGGAGGTATTTTTTCCGTATTTGTCTGTTCCTATTTTGCCTCGACTGTCTTTTTCTCCATAATAATGTCAAAGAAGACCTTTAAAATTCTAAATTTAGGCTGTACTTATCTATTTTGTTTTAGACAAAACCTCGCTGAATATGTGCTTACAATCAAAAATCAAAAAAAAAAACAAAAATTGTTTATTTCTTAACCAAGTGAAAACAACAAGTTATGATTGGAGCCTCTTTTTAGGCAAAAAATGCCTGTATTAAGAGACTCCGCTCTTCCATAGCATGATAATTTAACAAAACAGAACAGAATACAATAACATTATTCACGTGATTGTGGATTCGTGTATGGGGATGGTTTGAGTGTGTTTTGTGTGTGTGTGTGTGTGTGTGTGTGTGTGTGTGTGTGAGTGTGTGTGTGTGTGAGTGTAAGTGTAAGTGCATGTGTAGAGAAAAACGGGTGAGTTAAACCATAATATGTTGCAAGAGCGCCTCAGTATCTTCATATGTAAATGGTTTTATCCAATTGGTAAGCATTTTTTTACATTCATGTAGTTGTTTAGTGTATATGTATACCTCCTTGTTTACCCTATTATAAAGCTGAGCAGAACGTTTGTTGCATTGTATAGCAGCGAATTTCGTTCTAGTTTGTGGGATTTGAGCGATCATGTCTTTCCGTCTTTTTGGTATTATATTTATATTATAAGGAAGTGTCTTATGTTTTTTTAGGATTGTATATGTGATGAACAGTTTTCTAACAGAAAGCAGGCCACTAATCTGATATAGACTGTCAGTAGGGTATCTGATCTCGAATAAAACAATTCGCTTTCAGCGTATCCCTTGTCCCGTGTCAGGCGCCACAGACGGGTTAGTAGCATTAGTTCCCAGTTGCGGTAGTCCCCGAAAAGAATTATACCTATTAAAATAGAAGTTTGTACAGATGATAAAAAAACTGTTACAATATTTTAATCAGTCTTTATTAACACTTAAACAAATAGAAGTTTGTACAGATGATAAAAAAAGTATTACAAAATTTAAATCAGCCTTTATTAATACTTAAAAAAAATGAGTATTGTTTATCAAAATAAATCTCGTGGAGAGGTAAATATATACTCGTATAATTGTATACTTATATCTAAATTGGTATTACAAATCACAGCACTAGAATCACAGTTTGTATATATAAACATATAACCTAACTTTAGTAAGTTATATAATTTTAATTACTAATAATTTCTCATAAATGAGCTGTTATCTTACAATTATTATGCTATATTTACTAATCAACAAATGGTAAAAAATATCTTAAAATCAACTTACCTAAACAAACCAAAAAATAACAAAGGAAACAAAAATTACTTAATAAGTATGTTCATAATAATCATATTTTTAAAAAACAATTTTTAAAACACTGCTAACTTCTTGTAGGAAATTTGTAATAGAACGTTCTTTATTCTCATATTGATGGGTCAGTTTATTAATCAGCTCATCATTTTGAATGCTTGTCTTTTTCCTTTTATGGATAGGTATACCATTCATTTGTAACCTGAAAGTTAATGATATATTTTTAATAATATAAATTAGAATTACAAAAAAGGTCTACAGTTTATATTATGAAATTAATCACACAAGCCAAGGAGATTTTATATTATACCTTTCTCGTGCAATATCGTGAGTAGAAATATCTGTTGCCACGGTTTGTAGGAACAGCAACAAACTCGGTTTGCAGCCTGTATATCGCTGGAACCTTTCATTCCACGCTTCAACAAGATTTGTTGATCTGTGATGTTCTTTAAAGCAACACCAAAGTGGTATCATTTCGGGGGGTTCCAGCCACTGCTCTACAAAATAATTGTTGAATATCGTCACTGGTTCTGCTTGAAAACTGTTGAAGAAAATTTAAACTAAATTAAAAGAAATGTAACAGCCTACTTTTCCAATTTAAACCTAATTCAGTAAAAGTACTGATTGAACTTGTATTATGGCAACCAGATGACTGATATAAACATAGGTACCTAAATTATGTTTAAATACATACATATTTCACGTCGTATCCCTAACAGGCTAGCCATTGCTAAACACCCACCTTTCGCCTTTTCAAATAAATGGCCCCACGTAATATCTAATAATAATCGGACACTGTTTAAGGAATACAGATAGAATGGATTTTAGGAACAAAATGAAAAGACCTTAGGGAAGGATACTAATGTCATGGAAAGCAATAGATAGTGACAGATCTGCTAGAGCTTGAGGACCTCGGGGTCGCAGCACAATCTTTATATACATTATGTTTGTAGTGTATGTGAGTGTGCCCCTGGAGGATATAACATAAAATCTATCCAATTTAAATATTACAATACTACGAAACATTTTTTTTATTTTTATAAGTTAAGACTTACCTGTTTTCCATTAGTGTCAACCAACCATCTTCTATGTCTTCTTTTGGGAGAAAAGCTAAACTAGCACATAATTTTATATGTTGTTTAGTCTCTTCATATTTAAGTAATTCCAACGAAGTTGCTTTCCTATAAATACTTCTTTGAAAGTGTATAAAGCAGCCATGAATACTTGCTCTTGGAAACACATTTTTTACAGCATTTATAGCTGCCATTTCAAAATCCATAGTAAATTGAATGGGGCGAAATTCTTGTACAGCGTCTTTTATTTTTTGAAATAGAGCTTCGTATGTAATGCCCCGTTTATCGGTTAGAAGCGCGTAAAATAGCGGCACTATATTTGACTGATATAAATCACTGCCAATATCGCCGTGGATGGTGTATAACTGTGTAAACGGCTCTACACATGACTTAAAAGTTCCATCGCAAAAATAATGTTTGATATTTTGCACATTAATTCGGACTTTTGGTGATGCAAACACAATGATTCTTCTTTCGTTTTCTTTGCAGTCAAATAATATGTACTTCACAAACCTTTCGGGGATCACAACGCTATCCGGATTTGTGAATTTTATCTTTGGCACTTGCAATGTTTTGTTCCTGTATCTGTAAAACTGATATTTTACACTTCGAAAGTCCGGAATTTTAGAAATATTATCCAAACCTTTTCTATCTTTTAATTTTTGTATATTTTTTTCGTATACGCTTTGTACAGTGTCTGAAAAATCTTGACAAATAGCTTTTTTAGTTTGTTGCAATAATAATTTCACTTCATTCTCATCAAACTTAGGTACACATTGGGATACATGCTTGTTTTTTATTACAACACAATCCGTTTCGTGGTGTAAATTAGCTATGCCACTGCACTTAATTTTTTTTTTATTGGCGCAAGTCCACACTGTTGAATTCTTATTTTTGCGATGTTTATAATATTTGTGACCTGCATGTAATAACACAGTTCCGCATATTTCGTAATTTTTTGTTACACCCCGGGAACCACCTTCATTCGACATTGTCAATTAGCACACTGAGTAGGTCAAGTGCATAGGCAATAAATAAAGATAGACAAATACAATGGACTCTCTCCCACACGTGTGAAAGAGATAGAACGACCGCGTGTGAAAGTGATAGAACGACCGTGTTATCAGTAGATTCAGTAGGAAAGCAATAACCGGTTTGGCTGCGTGCGACCCTTTGTCGGCGAGAAGATTTATTATTGTGAAAAACATGGCACATGCTATTTAACAAATAGATACTTAACAATTTTTTTTTAATAACATAAAATTATACGAGCCCTACAATTTTTTTTACTTATGTTAGAGCTAAGAATGAAACGGAGACTAGATTTAGCTCTAACAGCATTATTTCACAATCTAATTTCAACTTAATACCCAACGTTTATAAATTACATGTATTAAGTATTAAATTAACATCCCACTATAGAACATTAAATTGCTCTTAAATTTACAAACAGTTACATTTACAACGCCATTGTACCTTGCAAGAAACCGGGTAAAAACGCAACTAGTTATTCCTTTTTGTTTTCGGGGACTATCGCAACTGGGAACTAATGCTACTAACCCCCACAGACGGACGAACTTGACGAATCAATTGTTTCAGCGGTGCTCACTATAGTGCGGGCATTTAGGGAGCGGGTGGCCCTTCTCAATGGCCCTTTTAGTGCACCCAGTGTTGTGTGAACGCACTGCTTTACTCATTTTATTGTTGTTTGAATGGATAAAGGTATGGGTGTTTTAGTTTAGGTATTGTGTTTTTGTTCTTTTTGTAGGGTGCTACCTAGGACCTGGCATTACGTGTTAAGGCAATAGCTTACATGTTGAGAGTACAATCAGTGCTTCTTCGAAAATGGGGCCGATTATAGATGACTAGCTGACCCGGCAAACTTTGTTTTGCCATAAAAATACCAAACATTTATCTACCCTACCCTACCCGACATTACCCTACCCTAACCTACCCGACCCTACACTTCCCTACAATACTCTACCCTACACTACCATACCCTACCCTACCCTACCCTACTCTACCTATATAGCCTATGTCCTTACCCAGGTCTCAAACTATCTTCATACCAACTTTCATCTAAATCGGTGCAGCGGTTTAAGCGTGAAAAGGTAACAGACAGACAGACAGACAGAGTTACTTTCACATTTATAATATTAGTATGGATTACTAATAGAAAGTTGTGGAAGAAGTAGACTTTGTTGCGTATACCCCAAATAAATTGGGGTGAGGGCAACAAAGTGATGATGGTCTAGTTCTTGACATTGTCAGTTATGTAAATACTAAGCTGTCCCACACGGCTTCGCTCCCTTCAACTGGCTACCTACCTTACATTACCATCTACCTTACATACATGATTGTTGTGTAACTTAAACCGTTTACGCAGCGCACGCAACGGAAGCTCTCAAAAAGGAATATTTTTCCCCGATTTTGCAACATTTTTCATTTATGCTCCGCTCGCACCTTCCTCGATAAATGGACTATCCAACACAAAAATATTTTTCAATTCCAACCAGTAGTACCTGAGATTAGCGCGTTCAAACAAAGAAACAAAAAAAATCTTCAGCTTTATAATATTAAGTATAGATATTCTAGATATCTCAATACCGACACGGTCAATATTCTTAAACTTGTTAAAAGACTGTCTGGCTTCAAGCTCATCTGAGATGAAGTAGACATGATCAATCAATCATTCAACACTTCGCATTCACGCGCATTTCACTCAAACATTTACAAAACATGTCAGAATTGATTACCAAAAGAGTTACGATGCGGAAGCCCGAAGTAGCATTCATATTATGCTTGCATTCAAACAATACTGTTGTAAGTAAAACGTTCTCAATAAGAAGAATGACATTGTTTGCACTTTTACAAATACACACGTCGGTTCATTGGGTTTTAACGAACGTGTGCTGTATCGAAACTTTGTTCGTATGTTACTGTTAGTCATTCAATGTGGTTTTGGCAGATTGCGGTCAAAAACTTAAGACTGGTAAGAAACTAGGTGCCCTAAATGTCTTACTAAATTCTAAGGATAATGACAGCTTTCTTATTAGTTGTCCCCGAAAAAGATGTCTTCCATGTCAATAGGAAGGTAAATACTGCACGAGCATTTTAGTCGTTGAGGTCCAAAATATTATAATATCATTCTGTAATTATCCTGTATCTATATTTTAGACTTTGACAACGAACTTATCATATAAGCATAGTGTACAGCAGGGGTTACCAAATGGAGGACCGCGGTCCGGATCCGGACCGCCTACTTATTTTGTGGACACCTATAATCTAAGATTCCATCTTCAAAATCATTTCAGCCGAAAGACTGTTGAACTTAGGTTCCCAAGTGTCGCCACATTATCCGGTCCCGTGCGTGGTGCTTGTCGCATCCGGATAGTTTCCATGATGAACTTTTCTATGAACATCTCCAAGAATTAATAACAATAGCCGGCACCAATTTTAGTCTAAACTTCGGACGGATAGTTCAAGGCAGAACATTCTTCCATCCTTTCTTAACAAAGAGCTTCCCACATTATCAATAGCTTCTGGAATGGAAAACAATATTCTATCACATACTTTAAAACAATATGAGTCACGTACGTAGACATGCCATTAGTAACACCGACAGATATTTATAATATCGATATGTCACGTAATTTGGGTCCGTCAGTCCATATGGGGTGTCAACTACTGACAATACTATAATCACAGACATAAATCTAACTAGATAACGCAAGTCCCTCCATCTGTATGAAAACCAAGCGAGCCACTTTTTCACAAACACGTTAAAAACATATTTACTAACCAATGAAAGAAAACATTTCCAATGCCTCGGCCAACTTTTTCTATACATTCTTTACAGCTCAATATGGAATAAAAAGGCATTTTTCTGGCTTTTGGTGGATTTCCGAAGCCGATAATGCTATACTGTGATTTTTAATTTCGTAGACTAAACTGACAGCTGCCAAAGACGTTTTTTTTTTTAATATTGCAAGCGCGTGTTGTAGGTAAGGCTCTATTGTGATTCATCGAATCGATGTGACATGACCCCCCAATTTAATTTTACTAATTGATGTAAATAAATGTTTTATGAATATAAACGTAATATATTTAAATAAAACAGTATTCATACACATAGTACATACACATTTATTGGGTTAAATATGAAATCAAGAATAAAATAAATGCGATCGATAAAATGAAGTCTGACATAAATAAGTAGAAACTAAATAAGGACAGCTAGTTTCCTAACAAATATATTTTTTTTGTCGTGAAATAGTTCCATTTTCGATCTACTTCGATTTTCGATCAACTTTCGATCACTCAGGATGGTCAGGATACGACACAATTTTTTGCACTTTATGTATCAATAAAGTGACAACCCCCCAAATGTTAGTTTAGACTCCGAAATTAAAAATCAATTTATAAATGAAAAGCTCAGATTACGATAATTGATCGTAATTTTGCTCTGTTTTTTGGCACGTGAAGTACATACAATTGCGTCATCTAGTTAGATTTATATCTGTGACTATAATACATTAGTACTTTTGAATAGATACTGGCTAAACTGACATCTGACATCATCATTTCCAGAGGCTGAGGTACTAGGAATTTTGACTGAGCTATTGTTTCTTGTAATCTTGC
Organism: Orthosia gothica; assembly: GCA_949775005.1. Lineage (NCBI taxonomy): Eukaryota > Metazoa > Arthropoda > Insecta > Lepidoptera > Noctuidae > Orthosia > Orthosia gothica. The sequence goes on from OX459034.1 coordinate 38,951,651, forward strand.
TCTAGTTAATAGTATTATCCTGCTCATATAGAGTAGACTGTGTTTTCAGCATCGCTTATTGTTAGATATCCAAACTGAAGTGCCGATTCGCTACGTTAGTAGTTAACAGCCTTTAATTCTTCTTGTTGTGAATTCCTACAATCTTTTTTAAATTACCTGTTCTATAGCACTCCTGGATAAAGGCCTCCCTCCACTCCTTCCACCAGCTTTATTTATCTAAACAAGAAATATTAGCTCGCTTCCGCGCACATGGCGACGTGAAGCGGAATCAGATGAAGATGAAGGCGAAGTCGAGGACGAAGTTACTGTTATATCTGAAACAGACAGAAGGTTGAAACAGATAGAGGGTTATGGTTGGAAACTAACCAGCCACTCACGCGCGATTACACAGTTAAATGTGTTGACCCTCCTACGCTCCCCGCCGGCCCGCCAACGTCGGAACTGCTAGCAACGATGCAGAAGTCATCGAGATCTTCATCGTGGGTACGCTTGTCGCCACAGCGGTGCAGACCGCCGCAGTACCAAACAATTCAAGAATTAATAGAAATGGCAACATTTTTGTAAGAAGGCAAATCCCACCGCACTATTCCCAAACCACTGCAACTCCTGAAAGCCAGAATCAACAGTGGCGACCACCAGAAAAGCGCCGAGGCAATGAAGCTCGACGAAGTCCCGGAGAATGGATTTACCTGTCTTGGATCCCGCAACGAAAATAATCAGAAAAGAATAACAGAGGAGTAGGAAAAATTTAAATTTCCACTTCCCTCCATATTAAGCAGGAGACAGAACAATCAAGGACAATAGACACAAAGGGTCATATACAACTGATAAGCCCAGTTGCCTAGCACCACGGATAAAAAATTTGCATTAATACATATTTTTTTTTGGTAAGAAGGCAGACCTGTAACTGAATCTCTGAAAAACCTAAATGATTATGACAGAAGAAATTTATCTTACACACAATATACATCTCGCCTGTACTACCCGAAGGGTAAGCCAGAGGAGAATTCAGTCTTAACATGTCAAGAACACAGTTACGAGTATGTCAAGTTTGCACGGAAATGCATTTGGAATATGAGCGGGAGGCCAATCCACTACCTGCTTGGGGCCTTTACTGGGCACTTTGTAACAAACGACATGCTCATGAAGATGGGTCTAACCGCGACACCCATGTGCAGTTTGTGTGGGGAACATACGGAACGCATGGAGCACCTTCTGTGCACATGCGATGCACTGGCGAATGAGTATATGGGTTCGATATCCAAAACAGAAGACTATAGGCTCATATCTCCTAGTCTCATTGTAAGACTTATGAAGAGGAGAAACTTTTCTAGGGGACCACAATAGATCCCAATGGGTCGAAATGTCCGAGTTATTTCTCGTCCCCTCCACAAGATAAGATAAGATGTCAAGTTTCGTTTTACCCAGATATAATCATATAAAACCATGCAGACAATTAAGACTGACAAGACATTCAAATTAACTTGCCTATAGACAAGTCAGTAATATGAATACGAGACGACACACGACACAAATGAGCCTGATTAGACCAAACTTGGGCTTAACTAGGGTCACATTCATATCATGTTTCTCTGATTTAATAGTTTTACGTCCTATTTTGCTAATTGGCGACCCAAATGAGACGTATTCAGTCAATTAACTTGACACATGAACGGGTAACTAGACTGGAATACTTCACTTACTCATCCTTTTTACCCGGCTGCAAGGAAAGGGTTTTATGTTTTTCGCGCGTATCTTGTATGTAATATTCTTTATAACCTCGTATCTTTCTAACCACTTGACGGATTTTTATAATTAATACATCGTTAGATAGGTCTTAGCCGCCCAAATGTTTAGAGATAAGTGCCGTTAAAAAAAAAGGAATATGGCGGATTATGGGCGCCATATTGCGGTTGTTGCATTTTTTTTTTTTCGTAACCCATCGAGTGGGGTATCAAAATGTAGGGTTTTTAGAGGAGATTGCAAAAATATATACCAAAAGTAATTCGCAAAAAAAAGTAGGTATAACCACGGGGTCTCATTGCTAAGAAAGAATATTTGGTTCAAATAAATCTCACTAGATGACGCGACATGTACACACAATTCAATAGAATTGTGTTAAAAATTAACATTATCTGGAATTGAACATAAACATTGTATGTTCTTGTTTAATTAACTCTCCTAAGTACAAAATTATGGAATATTGGGCTCTTAATTCACATTTCAAAGATTATTTGAACGGATCATTTAAAATTGATGCCATAGATGGCGCATTTTTAAATTTCTGAGGCATTCAACTCGATTATTAAAATTTGCATTTTAACACATATTGGTGCAAAAAAACTGTAAAAACGTGCAAACAAATACTATAAAACGAAACTTCACTGTATTTAAAGAAAAAATAAATTCACGAACCTCGTAAACCCTTTTACTTGCAAGGCGCTGTTAACACCATCTATTGCCGTGAAACGGGATCATCAAACGCGATTGATGTACTCACAAAAATAACAAGAATAAGCAGATGAAAAACGCTAGTTACGTCGGCACGGTTTTTTTGTATGGGATGAGGCATCTGTATGCTAGTATTATATTATCTGTGGTATAACTAAAAAGTTGTAAATAAAAAAACGTTAATAAAATCAAAAAACTCGACTGCTAATATGTAAACAACAAGAAAATCATGCTGTGCAGTCGGAGTATATTTATAGTTTTGGTCAGCCAGCTCGCGAATATGTATCCTGCGACTGCAGGAAGCATGGCACATGGCAAGCTGCTGAAGTTGGCACAGTTCTCGCCAAACTTCTTGGCCGTCCTGAAATCGGCTTTCCGATGCGCAAGGCACGGCGTGGTGCTGTTTTTGTATGAGATTTCCTACTGCGCAGCCATTGTAGCCAACTTCAGGGCGGCCAAGAAATTTGGCGAGAGCTATAGGAGGCCTAATATTCAGCAGCAGCAATCGCCTAAGTATGCTCCTCTTCCAAGGCTGCCAATGATGATGATTTATTTATTAAAACTTCATGCAACATACAGTTACATAGGCGGACTTAATGCCCGAGGCATTCTCTACCAGTCAACCAAGGGTGGTAGGGAGATAACATGGCAGGTGTAGATGATGATTTTAGTAGTTTATTGCCAGTCTGCTGTGCTGGCCTGTGCTGCTAATAACAAACAAAAAAACTAAATCAATATCGGTTCATCCGTTTTAGAGCCATGATGCCACAGACACAAATACACAGGTACACACGTCATTCGGGGTTAAACATGCAAGCGAATGATGATGAAGATAATACTAAACAAAGTAATTCTCTTGCTCTTAACTTCATACTATCTCTTTTCCAATCAGATTTAAGTATTCCTTGTAATACCTACCGTGAGAATTGTGACACTGAACTGTAAAATTAATTCCAAATTCTTGTTTGTTCCAGGTAAGGCCGCATCAAATCAACCACAACGCCTCGGGTTTCCGGATAATCTTAATTGTTGCGTTAATTATACAGTTTCGACGAATGCAATCCAAACTAGGTAATATTATAAATTTAAAACTTTGTTGCCGAAAAAGTCCGAAACGGACAAAAAGGTAGGCCAAGCCCTGACCGCTGATCAACAAACTTCAGTAACACTTTTCATCTCAGCAAAAGGATCCCTAAGGATTCTTAAATTTACATCTACTTTGGATGGTAATAGCCCTCCTGTCCGAATTTCGGTCATGTCAGCAAATTACAGCGAAGATCATCATAGGACATAGGTAGTCGATCAAAGTGTGTACAAACACATGTCCACACTCTTTTTAGAGTTCTGTACCCGAATGGTTCAAATGGAATCCTATTGCTGTCATTCACATGTCCGTCTGTCTGTCTGTACGTCCGTCCTTCGTCCGTCACATGGGCACACTGTTGACCCAATGCCATGCAAATTGTCAAAAAAATATTTTTAAATTTTTATGGGGAACATTTTAATTTGGTGAAGATCTGATAAAGAACTTCGGAGATGTACAACAGAACTCTTCAATAAATAACGGCAAATCATTCGGGATTGCTGCAATCGCATGTCTGTTTATTGTTTATACTATTTCATAACATAACATCACACCAGTACTCTCTAAAGGGGTACGCAGATTTCTCATTTCACCGGTTATGTTCAAGTTTCATGTTATTCGGGTAATCTATTCTGGCGTTATAGGTACCTTACTAAACAACTTGCCTATTTTAGGTAGGTACAGCTAAAAAGGGAAAACTAAAAAAAACTTTATTTTTTGAAGTCGGTGTCCAAATCGCAAAAAAACATCCAAAAATATAGTTATTTTTCACTTTGTAGTTTTTTATTTGGAAGTCGGTAGTATTTTTTTTGTAAAAAAGTTTTTTTTAAGTTTTATATTTTTGTACAGCTAAAAGGGGTACGAGAAAAAAGAAATGAGCTACCCCATCGAGTGCGGTATCGTTGTTTAGAGCTCGTTGAGTAGATAAATACTGTATCTATTGTTTTAAAAATATTAGAAAACAAATGAATGTGAAGCCACCAAAGTCAGCTTTTTTTACAAAATTTTGTACCGAGGAAAATTTACTTCCCATTGACCTATGAAGTTGAAATTTGGTGATAATGTTTATTATTACGTATATTTCACTAACATATAGCAATATATTGACTAATCAGATTTTTCTTTGAAATCCTAATTTTTTTTATTACAACTTAATTGTGCGGTGCGGTACGGAACCCTAAATGTGCTACTTTCGACACGCACTTGGTCGGATTTTTCTCTCTCTTAAAGTACCCCAGTTCCTCGAAAAAACTATTTAAATAAACAGGTATGAGTATGCCCTAACTATTTAATAACCCATACAAATAAATATTACTTATCATTTCAATCAAAGGCTTCACAAGAATTCTTACCCACGAGGAAGAATACGTGGACACAAGTAAAACTTCAAAATTTAAAAAACCCCCGACACTTTTATCTTGCGAAAACACCCCGATTCAAACAGTAAAACGCCCATAACTTTTGAACGGCTGCACCGATTTTATTCAAATATAGCTAAGAACACTCTCGACAAAATCACCTTTCAAACAAAAAAAACTAAATCAAAATCGGTTCATCCGTTTAGGCGCTATGATGCCACAGACAGACACACAGATACACAGATACACAGCAACACACGTGAAACTTATAACAGGCCTCTTTTTCCGGCGGGGGTTAAAAAGCTAGTTTAACAAATGAAAGCTTAAAAACAGAAGCATTGTTTTGTCCGCATCGGCCTTAGGAATTTACTGGGTAACCCAGATTTGAGCGGATCGATATATTTCGACCTTTAGCTAACTGATTTTGGGGAAGCCTCTGTCATTCTAATATGGAAAGAATCGTGAGGCTAGCTACTGTTTTATTGAAAAGATTTAACGTAGCTGAATCAATTTGAGAAGTAGCTGGTCATCATATTTAAATATGACTAGCAATTAAAAAAAAACGGGCCTAGTGCGAGTCGGACTCGCGCACGAAGGGTTCCGTACCATTATCGTAAAAAACGGAAAAAAACACTTTTGTTGTGTGGGAGCCCCACTTAAATATTTATTTTATTGTTTTTAGTATTTTTGTTGTAGCGGCAATATAAATACATCATCTGTAAAAAATTCAACTGTCTAGCTATCAAGGTAAATGTGATACAGCCTGGTGACAGACAGACAGACGGATCGCGGAGTCTTAGTAATAGGGTCCCGTTTTTACCATTTGGGTACGGAACCCTAAAAAACTGCTGTCTTCTGCGGCGATATTAACACCACTATTCAGAACATGACGTCAAATGAACAATGTTTAAAAAAATTATATTTAAAAAAATATAATAGCCTATGTCACTCCCACAATTGACACGAATCCAACGACACATCATATGTCATAATCCGTCAAGCCGTTTCGGCTGTAGAGCGTGCTATAGATATGGACATACATACATACGTACGCTCGATAAACATTACTCTCCCGCAGTCGGGTAAAAACTGAGATCAATCGCTTACCTAGAACCAAGTTAATAATATATTAACGACGGCCGAGGTGCCGAGGTGGGCGTCTAACGGGCGGCGACAATCGCTCCATTATGTCCGCCCGGGCGACGAACCCGCACCCACATGCTTGTCATTACTGCTGCATATCGGCGGGTGTAGGCCACACTGCACACCCTAATGAGATCAGGAATAGTAGCTTTCTATGCTGGAGAATGGAAGGGGAATCAAAATGAAACAGTCAAGTTATTTCCCTGACAAATTTAAAAAACCCCCGACACATTTATCTTGCGAAAACACCCCGATTCAAATAGTAAAACGCCCATAACTTTTGAACGGCTGAACCGATTTTATTCAAACATAGCTGTGAACACTCTCGACAAAATCACCTTTCAAACAAAAACTAAATCAAAATCGGTTATTCCGTTTAGGCGCTATGATACACACAGATACACAGCAACACACGTGAAACTTATAACACCCCTCTTTTTCCGGCGGGGGTTGGGTTTAAATAGTATGGGCGATGTAAAATGCCAGTTTTTTTTTTTTTTAAGTGACCATAAGACTATAATATTAGGAAAAGGAATTTTAAAAATACACCTCATACATATTAAACCGGTATCTTTTTAGGGTTCCGTACCTCAAAAGGCAAAAAAAGGAACCCTTATAAGATCAGTCTCTTATCCGTCTGTCCATGTGTCACCACCGATTTTCTCAGGAACGGGCGGACCTATTTAGTTGAAATTTATACCAGATACTGAGGTCTATAGTCCCGATTAGGTGTATAAAAATCAACCGGAAGTACCCTATAGGTTTTGGGTCGAAAACCTATATATGATAGTTCCCGTTGACCTAGAATAACGAAATTTGGCAAAAAGTAAGGTCTTTCAGCACAAATAAAGGAAAAAATCCTAAAAATAAAAAACGTTGAATATTAAGGTATTTTTTGGTATTTACAAGTTTTCGCGAAAATCTAAATGTGCCCATACCTTTAAAACTTAGCCACCAATAAAAATGTTACCAATTTTATTATGGCGTTATAATGTTTAGGCACGAAACCATCGGCGCACGAGTTCAACTCGCACTTGACCGGTTTTTTTGTTAAGGACTGGTAGCAAAATTAAGAAAAATAAATTTCTTCTCTGAAAAGTATGACCGATATAAAAGTTCAAAGCCATCAGTTTTCATCAGGGATTTAGATGTTGGGTGGAATTTGGAATTGGAACAGGAACATTCAAAAGACACCTAATAGGCACATAAGAAAGTGGTAACCACTTAAGTTGAGTTTCGTAACATCCATACTTAATATTATAAATTCGAAAGTAACTCTGTCTGTCTGTTGTAACCTTTTCACGCCTAAAACACTGAACAGGAATTCAATGAAATTTGGCAAGGAGATAGATGGCATCCTGAGGAAGGACATATGCTTTTTTTTTTTTTTTATATATATTATAGGCTCGCGCTTGACCACTATCTCACCTGATGGTAAGCGATGATGTGGTCGACGGTGAAGCACGCTTACCTAGAAGTAACCTATTCACTCTTGACTTAAAGACTCCTAGATTGTAGCTAATATCGGGTAACACAGACTCCGGCAGGGAATTCCACTCCTTAGCTGTACGCATAATGAAAGTATTTCCAAAACGTTTAGTGCGTATGGGTGGTATGTCTACCATGTAGCTATGCTACTTTTTGCATCAAAAAAGGATGGAAAGATAGGTAGGGTAGGGTGGGTAGAGTAGGTAGGTTGGTAGGTAGGATAGGCGGGTATTAAGGTAGGGTAGATTGGTAGGTATGTAGGATAGGGAAGGGCAGGGTAGGTAGGTAGCCAGTAGCCGGGAGTGAGCCGCGGGGAACAGGCTCTAGTTTTGTAAAAAGCAGAAGTCTTGTATAATTTAGTAACGAAGTAGATGAGGGAAGATAAAGTACATTCCCAAGGGGTCAATGATATGGTAATGATATGGTCAAGGGTCAATGATAGATAAGCTTAGAATAGAAAAAATATGTTTAGATTCGAATCACTGTCATTGACAAGGGTTATAATATATGAGTCCGCCATTCAAAGGGGTTTTGCTGCCGCGGCCATAAAGGCATAGCAAGAAACATTCTGCATACCATTGTAACACCTCCGCAGCAAAAACTTAACATTCCACCACTGTCTGTCAGTGTCGTGACGTCATATAATCGCACATATGACACAGTGAGATTAATCACATACTGTCGTACCTAAGCTAAAATGCCATTATCGTACAATTTCGTTTTTTGATGCCACCTTAGCAGCAAATAAAATTAAACAATAAAAAAATCTTTGCTTTTTTCGTGTTCTTCTCAGCATACCCTTTCATTTGATACCCATATCATGGCAGTGCACAAAAAATAGCTAGTCCGCCATCTTGGGTTGTCCGCCATAGCTATAGTTGATTTTTGAAATTTCTGTCATTTAAATATTGTGTAATTTTATTTTTATGAAATTTTATAATTGGACATTTTAATTTACAAATTATGAAATTTTAATTTTGTGTCATTGTAGTTTTATAAATTTAATTTAATTTTTTGATATTTTAATTCTGTGACATTTTTACTTTTTGACAACTTTAATTGTAATTTAAAATGGTGTTTTTGTTTATACTTGGAGCCCAGTAATTATTATACATTCATTAAATTGTTTTTGTGTCATGTACTGATTACTAACATTAATTATAAGGTTGTGTATCTACTAACAAAGAATGGACTCCAAAATTGTCTAAATACGAAATAAATTTAATTTAATATTGGATTTAGAATGACGTCACTTAGCTAACCAAGCATTGTCATTCAAATTAAACTTGTATACAAAATTTCATCTGAATCGGTGGAGGATAACTGCTTTAAAATTCAGTTGTAAGATTTGACCCGAACACACTTACTTACATACATATATTGCAAGTAAAATAAAACCTAATAAAATCTTTTTCGATGCATTATTTTTCTACTATCAACAGATTCCGAATAAAAATTAAATGCCGTTACGTTTCGCCGAATGGCTTTATTTACAAATCTATTTTTGATAAGCTTACATCATTAATATTATTAATATTAGCTAATAATGTCCCTGTAGAAAGGAAGTGCGTAATATTTTTTTTATTGCACCGGATATTCCCTTTTGATTTATAATTGATAGACAGCATAGAATCGACTTCTAATTATTTCAAGCTTTTGGCTCACTTGCACGAAAAACTTAAGGCGCTATATACACCCCAATGTTAAAGCAGTACTGGCCGTGCGCCCACTCGATGCCAAAATATCAATATTGAACCTCCCTTTGAACAGTTTTGTTTGCAAAATATTATTTGATTTTCATATGCTAAGTTAGTTATGAAGAAATTCCAGCCATCAATTTTTCTGTGTAAAAATATTGTTAAACATCCAAGTTTTTTTTAATTTTTTTTAAAGCAAAACTATTAGTTACATGAAAAAACCTTATGCTCAAAATTATGTACATGAATCAATAATATTTTTGTCAAACCTTTTAACCTAGCCCTTACTAAGAAGTATGCTTTAGAAAGTTACCGTTTTACGGCACTAAAGGGTATGTAGGCCCTTAACACGAGAGTTAATTGCTAACACGAGGTTAAAAGGACAATATTATATGACAAACGGTCAATTTAACCTCGTGTTAGAAACTAAATCTGAGTAGGCCAAGTATCTCAAATAATGATTTTGTAAGATAGCGGCATTAGGCTTAAGGACCGCATCATAGTCACATCTGCATCATACGCGAACAATCGAAGCATTAAGTTTTTGTGGACGGGCATCGAACTGCCGACCGTGCCCCAATGTCTCCCCTGCTTCCGGCGGTGGTCTTATTTGTGGATTTGAACTTGAAGTGAAAGAGTTTTGCTACTAATCAAATCTTTGGTGAAGGTTTTACTTGCCTAGATAGCAGCCTATAGTCCCAATTATCATTTTCGGCTTGGGAAATAAATGAGTCAAAAATCAGAAAAAGGTCAAGACGATGGTGATCGACCGTTAGTAATTTAAAACCCGGGACAAACCCAAATAAGTAAAAATTTTTTCACAAGTCGTTTTTTTTTTGTCTTTTTACGGTTCCGTAGCCAAATGGCAAAAAACGGAACCCTTATAGATTCGTCATGTCTGTCTGTCTGTCTGTCTGTCCGTCCGTATGTCACAGCCACTTTTTTTCCGAAACTATAAGAACTATGCTGTTGAAACTTTGTAAGTAGATGTATTCTGTGAACCGCATTAAGATTTTCACACAAAAATAGAAAAAAAAACAATAAATTTTGGGGGTGCCCATACTTGAGACTAAAACTAAAAATATTTTTTTTCATCAATCCTATACGTGTAGGGTATCTATGGATAGGTCTTCAAAAATGATATTGAGGTTTCTAATATTATTTTTTTCTAAACTGAATAGTTTGCGCGAGAGACTCTGCCAAAGTGGTAAAATGTGTGTCCCCCCCCCTGTAACTTCTAAAATAAGAGAATGATAAAACTAAAAAAAAAATATGATGTACATTACTATGTAAACTACCAGCGAAAATTGGTTTGAACGAGATCTAGTAAGTAGTTTTTTTTTAATACGTCATAAATAGTAAACCGCAATTTACCAAGTACGGAACCCTTCGTGCGCGAGTCCGACTCGCACTTGGCCGGTTTTTTTTGAAGTAGTTAAAAAATAATACAAACTTTTCGGGTCTGGACTGGAACGTCACCGTATGGGTTTTTTTTTTGTAAAGCTTTTTACCAGATTCCAAAATCTATCCACCATATTGTAATCCTAAAACAATACATCAGTATCATACCTTTTGCCCGGTTTCAATAGCCGTTGACAGTAGCAATATGAAACTCCATTGAATGGTTCAACAGCTCGGTTCGTTGGCTCTGCACCGGAATCGTGCCTATTTGCATTTTTAGGCCTCGACACTGTCAATAGTGAACTGCAAATATGTGCTAACGGGCTTCCAGCTTTTACGTCACTTTTTTCTAATAGAACAATTCAAATATCGTACTTGGTTAACGGTGATACCTATTATATGGTACATCTGCTTCTGGTCTGTCCTTCAAACAATAATTATAATGGTCATTAGTCTTGGACTGTAGTTTGTAGTTGTACAGACTGGTTAAGACGGTACCCTGACCAAAAAATCGGCATGAGATATGAGCATTCCTATTGGTCTAGCGGCACTGGTGGCGCATGAATTACAGTAGTGAATACGCCTAGATTTTAGAATAAAATCTTTATAAAATCGAATTTTGGTCTTTTGAAAAAAAAACATCTACAAAAATGTTCGTTATTAAATTGTCTATCCATTAGTGTTAGTACAAAAAATAACTAATGAACACTTTACGAGGAGATGCATAATATCAATCATTATTTCTCAGTTTTATGTTTTTTTAGAAGGAGATTAGTGAAATATATACAACATTAAAAAAAAAACTAAATCTACCATTTTAGAATCAATATTATGTAGAAATTTAATGTATTTTTATTAATTGATATTTCTTTTTAAATAACGAGTAAATAGCTCCTAAAAACAGCACAAAAAACGGCTTGCGCGGCGTTTTGCTCGGGGTACCGCCTTAATTGATACAATTTACTTGTTTAATTAATTATTTACTATACATACATGAATGCGTGATGGTCACACTTTCACAGACCACAGGAAAGAGGAACGACTTATGAGAGCTCTTTACAACAGATCACAAATTATCTATACTAATATTATAAAGAGGTAAAGTTTGTGAGTTTGTGACGTTGTAGGGGGTAATCTCTGGATCTACTGAACCGATTTTGAAAATGTTTTCACCAGTAGAAAGCTACATTATTCCTGAGTGTCATAGGCTATAATATATTTTCAAAAAAACTAGAGATCCTTATGAAAATTGCAATAATGTAACTCAAGGTAGCAAAATGTTGCCTATAAAATTCATTCTTTGGCGTGCGCTGTGATGATAGATAAAAATTAGTTGGTAGGTAGGGTAAGCAGGGTAGGCAGGTAGCCAGTTGACGCGAGCGAAGACCCGAGGGTCAGCTAGTCATAGATAAAACTATACTTCATAAAAGATAGCTTGATCTCAGCGACATATGTCAAACTGACGTATACGTTATTGTTAGCTTGTCAAGCGCTATTGATACTGATAGCTGTCGCAGAGCTCAAGCTATCTTATGAAGTATAGAAATGAACTTTGTGTTGCCATCAACAATATCTTCATCATAAATCGCGTGATATTAAACTCTTTCTTCTTAATAAGACACAGGTTTATTTTAAACTATCGCATTTGGATGAGATTTATTGTAATTTACATCATCATCATCATCATTTCAGCCGAAAGAAGTCCACTGCTCGACATAGGCCTCCCCCAGGCGTCGCCACATTGACCGATCCCGTGCGTCTCGCATCCAGCGACTTCCCGCAACATAATTAATAATCTTAATTTACATGATCTGTGCAAAATATATCGAGAATCTGTAACCTTGTAAGAAGACAACAATCCAATGACATAAGTCCATCGGCATTGTTATAGATTTCAATCAATGTCCAGCGACTTTTGAAAAACCACAAAATGCCCTCATTGAGGTTTTTACAAGTATACACACAGAAGATGTACTTACGACACGACCCAAATTTATTCGAGCAGAACATCAATGTTTTGATGACTATTTCGAACTGCCGAAAATGCTTGGTCAGAATACCTTGCAGAGCATAACACAGTGACCAAAATACCGCAGTGTGACGTCAGAGCCAAAAAAAGCCCATTGTTGTCTGTTCCCCATTGATTGATGGCACGTTATTTGCTGCAATTTGCTTCCAGTGGCTCCTTTTAAGGAAGAAAGCTTTTCCTTTTTTGAATAGATGTGTATTCAGATTTGTCGAGGGTAAAATATTCGACTGGCTATCTCTGAAATGTTATTCATACTAATATTATACACGCGAAAGTAAATCTGTCTGTATGTTTGTGACGTCGAGGAGCTCGTGGCTAAATAATACGTACGCTTGACGAGGTCAGTCCGTGGATGGGTGACCATTTCAACATTCCGAGTTTCCTCCGTGCCTCGGAAAGCACGTTAAGCCGTTGGCCCCGGCTGGCATTTGAAGATCTTTGACAGTCGTTACGGGTAGTCAGAAGCTTGAGACTCCAGCCTTGCCAAGGGGTACCGTGTTACCCAGACACTGGGTTGTGGATGTCAGATAAACAGTCGCTCCATGTAAATACTGGTACTCAGCTGAATCCAGTTAGCAATATATTTGGGAAAAGGCTAGGCAGATTGATTGGTATGGAAAATGGACATAGATTGTACCTTGGAAAAGCATCAAAAGCCCGGGAGTACCTACTCTTCCTTGGAATGATTTCCGATTTTTATGCCGGTAAAGCCACTGGCAGAAGGTAGTATTAAATAAAGACAGTAGTCGAGGCCAGAAAATATAAAAGATCTTTCATTAAAGAAGAAATAACTTTTCTTGACATAACAATTACAAACGCCATAATATAAAAACTGCTAACAAACTTGCCTCGGAGTTGTTACGAGTTTCACGAGAGAACGAACCACTGAAACAGTACGAGTATATTATTTCTCTTTATTTGTCGATTCCTAAAGATAATGAGTTTTCTCGGGAGAGTTTGTGTGAAGCTGTGAGCATTTCATAACAAAAGTTCCAGTAATTGATTTGTTATGAAATCAAAGGTGCTAGTGGACAGCTGTTTATTCATTTCGGTCATTTGTCAAGCAGTCACAAAGATGATATCAATTAACAATACAAAATCGACAAAATGCTGTTGGTTACCCTTTCGGTATGGGCACGGTCAGCGCATTTGTGACTGTACTTGTTTTTACTATTCTCCTCTTTTACTCTGTGTTTGTTGCTGTTCATATCCTTATTGCATAATGTATTTTTTTTATATTCTGTTCTATACAATTAATCAATCAATCAACCACATAGTTTGCATATAAACATCCATAGGTCGCTGGTTCAGATCCGGCTCGAAGGACCACAATGTTTGGGATCTTGATGGAAACCACTATATTATACTTGATACATCAAGCTTACACCATGATAATACCCAGCTAAAATTAGGAAAGAATAATTTTTATTAGTATGCAAATAAAGCGTAAATGTTATTAATTAAGCTTTTCTTAAGCTTCTTTTAATGCCGGATTAAATAATACACATGGTGAATCAATAAAATAATCTTATTTATATTCATTACTTCGATAATCTCTGCGATACACAGTGGGTTGATTGGTGCATGTAAATTATTCGTGTTCCCATCGAATGGTTCTTAATATGGCTGGCTCATTTGACGGTTGGGTAATTTTGTGAAACCCAAAATGGTGGAGGCAGTTAACAAGTTGGGACAGTTACATTTATAAATTAGTTTGTGATGTCGTTCCAAATCCGTTTTATTTTATTGTTGATCTTTAAGTATTAAATGGTTTGTCTCATTATCAGCAAAATCATTCTGCATTTTTACCCGACTGTCGAAATAGGGTAATGTGTCTATGTATGTTTGCTCCTATGTGGCGTTCCAGAGACCAAACGCGTTGGCCGATTTTGATGATTCGTACGTCAATCGATTCCTCTTAACCTTTCGAGTGTCACTAGCAACATTAAAATTACAAAATAGAAAAATGGCGACTTTTGGGCGTCATATTGTGGGGCCAACCAATTTTTTTTTTTGTATTTTATGTTAAAACTTGTCAAGGCCTACTTTACTGCGAAAATTTGACAGGCTTAAATGCTATAGTAGAGTTTGATAAATACTCAACACGTTTAATTCTTAATTCAGAAATCGGGTGGAGGACCCGTAACCGTTTCCCTTATATAAGAAATTCAATGCTCCATATTTCGTGTCTATTTTTGCAACTTTACCCACGTCTTGGTTTCGGATTTGCCAACAGATATAAAAGTAACTATATGACGCGATTGTATGCACTTCGCGGGTCAAAAAACGCAGTAAAAGTACGATCAATGATCGTACTTTGAGATTTTCATTTAGCATTATCGGCACCGGAAATCCACTGAAATCTATACAAATGCCTAATTATGCCATATTGAGCTGTAAAGACTGTATAGAAAAAGTTGTCCGAGGCATTCGAAATGTTTTTTCATTGATAAGTAAAGGAGATGTTCGATTTTGGGCCATCACTATATACACTACATAGATAAATAGGAAAAAAATTGAGGAATTTCATAAAAATACTAACAAATTAATTTGAAGAAGGCCACCGGCGTAAAAAAATATCATTTGAACATTTTTTTAATAAGATAACCCTATTTTTAGGGCAGCCATGACAGTTGTGTTTGACATGACGTTCGACAACTTTGACAGTTTTAAGAAGTTACGTCTTTGAGCCTTTCTTTGCTTTGGCTTTGAATTGGATATGTTTCGGTGTTTTTAGTAATTGTTTTAGTTTTGCAACACAGTTTGCTACTACGGATATTGATTGATTGCTTCTCTGTTGCATTGAACTCGTGTTGGTTTTTTTAACGCAGATATTACGATGACACGTCAATAGAATGTCATTGTCAAAATGTAATTTTTCGCATACTACTGATCTGATCCACCATGTTTATATACATGTCGTGTTGCTCTACTTGACAAAGTTAATTTGAGTTTACATTGAAACGAAGTGAAATTAAAGAAAATGTACAATAAAAACGGTTACTATAATATATAGTGATTTTTGCATGTAGTGTACATAGAGCTGACCCAGGCTCCATACATTTCTGGAATATCTCCTTTGTTTTCAAATTCTTTGTGAAAAAGTGGCAGGCTTGGTTTTCATACAGAGATGGAGGGACCTGCGTTATCTAGTTAGATTTATGTCTGTGGATTTGCCAGACAAGTTTATATATTTTCGTGACTGCGATTAAAATCACAGTCCCTTAAATTAATCAATTATACTAAATCAGTAGTGAGTAATGCAAGTGAAGGGTCGCCAATCAGTTCGGCTCACGGGGCGCCAGGGTTCATGTCTGGCTTGACTAATGTATCTGTACCAAGCTTATGTTTTACAGTGAGACACAGCTTTATCCATAGATATAATAAGACGGGACAATACCAAAATTTGTCAACATGTGTCACAAAGTGTCTTTTGCATGGCTCCAGAAATTTACAATAAATTTCCAAAAAGCTGGAAGCAGTTAAATTATTTAGCATTTAAAAAGAAAGTTAAGAATTTCCTAGCAGATAAAGCTTATTATAACCTGAATGAGTTTTTAAATGAAAAATTTTAGTCTATTTGCTTTTATTAGTTTATTATTCTTGACATTTTTAATAATTTACTGCTATATTGATACTTCTGATTTGATTTATGATTTGATTTATTATTTTATTAAGTTGTCATTTTTAATATCTAGAACGATAATTTTGAATTGTATTCTTATTATCATTTATATGACATTTTAATTCATTTGACTAAACGTGACAAACTGGAACTGTAATTTTATTTAATATTTTGACATTTTTAATAATTTTATTGACATTCTAGAATGATAATGTAACATTTGCACATTTTTTTTTTTCTTTTAATCATTGATTGACATGACATTTAGGAATTATAATTTTATTCTATTATTAATATTTGCATGCCATTTTATACTAAGGCAAACATGACGCTCTGTATTTAACTTTTTTAAACATCTCTTACATATTTACAATTTGTTGTATGTACTGTACTCATGTTTGAGCATGAAAAAAAAAAAAAAAAAAAAAAAAAAAAAACAAAGATATATGCCCGGTAGAGGAAATATATCGGCAACCTGTGTCTCCAGTTTGCAGGGGCAAACTGGACTGGAAACTGCATGTGTAGTAGTTGCCGTGTAGTAGGGACCACACGGCAACTACTACACATGCAGTTCAGAAAAAGCAATAGACACGTAGTCGCGCACACACCACTCTTAAATCAGAACGTACAACAGAATCAAATATAAACCTTATCTCATCAAACACAGCGTGTATTTACCATGCTCCGTACAACTTACCCACACAAAAACATCTACACAATCACATGACTAACTCGTCGCAAGAAGCAGCGGCCGTACTACGCGATGCATCAGCTTAATAAAGTATCGTTTTGTGATTTTTACATTGCTCGTCCAGTCACTTAGCGACGAACTTAGCTAGTGGTTAAGGAGCAATGTATTTATTGCAAAAATAGTACAGTCGCTGTGATATTTTGAAACATGATTTTGGACATGGGCACTGTGACCACGTCGCGCAGACACCGACACGCCCCCTTGCCACTTCTCCTGTATTTAAGAGGAAATACGGGCGGAGAGACTTTTGAAAAATAGGTATTTGAAAAAACTATCGCTGTCGCTCTGCGAACTGCGAGCGCGTGGCGCCCGGCCGCCCTATCCATGTGTGTGTAAGTTGACGGTGTGTGCGTGCCTCCGAAACGCTCCCGGCCGCGGCTCGCGCATTTCTTGTAATCGCCCCAGTCACTCGTAACTTTTGTTGTTGTGGATTGTGGACTGATATCCAAGAATATCTGTTATTCTTAACAGCAAATGCAGAAAATCTTTTTTTTTGGACGTGACTAATAATACTGTGGAGCAATTTAATTATGTAATTGCCAAATTTATTGGCGGAAAAAGAGTTAACTTTGCAGGCTCATATCATATCAGACAAGTGGAGCAGTAACTTCATGAATTATCGAAGGCCTATTCATTCACGCATCCAAAAAATAATACAGGGCTGCAGTCCGGGCAAAAAAAAAAAAGTGATCAAAAGCAGCGTTCGAAAAAAATCACAGAGATTTTCCGAAAAAGAAAACTGACATATCCCAAAGACGGAACGAGCAAAATAAAAAAAACTACAGAACCTGTTAAAAACTACGGTCGCTTAGAGTTGGAAGAAGATAGAAGAAGATATGCCTTTGGATTTATATAAATTAAAAGAAAAAATATTTCTTGTTCGAAAAAAATCACAGAGATTTTCCGAAAAAGAAAACTGACATATCCCAAAGACGGCACGAGCAAAATAAAAAGAACTACAGAACCTGTTAAAAACTACGGTCGCTTAGAGTTGGAAGAAGATAGAAGAAGATATGCCTTTGGATTTATATAAATTAAAAGAAAAAATATTTCTTGAAAGATTGCTCTCAACTAAGGATGTTCAAAGGAAAATAGTGGGGGCCAAAGCGATAATAGCTTATGGGAAATTGAAAGACTAAAGAGGCTTACGGCATCGAATGTTGGGCGAATATGTAAGATGCGACCGAAAACATTGGTTCGCAAAATTTGAGAAACGTTATTATATAACAAATTTAAAGGAACTGTGGCTACCAATTATGGCAAGGAAACTGAATCTAAAGCGATCGATCAATTTATCAAGCACACGGGCCTACAGGTATTAGAGTGTGGAATGTTTATCGATGAAAAGAAACCCTTTTTCGCGGCAAGCCTGGATGGTCTGATAGGTCAAGACTCGATAATAGAGGTAAACTGTCCTTACGAAATTGCAAGAATGTCACCTGAAGACGGAATTGAACAAAAATAAATAGATTTAGAACTGTTTTCAAGGATCATCACTAATCGTCTCCGTAGACCACATAGGTACATACGCTGCGGCAGGTTATACAGAAGACCGAAGAGTACAACCTGCCTCTCTGTTTAGCGTTTGTGGAATACCAGAAAGCCTTCGATTTGATCGACACTTGGGCTGTACTGCAGTCTCTCCAACGGTACCAAATTGACTACCAGTACATCGAAGTGTTGAAAAGTGTGTATAAAAAGGCCACCATGTCAGTTCGACTTCAGGATCAGACCTCGGAACCCGTCCTTCTGCAGCGAGGTGTGAGACAGGGAGACGTCATATCTCCGAAACTGTTCACCGCTGCACTGGAGGATGTCTTCAGATTTCTGAACTGGAAAGGGCTAGGCATAAATGTCAATGGCGAATACATCAATCATCTTCAGTTTGCCGACGATATAGTGGTCATGGCGGAGACCATGGAGGACCTCAGTACAATGCTCGATGACCTCAGTAGAGCTACCTAAAGAGTGGGTCTTAGGATGAACATGGACAAAACCAAGGTGATGTTGAATGCCCATTTTACACTCACTCCAATCAAAGTCGGATACTCTTCACTCGAAGTTGTGGGCGACTATGTCTACCTGGGACAAACGATCCAGTTGGGTAGGGCCAACTTCGAGAAAGAGGTCAACCGTCGAATTCGACTTGGCTGGGCAGTGTTCGAGAAGTTGCGGTATATTCTCGTCCAACTTACCACAGTGTCACAAGTATAGACTTGAGACACAGTGACCAGACCAGTGTGTGTTGTCAGACATATGGTTCTGAGACATGGTCGCTTACAATGGGCCTCATCAGAAAGCTTACAGTCACCCAAAGGGCAATGGAGAGGGATATGCATGGAGTTTCCTTGCGTGGTCGAATCAGAAATGTAGAGATCCGCAAGAGAACCAGGGTTACCGACATAGCCCGAAGAATTACCAAACTTAAGTAGCAGTGGGCAAGGCACATTGCTCGCAGAACGTATGACCAATAGGGCAGAAAGGTTCTGGAGTGGCGACCGCGAATCGGAAGACGTTGCGTTGGAAGGCCTCCCACCAGGTGGACCGATGACTTGGTGAAGGTTCCGGGGATCCACTGGATGCGAGACGCACGGGACCGATCAATGTGGTGACGTTTGGGGGAGGCCTGTGACCAGCAGTGGACGTCTTTCGGCTGATATGATGACGATGATGATGATGTTATAGATTTATGTACGTTTAAAGGCAAAATGTTACAATTAAAACAGAATCAAAATTACTTCTACTAAGTACAAGGCCAACTACACATAACTCGTCGAAATTTCTGTTATTTTATTTTATGGAGTCCCAAAAGCTTTTATTTTTCAAAATATTAAGAGGGACAATGCATTATGGCAAAAAATGGAACCATTAATAGAAAAGTTCTACCACATTAGTAGCAAGCCTAAGGCATTAGCCTTTCACCAGAAATCATTGACGATCGGATACCAAAGAAAAACCAGTGAGAGAAAGCACGTCTGCCTAGCCTTTTCCCATCTACGTTGGAGTCAGATGCAGCTGAATACCAGTATTTTGATAGATCGACTGCCTATCTGACCTCCACAACCAGTTACTGGGTAATATGAAACCCCTTGGTAAAACGAGTCAGACTTTCAGGATGTCAAAGCCGAAAATAACAGCCGGGACCAACGGCTTAACGTGCTTGGCGAGACACGGACGGGTCTTGGTATGTAAAGATGGTCACCCATCCACGGAACAACCACGGCAAGCATACCCACAGAACAGATAAAACCTTTTTTATCTGTTCTGTGGATTGACCCGTGCGGCTGACGTTGAAATAAGTTTAATTTCGCTGATGTACCTAGTAGGCGATCTAGAGACTGCGGATACCTATCCGATATATAATTTACTGTTTTGTATTGAAAACTTTTTGTAATAAACATTTCGCGGTATGCGATAAGGCCGCCCATTGTATATTTTTAGTATTAAGTTTCTTTTTCTTGTTTGTTATGGTGTACAATAAAGTGTATATATATAAATAAATAAATAAATAAAGACATGCACTTAATTTTATTTTGTATCCATTACTTTTTAATACTTCTATTTGTAATTCCCACTAAACAGCACATGCAAACAATATAAATGTGTTTATCGATAACTGTTTACAACACTAGTATATCGATATTATTTTCAACTACTACGCATCACCTTTTCGTCTGTGTACGTATTATGCAGACCCCTTGCGTCAAACCCCGCCCACAAATTCGTGCGATAAGGACAACCGCAGATTCGACAAATTTTCTTAAGTAAAAAGTCATAATTCGAGGTTTGGCTCTCGTCTGTTTTCTCCTCCAATATTGGACCGATTTAGAAGATATTTCATAAACTGAATAAGAAGGATATTTACTATGTCCCTATGTTTTCCTTTTTTCATTAATAGTTATCAAATTTGTACACTAAGGCTCTGAAGACAGCGACTCAATACAGACAATTTTGAGCATTTTGAGAGGGTTCTAGTTCTTATACGGATAATATATCACCAAAAAGGAAAACATAGGGACATAGAAGAAGTTGATATTTATTTTACTGTAAAAAATCATTGCTTTAAGTTCATAAACCAGAGAGAAAACAGACGAGAGTTTTTGTATGGAGAAAAGACCACCCCCGTTTCCTCTTAATTCATCTCTACAACTCGTTACCATTAATATATTTAAATTAATTGAATATTGAATAAA